>JAPDVU010000010.1:53642347-54242347 GCA_026230045.1 Corynorhinus townsendii
TATAATGTGTATTAGTCTGTGTGTGTGTATATGTGTATTGGTCTCTGTGTGTGTGTATATGTGTATTGGTCTGTGTGTGTGTGTATAATGTGTATTAGTCTGTGTGTGTGTATATGTGTATTTGTCTATGTGTGTGTATGTGTGTATTGGTCTGTGTATATATGTGTATTGGTCTCTATGTGTGTATAATGTGTATTGGTCTGTGTGTGTGTGTATATATGTGTATTGGTCTGTGTGTGTATATGTGTATTGGTCTGTGTGTGTGGTTATATCATGTGTATTGGTCTGTGTGTGTATATATGTGTATTGGTCTGTGTGTGTGTATATGTGTATTGGTCTCTATGTGTGTATATGTGTATTGGTCTGTGTGTATAGAATGTGTATTGGTCTGTGTGTATAGAATGTGTATTGGTCTGTGTGTGTATATAATGTGTATTGGTCTGTGTGTATGTATATAATGTGTATTGGTCTCTGTGTGTATATGTGTATTGGTCTGTGTGTGTATAATGTGTATTGGTCTGTATGTGTGTGTGTATATATGTGTATTGGTCTGTGTGTGTGTGTGTGTGTGTGTGTATGTGTATTGGTCTGTGTGTGTGTATATGTGTATTGGTCTCTGTGTGTGTATATATGTGTATTGGTCTCTGTGTGTATATGTGTATTCGTCTGTGTGTGTATATAATGTGTATTGGTCTGTGTGTGTATATAATGTGTTGGTGTGTGTGTGTGTATATGTGTGTGTATATAATGTGTTGGTGTGTGTGTGTGTATATGTGTATTGGTCTGTGTGTGTGTGTATATATGTGTATTGGTCTGTGTATGTGTGTGTATATGTGTATTGGTCTGTGTGTATATAATATGTATTGGTCTGTGTGTATATAATGTGTTTTGGTCTCTGTGTGTGTGTGTATATATATAATGTGTATTGGTCTGTGTGTGTGTATATATGTGTAATGGTCTGTGTATGTGTGTGTATATGTGTATTAGTCTGTGTGTGTGTGTATAATGTGTATTGGTCTGTGTGTGTGTGTATATATGTGTATTGGTCTGTGTGTGTGTATATGTGTATTGTTCTCTGTGTGTATATGTGTATTGGTCTGTATGTGTGTGTATAATGTGTATTAGTCTGTGTGTGTGTATATATGTGTATTGGTCTGTGTGTGTGTATATGTGTATTGTTCTCTGTGTGTATATGTGTATTGGTCTCTGTGTGTATATGTGTATTGGTCTGTGTGTATAGAATGTGTATTGGTCTGTGTGTGTATATAATGTGTATTGGTCTGTGTGTATATATAATGTGTATTGGTCTGTGTGTGTATATAATGTGTATTGGTGTGCATGTGTGTGTGTATAATGTGTATTGCTCTGTGTGTGTATATAAAATGTGTATTGGTCTGTGTGTGTATATAATGTGTATTGGTGTGTGTGTGTGTGTGTGTGTGTGTGTGTGTGTGTATTGGTCTCTGTGTGTATATGTGTATTGGTCTGTGTGTATATAATGTGTATTGGTCTGTGTGTGTATATAATGTGTATTGGTCTGTGTGTATATACAATGTGTATTGGTCTGTGTGTGTATATAATGTGTATTGGTGTGCATGTGTGTGTGTATAATGTGTATTGCTCTGTGTGTGTATATAAAATGTGTATTCGTCTGTGTGTGTATATAATGTGTATTGGTGTGTGTGTGTGTGTGTGTGTGTGTGTGTATGTGTCTGTGCATTGTCTCTAGCCCCCTGACCCTCCTCCCCACATTCCTCTTCTCCCCTGCTCACGCGCCAGGCCTGGAGCCTGGACCTAGAGGGCTTGCAGTGGGAACCCGTTTTCTGTCCCTTCCCGTTTGGCCCCATCAGCCAAATAAGTCTGAAGTCTGAAGCTGCCCACGCTTTGGCCCCGATTCAGGCATTCAAGCAATTCTAAACTTAGTTCCAAACCACCCGTCTGTGGGCGCCTGCACAACAAGGGGCAGGCTCTGGGTGTGGCCCCACCCCCACCCCCGGGCACCGGTGCTGCGGGTGGCAGTGTTTAGAATGTGACACCACGCCTGCAGGGATGAACCATTTCACGGGGCATCATCAAACCAACGGCACATTGCTGGGCTCCACCAGGTATGCCAATGAGACAGACGCTCGCCCACAGCGAGGCAGGGAGCGATCTGCCGGCCCAGCATCTAATCACAGCACCACCTGTCCTGCGTCCCGGGGCCTCCTGAGGAACTTACCAGGGGGCTGTGTTTAGGGCCGTTACTGCTATCATTTCCTCAAGGGGCCTCAGCGACGGCTGAATTAGGACTGATTTCTCCTGCAGCTTATTGCAATTTCCCACTTGGCTCCTCCTGTCAGAGACCCCATGTAATTCCCAGGCAGGAAGACGGCACAGCGTTACGCTAACGCATCAGCGCTTCCCCCATCAGCAGGGACCGCACGCGTTACTCACCCCACGTGGAGGGTTCGCGGGGAGCCTGACAAGGAGCCTTTAGGAAAGCACCGCCCGAGATCGTTGGGCCATCGTCTCCGTTTGGCGCAGCCTGGCCACCGGAGGAGGAGCCGTTAGGGGGCGCCAGGACTCCCGCTCTCCTGACAGGCCGGGTGGAGACATGAGCAGCGGCGGGAAGGAGGTTACAGTCTGGGCGATGGCTGCTCCAGCTCCCACGGTCACTGGCTTTGAAGAGCCATCTGTCTAGGACTGCCTGGCTCAGAGCGCTGGCACACAGGGATCGTGAATCCAAGGTCACAGGGTCAAGTTCATGGACATCTGAGCCAACTAGGGGGCGGAGGGTGAAGGGAATTGAGCCTGTGGCTGCTGGACCCCCTCCAGCCCCACGGCTTGGTGCACGTGCAGCATCGGGTGCCGAGAGGAAGAAGGGCAGGAAGGGGTGGGAGCTGGCTCGTCCATTTCAGAACGCTTTGACCATGCACCTGCCAGAACTGGGCTGTGCCTCCCCACCAAGTGGCGTGGCACAGTTGACACACTGAAAAGAAATGTACGAAGTTACTTATATACAAGCACAGTCTAGGCCACAACTCCCTGCTTGGGCCTGCTCTTCCTTTAAAAGAATGTCCCTCATTGCCCTTCCGGCGTGGCTCAGTGGTTGAGCATCGACCTATGAACCAGGCGGTCACGGTTCAATTCCCCGTCGGGGCACATGCCCGGGTTGTGGGCACCATCCCCAGTGCGGGGCGTGGAGGAGGCAGCCCATCAATAATTCTCTCTCATCACTGATATTTCTATCTCTTGCTCCCTCTCTCTTCCTCTCTGAAATCAATAAAAAATACATTTTTTAAAAAGAACATCCTTCATTAACTACGTTAAGAACCTTTCATGTCTTTTCCTCCTCCTACATAATAAATCCCCACAAAGAATTTCCTCTCTGATCCACACCACTACTCCTTAGCCATATCTTTCCCTTCTTTAAATCAATTTAACTTTTATATAAACTCCCCAATTTTTTAAATGACGACAGTAGAAATAATCACTCTTCGGGCCCAAAAGCACACACGTGCAGCCCGAATGAGGTCGCGTCAGTCAGCTTATAGCGCTGACAATTAGCTCTTTCACACGGCCCTGGTTCTCCTAACTGGCCAGCATGCTTCAGGCCCCTTTCCTTCCCCGACGGCTCATTCCCTCAGCCCAGAGCCCCTCCTCTCCCCCTCAGGCTGGCTGACCCTCCTTAAAGCTCCCGTAAATAGCACAGCATCTGTGCTAACACCCTGCTCACCTCACTCCACCCAGCAGCGTCCCTAAGACCTCCCCAGCAGTATTTCTTGGGTCGCGCTCACAGCGTCAGCCGCATCCGGTAGACTACTGTTAATGTCGCTGTGGGGAGGGACATTTCTGCTTCCAGCAGACAGTCCTGGACATCAGGACCCCGTCCTGTTTCACGCAGCACATCCATGTAGCTCTCTAACCTGAAGACATGGAACCGCGAGGTATCCGTCAGTACCCGGCGCGTGGGTGGTGCCCAATGACTGTGCGTGGATAAAGGGTGGGGAGAAGGAAGGAATGGATGGATGAAATGGTTTCTTAAACAGGCCATGAACTCAAGTTCTTTACAGCGAACGCTGTACAGCCTCGTCCGTGGATCTGAGGTGTCTAGCCTCACAAGGGTGATGTTAAATTTGGGGAGCAGCAAAACAACACCCATAATCCCTACAGTTCCCCCGTCTCAACAATGTCCCGTCTATTTGTCGCTGTCTCTTCACTTGTGTGCGGCTCTCTGCTGAGGGGGAGCCTGCAGTCCCGGCACGTGCCGTGTCTGAGGACAGACATGCTGGGTGTCACGACCGGGGAGGCTGAGTGGCACCTGGTGCCTTCTAGTCTCCACAACCGTTAAAGCCACGGTCACACACGGGAACCTCACGCGGAAAGAGCCAGTGAGAGGTAACAGCGCTGAGGCCGAGACGCCCGGTGGAGGAGACATGCTGGGGCCGCGGATGTGGACTGAAAGGTCGTCACCCCGGGTGACTCCGAATGGAGAACGGGGTTCGGAGTTGGCAACCGACCAGTGCTAGCACAGGCAAGAGTGCTGCTGGGGGGACACTGCCCACCCCGGCCCGAGCACCGTCCTCCCAAAGCTCCCGGGATCTCCCGACGCCTCCCCGCGCTGCGCGTCCCGTGTGATCGGCGGGGACCTTTCCGATGAACTCCGCCGACTGTGTCGCTGGCGTGAAAAGGGGCCGTGTTCCCCGGGTTTTACACGGGGCATCGCTCTTCCCGCCGTCAAAGCCAGCCCCTCCTCGCGGCTCCCGTAGGAAGTGGCGCCCTCCCAGCAGAACTGCCTTCCCTGAGACAGGCCCAGAGGACAGGGCGACCTCCCGACGGGCTCCTGTGACGGGGCTTCTTTGGAAACGGGGTTGTGCCGATGTAATCGCGCCCCCCGAGGCGCACTCGGCGAGGACGGTGTCCGTACACGGAGAGAGGAATTGGGAGACGCCAGGGAACATGGCCAGATGGTGCGGCTCTCTCCAGAGGGTGGAGGGATGCGAGCCAAGAAGCACCAGGTCGGCCAGGAGCTCCCAGAAGCTACGAGGCCACGACGGATTCTCCTCCACATCCTTCCGGGGCCTCCTGCTGCCTCGGTTTTGGACTTCCCGTCTCCACAGCTGGGAGATAATGAATTCCTGTGGCTCTAAACCACCCAGTTTGTACTAACTCATTCGAGCAGCTCTGGAAACTGACACCCTCGCGACATCCCAGGCACAGCTCTCTGCGGCCTCGTTTAGTCCTCACAGCCCTCCACGTGTGCGGGGACCCCGGGCAGCGCTCAGGATCGCCCCTGCGAGGCCCGCACTCTCAGCCCGAGGGCAGGAGCAAGCCCGGAGGCAGAGGGTCTGGGTGCGGGGTGAACAGCACTCCAACCGCCCTCCACAGAAACCCTCCCGCAAACCCTCTCCCCGCCTCTGCAGAGCTGCAGAGCGGTTGCCAGGGGTGACGGAGCAGGTGCCAGCCTCCCCCGGGCCCTGTATGACCCTACGTGTGGGGCCGGGGGTGTGCTTGGCACTGATTGCACTAGCTTCCGGTAATGCCCATTGCACTTGTGTGATTAAATAAAGACTAAATTTAGGAGAGCAGGGCTTTGCTTTCCTGCAGGAAAAACTGAAACCAAAAGAGCCCCTAGTACTGAGCCGCAGCCACGGGAAAGAGGAGCAGAGAAGCAGCGGGCCGGGGCACTGGGCGTCTCTGCCCTCTCCCGGCACGCCCCCCTGTGGGCACGGCCATGCCTCACTCACCCAGAGCTCCTAACCCCGGCACCTGGGCTTCGTCGGGAGGCAGGCTGGAGTCAGTCTCTGGCGACTGTGATGGCACTCAATCCCCAGCCCGTCTCCTCCCCAGAGGTCGGCGGTGGGGCTGAACGTTCTCACCCTCGGACCACAGGGTTTGTATCTCCAGCAGCCAGTCCCCATCTGGACGCCAGCCCGGAGGCACCACGAGCATAACCTCAGGTGTGCTCAGAAGGGTTCCCTGTGGGATCACAAAACACACTCCTGAGATTCAGGAGCTTCTAAGCGCCTGGTAGGCATGGCTCAGTGGTTGAGCATCATCAACCTATGAACCAGGAGGCCGCTGGTTTGATTCCCTTTCAAGGCACGTGCCCAGGTTGGAGGCTCCATCCCCAATAGGGGGCGTGCAGGAAGCAGCCGGCCAATGACTCTCTCTCCTCACTGATGTTTCTTTTGCTCTCCCCCTTCGTCTCTGAAATCAATAAAAAATACACTTTTTTTAAATTCTAAGAGTTGTAGGAGCGCTGTGCCAGGAACCGGGGACAATGACCAATATATACGCTTGTGTATCACACAGCCAGCTGGTCCCCGTCCTCTCCAAGCCTGGGACCTCACTGAGGATCCCCTCTCCCTGACCCCCAAGCACCCCCTGCTGGCCTCCGCCATTGCCCACTGACCTTCGCTGTCTCCCTTGCTCGCCTGTCAGACCCAGCCCTCTCCTTGGACCGGGATGCAGCTCCGGCCAAGCCGAAGGCACCACGTTCCCTGGGTGTTGGAAGCCCTGTTGTGGGGGGCCGAGCCGGTGCGGAGCCTGGGTCTCAGCCGCTCCCAGAAAGCTGCCTCACTGCCCGTGGCCATGACCTTCCAATCCTGGTGGGACTGCCGCGAAACCCCCACTCAGCACTGAGGAGCACCGGGGCCCTCACCAGCCGCGTGAGCAGACCTGCCCAGGAGCCCATCAGGCAACAGAAGCCCTCAGAGCGAGGGGCTGCTCTCCCCCAGAAAGCCTCCTCCTGTGTCCTCCTGGTTTCCAAAGACCTCCTTCCTGCAGGAAAGGCAACACGTTCAGGACAGCTTGCTAACTGACCACTGAATCAAGCAGCACCCGCTGCGCTTCTCCCCGGGAAGGCGGTGGCTGCCTCGACTCACCGTGTGGTGCGCTCCTTCGGGCTCGGACCCGCCGACCTGGCCCTGCCCTGCGGCTGTGCACGTTCCTTCTCGTTGCTCTGCATCACGAGGGCCCTTCCGAGAAGCACCCAGAGGCCTCCACTTCGTGCCGTTTACATGTGGTTGTTACAAGAAAATATCATCTCGTGGGCCATTAATGGGCTTAACAGTCTTGTTTAAAAAATACTAAGAATTCCTATTGTTCCTATTTTAAAGGGAACTCGAAGGTAAAGCGTCTGCCATGACCCCTCGCTTTCCTTCGCTAACATGGACTCGGTACCTGGTGGGCTCGCCGTGCTGGCACTGGCCCATGCAGTCGCCCAGCAACCCTGCCCGGCTGGCATCAGGACCCCTTAGAGTGGGGAAATGGGTCCCCAAGGTTAAGTTCCTTTGCAAATGTCAGTGTCAGGAAACAGGAGTCACGACAGCCCAGGGGTCTGACTTCTAGAAAGGTCTGTGCTCCTCCCACTGCACCAAGCAGCCTCAGAGAACCGGGCAACCATGGTTAAGAAGCCGGAGTCTGGGGTGGGGCGGCGGGGTTCAGCGACCTGGGTCGCGTGCCTCTCGTCTGTCAGGGTCTCGGTCCCCCAGCTGTAAAGTGGGTATAATGATCATGGCGACTCATGCGATTGCACATCCAGCCCCGGGAGGGTGCCTGGCACGTGCCAGCATTAGGCACGCGTGCCCACTGGTACTGTCCTCAGCCCCTCGCTCTGCATCGTCAGCAGCAGGTCCACCGGCTGTGTGTGTTGCCATGGCTGCAACGGTCTGCCTTAGCGCTGCCAGGACATCGGTCCCTCCAGGACTCGTGTGGTCGATGACCATGGATCTGTCTAGCTTTCCTGTGCATTTCTCCTCTCCCTCTTTTAAGCACTTTTACAGATGAAAATATTTCCGTCTTTCTCTTCACAACTTCACATTTTACACCTGCTCCCAGCCCCATGGTCTGGAACCTTCTTCCAATCCCCTCCTCCTGGCTAGTCCCCACTTGTTGGAAGACTTCCCTGACCCCATCCTCTACCCTCCCCTCCGTGCCTCCACTGTCCTTGGCCCTTGCCTCGAAAGGAGCGCTGCCCAGTGCCTTGAACTGCCCGAAACTATCTCTTCCCATTCGACAGTGAGCTCATGCTCCCTAAATGCCAGGGGGTCCCTGAACCCTGCTCCCAACGGAGACCTTTCCTCCTCACTCCGGGCATGTGCTCACCTCACCCTCCTTGTATGCGGCAGGGGTACTGCAGAGCTATTTGAAGCTGTAGACACAGCAAAACTTGTGACCTTTTCCCTGTGGCTGCTGTGCCCCGAGTTCCCTGGCTTAGTAGGTGACGTCTCCTCGGAGCATCCCAGAAGCACACCCCGTACAAGCAGTGGGAGAAGTGGTCAGACTCCAGATGTGTTTTGAGAGCAGCACCCACAGATGGCTCATGTGGTGTAAGACAAAGAGGGGAGTCAGGGTGACGTCAGGATTCTGACCTGCTCAGTGGGATGTGATAAGGAAAAGAAACCTGGCACGTGGTGTGTCCCCCAATATTGTCAACGATGGCCACGTGGCCATGATCTGATATGCCACAACAGCCTCATCATCTCTGTAATTGATCCACAGCAAAGTAGAAAATGCATTTAAGAGGAGGGAGACACTCCTAGGAGAAGTCTGACTGGAAGGAAGAGACTGGCCAGTTAGAAAACGAGAGAAGGCTGAGCAGTCACTCAGAGGGGACAGGGAAGTCATAAGGCCACTGGCACCAGAGCCAGTCAGTGGGGAGGCCAGTCAGCATGCCTCCGTGAGTCCCTGGGAATCTACACTAATAAAAGAGAAACATGCAAATTGACCATCACTCCGCTACACCCACCAGCCAATCAGGAGCGAGTATGCAAATTAACCCAATAAAGCTGGCGGTGGCCATGGAGCTGGAGCGAGCAGGAGGCTTGGGTTGCCCCCGGTGATGGAGGAAGCCAAGCTTCCCACCCGCCCTAGCTGGCCCTGGCCTCTGCTCAAGGCTACAAAGTTTTAATTATAGAAGATAAATAAATTCCAGATACCTGCTTCCAGCCAGCCCTGGCCTCCACTCAAGGGGGCACTGAAAAAAGAAAAAAAGGAGGGGCTGGGAGGTTAGGTCACCGGGGGCCGTGGCCAGCCTGCAAATAGCCATCAGCCCCTCGCCCAGGGTGGCCATGCTCCCCAGTGGGGACCCCCACCCTGAAGGGGGTGTGGCCAGCCTGAAAACACCCCTCGGCCCCTCACCCAGGCTGGCCACACCCCCATGGCCTGATCCCTGTAAACAGGCAGTCGAAAATCCCTCGAGGGGTCCCAGATTGGAGAGGGTGCAGGCTGGGCTGAGGGACAACCCCCCCATGCACAAATTTTGTGCACCGGGCCTCTAGTCTATATATATAAAAGGCTAATATCCTGTGTCCAACCTGTCGTTTTGAGGCGCACTGACCGCCACGGGGCAGACATTCAAAGCAGGAGCTGCCCTGACGCGCACAGAGAAATGGCACCATGGATCTAGTGCCCACAAAGAAACACTTGTCTTCCCCCAAGTGGGACATAGGCCCTGCCACCACCCCAGAGTGACAGCCCACCAAATCACAGCCGACGCTGCTGAGACCCCATGGCACAAAATGCAGCCCACACCCCAGCCCAGCCCAGAAACAGTCGCTGTGGGTGCTGAGTATAATGACATCACATAGCAATGCCTGGCTTCCTCTCCCTAACAACTAGCCTCCTTGCAGTTTCTTCAGCCCAGGAACATGACTTGCTTTATAGCCAGGTGCAAACATTTCACACTTTAACAAAATGTCTGTGGTCCTCATAGAAGTCCTGGAGTAGGTAGATAGGAGACTTGGTGGAATCCTATTTTCTTTGCATTAGCCAGAAAAATGGAGATTTAGAAACTTGGCCCGACTGAAAAGAAGTAAGAAATGGTGGACTGTGAAAATGACTTCAGGTTTTCTCACTGCGCAGAATATAGTCAAACACTGCTGAGGTTAAATATTTTACCCTTTGTTCTCCCTGCATGATCTACAATAATAATCTGCTTCATGTTGATATTTACTGCTGTGTTGCTGACAATTACCTGAAAGAGAAGTTGGGGTGCTTTGCTGGGCTGGAAAAAGTTTAGCTACATCAGAAAGCAGGTCTAATTAAGCAAGTTTATTCTATACCTATAAAAGGCTAATTTGACTAGCACATGCACAATACATAGAAAGCTCTCTCTGGCGCCAATTGCACATGTGTGTCTCAATCTGTCATTGTTGACTGTGAATTTGGTTGACACTTCTATTATAGAGAAAGGGCAAATAGCAATATTAAAATACTTCTTCTAATTAATTTCCTTTCAATGGTCACAATTTCAAGCACTGGGCCACTAGTTGTCTTACAAAAGCTAACTTTCTTAGTGTAAGTCATCTAGATGATCAAGTTATATTCTGCTTAAATGATCAACAAAGTATGAAACCCATTATAGAAAAACCCCCCCATGTAAAATGCTTAACATAAAGTGTTTGCACTTAAAAAGACAATTCCTCAGGTACCTGGGAAAAGGGGGCTGCCTTGAGATTCTAGGAAGCTGCATTTTATTGTAACAGCGTAAACGCACCGACACTCAAGTCAGTCACATCCCTTAGCTCCCCTGATGCCCATAACAGCCTATGAGATGGATCATTATCCCTAACTCCACAGGCAGGAGACTTTAGATGAGATTTGGGGGGTCACACCGCACAGTGGATCGGGCATCTCCTCCCGCAGGTTCTCATCACTGGGCCACGCCCTCCCAAAAGCCACGTGCTGAGAAAGCCGCCATGATGGGAACATCGAGCCCCCCCCGTATTGCCACAAATGCCATTGTGACCTGCTGTCATCTATGGACAGCCAGTCATTCTCATTTGCCTGCCAAGTCTAATTCCTCCAGATGCTGCCAGAAGTCGGGGACTGAAGGATTCCACGGTCAGACAGACTCGACTGCAACGAGACAGGAGTTGTATTAGAATTGTCTTCCATCCCCGCCGGTCTGGCTCAGTGGTTGAACACTGAACCATGAACCAAGAGGTTGCTGGTTCTATTCCGGTCAGGGCACATGCCTGGGATGCAGGCTCTATCCCCAGTAGGGGGGCAGGGGGGCGGCGTGCAGGAGGCAGCTGATTGATGATGTTTCTCTCTCACTGATGTTTCCATCTGTCTATCCTCTACCTTCCCCTCTCTCTAAAAATCAATAAAAAAGTAATTTTTTAATTGTCTTCTAGGAGCTGAGGCGGGGGAGGAGGTCCTAGATGGCCGTGGCCAGGGGGACGCTGAACTTGCCCCTGGCCGTGAGAAGGCTGAAGCATACACGTGCTAGTATACTGACACCAATTACTCCTGAGAGAGCACCGCGACTCAGCAAACAGCTCCTGAACAACAAAGACGGAAAGAGCGTGCGGGCCTCACAGCTGTAGGTCCTGAGGTTAGGCAGCTTACACATTTCCTTCCAAATCACATGTCAGGTGGTAAAGTCTAAACAGGAAGGCCAGGATCGTGAATAAAGGAGGAAGGGGAAGTCATAAGTAGCGCCGTCTGGGTACATATTAATCTCTCTCCACAACGCCGGAGAGCCTCCACCAGGCGGTTTGTGTGTCATAACCACATTTTCAAATATTTATGCCTCGCATTTGCAGACAAGCCTCACTCTGAGAAGCTCAAGGTAATATGCTCTGCTGACGCTCTGGCTATTTTCCAATTGCCAGATGTAAACATTTTATCTTAATCTTAAACTGGAGCCCACCAGCGCTCGCTCGGATTTCCTGTCGGTGTGTTACTGCTAGGAGCGGAAGTCCTTTTATTGCCTAGTCAGTTACTCCACAAATCCTCATTTGTTGGATATGTGGCATTTTTACAGAGACATAAAACCTGGGCCTAAAAGCAATGAACCAGCCCACAGTGGGGACGATGACGTCATTCCTACACCACCTCCACCCAGAGCAATGACACACCGGACGCCGTGTGTTCTGTGGCCTCGCTGTAGAGTCTCACTGGACAAGGCGGGAAAAAAACATCACTGATGTATCTGTAACAAAGGTCATCTCTGACCATCTCAACAGGTGAAGGTTTAGCTCAGTTTCTTCGACTCTGATTAATGCCCCAAATCCCCTATATTTATTCCTCCAAACAATCACACACCTGTGAAGGCACTTGCAGCAAATAGGAACTACCCTTTGTGAGCACAAATACAGGCCCAGGTGTATTTTCCCGCTGCGGCATTTAACACACGCTACATTCACGGCAGGTGATTCTTTTAAAATATTGCCTTAAAGAATACTTTTTGTTTATAGAAAGAAAGGAAGGGAGAGGGAGAGGAAGAGAAACATCGATGTGAGAGCACAACACTGATCAGCTGCCTCCTACACCCATGCCCCCACTAGGGATGGAACCGAAACCCCGGCATGTGCTCTGACCGGGAATCAAGCCAGCAACCTCCTGGTGCACGGGATGACGCCCAACCACTAAGCCACACCAGCCAGGGCGGTGGTTCTATTTAATGGTAATATTAAAGACTAGAGGCCCGGTGCACGGAGTCGTGCATGGGGGGAGGGGTCCCTCAGTCTGGCCTGCGCCCTCTCGCAATCCGGGACCCCTGGGGGGTTTGAGGCCTAAACCGACAGTCGGACATCTCCTGAGGGATGTAGCAGTGCACCAAGCGGGAGGCAGCCAGGGAGGAGCCCGAGCTGGGGCCAGGGGCTGTGCTGCTCGTGCTCATCCCAGCCCGCTGTGCCTGCCGCCGTTGCTCATTGCTCGGTAGCACTGCCATGGAGTTGGGAGAGGCTCCCGGCACCATGGCAGCTGCACTCACCAGTCATGAGCCTGGTTTCTGGCTGAGCGGCACTCACCCTGTGGGAGCATATTGACCACCAGGGGGCAGCTCCTGGAGGCACATCACAGCGACTGGTCGTTCCAGTCATAATGGTCACTCAGGCTTTTATATATATATATATAAAGTAGAGGCCCAATGCATGAAATTCGTGCAAGAGTAGGCCTTCCTTCCCCCAGTTGCCGGCATCAGCTTCCCTCTGGCACCCAGGACCTGGGCTTCCCTCCAGCCACTGGCAGGCACCCAGGGCTTGGGCTTCCCTTGTAGCCCTGGCTTCATCCAGAAGGATGGAAGGACATCCGGAAGGACGTCTGGTCTAATTAGCATATTACAATTTTATTATTATAGATAAGGAAACAGAAGCTCACTGGCTCAACAATACTTCTTGAGCACACATGAGATGCCAGAGACTGATTACATAATGGTGCCCGACTGGGTGCCTGACACTACAGTTTAGCTTCATAAATGTTTGTGGGTGTTTTTAACATTTTTATATATATTTTTATTGATTTCAGAGAGGAGGGAAGAGGGAGAGAGAGATAGAAACACCCATGATGAGAGAGAATCATGAACCGGCTGCTTCCTGCAAGTCTCCCACTGGGGATTGAGCCCACAACCCGGGGATGTGCCCTTGACCGGAATCAAACCTGGGACCTTTCAGTTCGCAGGCCAACGCTCCATCCGCGGAGCCAAACTGGCTAGGGCTTTGTAAACATTTTTTACACTCAGTATCTTTTTCTTTTTCAATTCTTAAACAATTTCATACTCCACCACACCACCGCCAATTGAAGATAAGAACACTCCCCTAAATTGTTTGAGTCACACAGAAAATGAAAATTACAAATGTTTTAAATATAAAAAATGAGAAAACATGTGTCCAAATTATAAACATAAGTAAAATCATAGTTTTGAATCCTTTACTTTCAGTAAGCTAAGAAAATACCTTTACCTAAAAAATAGCAAGAACACAATAGCATATTAAAATAGATATTAATGAACTAGAAAATTATAAAAGTTTAGGCATTAATTTAAGAAAAAATTAAAATTTTAGAAGTACTTATTAGATGGACAGAGGTTTTTAAATAAGAATACATAGCTGATGGGATGGAAACGGGGTCAGCCGGCTGGGAGAGAGGAGTTTGGCAGTTCCTTAAAAAGGTATTTCTTTAGTCTCCAGCGATCCCACTCCTGGGAATTACTAAAGAGAAATGAAACATGTGCACACATAAACTACATCAATGTCAGGGCTCCATTACTCAAAACAGGCGAAGCTGGAAACAGCCCAGGGTCCCTCTCTGGTGAATGCAGAAACAAACTATGGTACCTGCATGCGAAGGCTATTATTTATCAGTAAAAAGAATCAAAGTACTGATACAGGCGACAAGGTGGATGCGCCCTGAAACGTTTTATTATTTTATTTTATTGTTTAAAGTATTACATATAGTAGTACACCTTGAAGCATTATATTAAGTGAAGAAAGCCGGACACAAAAGCCACATGGTTAGGTGACTTCATTTATAGAAAGTGTCCAGAATAGGCAGCTCCTCAGAGACAGAAAAATAGACTCGTGGCTGCACGGGCTGGTGGGAGGGGCAAAGGAGTTACCACAGGGTTTCTTTTGGGGACAATGAAAACCCTCTAAGATTAGAGAGTGGTGATGGTTGCACAGCAAAAACCACCACGTTGCACATTTTTACAAGATAAACTTGATGGTACATGAATTGTGTCTCAATAAAGCCATCTTTTTAAAAAAATCAACCAGCATGTCACTGACTCTGGGCCACTAGCACTGTCAGTGAGACCGCGCCTCGATCAGAAGCAGAAGCCCACACAAACAAGCATCACAGTGTGATGAAGGCAGAACAGCAAACTCAAAGGGAGGAGGAGATTATTCAGGACACTGTGAAAAATACATCAAATTTATATCCGCACGCCGCCCTGCAAAAGAGATCCTGTTTCACGATACGTGTGTACAAGGAGACGGGACGCAGACGGAAGAGCATTTATTGCTCCACGGAGAGGCCCGACTTCCTCAGCATAAAAGCAGCGGAGGAAACCACAAATTAGAACTCCGAGGGGCATGTGTCTACGAACAGAAATGCAAAGGGCAGCAACGACGCGGCACAAAAGGAGCCCAACAAACTAGTGTTTCCTGTTCTTATTTAAAGGCTTCATTCAAATTGGGTGTGCCCTTTACTGGGAATGAATAAATAATACCAACAGAAGAAAAGCAAATACTAATGCATATTCGTTTTTATAGGTAACAACAAAATATAGGAGTATTTTCACACTTACTCTACGGGAAAATATCTACAAAGGTGGGCTGATGAGCAAAGAGGTGGCAGCATGAATCGGTACGGAAGTCGTGGTGCAACACGGAAGCACTTAAAAACATTAACAGCCAAGCAAACACGTATCAGTATTTGAAATAGATTAAATTAAATGTTAAAATAACTCATTACCTGGTAAGCCTACTTCTAGGACGCTATCCCAAGGAAGTAAGTAAGATGTGTCAAGAAGGTGATGTGTGCGTATCAGGTTTATGCCCTGGACGGCACCTACTGAACACGTACTGGGTGCCGGGTCTGTCCTGGGTGACGGTGACCATGGGGAACTGAGCAGCCGGAAACTCTGACATTACTCAGCCTGCATCCGGGACAGACAGCAGACAGATGTGTCATGTCAGAGGCTGAGGCTTGCACTGGAGCAGGGACTGGCCTCCTGGAGTCCTGCTGGGTCCCAGGTTGTGTGGCTCCTTCTCTGTGTGGGTGCCCTCAGGCAAGCATTAAAGACACACACAGACGAGAAACCAAGATGGCAGCATAGGTAAACACCTAAACTGCTGTCTCGCACAACAATTTCAAAACTACAACTAAAAGACAAAACGGGTATTATCCAGAACCACAGGAAGGCTGGCTGAGTGGAAATTCTACAACTAGAAGGAAAGAGAAAAGCACACTGAGACTCAGAGGAGCTGCAGGAGGCAGAGGTACTGAGACATGCGTACACACGGAGAGGACTGGCAACTGAATGCGTGGCTGGCTTTCTTAAGCGGGAGGGAGACAAAAGCCCCTCGCTGAGCTGAACTCCAGTTCTGGGCGAGACTCCGGGGACCCAGACTCATACGTGGTGAAACTGGACTGTCAGGAAAGAGAAAAGCACACTGAGACTCAGAGGAACTGCGAAAGGCAGAGGTACCGAGGCGCACGCACGCAGAGGGTGGGCAACTGAGTGCGCAGCTGGCTTTCACAAGCAGGAGGGAGACAAAAGCTCCTGACTGCACTGAACTCCAGTTCCGGGTGAGACTCTGAGGACCCAGACTCTTTGGGGGGAAAACTGGACAGTCTGGCAATGGGCGAAACTCAAGGGCGGCTTTCTCTCAGAGGTGCTTGCTGCGATTACCATGGGACACTGAGACACAGGGGTCTATTAGGGTAGGGCTGACAGGAAACCAATGCTGTCTGCTCCACTCTGAGACTCTGCCCCATCCAAGCTGAACACAGAGGCTTTTGCAAGTCTTGTCTCATAAGGGTGTCTCCAGCACAGAAGTTCTCCCAGCGTAGAAACAGCTGATCCTCACAGCCAATTGGCCTGGAGGTCAATTCCTCCCAGTGATGCCAACAACAATCAAGGCTTAACTACAACAAGACTGTGCACACAGCCCACAAAGGGGTGCACAAGAGTGTCCACCTCAGGTAACTGGGGAGGCTGCGTCACTGGGCCCTATAGGACACCTAGCACACAAAGCCACTCTATCAACTCAGGGAAGCGGCGAAAATGCAGAGACAAAGAAACAGATCACAAATGAAAGAAATGGAGGAAAGCAAATGACTGGATATAGAGTTCAAAACCATGGTTATAAGGTTTTTCAAGAATTTTCTAGAAAAGGCTGATAAATTTAGCGAGACCCCGAGGATATGAAAAAGGACCAACTAGAAATTAAGCATACACTGACTGAAATAAAAAGAGATCTAACAGCAGACTAGAACATTGGTCAGCAAACTCATTAGTCAAGAGAGCCAAATATCAATAGTACAACGATTGAAATTTCTTTTGAGAGCCAAAAACTGACTTCTGCGCATGGGCCACGAAGTTTCAATCGCACTGTATGTGCGTGCCCCCACGTATGGTATTTTGTGGAAGAGCCACACTCAAGGGGCCAAAGAGCTGCATGTGGCTCGCGAGCTGCAGTTTGCCGACCACTGGACTAGAGGATCGTAAGAATCAAGTCTAAGATTTGAAACACAAAGAAGCAAAAAACACTCAACCAGAAAAACAAAAAGAAAAAAGAATCCAAAAATATGAAGATAGTGTAAGGAGCCTCTGGGACAACTTCAGGCGTACCAACATCAGAATTATGGGGGTGCCAGAAGGAGAGAGAGAGCAAGATACTGAAAACCTATTTGAAGAAATAATGACTGAAAACTTCTCCCACCTGGTGAAAGAAATAGACTTAAAAGTCCAGGAAGCACACAGAACCACAAACAAAAGGAATCCAAAGAGGACCACATCAAGACACATCATAATTAAAATGCCAAGAGCAAAAGACAAAGAGAGAATATTAAAAGTAGCAAGAGAAAAGCAGTTAATTACCTACAAGGGAGCACCCATACGACTGTCAGCTGATTTCTCAAAAGAAACTATGCAGGCCAGACAGAAGTGGCAAGAAATATTCAAAGTGGTGAATAGCAAGAACCTACAACCAAGATTACCCAGCAGAGTTATCATTCAGAATTGAAGGTCAGATAAAGAGCTTCACAGATAAGAAAAAGTTAAAGGAGTTCATCACCACCAAACCAGTATTATATGAAATGCTGAAAGGTATTCTTTAAGAAGAGGAAGAAGAAGTAAAAGGTAAAGATAAAAATTATGAACAATAAATAGATGTCTATCAGCAAGTGAATCTAAAAATCAAGTGAATAAAAAATCCGATGAACAGAATAAACTGGTGAGTGTAATAGAATCAGGGGCATAGAAAGGGAGTGGACTGACAATTCTTGGGGGGAAATGGGTGTGGGGGGTGTGGGAAGAGACTGGACAAAAATCTTACTCCTATGGATGAGGACAGTGGGGGGTGCGGGGGTAAGGGCAGAGGGTGGGGTGGGAACCGGGTGGAGGGGAGTTATGGGGGAAAAAGAGGAACAATTGTAATAATCTGAGCAATAAAGATTTATTAAATAATAAAAAAAAAAGGCACACACAGCCCTCCATCCCACAAGCTCACAAAAGGCTTGCCAGCCTCTCCCATGTGGTGCTCGCACTCTCCCGCGAGTCAGACCAGGCTGCTCCTCTGCCTCCAAATGCGGCGCTCCGGCAGGGCTGCCTGCAGATGGCACAGGTGACGCAGGCCAAGCGCTCCAGGACCCCTGTCTGCGTGGCCGTCTGTCCTCTGCCCAAGTAACTTCTCTGGGTTATCAGAAGACGGTAATAAAATAGAACCATGAAAACAACAAAAACACAACAGGATATAAGGGCTTT
This sequence comes from Corynorhinus townsendii, assembly GCA_026230045.1. NCBI lineage: Eukaryota > Metazoa > Chordata > Mammalia > Chiroptera > Vespertilionidae > Corynorhinus > Corynorhinus townsendii. The sequence goes on from JAPDVU010000010.1 coordinate 53,660,550, forward strand.
GCTGATGTCTGTGAGCACCGTTTACTGCTGTCATCATCATCATCGCCTCAATTTAAAACCACGATGGGCTGAAGGATAATGCACCGGACAAGTAAGGAAACCCTGCCCGGGGTACTTCCTTCCTACCCGGGGCTGGGAAATCAAATGGATGAGAAAACTAACCTTGACCCCAGGAGTGAGGACTCATGCTGCGTGACACCGGCCCGGGTAGGAAGCAGCCCCGATGACATAGGAACTCCAAGAGTGATTTAATGCTTGGGACGTTCAGGGTGGAGAAAACCACAGCATGAGGCACTTAACTCTGGATCACATGACCAGTGGGCTTCTGACCCCGGAGAGGGAAGCTGAGAAAGGCCCATGGAGTCTGCGGGGAGCTCTCCAAAGGATCACAGTCCGTAATCAGCACCCCAGCGAGGGCGGGCGAGGCCCTGGCATCCGGCAGGAGAGAGTTATTTACCCACATATTTATTCTACCTCGGCACCAAGCATCTGGAGGGAGCGTCCCAGCACCTGTCTGAGGCTGTGTTGTAGGGTGCGGTGTAAGTGAGGGCATGAGAAAGGGAACACATTAGACATCGGAGAAGAGTGGGGTGGCCGAGGCAGGAGAGAGTGCACGCACTCGGTTCTTTGGAGTCAGACACCGTGCATTCAGCCTCGGCCCTGACCATGACCGTGGCTCTCAGACGTGTCCTTAAGTGTCCTGAGCCCTGGCTTCTGCGTGTGGAAATGAGAACAGATGCCTAGAGGGCTGCTGTGAGGACCGTGGGAGTGAAGGTAAGGTAAGGAACATGCCAGATACAAAATACAACCAATCTTCTCGGCCATTACGACAGCCATTGTCATCGCCGCCTGTCCCTGTGGGAGGCTGCAGAAGAAGAACAGGAAAACAGATGGATTGCTTCCTTTTAATTCATCTGGACATCTCCAACCAAAGCAGCTGGGATTCAAAGCCATCAGGACAAGCAGAGATCGGGTCACATCGAAAGAACAACTTTTCAATTACTTGAGAGCCAATTCTTCACACCGCGTGAGGTCCCACAATGCACAGTGTGGTGTGGGCCACCTGTGCTCCTTAGAAAGGCGCCGTTGCGGGTCCTGCCCAGGCTCCACTAAATCGGAGTCCGCATCTCCGCCGGGCCCCCACGTGGTCTGGACACCAGGCCTGCATTTATCCCCAATCACAGCAGATCCTCTGGCGAATGGAAAGCAGTGTCCAGTTAGCCAAGCAGCTGACCCGTTGTCACCCCTGATCAACTGACGCCCAACGAAGACACAGCACAGCTGACCAGCTCGCATGGAGCAATGCCCAGTGCCGCCAGCCTCGATGGGAAGCAGATGGTGCATGTGAAGGGCCACCCAAACGCATTCCAAAGGAGCCCGCCCCACGCCCCAAGGCGGATGGAATGCTGGTCACGACACCAGGTGAGCACCACACGTCGACCTGGGGTGGTGACTCCGACCTGGGAAGCCAGAGCAGCCTTCTCGGAGAACGCAGCCGTGTCCACACAGCGCGAGGAGCGGGATCCACAGCAGAGAGAGGAGGAAGGTGCGATCTGAGCAGAGGGACCCATGAGGGGAACGGCGGAGAAGTGGGCGGTGCGTTCAGAGGCACCAGTGACCACAGAGACCACAAGAGCGAAAGCGTAAACGACGTTTGGGGGCTGGGGCCATCTACAGCCTTGACCGCTGAATCGGGGGCCCCGCTGGACACCAAGGCAGAGAAGCGGACCACTGGGAGTTTTGCCTTAAACGGGAGATGACTTGAATATGTCTTTTGAGACCGCAAGGGGTAACTACTTCCTTTAGCTTTTGCATAAGCAGTAGGTGCAATCTCCCTGAGCCCAGAATCGAGACAACTCTGTGTCACCCGGCCTGCTGTGTCCTGTGCAGTGTCCGAGCCCCGCTGGGCCTCACCTCCACGGGCAGGGACCCCGCCCCTCTCTTCTGGGACTCCAGCCGAGTCAATTCCTTTCCTATCAGATATAAAATGGGAACCTCCGGCCCTTCAGCCCGTGGTAGAGATGGTGACAGAGCTGTCACGGGGAACCAGTTGCTCATTTAGGCCCTTCCTTTCCCAGCCCTCCCGTGCTCTTAGGTGTAACCAGGAGACGAATTCTCACCAGCAGAGCGAGAAGGGTAACGTGCTCGTGCGTGGCCAAAACTCCGACCACAGCGAGATCCGGGCCCTGAGTTACCGCACGGAGGAAAGCCAAACACCAACCAGGAAGGACCTCACAGCACTGCCACGCACACACACACGAGATAAGCTGCTACTGAATCCGAGCCCCCGTGTCTTGGGATCTGTATGTCACAGCAGCTAGCATGACCCTGATACAAGAATGACTGCTGGGGTCCCAGGTCAGAGGGCGCTTTCTAAATCAGAGCATCCTGCGTAGCACTCAGGCTGCGTGAAACAGTCAACAGGGACGGACAGGCCACACTGGGCACCAGGCCTGAGCTCGGCTCTGCATGGCCAGCAATGAGCCTGACCGACATGTGCCCTCTCCCAGATGAGTGCTCAGCCATGACCCAGCAGTGCCGGCGAGAGCAGAAGCATCACACCATCTGTCTTCCAGCAGAGAACACATTGCATCCCATCCGCGTTTATCCCTCCGATGGGACAGAGGCAGGCAAGATTAGAGCCTCTCTCATCCAACAGCTCTCACGGAATTTCTACAGATTCCCTTTCAAACACCCGCTTGCTTTGTTCCAGGCGAGACTGAAGGCAGCTTCCCAGATCGCTTAGGTTATAAGGAGCATGAAAGGAGGAAGTAGAAGCCGGGTGGGGAGAGGACATGGAGCCATGAACATCGTTACACATGCATCGCTAATGACGGACACATTTGCCAAAATCGTAGATCTGAGTTTCCTGGAAACTGCGTCGAAACATGCTGTTCTGTGGCTGTGAGGATGTCTGTAATCAAGTAGCTGGTGCCTGTACCACCATGCACTGGAAGCTTCATGGAAGACGGACCGTCTTTCACCCACATTGCATCCGCATGACCGAGCCACGGCCCTGGACCATAGCTGGTCCCCGGTCAGCACAATGTCAGGTAAAAGCAGATCAAGCCTGAGCTCCAGTCATTCTTGGCACTGAAAGAGGCCTGTCCCCCAGATCCTCAGAAAGATGAGCCAGTGTGGGGGGTCACCTGCTTCCCCATCACGGGCTCCCAGTGGCCCAGGAAGAGACCCGGACTGGTCCTCATTTCCCACCCCCAGGCACTGATGGCATCAAACCAAAGCACAGCCCAGCAAAAGCGGGTTCTGCAGGGAATCCGGGATCCTGTGACCCCAAACGCCCGTTTCTGCTGGTCTGCTAGGATCAAGGGGGACTGCTGGCTACCTGGGGAGCAGAGGGCCCCCTGGCTCCTTAGCAACACTGCCCTCACGGCACTTCGGATCCCGTCCATTGGGCAGCCTCACTGTCCCAGGATGCCCCAGAGCGAGCGACGGCAGCAGGTTCAGTGTGGCGGTGGTGGGAGGTGCCCCGCAGCTGTGCCATGCCCGTCCTAGGGCACAGTGTGCGGGGCTCCAGCGAGAGAAGCGACGGGCACCCACTGGCACGTGCTGAGGTGCCAGGCCCCGTGCCGAGGACAGCTCCTCCCCCTCACACCCCTGTTGGCAGGCACTGCTGTCCTTCCCATTTCACAAAAGGGGGGCGAGGGTTAGACAGAGTGTGACCTCCCCCATCTCTCAGCAGGCAGGCGAGACCAGAGGCTGAGCCCAGTATCTGACGTCACAGCTTATGCTGTGCCCACTCGAATGTACTGTCTGCCCAACAGTTGAGGGCAACAGCCACGTTTCAAGACCTTGTTGCATTCTGCCCACGCCCCTGAGGACAGACCCCGAAATGGCACCTGCTAACCCCACCCCTCATCTCCAGGTCGGCCCACCCCGCAGCAGCGGGGCCCACAGACCACCCACAAACACGACCAAGGGGCAGGTCTGGCCCTGCAGAGTGCCCAGCGCAGTGAGCTGGACGCAGCCTCTGATGGAGGTGGACACCGCCCCCCAGCAAGTGCTAAGTCCCCTTCTGTTGCAAGCAGAGGGCCCGCTCTCCAGGAAAGCTGGGTGGACGTGGTCCAGCGCAGAGCACAGCCAGGCCACGTCTGCGGGCACAGACAGGACCCGGGGGCGGGGTTGGGTGGGGGAGACGGGTGGGACAGCGTCCAGAGCAGTGGTCCGTATGGAAGAACCCTGCCCAGCGGCTGGGGCTCCTGTGACCAGGCGACACCTCCTGCCACACGAAGAGGGGACAGTTCTCCACGGGAAGACGACGCACCCAGGGCAGGTTCCAGCAAGTGTCCAGGCGGCCCTGCCTGTCTGCCCTCAGACAAGGCGGCCTGGAGAGAGGCAGCCCAACCCGTTTCACCCTTCACCTTCCTCGCAGACGTTATTCTAGGTCACCTTGTTCTCAAACTGGCATCTCCGCCTTCCACGTGTAGGTTCAGCTGTTCCGTCTGCTTGAACTAAGCCTGCTGTGGTTCAGCTGATGCATCCTTCCTTCTCTTCTCCTCTTCCCCCTCCTCTACTCTCTCCACCCCCCTCCTGCCTCCCTTAACACCTAGAGCTTACCCTCTGGACCAGGCCTGGGGTGATGGGGACCCTGGCCCTCTGGTCCAGGTCCAGGATTGACGGGGACCCTGGCCCTCTGGACCAGATCCGGGGTGATGGGGACTCTGCTCTCCTGCACAGGAGCTCGGCACACGCACGGGAGCCAGTGAGTGAATGATGGAACGCAGTCCAGCCAGCCTGCACCACTGCCCTCCAGCCTCGCTCCTCCAGCGTCTGTCCCTCTGGTTACCTGCCGCCCTACACTCTTCCAGACCCTGAAACGTACTGCATCTTACCATGAGGCCACCCCCGCTGAGCCTCCCCAGAGCAGGCAGGTGAGGCAGCAGGCGGCCCGTGCTTAGAGCTGAGAGGAGCGGCCAGTCTGGAGTTAACCGAACCCGCTCTCCCCTGCGTCGCGACTGAGGCTGTTTACAGAGAGAAGAGAGGCCCCCTTTTCCTATGCTGCTGGTTCCACCTGGAATATTGTTTTAAAATGTCAGAGTCTATTTTTAAAGTTTCCCTTGACTCATTTGTATGTTCTTGCAGGTTTGAATCTTTGTTCAAACAGCTCTGCAGGAATATGAAAACATTTCCTACGTTGCACATCTTCTAAAGACTTTTCTTCGGCCACCGTCACAGCCTCCGGGCCCTTCCCCGCGGCCGCTTTGAATCATGCCCTTCCTCCGGGGAAGAGCTGGGATGGAGCTGCAGTAAACAGGACAAGAAAAAAGTTTTTGAAAAAATAATGGGCCCCTGGGTAAAAACCAGAATCCTCAGAGCCTTAGTAAGATGAAGAATTTACAAACTATGCGGAAGAGACCATCACAAGCAGGCTTGCCTTGGTACCGACCTGGCCCTGTGTGCCCAGGAGCACTCCCCAGAGCTCTGCTCTCTAGGATTTGCTCTGGGAAGCGTCCTGCGGACAGGACACAGCTCAGTGTTCCCAGGAGTCACCTGGGGTGTGCGTGACCCAGGGTCCCAGGGGGGATGACCTTGCGGGGTGGGGGAGGGTTAGGAGGTCACTCAGGAGGTCAGGGAGGGCACAGAAAGGGAAGTGGGGGGCCTGCTCTGAGCCAGGCCGAGGGAGCCCCCGTACTGTCCTCAGCTGCACAAGCACCACTCGGCCCCGGAAACCGGAGTCCAGGGCTCAGAAAACTCACGTCCACCAGAGGCCGCGGGAACCGGAGAAGCGCCGAAACCCAGGTGGGGAGGATTGCTTTGTGTTCCCTTTCCTTTTCCGAAGCGACGGAGCTGGAGGGAAGGCCGCCCGGTGCAAAGGGAACGACAGCACCAAGCCACAAGTCACAGCTCTGACCGCGGCGGGACCCCACCGACTCCCCCCGGGTGAGGAACGGAGAGACCCCGGGGACCGGCACCCACACAAACTGCCAACACGGGCTCCAGCAGCAACAGGACAGGCCACGCGACAGGCTGCACAGGAAACGCTGCCGTGACCTCCCGCTCACGGAGCCCCGGAGGGTTCATTACAATGCCTGATCACCATGGCAACCTGCCAGGCATGAGGCAGCTTCTCCATTTAACAGACGGAGAAACTGAGACTCCGGAGGTGCCACGAGTTCCCCGGGCCGGACAAGAGGATCAAGACCGAGACGCAGCTGGTTCCCGAGTAACCACACCCCAGGAAGGCACAACCAGGCCGGGCCCTGGCAACACTGTGGAGAGGGCCCCTCCACTTCCTTACAATGTCCCTCTCCTACCCAGGCCCTCCCCTCCTCCCTCAGCACTCCTCTAACCCACCCCTTCCCCTGACGGAGCATGCTATACTGCCCATCCCTCGGAAATGCTTAAATCCACTGTCAGGTAAGCTGCACGGCCTTCAGCACAGGGGAAAAGTCAAAGCATTCATTCATGCATTCATCCATTCACGCATTCATCAGCTGCAATTCCTAGAGCATCCAGTGGGAGCCTTCCCATCACTGCTACATCGCTGCCTCGAAGGGAAAGAACTGCATTATGGGGGAGGGATTAGCTCCCTGACTTCAGTGAGTTTTCTCTCAAGGCACAGTGAACAGTGGGTAAGTCTTCACCACCCAGAATTCGCCTGTGCTATTTGTGCTAACAGCACCCAATTTCCCTCTGGCAGAGCGCCAGGCCCTTAACACACCTGCGTGTGGAAGGAGCACGTGACCAGCCCAGCCGCCCGGAGCCCTGCCCACCGTGCCATGCCCTCCCGTGCTGGGACACAGCAGCGTCTGGGAAAGAAACGGGTCCACGGGGTTTGGAGTTACAGGAACGTGGAGCTGGAGCTGTGGCGGCTGTGCCATGAGCTGGAGGAAGAACCTGCCCAGGAACAGAGCAGGAGCCGCGACGATGGAGGAAACTGTGGACATGGCCCAGGGCCCTGAACCAGCCTGCAGCTGCACTGAGTGCCCTGCTTTCCATCGCGTGAACGGCAGGAAATCCCCTCTGTCCTTCATCCACTGGGGTTCATATTCGTGTTGCTGGCAACAGAAGAGCCCAGATCTGATGTGTCAGTTATCTAAAATAAACCCCAAAAATCCCTCAAAATGTAGACTAAGTTCCTGATGAACTCTCCCCAGGGCTGCATGAGTCTCCAACTCCCCAACGTGCCTGGGACCTGATCGACTTGAGCAAAAGGAAGAGCTTGTTCCGCTCCCTCCCTGCCCCCCCCAGTCCCAGGCCTTGTCCCTCCAAGTCCCTCCCCCGGGGGGACTCAGGGGGAGATGGGCAGCGTCTCAGAGCCCCACGGAATAGGCCGTCGCCGTCCCTTCAGACGGGGACACTGACTGCCACATGACTGAGCAGGGGGTCCCCCGTCAGTGTTCCCCAGTGGCCATGCCCTCAACCCCGAGGTCCCCCGAGTTACTTGGGCCCGAGTTCTTCGGGGAAAGCCTTGTGGAGGTGCCAGGCTGAGCCAGCCGCCCAGGCCCTGGCAGCCGTGCCCACCACTGGGTGCCGGCGGAAGGAAGCGGATGACGCGTCCTCACAGTGGGACCTCCGGCGCCCTCCTTCCGAGCCATCAGGCGTGGCGGAGGCCGTGTAGCTGCACACGCAGAGGCCCATCCATCAGCCACGTCGCCGACAGCAGCCGGGGAGCTCCCACAGCCCGTTTACTATCCGGACCCGCTGTGAGCGCTCCCGGAAAACGCCTCAACAGATGGAGAGGATGTGAAATGCATCTGACGTGTGGCCGGGGGAGCCCGGTTAACACCGGAGGAGGAGACGTGGGACCTGCAGGAAAATGGGGGGACAAGTGATGAAAGGCGGGCGGGGGGGGGTTGAAAATGAAGAACAGCAGCTTGGCGAACGGGAACGGGAACCACGTCGCGTTCCTGCTGTTCTGCAAAGTCAGCAAACCAGAGGCGCTCTTGCATATGCACGTTCTCCCGAAGCCGAATTCATTACCGCGGCTAAAAGGCGTAAAAACGGAAGATTTCCATTTAGACAGAAAGTAAGTGTAGCCACGGGGACAGCAAAGCACGTTTCCTGACTGATGTGCCGGCTTCCCTCAAACTGGCCCGGAAGACGTGCTCACAGCGTGAAGCTGCGGCCCGGCTCCGTGGCGTGGCCTCCCTCCCCTTCAGAAGCTCGAGAGGCACCGGGCTGGACGGGAGAGTCTGCCCACCACCCTGAGCCCAGGCCAGGGTCCCACCGGGTTAGTCAGCAGCCCCTGGTACACGTGGCCACTCCCCACCCCCAGCAGCTTCCTTCAGCGGCCTCCGCCACTCGGATCCCTCTCCTAGTCACAGGCCCGGCCTGCCCAGGCTCCTCAGCGGGTTCCTCCCCATCTCCCCGACCTTGAAATGCTGGGGAACCTGGGTCCCAGGCCTCACGCCTCTTCTCTGCTCTCCCCACTCTCTCCCTGGGTAATTCCCTCCAGGCCCAGAGTTTTAAATGCCATCATAGGGGGACAGTTCCCAAATCGTTTGTCTGTCGCCAACTCATCTCCCCAAATCCTTCAAAGTGTATCCAACTAATGTCTAATATATATAAACTTAACAGGTCCAAAACAGCTGTCCCCCTCCCCGGCTCCCCTCCAAGCATGTGGCACCCCCATCCGTGAAGACACACATCTCAGAGTCATCTCTAACCCCTCCCCACACTTCATGCGCCATCCATCAGCAAACCATGCAAGCTCCGCCTACAAAATGTAACCCTAACCTGACACTCCCCCCCATGGAGCCTTCTAACTGGCCTCCTTGTCCTGCCGTTCCTCCTGCCCCAGCAGCCAAAAGGAACTTGCAACATTAACCGCCCCGAGAAACCGGGTCTTCTGCACGTGACTCTTACCCAGGCTCACATTACCATGCTAAGTTCACCGCTGAACGGTGAGTGCTCGTGAGTTTATAATCCAGACCCGTGTGAGAGGAAGGCCACACAGATATTCCCGCGACGGCGTGGTGTGCAGGGTATGTCACCGAGAAACACTGAGGCCATCAGGAAGACGGGTTTTCTCCCTCCCCTGCCCCCACCACACAGTGAATAAAAAGCCTAGAGCCTTTACAACGCATTGTTTAAACGAGAAAGTGTTATGGGTAACTTCTAGAAGAATGCTTCCAAAGCCCTCTCCCACACCCGTCCTTGCCGAGTTAGCCACGTGATCCTCAGCGCCACGTCCACCCCTCCATGCCTCCAACACAGGAGGCCGGGGAGGGGGAGGGGAGGCGGCGCGCTGGCTGGTCACCAGCGATGAAAAGTCAATTTCACATCACAGCAAGAAAATGATTTCTCCGCAGTTACACAAGTCGACAAACAACAATATTCATATTCCTGGCACCGGCCTTGTCCAAGGAAATGACTTGAATTTAAGGAGAGAAATAGCCCAAAGAGATTGGGTGAAGGCACCTGCCTGGAAATTGACAAGACTGGTGACAAAGTACCGAAGCCACGCTCCCAAGCTTCGTGAGGCTAATGGAGATGGCGGTCTAGACTGCCAACTGCAGGCCTCTGGACGCACGCACTCCTCCGAAACGAACAGCCAGCCTGTCAGTTATAAGCCTGAGAGCCTGACTTCATCCTCAGAGCCGTCAGGTGAAAACGGGGACCTTCTTCATGAGCCCGGCATTAAACACGGCCAGGTCAGTGCTGCCCTGAGCTGGCCAGTGGCAACCAGCTCATGGCCCTGCAGTTTGCCACGCGTGTGCCCGATACGCCCCCGGGCAGAAAGGGGGACGCCCAGCTGTGGAGAGCGAGCCGCATGCACTGCGGTTTCACTCTGCCCCCCTCAGCCCTCGGGGCTCACTCGGGGCTGACCACAGAGGGTCCATGGAGGGTGGCACATCTCCTGGCCTGGCCCCTGGGGAAACTCCACCCGCTAACAACAGCGATGGCTTCAGTTTGACCCCAGGATTCAAACCTGTTGGTTCTCAAACTGGCCCTACACGCAGAGGGCAGGAGAGACCGAAGGAAGAGCGGCCCGTGCAGGTGGGCGGGTGACAGTTTCACAAGCAGAACACGTACAGGTGAGGCTCATCTTGAGATCTCCCCGATCTCGGCCAGAATCTTCAAAGTTCATGTAGGGGCCTTAACGGGGTTTGGTGACGGCCACCTTCCTCTCAAGGCGGCGTCCTTGAACGAACACGGCTCCCGCTGTGGGACGACCAGCAGAGCGTAAGTTCCAAGGACGGGGCAGGGTAGGGAGCCTCTGCCGGCCCGAGTCCAGCCTTCGAGTCACCTCTTGATGACCTCCTTCAAGGTCATCCAAAATTTGCTCCGTCAAGTGCCTCCTGGGACTTCTGCTGGAAACACTGAGCGAGGTCTGTGCCTCGCCTGTGGGGTTGCTAAGCTGATGGGATGTCACCGGGAGTGTCTCGAAGCCCGTGCAGGGACGGAGAAGCTGTGTGAGAGAGAACAAAGGTAACAGGGAGGCAGCGCGGTGATGGGCCCGCAGGGACTGAGCGGAGCCACAGTCCCCTAGTCCTGTCCCAGCGGCAGTTACATCCACCCCCGTGTCGCCACAGCCACTGACTTCTCTTTTTTTCCTCAGGCGGGTGTGATGAGCCGCCCCACGTATATCTACCCAGCACCCTGCCCCCAAAAGGCCCCTCTCCCCGCGCCGCAACCACTGACTCAATCATCAGGCTCATCGGGGACCAGCCTGGGAACAAGCCTGTTCTGACTCAAGACTAGCAGAGGAATTCGAGAAAAAGAAAAAAAAACAAAAACAAAAAAACCTTTAAAAGCTTTGATGATGTCACCTTGCATGTGGCTGATCCCACTGTGGGCCCCTCTGTGTGACCTTAACAAGTAGAACAAGACGCTCTATTGAGGTAAACTACCCGGGTCAAAACTCAATACATGAGAGCAAAACATGTTTGCAAGAAAAAAGACACGCTAGAGAAATTCCAAGCTATCTTTTTATTATACTTGGTATCTTCTCCCAACCCATGGCAGCAGAGTGGATGTTCAATAAATGCTTGTTTCGCTAACTTATCCTCCCATCTGCATTTACTTTGGTAAGCTTCAGGTTTCTTACCTGTAAAATGGGGCCAATGAAAGCCACTGGGCACTGCTTCCCAGGCTTGTGTGAAATGAGAGAATGCACATGGGATTTTCTTTGTAAAACCGCAGGCAGCAGGCAAACACTTTCACCTGCTCTGAAAGCAATCACCCAAAATTACAGCATGTTACATGTTTTTATTGGTGGAAATGAAGTGAAGGTCAAAACTGTGACTTCAGGATACTGCCAAGAACTCAAGAGCGAGTTGAAAAAAACCTGTTTGCCATGAAAAAAAAGAATGAATCGCGGGCAATCTCTTTTTATTGCCTGCCTTGCACACTCCAGTCCAAGGTTGGCATAGTTCGTTTTCCGAGGAAGCAGATGGATGTTGGCGGCTATGTGACCCTGCCCATGACAATTCCCAGCTTTATGGTGCTTTAAATCATCCCAGGGATAAAAACCAAACACCAAGTTTCGGAGCTTGTTAAAACCAGCCTAATTAAAGCAGCAAATGTGCTAGCTAGCAACTGTGTCTCCTCAATGAGGTAACTCCGGCACTGCTGGCTGCAAGGTACGCTGGGACCTTGTTGACACGAGTCGGTGGGAAGAAGGATAAAGACAGTGCCCAGCGGTCCAATATGTAGTATTTGCAGGCAGAGTGGACTCAGTGCCCAAGCTCAAAAAAGTCCAAGCCTGTGGGGGCAGCAGGTGGGAGACAAGAGGCAGTTCCTTTGGGTAGAAGACCCTGGCTGGTGGTTGGCAGCACTGGCTGCAATGTGGGGCGGAGAGCTGTCCGCGGTGCTGAAACACAGCTTGCCTCAAACCATCTCAGTGGCCAAGAAACTAACAGGCTCTCCGGGAGGACAAAAGCATAAGCAGAGCATTTTGACACAATAACAACAGCAGATACCATTTGCTGACACCCCTCCTCTGTTCCAGACAGCGTGGTAGGCACTGTATCATTGTCTGACACTATCACCCAGGACAGTCTTTGCCCCGATCCTTCCTGGACGGGCCCCGGCTGGGTGGGGGTGATAACGCAGACCTGGTCCCAGGAGGTCTGGCAATCGCTCCAGAATGTGCCATGCAAACACGTGCACTTGGCATCTAGGCCTCTCTGGAGGAGACTGAACTGATTTGGTTAAAGCAGCGGGTGTGACACAACAGAAGCCCGGCGCCTGGGGCTGGAGGGAGCGGGGCTGGAATCCCAGTGAGGGAGGATGACACGGTGCTTGGCCTCTCCAGGCCTTCATTTCCTTATTTGTCAACAGGAACAGTTTATAACATATCCACTTCCTAGGGTTGTTGGGAAAGTGTGACAATTAAACTGGACACCTGTAAAGCAGTCGCCCAACCGGCGTCCCACCAGCTAATGGCTTGGTGCACGGAAGCGCCAGCCCAGGGGAAATGCACCCCGACACCGCCCGGCTCTGGGAGACGCGTGGTGCCATGGAGGCACGGGGAGGGCACCCGACACCCTGCCGAGGACAGAAGTGATTTTGGGTGATTGCTTTGGGAGAAAGTGAGTGACTGCCTGTTGCCTGAGGTTTAACGAAGAAAATCTCATGTGAACTATCTCATTTAACACAAGCCTGGGAAGCACTGCACCATGGCGTCACTGGTCCCATTTTACAGATAAGAAACCTGAAGCTTTGATGATGACACAGGCTCTGCAGCGCAAAGCGGTGGCTCGCAGCTGCGCGGGCCAAAGGAGAGGAACCCCGAGAGCTATCTCCGAGGACCGGGGAGCCCCGGAAACGCTGGAGTAACCTAGTGCTGCTCTGCTGGGGGGGAGGGAGTAACAGACAGCTGGAGGGGGGGGGTGACCTCAACGTGAACTCTGCCAAGTGAGGCGGGAGCAGCCAGTGTTCCATCAGCAAATGGTCACACCAAGGCAGGGCCACCCCCTGGGGGTCCAGAGTCCATGCCATTAGAGAGGGCCCGACTGTAGCTGGTCAGGGGACCTTGGGGACACTATGAAGTCCTCTAGGAAGTGGAATTGTGATGTCGCCGCATTGAATCCTTACTTAATGCTCCACGGGCCATTTATTGATTTTTGTTTTAATGACCACAAAGCACACAAATGTGCCTGGGACACTTGGGGCAATCAGTCAAGGTTCCCTGAGCCGAATGACAACAGGACGTATAATTTTACGGCCGCGGGGATGTCATTCGAAGGGCTCTGGAAAATGCTTTTCTGTGATAAGCCGGAATGATTAGATATCTACAGAAACAGCTGCTGCAAAGAGGCAGGCGCTTCGGGGATGCACGCTTCAAAACAGTTTCCCAACTACCTCCCAAGTGGATCCCCTCGTACTCACTCATCGAAGGGGAGAAAAAAGGAATTACTGCACACGCTGTGCAGAGGAATCCGAGGCACAGACCAGATAAACGCCCACAGTCACCGGGCTGGTGAGTGACAACACCCACTGAGGCACAGCACACCCTTTCTGATAATGACACGGAGGAAATGCACTGAGCTCCTTCCTTGGGCCGGGTACTCCTCACCCTCGGGATCCGTCTGAGTTCAGCTGCTATAACAAAATATCACAGACTGGGCGGCTCCTAAGCAACAGACATGTATTCCTCCCACTCTGGCAGCTGGAAGTCCAAGATCAAGCGCCGGCAGACCCGTATCTGGTGAGAGGGATGAACTGGCAAGGAGGAGGAAGGAGCCCGTGTGAACGCCGGGACCTCCTGGTTCCCAGGCCAAGTGGCTCTCCTGTCCAGCAGCCCAAGGGCGAGACAGCTGACAACTTAATTATCAGAACTTGAGCTCCGGAAAGAGGAAACTCCCTACCCAGGCAGGTCTGCTACGCCAGGCCTAGGGCCTGGTTGGGAGGCAGCTGGGCTAATGTGTTCTTAGACCTTGACCCTGCACACTCCCGGGGCCTCTGGGTCACAGACGGCCGTCTTCTAGCGGTGTCCTCGCATGGTGGAAGGGCCAGAGGAACTCTCTGGGGTCCCTCTCACCCCACCACACCTCACCTTCCAGGAAGAGAAAAGGCCTCCCCTGCAAAGGCAGACTGGGCGACAGGGAAGAACGGGAAGGAACTGCAAGGGCGAAACGAGTTCATATTCAAAGGAGCTGAACCCCGAACAGGGAGATCCAGAGACAAACGGGGACAAGTACATTCATGGGGTGGATAAGACTCCCCCTCCCCCTAGGGCTGTGAGGGATGCTAGCTGGAGAGAGTGCAGTTTCTTTCTGAGATGTTGAAAATGATCTAAAAGCAACACATTCTAGCCCTAGCTGGTTTGGCTCAGTGGCTAGAGCCTCGGCCTGTGGACTGAAGGGTCCCAGGTTTGATTCTGGTCAAGGGTACATGCTTGGGTTGCGGGCTCGATCCCCAGTTGGGGGTGTGCAGGAGGCAGCCGATCATTGATGTTTCTCTCTCTCTCTCTCCCCCCCTCGCCCTTCCTCTCTGGACTCAATAAAAGTATATTTTTAAAAAATCGACACATTCCCAGGACAACACACAGGAGCAGTCAATTCCAAGCGTGCACTCCAGGAAGGCTTGCACTGGGAGGTAGTGCCTGACTGGGCTGTGGGGGATGAGGCGACACCTGTCCGGACACAGGAGGGACTTTGCTGCAGGGTCCCTCCGGCCCTAAGAGGTGTGAACACTGAGGGGGAGCCGGGCCTGGCCCCACCGGGGCTGCCAGGAGCCCTTCTACCAGCCGGGCGCCGTGCAAAGGCGAAGGCCATCCATCGGTATCGACCCTGAGGCCCGGCTTGGATTTACGGTGACGGCATTGATTCTGGCTCTGGGAGGGCGTCAGCTCACCGTAAATTAGGAGATTTATTTCCAGGTGCCTCAGAGAGAAGTGGCTTGGCACATAAATACCTTTCCTTTTTAAAAAACTAAGCGTGCTAATGTGCTGAGGAATTTCAGGGGGACAGGCTTTAGGGAACTCCTTATGAGATCCTAGATCAGTTGTGGGCAAGTACACGGACGTGGCCAGGACGCCTGCCAGGTGCCCACAGTGTCATCCGCCTCATCTAGCCTCACCCAAGGAAAGGGGGCCGCCGGCCTCCCGTACCTCGCTCGGCTCTCGAGGGCTCGCTCACTCACACACTCACACGTCACCTGAAGGACCAGTGTGCCGGGCAGAACCAGGGACTGTGGGTGATGCAGAGGGGACCTACGCCACATCCCGACCCCACAGAGCTCACGTGCCATGGAGGACACGCGCAGTGTCAACAGCGCAGGACAGGAGGCGGGATCCCTGATGTGAGGAGAGTAAACTGACTGCTGTGATGGCATCAACCAGCCTGGGTGGGGGGGGGGGGGCGGGGGGTGCTGCTCAGATGGTGGTCAGGGCTGGCCTCTCAGGGTGGCACCTGAGCAGATACCCCAAGGAGGAGGAGGAAGTTGCCTTGCAAAGAGGAGGAGGGAGGCACTGCAGGCAGAGGGAACTCCAGAAGCATGGAGGAGTGCAGAATGTTCCAGACTCAGAAAGGAGACAGCCGTGAACGCTTGAGAACTTTCTGGAACACCTGCCTGCAGGACAGGGTGCACCCCACCCTTGTTACTCCCTTGCGTAGTTCCCGGCTGTGCCTAAAGAGACCCTCCCGTCCGTCTCCCTTTTCCCTGACGACGCACCCAGAGGTGCATGTGGCCCACCAGTTCCTGGCAGAGCGGGCAATGCGGGTGCTGGTCCCCGGCTTGGAGAGCCCCAGCCATGGGCAGCGGGGGCGCGGGGGACAGGCACCCAGACAGTGAGGGG
This sequence comes from Corynorhinus townsendii, assembly GCA_026230045.1. Classification (NCBI taxonomy): domain Eukaryota; kingdom Metazoa; phylum Chordata; class Mammalia; order Chiroptera; family Vespertilionidae; genus Corynorhinus; species Corynorhinus townsendii. The sequence goes on from JAPDVU010000010.1 coordinate 53,676,256, forward strand.
CAGGACCTTTCCCTCAGCTAGGAGAATGGCTGGGGAAGAGAGGAAAACGGGAAGTGAGGTGAGGGGCGGGGAGAGGGCCAGCCCAGGACTGTTCCGGGTCATCTTCACAAACATGCAGGCGGAAGGAAGGACAGTCATGGTAGCAGCACCCTCTTCCTGGTCAAATGGCACTGTCATCACTCTACAGGGGCAGGCACGGATGCCAGCACTCCTCAGCCATGCACGCATGCGTGCGTGTGTGCGCGTGTGTGTAAGTGTGCGTCGCCACCATTAGTAATTCATGCTGCAGCTATATGGCAGAGCCGGAGCCAGCCTCGCCCCCCCCCCCCCAACCCCCAGCACCCGCTCCCTGTCACGGGCCCTTTGGAGGACCGCCCGGCCCTCTCTCCGCCTGGGACCAGAAGCGCCTGACAAGCCCGTGACCAATGCTGACACTCTCCCTCAGGCCTCTCCTCCCACCCACCCCAAACCAGACTGGCTACAGTGTGGTGACCCATCCTCCCTCTCACTGCCGCTAGCCTCCCCCCGCCCCTGTCCTCCGGTACATGAGCTCAGTCCCCGCCCCTGCAGCAGCCTATCAGGTGTCCAGCTCTGTGACTGGCCTTTGGAGATGTCCCAGGCTTGTAAGTGGCCCTGGGCAGGACTCAGAGGGGAGACTTTCCTGCATTCCCCCCCCCACCCCAGTTCCTGGTGGGGTGTGTTGGGCACACCCCCAGGCAGCCCTTCCCCCACCCCTGATCCAGGCAGAAAACATTAATTGCTTTTGCAGCTCCAGAAAAATCGTCCACTTAATTAAGACGGCTCTCCCTGTGAGCACTGTCAGCTGCTGGCAGGCCTTAACAGGAGGCAGGTGGGAGGGGAGGGGACGGGAGGGGAGGCTGGGGGAGTGGCCATGCCACAGCAAGGCCCCATGGGTCGGCTAAATGTTCCCGGGGGTCAGGCCTCTCGTGTCCAAGGTGCCGTCGTGGGGAGCAGGGAGCCCAGCGGCATCTTAATTAATGCACAGAGCGCGCCTGACCCCTGCATCACCTCTGCTTCCAATCACCCATCCTTCTCATCTCCCAGTGATTTAATTAAAGGCTCTCCCTCCACAGCAATGTCTCACTTTCCTTAGAGCAGCACAGGCATTAGGAGCCACAGAGCTGGTCTGACTGGGGTGTTGCCCTATCAGGACAGAAAGGAGTCAACAGGTGACACGGATTCTCCCCACCCCGAGCCCCGACACAGAGCAGGAGATCCAGGCACAGGGGGAACCAGCGGCAGGGTCCCCCCATCCCCTGGCTGTCATCTTCGAGCGGAGACCCCCGTCAATCCTTCTCTGAAGTGGCATGGTCTCTGCACAGATTTAACTGGCTTATGCGTGTACAAGCGCTTGTTTCTGGAAGTCAAACGAAGACACAAAGACCTGAGCAGATGCACGCTCCTGGCCCTGCGGACCAGTCCCCGCCGCAGGGCTTGGGAACGCGGTGGGGAGCCGCCTGGGCTGCCCCCTGGCTCTGTGAGGGAGGGTGTCGGGGCACACGTGCGCTCGCTCGTCACGGACAATCTAGGGCTGCTCTCGGGCAGCAATGGCGGAGCTGAAGAGCTGGGGAGAGCCCACAAGACCGATCCGCTCTCGCCGAGAAACACTCGCCAACCCCACAGCACGGCGGAGGCCGCGGCTCCCTCAGGAACCTTCTGGGAGCCCGGGAACCAAGATACTACCCTGCAGCCAAGAGCCTGAGGACACGCTGTGTGCCCAGGACGCCAGAGGACAGCCACACCCTGCAGAAGGGTGAGGACACCCCCACTTACAGAGAAGCTAAGTGGAGCTCAGAAGGTGAATGACTGCCCGAGACCACAGAGCCATGGGCTGTGCACAGGGCCTCGTTCCACCCACCATCTGATGCCAGGCTCCTCTGCACCACGCTGACCCCTGCCTTCCCCAGGGGTGGACCCTGCCCTGGAGGTCCCCCAGGCCCGACCTTCTCACCACTGCACAAGAAAACGGAGGTCCGGACAGCAGGAAAGACCTCCGAGGTCACTCAGTCGTGACACAGATGGGGAAAGGGCCCAAGGCTCCTGGCCCCCCCAGCAATGCTCCCTGCATCCTAGCAGGGTGAGCACCTGCCCAGTCAGGTGAGGCACTGGCCAGTGGAGCCAAGGAGTGACACAGGTTCTCCCAAGTGCCAAGCCTGCTTTTTGCCACCATCCCCGGCTGCCTGGTGCACTGCGCCTGTCAGAGAAGCAGCGAAGGGCCACCCCTCTGCTCCTCCGCAGGGCAGTCAGCGTGGCCCCTGCACCACTGCCAGCCTGCACCAAGCCCAGGTCAATGGCTTGGGTCACCAGGAGGCTCCTTGCTCCCCTGCTGGTGTATGGTCGCCACAGCGCCAGTTCTCACCTCCTGGGACCCGCAGTCATTCCCACAGCGGCCTTGCACATACTTGCAGATTGCAAAGAGTTTCCACAGGCCTCAGCATAACTGAGACGCAGCAAGCACGCGGTGGGGAGGAGAGCTGGGAGGAGGCGGCTCTGGGGCTGGGCATGCATGAGTGCCAGCCCCTGCCTGCCACCTGTGGGCTCTGACCTCCATCCAGCAAATGAATGTGCGCCTCTCAGAGCAGCCTGACCTCTGGAACCAGGATTCCACCTAGGAAAGGGTGGCCACAGGCCGTCCCGGGGACTCGGCAGTAGGGGTGCGGAGTCCTAGCACAGTGCCCATGCCAGTCCATTGCGAGAATATGAGAACAGCCCAGCAGCGCGTTCCACTGCAGAGATGCCAAAAGCACTGCTGCCGAAGGAGAAAGGACACACGCAGTTTGGAGGGGTGACCCGTCCTGAGAAGGAAATGCCCTGAGGACCCCTGGGGAGCCACCCCTCCTGATCGCTGCCCTGGGGAGTCACCCCAGCTCCCCCCAGCCTCTGGGGCGCCTCTGCCCTTCACGTGTTCAACGCAGGGACTTCAGAATAAAAATGACGACTGTGAGGATAACAACACTAATTGAACTCTGCCAAGAAATGGGCATACATTAACCTGGCCTCAGTGAGGACGGGGCTATTACGAGCTCCATTTTAGAGATGGAAAAACGGAGGCTCAGGGAGACGCTGGATGGACCAGCCAGCAAGTGGTGGGCCCAGGACTCCAACCGGGGCTGGGCAGACTCCACTGAGTACCACTGTCAACACGCCGTGACCCACAGGGACAGAAACAGCCGAGCACCCCTGCTCCAGGGCCTGCAGGATGTTTCCAAGGCTCATTTCCGCCCAGGGGCTGGGTAAGACGCCGATGACCTGAAGTACCTGTCACAGGAAGCCTTCCCTTCATCGTTTGCCCTGCTCATCACCAGACCCTGGGGGTGGGCTGCTGCCTGGGACATCTCTCCCTCACTCTCCACCTGTCTGGTTCTGGGAAAGTCAGAAAACCGCAGAGAATGAAAGGACCAAAGCTGAGCGCAAGGGGCGGCAGCGGGCACCCGGGGCACCTGGGCCTGCCTCGGCCTCCCTCTGTCTACACAGACCTGCCCTCTCCTTTGGTCTGTTTTGTGATAGCTAACACACTATCAGTGACTTCTCGGCCCACGGAAAGCCTAACAACCGTTATCTCCCGCAAACCACGGAAGCCTCACCTTGCAGCCAGGAAGCTGACGTGAGAGGTTAGAATTTTTAAAACCGTATCCAAGGGTGTCCCCGCCATGCCGAGCTGACTTGAAAGGAACACACTTGACTTTTTTCCTTCCCAAACTCTTCCTGCTACAACCGAAAACCGTGAAGCCTGGGAGGCGACCGATGAGCCTGGATTTCATCCAAAGCCAGGACATACCCCAATGGCCTTGGCAGAACTTTTAAAAGGGGAGGGGTGGGGAGATGGACTTGAAATCCAACAGTCCTTTTTCTCCAGCCTTGCAAGGTGGAACCAGAGAAGGGGAAAAGATCATCAGTGACAACAGCTAATAAATTTTGAATACTTATTACAAGAAAAATTAATTTGCTAAATTGGCCCTGTAGAGACAGATGATAAAAACGAGGCACTGTCTCCTCCAAAATGCAAAACTCAGGAGCAATGGAGGCAGCAGGGACTCGCTCTGCATGGCCACGTGGAGGGCCACCCCCTCTTCCCCGGCACTGTCTCCAGGCCCAGAGCCCGCCCCCCACCACCCACATGGGCTGAGCACAGCACCGGCCTCGCCTGGGAGCCTCACTGCCCCAGGGGCTGTTTCGTGAACTCCCTCAGCATCCTCACCCCATTCAGTGCCGCCCCAACTGGGTGCAGAGACCCCTCCCAGTGAGCTGCCACTACCTGGCAGGGATATCCCCCAGCGTCCCGCCGTGCAATGGTGAGGTGACCAGCTTTCCGAATCACACAAGTGCCGAGAGGTGGAAGCCTGGGAGGCGGATCCACACACAGCAGGTCGGGCGCCTGGGGACAGAGCCTGGGTCCCTCAAAGACCCGGCCAGTGAGCGCTGCCCCGGGCTTCCTCCCCAGCCCCGCAAGGCTGGTGCCCACCTCCCGCCTGGACCTGGACTGTCTGCGGGCTGGCCCGCAGCTCCTGCTCACACCTGCTCTTGCCTCAGGGCCACACGATTCCTAGGCTTTGCCTTGCTGGTGTCAGGGCTGGACGGTAACAGGGGAGGCGGCGTGGCACAGGGAACCTCGTACTGGATCCATGTCCCAGACAGCCCTCGCTGGCCTCCAATGTCGCCCGCTGCAGGTTACCTATGGAGCCTCCATTTCCCCGGGTGTAAAAGGGGAGAGAAGAGTTGGCAGACAGCGCTTTGATTCTGAATGCAGATCTTGCCTGGGCTCAAATTCTAGCTCTGCTACTTCCTGCGTGACCTTAAGCAAGTTTCTTAACCTCTCTGTGCCGACAGTCCCCATCGACAAAACTCTGAGGACAGCGTCCAACTGGCAGGGTGGCTGTGAGGATGAAACAAGAACGAGAACGCCCGTCCTGCGTCGAGGAAGCGCTGTCTTGGTGCCCACGGTTCAATCGTAAGACGCCGGTGGCTGGGGAGATTGAAGACCCTGGTACGGGCCCCGGCACACAGCAGGCGCACAGGACACATTATGACACAGAAAGGAGGCGTCCATTCGGGCTTTCAGCATCAACCTTCCCTCTCCGGGCACAAAATTCTGAGCCAACAGGTGGATGAAAAAGTGTGGAGTAAAAGGCCCAGGGGGAGCTAGTAATTCCTTTAATTGTACCAAGTGAATCAGAAAAGCCAACCCCTTCCCCAGGAAAGAACCTTGGAGAACCAGACCCCTGCCCTGTACCCCCACCTCCCCCAACACCACCGGAGTCCTGTGTCACAGGCCAGCGAACTTTCTAGGTGTCCAGTGACTCAGGGGTGGGCTGGGGGTGGAAAACAAGGATAAACAGCCTCCTGGCCAGCACTGCTGTGAGCAAACGCGCTGGACAGCCCCGCCGGGTAAGGGCTAGGGCCTGGCCGCCAGGGGATTCAGTGGCTCCCAGAGAGCCCGTCAGCAGCGCCCAAGAACACTGCGAACCCAAGAACACTGCGAACCCAAGAACACTGCGAACGGCACTCAGTGGCAAAATCCTTTCCTCCCCTCCCGCCCTCCCATGCCCAGCACGTCTTGGGCCTCGCCTCCAGGAGCCCTGCCTCCCTCCTCCGGGCCTTCTCCCGGGACCAGACGCCCAGGCCCTGAGTTTCCGGCTGCCAGCCAGGGGCAGGGGCAGGGGTGCGGGTCCCAGGCCAGACAGTCCGCTTCTCCGCTGGCTTTGCCTCTTTCTAGCTGCAGCTCTAGTTTCCTAACCTCCTGCCTCGCCGGTGTCCCGCTCGGTTGGCCCAGGACGAACTGGAACTTACCCGCGGGCTGCGTGCGGAGTCAGGGATGGGACGGACGCCATCCTGGAGAGCTTGGCACTGGGCTGGGCGGGCCCACATTCCTTCCTGGCCTTTACTGCTCGCGTCAACTAAACGGCCAACCATAACCTAATGCCACCAGGAGCCCCGCTCTGGGGGTGGAAGGAGAAACTTCACCCAGGTAAACACTTTGCAAACAGGAAACGCAGCCTCTGAGGGAACTTAGGGTGCCCTCCTCTGAGAACCGGAAGTGCCTGCTTGGGTTTGGCCCAACTAGCACTGTCCTGATTGGTCAGAATCATGCATCCTGATTGGTCACGATGGAGCCACTCTGATTGGTCGGTGAAGATGCAAATGATGTAGCTGTGCCCCTCTGATTGGGCTGGGGGGAGGGGCAAGTCTCAGCCTATTGGTCAAATATGATGCCAGGGCCTCCTTTATAGGTTCAGGCTCAATGGGCGGGGGTGCTGTGCAGACAAAGGGCCTCTGGAAACGAGGGCTGTCCGCCTCCGAGTATGCACTTGGGCTCTGTTACCTAGAGAGTCCTTTGGACAGGAGTGTTCCTTCTTGCGGTCAACACTTGCCATTTCCTGGGCAGGTCATGTTAGTCCAGGACTCTCTGATGCTGGCCCTTCTCCGCCTGGACCCGAGGGTGTGGTACCCACCCCGAAACACGCTAGTGAGCCTGCCCTGCCCCTGCAGACACTTTCACAGCCTTCCCATCACCTGTTCCATCCTCTGCCCTCACTGTGGTGGGTTTCTCGAGGCCCAGACCTGTGTCTTTGATAAGTTGTGTTCCCAGTTCGCAGCCCAGTTCCTGGCTGCTGGAGGTGGTCAGTCAGTCTCTGCTGCAGCGCTGAGTGAACACACAGTAGGCATTGTGACAGGACCGGGAGAGGGAGGACAGCGGAGCACAATGCAGTTGCTCGGTGAGGCAGCACTGGGTGTGAACCTCGCTCTGCTCACAGGGGAGCAAATAATACACCCCTGTCTGGGCTGCCATTTGTCATGGGACTCTCCTAGGAACTCACCATGGACAAGAGGAAGGGAAATATTGTGTTCCTACTATGTGCACAGCCCACCTGATGCATGGACAAGATCACTGTTCTGGAGTATGGTCTGCCCTTCATACCCTGGCTTTAGCAAATGCCAACTCCCCACGGCTTACTGAGTAAACCAATATCCATCACCTCAGCTTGTTCTGGGTTCTGGCTTCTGGTTGATCTTTGACTCTTTTCCCTTAGAGCTACCCACCAGCCAATGGGATGCTTATGACTCACTGCCTGTGCCCATACTATCCCGCCCCCAAGGGTCAGCTCCACTATTACTCTCTTTGGAATTCCCTTCCCCTCCCCTAACCCCAATTCTTGCAAGTGCAACGGCTATCTAGTCTACAAACCCTGATCACAGGCCCCCTCCTCCAGGAAGCTCTCAACTCATCCCACATGGGAAGCGTCCCTCCTTCCCCTGAAGGCCTGATGCACTTCTGCCCTCCCTGGCTTAGGGCAAGCCGTCACTTTCCTCCTGGTATTAGAGCAGCCTTCAGGCTCTGCTGGGGTGGGCAAGAGGACGGCAACAGTGAAGGCCAAGTGCATGGGGCCGGGGACTCCACCCTCTTCAACCATACCAACTACCACTGCATCTGTCTGTCCACCTGCTGATACACCTGCATGAGATTGCCTTTCAAGAAAGGGTCCTTAGGGGGAACGAATCTTGACCTTGGTGAGCTGGGTGGTGGGCGATGGCAGGCGACCCAGGGCTGGGCAGGGTGCAGTAGGACTTGCCTAGGTGTCACCAGTGTTGTGCACAGAGGGCTCAGAAAGGTGTAGGACTTTCCCTCAAGCACCTGGACTGGAACCTTAGTCACACGCAGTGTGGGCAAGGCCTGATCGTGGGCACCAAGTGTACAAAGCGGAAGGGACAGGTGCTGCCACGTCTGGGCCGGCGGCAAGTCAAGTGCTGCCACAGGTGACAGGTGAGGTCGCCAACCCCCAACACTGGGCCCCAAAGCAAATCTAAATGCTTCTGAGAAAGAGCACCAGGGCTGCCTCCTAAGGGCCCTAGGTTGCGGACCGAGGGGGTCGAGGTGGGGGCCAAATCCAAGATCTTGATTCAGGAGGCGGGATGCAAACCATCCAACCTAAACACTCAGGCAGAGACTGATTTTATTCTACCCACCCTGCCTCCTTAGAATAGGAGGTGAATAGTAAAAGTGCATTTTTTTTTAAAAAGCCAAAGAATGCCAAGACTATAAGCTGAGACCCCACCTGGAATGGCAGAGGAAGTGTCATGGAATTGCGGTCACTCCCATGATGAGCGCCTTGATACGGGGGGAGGGTGGACTGTGATACTGGGGGAGGGTGGAGTCTGTGATAAGCCTGCTCCTCCTCTTTCCCGTGGGCCCCTTGCTCTGTGGTGGCCGCCTCTCTCACCAGGCTGCACGCAGTCCCAAGTGCAGATTCAGCACCTCAGTGGGGTCAGGAGTTGGGGCTGGGATTCGAGAAGATCCTGATGGGAACTGGGGGGTGGGGGGGGTCTCGGAAAGGAAGGGGGCAATGCGCTGTGAGCCATGTCTGAAGAACTGATGCAGAAATTTTTCCAGAAGCAGATCATTCAGGGTAAGGGGCGGTTTGTGCTGGGGATGGGGGTCCCGTATCTCTGCAGATGCCAATCACCATGCCCACCCAAAGCAGGGCCAGGAGAGCCCCCGTGGCAGCCGGCGGATGGGAGGAGCACAGAGCAGAGCAGCCAGGACAGCACCGGCAGCAGCGTCCCCGCCCGGTCCCCTGGCGCCCTGCACAGCCTGGCAGCCCGGCCCTGGCGCAGGGCGTGCGTCCTCAGAGCTCCTGGGCCGGCGGCCCCCCGGCCAGCTCCTCCGCGGGCTGCATGGCCTCCTGCACGTAGACGATGAACTCCGAGGGCTCCCCGCCCTGCGTGTACACGGTCACCGTCTCGATGCCCTCCACGTCGTCCGAGGACACGACCAGGTGGTGCTGCTCGGCCAGCTCCACAGACGCCTGCTGCAGCGTCTCCTGGATCATGACCGTGTGGTTGGAGCTGGGCTCCTCGTCGGTGACCTGTGGGAGGCAAGACAGAGGTCACGTCACGCAGGGCCTGCTTCTGGGTCTGGCCATGACGACAGTCACACTCTGCTGACGGAGCATCTGGGACGCTCCGGTGTGTGCCCACCGCACGCGGGCCTCTCCCCAGGCTGCACCCACTCCCAGGAACAGATGCGGCGTGACTGGCCCACCAGCTGCCCGAGGCCTCAGTGCCGGTGGAACACCAGTCTGCTGGGGAAGAGGGCGCAGGAAGAGCCATGGGTGCAGGGCTGGGCCGCTCCCACCAGGGGCGCAGTGCAGGGTGGGCGGGGCGCCAAGGCAGAGGGCAGGCGAGAAAGTGGCAGTGACCCCAGGGCAGAGGGGAGAGGTGGGCTTGCTCCCACGAGCTCCTGTTCATGGCGCCTCCTTCCCAGCCAGCATGGGGGCCTCCCCTCCCTGCCCACCCCGGGTGACCCACCACGACTCCATGCTATCTCAGAGCCCCATGACTAGCCCATTCCCTGTGGGCAGGAGGGGCCGGCCGCTAGCAGGGGCCACGCACACTCGGGAGTTGGAAAGGTGACTGGGTGGCTCCACGGAGGGGAGGACTGGGAGGAGCACTGAGTCCTGTCCCTGACAGTCACCAGAAGCCCACAGCGAGCTGTTGGGAGCGGCATTGCTAGTGCATCTCGGCTGATGTGTTTTTCTGGAGTGAATTGAACCTTTGTTTTACTCCTTCTTTTCCTGCTTGTTTTGATTTCATTTAAATGGGAAAGTGTACTGCGAACTAGGACTTTAGGAGTAAATACTGATTCATTTCACTCGGAGGGGGAGCGCCTGACGGAGGGTGGGGCCCGGGGAGGGAACACACGGCGAATGCTTTCCTCCTCTGAACGGCCCGTCATTTCCACACGGGGGAGGGGTGGTCAGGGCACCGGTGGCTTAGGAGGGGCCCTGACCTCGCAGGGGCCACACAAGCCTCCTGCTGTTCAGTGAACGGATGAGGAGGAGGGCCCAGAGCAGGCATGCCCATAGCCGCAGGCCGCCGGCCACCACTCTACGGCCAACCCACTGGACACAGTTCCCTGTTCACCTTTCCAGAAGGTTCTGCCGCCTGGCACAACGTGCCGCCCTGCTAGCGGCTCCCACGGCCTCTCTTGGACTCTGTCCCCAGCCCTCCCACTGCCCGTCCGCGTCCCTGAGGCACCCCCGGGTCTCCATCCCGACTCCCTCCGTCCCCATGGCTCCCCACGTCCACCCGGCCCCTCGCAGCTTATGAGCACACGCCGCATGCCATCCCAGGCACGTCCACACAACGTCTCGTGGCGTGAGCGTTTCTGTCCCGGTTTACAAGTGGGGGCACGGAAGCTTCTAGGGGTCCAGGGACTCATCGAAGGGCAAACAGCTGGGAAGTAGCAAGAGCTGGACCTGAGCCTGGGTGACCCCGTGTCCTGAGACCTTCGTGGAGGATGCAGTGTGGCGGCAGCTGAAGGGACCACGCGCCACAGTGAAGAGGGTTGAATTCGTGCTCTGACCTGTCCCAACCCATTTACGGCTGGCTGGCTGGCTCTCACCATTCTCCGTTCAAATCCATCACTCCAGGGGCCTAACCCATTAGCACGGGCTGCACACTGTTCTCCACGGCAGAAATCAAACGGCTTCACAGTGTCATTTCCCCCGGGACGGGCGCTCCATCTCCCCAAGTGCTGATCTAACACATCTTGCAGATGAATTATGAGCAGCACAGAAAGCTTAATAGAAAACTTAACCCATGGGATGCACAGATTATCCATAAGCCGCCTGAGGCCTGCACCGCTATCGCCTCCAGGTCCACGGAGCCTGGACCTCTTCACTGTGGGACCAGCACTCTGCTGGCTCCACTCTCGGGAGGGGCGGCTTCCCTCGAGGCCCAGGCCCCCAGCTCCAGGATGGCTGCAAGCGCTCTCTCGCTCTCGCTCTCTCTCTCTCCTCCCCACCCCCTCTCCTCGCTTGTCTTGTTTTGTTCTTCCTCTCCTGCCTGCCCTGCTAGCACCCCTCACCACATCACTCGGGGGTCCCAACATGAAAGGCACTTCAAGAAATACCTTTGTCTTGCATACGTAGAATCTAATGAACAACATAAACTGATGAGCAAAAATAAATCCAAAGACAGAAGCACAGAACAGTCACCCCTCAGAGGGAAGGCAGGGGAGGGTGGGGGGGTGGGTGGGAAGGCATCAACCAAAGAACGTGTATGCATATGTGCATAACCCATGGACACAGACAATAGGGTGGTGAGGGCCTGGGGTGGGGCACGGGGGTGGGCGGGCAGGGGTCAATGGGGAAAGGGACATGTGTCGTATTTTCAACAATAAGGATGAAAAAAAGTACCTCTGTGAGTGCCCAAAACACTTCCCCTTCCCTAAATTAACTGGTTTACTTTTCCTTCTTGGCTTCCGCTATAAAATTCCGTGCTAAAGGCACAGAGGAGCTGGGGTAGCTCTGAGCACACACCCCTCTACCGGGTGTCTGCTCCCACGTCCCAGATCTGCCCGACAACCGTCATGAGCAGCCCAGCAACTCCCTCCCCTGGCTCGTCTCTACAGGCTCCTGGCCACCGCGTGACATCCTTTCTGTCTGCTCTGTGTGCGGCCTCTTTCTCACGGGAGTCACCGCCTCGAGCGCAGGCCCTGGGCTCCCGGACCCGCGGACCTCCCGCAGCAGTCGGCGCCTACTGAATACCTCCGACCGAGTGCCTGGAAGTACGGATAACTACGGAAAAGGCAGCGACCGGCACGTCCCCTCCTCCGTGAGCCCGAACTCGGTTCTAAGTTAGACGCCCTTCGTCCATCCTGGCTCTGAGGGGCTCGCTGCATTGTTGTGTTTTTAAGTGTTTGTAGCCGAGACTCAGTCTTCTGTACAGCGAAGCAGGAGGCAGCAGAGAGGAGCGCGGGCAGACAGCACTCCTCGCTGAAGGGGGCTCTGCACTGGGACAGACAGCAGCCCCTGAGGCTGGCAGAGGAGGCGGCGAGCTGATCAGTGTAACCTTCCTTCAGAAATGGAGCACTTCCCACCGGCACAGGAACGCGGTGTGGATCTGGTTGGGGGTGCCTGGTATTTAGGAGGCCAGCCCACGTGGCCCCTCCGGCTCTCTGGCTGCCCCCACACATGGGCTCCCTGTGCCTCAGGCCCCGAGGGGGCGTCTCATGACACACGTGCCCAAATGTGTCCGCATCCTGCTGTCACCCTGGGATTCTTGAGAGGAAATGAATGAAAAGTTCCGAGAATATTCAGAAAGATATTACACCTTTCCCCCGAAACACACCTCCATACACGGGCGATTGGAAATACAAGTCCATGATAATCACAGAAACGGACACGCGTGAGACTAGACCCATGCGTGCCGGGTTCTGCTAGGGAAGTGAGTGAGAGCCTACGGGACAGTGATGCGGCAAGGCGAGGGCCCTTACCTGTTTCACCACAGTCACCGTCCCCGGAGCCATGGCGACCACGGAGGCCACGGCCGTGGCGTCGTGGGCCTCGCTGCCCAGCTCGATGATCTGCTGGAGGATGTTCACTGCTGTGGGGTCCAGCCGGTCACCTGACGGGGAAGAAACAAACGGGACCCCTTAGGCCGCTGGTCCCGAAGGTCCCTGGATGCCAACAACCAGAGCTCCAGCCCAGATGCTCAGAACCCAAGTGTGGTGACATGAGACCACCTCTCAAGATGGAGGCCTGGGCAGCGCCAGCCACGGCGTCAGAGGCAGAGGTGGGGGCCCTGGGCACACGGGCAGGTGGTCAGCAACAGCACGCCAAAGACATTGCACAGGCTCTGGGCCAAACAGCCAGGGAGGTCTCACTGTCAAAGCGAAGGGCTTAGAGTCCCAAACCTATTTAAGCTTGGGTTCTACTTGAATCACCTCAAAAAACTGGAATCCAGCCCAGCCGGTGGGCTCAGTGGTTGAGCGTCAACCTGTGAACCAGGAGGTCACGGTTCGATTCCCTGTCGGGCACATGCCGGGGTGCAGGCTTGGTCCCCAGTGTGGGGTGTGTAGGAGGCAGCCAATCAATGATTCTCTCTCATCCTTGATGTTTCTATCTCCCTCTCCCTCTGAAATCAATTTAAAAATAAACTTTAAAAAATGAAAAGATTAGAATCCATGTCAGCGGGTGGCTGCTGAGATACCTGCCTGCCCTCGCCACCAGGGACCTGTGGCTCTCCTGGGCACGGAGCCCTGAGCCCGGCCAGCCGCTCACTACGAGGAAGATGAGGGCCTGGTCGATGCTGGCAGCACATCGTGCCGCCTCCGCCCATGCCCGCATCCTCAGGGCAGTGTCTGCCCCACGGGGGTGAGAGGCGGGGGCATTGGGTACTGGGTAAAGGGCAGGATGGGGCACATGACCGCGGCAACGACGACATTCGTGACCTGACCACCTTCACACGCACCCCCCAGGACCCCCCCACATATAGCACACGCTACCGCTCTCAGAGGTGTATCTCAGGTCCTGCAGCGCGGCCACAGCGGCCTGCGTGCCCTGGACGTCCTCTTCGGCTTCCGTGATGTGCAGGTACTGGGCGGCCGGCTCCTCGGGAGTCTCCGTTGCTGGCTGAGCAAACACATGACACCAGTGTGACCTTCTGGAAGGCCACCTGCCCCCCCCGCCCCCCCCCCGGCTGGGATGAGGTCAGAAGACAAAATCAGAGCACTCTGCACCCTCCCCCTTTTCCCTGAGGCACCAGCTGCTCCAATAAAACCCCGATTTCCCAGGGAGAAACTTCCCTTTGCGAATAGGGAGGCTTTACCCAGCTCTGGTGGGCAGCCCCCTGCCGCATGCCCTTGCCCGGGAACAGCCCGTGCAGACTAGAGACTAGAGATGCCCGGGGCTCCTGTGTATGCTCCTCTGATGGCTCCTGTCTCTGCCCAAGGCACCAGCACCGCCTCTCATGGCCCACACCCAGCGCCTCCCGCCACGTGGCTGGCAGAGGAAGGGCGCACTAGCGGGGGTGGTGGCAGGCAGGGGAGGGGGTGGCGGCAGGCAGGGGAGGGGTGGCGATCAGGTAACATGGATAAAGCCTGCGGCACAGGTCCCGGCGCCGGGTCAGAGCTCAGCACGCCTTAGCTACTCGTGCCTTTTTCCTTTTCCACGATGGGCACGATGCACCAAAGTCAACACAGAAAGCATCTGTGCAAAGTGAGGACCCACGAGCGAAGCAGGAGCTACTGTGACTGACAGCGAGCACAACTCTCACACACAGTGGACAGGAATAAAGACCTGCTCCTGGCAGGGATGCGAGGCCTAGGACACTCCAAGGGGAAGCGTAACTGTCAACAACGGAGGACGAAAGGGAGGGCTTTGCACGAAATGCACAGGAGCCAGGCGTGCTCTGTGAGCACGTGTCCGTAACGGGCAGGCTCGGAAGGGCACGCTGTCACGGCCACGTTCACTCAGGCATCCCAGCCGGGAGGGAGGAAGAGCTCACAGGCACAGCTCGGCCTCCCCGGGCGCGCCCTGGGCCAGGAGATGGGATGTGCCAAGGCGCCCAGGCCGCCCAGCCAGGAACCGGGGCCTGGCTGGCTTCTGGCTGAGCAAGGTCAGGCCGGGCCGCCCTCGGAGCCTCACCTCCCACTTGGGCTCCCCTTCCGTCTCCACCAGCTTCAGGCCGTGCTTGTTCTTCAGGTGCCTGTTGAACTCCCACCGGGTGCCGTAGACAAAGCTGCACACGGGGCACTTCAGGCCGCCTGCGCAGAGGGAGACAGGCGGTCAGCGCAGGGGCCCCTCCTCCCTCCCAGTGCCTCCCAGTCGATCCGGCTCGCCTGGTGCTGTGATGGGAGAGCCACAGGCATGCTTTCCGGGGCAGAGGCTTTTAAACGTGGTTTATCTTTCCCACTCGCTGAATGAGCACTTGCGGAGCACACGAGTCTGTCCGGCCCCCCACAGCCACGGGGTCCACAGCTGGGATTCCACCAACCACGGGTGGAAAATACGTATTTCTTTAAAGATACGCTGTAGTTGATGTGTGCGAGGCAGTCAGACCCATGACGGTTGTGTCTGCACAGATTCTTTTTCATGTTGCTGTTCCCCAAACAACACAGCGTTTTCATGGCCCGAGACACCGGGTGACCCAGAGGTGGTCCTACACCCAGGCCCCGCGGACGGAGTTGGCAGAGCGAGAGCCACAGACGCCAACCCTTCCATCCCGCGTCCCAGGAGAGGCGGCTCCGAGAGACGCGATTCCTGACAGTCCGCGCGCTCCTCTTTTTAGGAGAAACCTAACGAGCGTGATTTTCGTGGCCAGAGGATAATAAAGCTCTGTCATCATTTATTCATCATCTATTAAAACCACATGTTCCTGTGATCGCTTTTTAAAACTCCCCGGGGTTTGAGACTCGTCACCTCTTTTTCCTCTTGGTAAACCTGATGCTGGTTCTGTGAAGACTAAGAACGAGGCACCCAGCAAAAGCACAGCAGCTGAGGCTGCCCTTCGGCATTCACGTGAATTTAAAGGCCGGTCAGAAGCTCGGCCCTCGGACTGAAGGGTCGCAGTTCCGTTCCTGATCAAGGGCACGCACCGGGGCTGCAAGTCCGGTCCCTGGCCCTTGGTGGGGGCACCTGTGGGAGGCAACCAATCAATGTGTCTCTCTCACATCGATGTGTCTGTCTGCCTGTCTCTCTCTCCCTCCCTCCACCCCACTTCCATTCTCCTACAAACCAACGGAGAAAACATCCTCGGGTGAGGATGGACAGCAACGGCAAAGATTCCTTACCGAAAACTAGTTGAGGGAGGAGAGCATCCTTACATGACATTTAAATTAAAATTAATGTGATAATGCCCCCACATTAATTAAAACTTCCACCTTGGCCCACAGCGATGTTAATTAAAGAACCAGTGGAAGCCTGTAATCTAGACCCAGGGAGTAACTCTGCCATGAGCTGCCATCAGAGCTGAGAGAAATTAATTCCGACCTCACTTCATGGCATTCCCAGGCCAGGCACAGCAGGGCCCGGGGGCAACTGGGTGAACCTACTTGCAGGGCTGATGTGACGCGCCCACCTGAGAACTGCACCCACCCGCCATTTCCCAACAGGCCCCGTGACCAGGCAGGAGAACAGAATTTCAGGAGCCATTTTCAAAACTGAGCGTGGCATCCTTTGCTCTTTAGGGAACGTAGTATGTTCTGGAGGAGTCGCAGGCGCTGGGCGCGCGTGCCCCTTTGTGGTGGCTGACATGAATGAAAACTCAATGTCGTTGTCAATAATCTGTTTCCCGGGATGGCCGGGCTGGGGAGTCAAGGCCAGAATGCGGCGGCTCACTCGACCCAGAGCCACTTCCTGAACCTCCGGGGAGGGAAGTTCTCTCTAAGGTGAAAGCGCCGACACTAGCGTCCCACAAGCAGGCGGCAGGACGGCCCCAAGGCACTGGCACCCTTACCACTGCAGGGGAATGCTGCCCTCTGGGCGGGAATGCTGCCCTCCGTGGCAAAGGGCTGCAGAGCGGTGATGTGGTGAAGGATCTGGAGAGGGGTGAGGACTCCAGTGTAACCCCCAGGGTGCCTCCAAGAAGGAAGGAGGGGGGGTCCAGCATGGGGACATGAGGCTGCTGGCCATCGAGGGCTCTGAAGGTGAAGGGAGGGGCTGGAGCCAAGGAGTGTGGGGGCCCCTAAGAGCTGGCAGAGGCCAGGAAATGGATTCCCACCAGAGCCACTGCGACAGACTCGCTAGCAAACCTGAATTTCCCCAGGAGACCCGTCTGGGACTCCTGACCTTCGGGAAGGAGCAGCAGCTGGGACACTGCAGGCTGCACCCACTGTCCACTGAACTAACAAAGCGCGGACATTAGTACGACGGCATTTCTCTGTATGGCAACAGCGTATGCGCTACACCCTCCCGAGCGGGAATACGTGACTGATCATTGAAAACAAGCAGCCAAAAAAGTCCAAACTTCTCAATCACAGGAGAGGCTCCATCCAATCTCATTCGTGTGAAGGTTCTGGATGGCTTTTCCTTTCCAGGGTAAGTAACCTGAGGACTCGGTAAATAACTTGAGCCCCCCTTTAAAGAAGCCCCCCCCCCATAAACATGCTTGCCGCAGCAGCCTCTGCAACTACAATACAAGACAAGCCGGAACCCCACAACGTCCTGCCGCGGGAGCGTGGATGAGGCCCGGGCTCGGGTGCTGTGTCACCGAGAGCCTTCGAAATGGCAATGAGCAAGACCAGAGGGAAGCGGCACGTCCGTGCCAGTCAGCGTGAAAGAGAGAGGAAGCCGTGACCTTCCGCATGTGCAAAGTGCATGCTGGGACACAGGGCAGAAGGCAGTGCAGACGAATGAGTTGGGGGGCAGAGGGATCTGTGGGTTCTTTGTGCCGGCTTCCGTTCACATTTCCACTGAGGCTGCTCTAATACGGCCACGAAGGCACGCTGGTGAAGAGTACCGAGGAGGAGGGGGTGCCGTGGCGCTGATGAAGAGTTAACAGCACACTCAGGGACCGGGACTGAATGACCACGTCACGGCTCCGCAGACACGCGGCCTGGCGGGGGCTGCGCGGGCCCCGGGCCAGCGTGCGCCTACCTTGCCGGACGAGCGCGTCGGCGGCCAGCTCCCCGGCGCCCACGTTGGCGTACTCCTCGTTGGGGTGCTTCCTGTTGTAGTGCCTCTTCAGGGAGCCCGGTATGTTGCAGGAGTAATGGCAGTGGGCGCAGCGGAAAGGCTGTGGGGACAAGGAGGACGGTCAGGGGGAGGTGAGCCCGGCCCAGATGGAGCCCGGAGGACGGGAGCGCGACCGCTGCGCCACCCCGGCCGGGCCTAGGCCAGGCCTTCCCGTCCTTCAACAGGCACAGAGCCGCCTCTGCGGTGAAACGAGGCAGAGACGAATGCAACCACCAGGAGAGCCACCAGGAGAGCCAGGCCGTAAAACCACGGGCTCCACGGAGGCCCTTCTCTCATCACCGTCAGCAGCAGTAAGTCAATCCGCGCACACTGCTGCTCGCCCTGGAGCTTAGGGGACTCTTCCGCGTCCTCCCATCATTGATTTTTTGTAATCGCTTGTGCTGTCAAAAATGCAGTGTTTCCAGAGACGATAGCGCGAGTTATTAGACAGACCGGATTTTAATTTAACATAAGTCGATGCAATTTTCTTTTTTTCTCCAGAAGTGCTTTAAAAAAGCCTCACACACAAGGAAGCAGAAGGCGGCATGAGGCTTTCAGCAGCGACACCTCGGTTCTAACAATTTAATCAACCGCCGGCCCTGCCAGGCCCTTCTTTCTCCTCCAGCTACACAAGCTTCGGGGAGAAAGGGCAACTGTGGCCTCAAACCCCTCACCTCCTTCCCAGCTGAGAGCTGAAAGCAGACCCAACGCCAGCCCTCTCCTGCCCACGCCCCCGCCCGGGGCTCAGGGACGCCGCTGACCCCGCGACACGTTCCGGCCGCTGAGCTCAACCGCAGTGGGCGTGTGCTCAGGGCTTCGCCCGCGTTTTGTAACGCGACAGCGACTGCAGGCTCGCGTGCCCAGAGCAGCGGGGGAAGTGGGGACGGGCCCTGTGCCCCTCTGCGGGCCGGGAGAGGCCGTTCTGGAGGGAGACCAGCTCCGCCTAACAGAGACCAGGACAGGACCCCAGCAACGCCACTCACTCCCGAGCACGTCCCGTCGCAGGCGTTTGTGAAAATACTCGAGTTGAGCACGTTTTAATCTGACAACGGCAACGCCTTGCTCGCTGAGGATCGGCTGGCGGTAAACACACATCGAAACGAAATGCCACATCACAGTGTCTTCCAGACGAATGTCTGCCTGGTTTCCCTTTTGAGAGAATGAGCTCGCCTCCCCACAAGGTTCCGGGCCCAGGAGAGAGGCCAGGCCCGGCCGGCCCGGGCACACGCGCACACGGAGGGTACGAACAGTGGTCTCACAAGCCAGGCCTGTTTCAGCACGGAGTCCGCGGTAAGAAGCAAGGTCAGCAGTACGTCTCGCTGAGCAGTTTCCAAAATGGACAGATTTAGAAAACTGCTGACATCAGACTGATGGTGTGTGTGTGTGTGTGCGCGCGCATGCGTGTCAGACTTGCACAGCCACACACCAAACTTCTGACTTGCTTCCCAGAACTCAGAACCTCCCGGTGCACTTGGAGCCTCCCAGACCACAGACCAGTGCCCACTGCCCGGCACTGGGCCCTGGGACACGTCTCAGCACGAGGCAGAAAACGGTGGGAAGCAGGACGTGGAGGGAAGATGGGCCAGGCCCTCACCCAGGGAACCGGCTCTGAGAGCAGGGCAGGAGACCCTCACTCCGGGAGCAAAGGCGAATTCGTGAAGAGCTCCCTGCGGGAATGGGCCCGGGGAGCGGCTCTGCGGTGAGTGACACATCCGTGTGGCCAGGCACGTCTCCCAGGCTGTGCCAGGCAGGTGAGGGGAGCTGGGTCCCACCCTCGAGCACACAGGCATGTCCCAGGCACCGAGTCTCACTAAGGCCCCTACAGAGACGGCACTGCAGGCAGGACCGCCTTCTCACAAACAGAGAAAGGGAGACAGCAGGTGGAGTGTGGACAGAGCTATCATCTGCGATGATGTGCCAGCCCTTTTGTAAGCACCGACTGTGCGCCTTCTAGGAGACACCGCCGGGTCCCCACATTGCAGGAAGGTTAGAGGCCACGCAGGTAGCAGGGGACAAGACAGAGTGACCACAGGGCCAGGATGTGTGAAGTCAGAGAAGGAAGGGCTCACGCAGAGCTACCGCAGTCCCTTCTCCCAAGGACACAGCCCGAGGGCCCCCATCACCCGCCTCCCTGCCCTGCCTGTGTGCCGGCTGCGTGGAGACCTCCCAGAGGGCAGGCGGCACTCCTGGTGGCGGGATCTGCTTAGCCTCGGGTGATGGTAGCAGTCTGCTGCCTCAGTGACCCTCCTTGCTCCCTTCCTTCAGAGCGGGCGGGCGGGAGGGGGGTCACGTGAGCATTTCCTGGGCACCTGCTCTGTGCAGGCACGTGGCAGGCAGGGTCAGCGATCCCACAGGTTGGGGGTGAGTTGGGGTGACTTTTCACAGCGGTGATGGGAACTGAGACAAGGGGCGGCCGAGGCGTGGGAGAGAGTGTTACCAGACAGAGTGAGGGCCGAGGGTAGGAACCCACTCGTCCCGCTTGTCAGTCCCGCCATCTGAGCCACGACCTGGGCTAACGTAACTAGAGAGGGCCCTGCCCTGGAGGAGGAGAGGGGCCAAGGGGGGACTCGGGGCTCTCCGTCAGGCCGGCCTCACTCCCAGCGGGCACAGTTCCAGCCGGCACCTCAGACATCACTTTCCCACGCCCACGTCTATCACCAACAGCCGCAGCGGCATCCGTGCTAAGGGTCAAGTTGCCACGTGCTGGGCACTGGGGTGGGCACTCCTGGGCACCATCTCCAGCTCCGCAACAGGCGGATGGGCATCCGCACTCCTGTCGGATCGGATTCACGTACCTGTCCCCAACGCCCCATTCCTTCCTCTCAATCCCTGCAGTGTCTGAGGGCAAGAGCGTGCCTCCTCCCGGTGGGCCCCCTCCTGCACACGCCTCCTGGCCTCCGTTGGCAAAGGACAGAGGATGCCACCCTCCTGAACCGAGCCCAAGGCCCAGCTCCTTCCTCCGTGCGCCCTGGGGCCCGGAAGCGAGGGGCTGCCCCTCCCTTCGTGAAGGCCGTGCATTTGCAGCTGCAGCGCCTGCGCGCCCGGGCGCCTTACCTTGAAGGAGGCGTGCTGCTCCATGTGCCGCAGCAGCTGGGGCTTCTGGGCCGCCGTGTAATCACACACCGTGCACTTGAACTGCTTCCCTGGGGAGAAGGGGGGACAGGTGAGAGGCGCCAGGCTCCCGTCCTGCGTGCGCAGGCAGCGCCAGGCCCGGAGCCCCAGGCACTCGAGGACGCCTGTCATCGGGAGTTCAGGGTCTCGGGGGGTCTGTCAGGGAGGGGCACAGACACAAGGCGGCCCGCTGGTCCCCCACAGGTGAGAGTGCTTGACGCCTGATAGTGCCTCTTGGCAAATTCTACCAGAACTCCTCTAAACTCCGGCATGGGAGGGCGGCTGGACTGGAGGGGGATGCAAAGGCACTGGCTGAGCTGCAAAGCGCTTTTCATTTCATGATTAGAGACCCTTGCCTGAGTACACGCCATAAAGGCACTGTGTGCAGCATTTCCCCCGCCCCCACCTGCTACAGGTGAGCAGAATCATGTACAAACGCGCGCGCGCACACCACGTCTACGCTCTCTTTAAAGTCAGGGGGGGACGTGGGCACGGCACGGTTTTTTTGGGTTTTTTTGCGGTGAATTCTTGCATGCTGTCAGCATCTGTACAAAGGGTCTCCTCGGGCCCTTCACCGATCGCTGTCTCTCTGTGCATGTGGACGGGCAAACCTGTTTAAGTGAAGCCTTCCCCCAGATGACCCAGCCCTCACAAGGCCCGGTGCTGAGCTCCTCGGGGACACAGGGATGAATAAGCAGGGATAGGTCACCGTAAGGACGCCGGTAAATGTGAGCAATTAGACTCACAAGCAGGTAGAGGACGGGTAATTGCCCAATTCCTTTCCGCTGCATCAAAAGATGCCCTCGAAGACCCACTTCATAGCGAGCTCCTCTCCCGTACTGAAAACACCGAATCCGCAAGCGTTTGACTTAACAGAACTGGGAGATGCGAAGGGGTCACGGCCAGGTTTCCGGTGCTGCGGTGTCCCCGCCCCCCTGTGCAGCACCTTACGTTGCTGCTGCTTCTCTCCACTCATTTAATCAACAAACGTTCCACCAACAAACCCCCTACACATAAGACACCGTGTTAGGCGCTGGGGGTACAAAACAAAGTCAAGCAGAGGGGCTCACGGTGCAGCGGAAGACGCAGAAAACCGCAGGGCAGAGACGCACGCTGCACGCCAGAGGAAGGCCTAGGGAGAAACAGCGGGCAGCGGGGAGGGTCCAGTGGCGGAGACTGAAATGATGAAGGAACGTGCAACCCACGAGGGGCAGGTAAGCCAAGGACGGACGCGAAGAACACAGGGAGCCGAGCTGACCTGGGGGCGGGGGGCCGACTCGGTAACACGCCGTCGCCAGGGAAGGGGTCCCGAGAAAGGGACCCTGGAGCAGAGGCCTGAAGGCCGGGAGCGAGGGCTCCAGTGAGCCTCTGGGGGAGAAGGTGCAGGCAGCCTGGGGGGAAGGGGTCGGCTCCGAGCCCGGCCGGAGGGGGGGCGCTCATCGGGATCTCTGTCCCCTACACCGCCCCCCAGACTCCAGCATGAGGCTCAGAGACCGCGAGATGTCAAGCTCACGCCCCTTTTGCGGCACACCAAGAGGAATTAGGTGTATTCGTAAGGCTTCCTGTCCGCGCAGATGTGGGATTCATAAGCGGTCACGTGACGTGCTGCTTCCAATACTCGGGATACGGCTGCCTCGCTGTCACTCGTATTTTTTAACGTTTTGCTCGTGGGGTTTCCCGCCCCCCACCCCCCAGCATCTGCTCACGTTGGAGCAGCTCTGGCTCCGGCTTTCCTCGGCCTCAGGCAAGCCCTGGTCCTTAATCTGACCAATCCCAGCCAAGCATTCCCTTTTCCACCCAGGCCCCGGAGCCCAACCCGGTGCCTGCCCAGGGTCCCACGAAAGCTCCCACGGTGGGAAGGGGTCCCCAGAACGTCCTCAACGGTAGGATCCAATGGCTACCTCACCTCTAAGTTCCGAAATAAAAAACCTTTGTTGAAATCACTTGGACGCTTTTCACAAACTCCACCTCTCCCATGTGATGATGTGACCGAGGCCACCGCCCTCCCGCCCACCAGGACTCCCGCGGCCTCCCAGCAGAGCGCTCCCTCTCCCCCCACCACAGCGCCTGCCTCGTCCAAGGCGCATGCTCTCCTCCCACTGGCAATCACCTCCCTGAGGCAGGAACCGCTCCTTATCAGCCTGTGCCCCCAGAACCCACCTTCACGGCCATCCGGCGCGCAGTAAGAACTCGGTCAGTGGTTCTTAACGAATGAATGCAATTAGAAATCCACGTCACACTTTATCAAGGTCAAGGCTGCCCGACAGAGTTTGTATTTTAGACTCAGCCCCGCTGCGGACGGGACGTGAAAACCCGACGGGGCTCGGATGAAAAGTGCCCCCAGCGGGAACACCAGGCGGGGCGATCAGGGACGCCCTGGGCAGCGCAGGCTCAGGGGGATGGAGGGTCGAAGAGGATTGCAGCTGCAGAGCCAAAGGCGGAGGCCTCCGAGGATGACCCGGTCCCCGAACCCTTCCACGCTCTCCCACACTGTGCACCTGCACGCACGCACACACACAATCCCTGGTGGTGTCAGGCGCGGCCCTAGCACTGACCGAACCTGGGGCCGTGGCGGCTGCCTCTCAGAACGAACATTCCACAAGCCGTGCCCTCACCTGCCCCGACACCCACAGTTCCTGCTGGACTCGGGGTGCCGCCTCGCGCCACACAGGAAGGAGGCGCGTACTCACCGTCTGCCGTGTGCAGGAGCTTGTGGCTTTTCAGCGTCCCCTTGGATTTGAATTTCTTGCCGCACATGTCGCAGAGGTGGGTCTTCTCCGTGCTGTGACGATTCATATGCGCCTTGAGGTTGCTCTTGCTGCGCGTCGCGTACTCACACAGCGAGCACTTGAAGGGTTTCACGCCTGCCGAGGAGAGGCAGGACATCTGTGCCCACACATGTACTTCTGTGTGTGTGTGTGTGTGTGCCCACCCCCATCCTGGACAAAGCAGCGCAGTGCTTGCCCTAAACACGCCGCACACGTCCCACGCCCCGCTCCTCCCGGCTGCGCCCCTGGCTGCGCCGCCCTCTGAGCCTCCCAGGCCGCCCCTCGGCACCCCCTCCTCCTCCTCAAGCCCATCCCCCGCTTCCCTGTCTCTGTGCCCGAGCCCCGCAGCGCGCAGCCCGCTGTGTGGCTCAGGCCACTGCAGGGCGCTGTCCACACACCCGTCCCCACAGCCCCGGAGGGCAGGGCCCTGAGCAGCTCACCCACCACATACTCGTCAAATCCACTCAAATGCCTTAAACTAAACAAACGTAAACCACCAAGGGCCTTCGTAAAACCAATGGGGCCCGGCTGGCGTGGCGCACTGGTTGAGCATCGACCTTTAACCAGGAGGTCACTGTTCAGTTCACGGTCAAGGTACATGTCTGGGTTGTGGGCTCCATCCCCTGTGGGGTGTGCAGGAGGCAGCGGATCATGATTTTCTCTCATCATTAATGTTTCTCTCTCTCTCTCCCTCTCCTTTCCTTTCTGAAATCAATAAAAATAAACTTAAAAAAACACACACACCAAGAAAACCCAATGGGGTCAGACACTCAGGGTCCGAAGCGGAAGCATGTTTTACTTCCGAAAACCAGCAGAGCTCCACAGCAGGCTGTAGGCAGGTGACGACTAGGGTGGTGGGCATCTTGGCATCGGCTGCCCTCTAGTCAACAAACATGGACAGAACTGCCTCGTTTGTCACGGAGGCGTGGTTTGAAGTTGGGAGACCCAGGGTGCAGTGTCCAGGGGAAATGCAGACGGGCAAAAAGGCCACCAGACCCCAGTGTGACATGGGGGAGGGGGGGCCTGAGCACAGGGTGCAACAGACACTGTTGTGCGCAGCACCCTCACCGTCTCCACACGCCCCGTGACAGAGCCGAGTGCGCGATAGTGCCCCCGCCGGGCCTCGCGCTCAGCTCCTCCTGCCCCGCCCGGTTCCTACCCCCTCCCTCCCGTCCTCTCACTGCACCAAAATCAGGTCACTTTCACCCCGTTGGTGGGAAAGACCGAGTCCTCCATCCCTCAGGAGCCGCCTTGTCCCCTGCACTGTTCCCGGTCCCTAACTCACAGGAGGGACTGAGCCTCACCCCCAGGGAGCCGCGCCCTTGCTCAGGGGAGAGCAAGGCCTGCTGTCTCTAACAGTCCCCCAACTTCCCGGAGTCTCACAGACCACTCCTCACACTTCCCTCCACGGGCCAGCACCCCAAACGCACAGCCTGCATTCCTCCTCTTAGAGCTTCATCAGCACCCAACTCTTCCACCCACCGATCCTCCCCCTGGGTGGGAATAGAGGGCTCTGAGGTCAGACCACCACCACTGCTCAGCGTACCAGCACGGCGCACCCTTGTGGGCACCGGAGGTACTGCTGTGACTGAGGGGGCATTGCTGCCGGCGCAGGGCCTCCTGGCGATGTCTTTCAGGAGAGCTACGAAGAGCCGCACACCGCTCACCACCGCAATTGCAACTACGTAGCTGAATCCCTGGTCGAACGGATGGATGGACACGCTTCTCCGTGTGCGAGAGGAGTTCTACCGGCAGGAGACCCGAAGGCGTGGCCGCCTCCAGACTCGCTCCCGACGGAAGCGTGCACCCGCCGCGCTGCACGGCGGACACTCACCTTCGTGAGCCCAAATGTGCCGCTGCAGGTCGGAGCCGTTCTTCATGAAGTAGAAGTCGCAGTACGGGCACTTCATGGCCCTCTTTCCGATCAGCCCCTTCAGCTGAACCCTCCGGCCCAGCACCTCGGAGATGGTGCTCATGGAGACCTCTGCAAGGAAGGCAGGCGGTCACCACAGCAGCCGGGACCCTCGCGACAGCACCTGGGCCCACGGGTCGGGCCCAGCAGCACAGAGGAGGCCGACCGGGGCGTGCCTCGCGGGGTCGCGAGAGCAGCTTTGCCTAAACCGTTACCCCAGAATCTAATCAGGTCTCCAACCCAAATATCTCCTTGCATGACATGGGAGGGACAAGAAACGGCAGCGGGTCAATGCGGAAGGTGGCACTGTCACGGGAAAAGCCACCGGTTCCTCCCACAAAACCACGTCATGGGGAAGCAAGCAGCGGGGGCAGGGTGCCCTGTGGGACACGGCACTTCAGGGACAGACCCCGAGAGCACGCTGTGGGTCTTGCTTCAGACACGCCAACTGTAAAGGACACCGCCCGGTGCCGTTTGGGGGACTGGGAAGTGGCCTGATACCAGGTGGAAGAGGGACGAGTGTGATTCCGCTGGTTTCCATGGTGGCCCAGCGCTGATGACGACAAAATCCTCATGAGAGACGCATTCGAAAGCTTTGTTTGTGGGGAAATGACAAGATGGCGGGGAGGTACTTTAATATCCCGGGAAAACAAAGCCTGGGGGGCTGGCACAGGAAGCGAGTGTGACGATACGTTGGTAAGTGAGGACGCAGCGGTGGGTACCTGGGAGCCCTCCCGGAGGAGGTCCAGGGACCGCGGGGACAGTACCAATGACTAGAGCACAGGGGTGTGCACAGGTGATGGGGGCGTGCAGTGGGGTGGGGGGGCAGGTGGGGGGACCCTGCCCCACGCCTGGGCCACCAAGCCTCCCCGAGGGGCTCTGAGAGGAACCCAAAGAGGAAACAGGAAGTGCCTGGCTGTGCGGGTCAGTGGCAACTGAGCATCAACGGGTGAACCAGGAGGTTGCTGTCCAACCCCGCCAGGGCTCAATCCCCAGGAGGGGGCGTGCAGGAGGCAGCCAACCGATGATGTTTCTCTCTCTATCCCTCTCCCTTCCCCTCTCTCTAGTATAAATAAAAACATATGTTTTAAAAATGTAAAAAATAAACAGGAATGAAGCGGACAGAATGGAGGAGATGAATCCCAGGCGGTGAGGATGGAAGTGACAAGATACGAAGGCCCCGGCCTCATCTTCCCGCATCTGAGTGGCGTGGGACCGACCAAAGGTGACGGTCACTGCGGCTCACGGAGGCGCCTGGGCCTGGGAGGAAGCCCACACCCTCACAGACAGACTACCACGCTGGGCGGCCTGGGCTCCGGGGTGGCAGCTTCTCAGATGCCCCCGAGGTGACCCAGGTCGAGGCATTCGAAGTTCGCGTTAGAGAGGGGGAGGGGACTCTTGGGAACGCCGGGAGAGAAGAGGATAAGCGAGGCCAATAAAGCTAGACGCCCCCAGCTCTAAATGAGGAGGACGGTTTCCCTCCGCTCACTCGGCTCGTCCTCCCTCCTTGCTCCGTGTGGTGCAGCTGATGGGTATCGCTGCTCTGAAAGGAGGGTGAGCGTTTTCAAATCCATCTCCCACTCCAAGCTGCATCGCCTTACCCGGGTGGTTCGTCTTGATGTGCGACTTTATCAACCGATCTTCTGAAAACGACTTCTCACACACAGGACAAGAGTAGCTCCTTTTGTCCTTAACAGAAAGAGAGCGCAATCAACGACTGTCTGGTTTCACCTGGGCTCTGAGGAAAGGTCACCGCCCCACCACCGCCGCTACCACCATGGGAACTGGATGCGCAGGACACCTGTCCAGGAACGCGCGTGCGGCCCGCACCTGCCCCACATCTGCCCGCACAGCTGGCCAGCGGAACGCGGCCACCCCTGTGGCAGAGGGAGGGATGGGCTCCGTGGGAGGTGGCCGTCCTGCAGAGGTGACCAGGCTGCAGGGCAGGGCTCGGCCTCGAGTCTCCGCACAGGCCAGCGCACATCGCGCTCAGGGCACGGCGTGCACGGGGGTCAGAGAAGAGAGTTTAGGAGGCTCTCCATGGACGGCCATTATAGTGCTCATGTTCCAGATGAAGGGACTGAGGCCAAGGGCTCCCAGGAAGAGCCTGCAGCAGAACCGAGTGTGCGGATGCCCCGCTGGGCTTCTCCCACCCAGAGCCGCCTCCTGCCCGGGCTGCAGTGAGGCCCTCCCCAGGCACGGCCGCCGCCTCACCGGCTAACCCTAACGCCAAACCAAAGACGTTACAAGAAGAGAAAACCACAGGCCAGTGTCGCCCAGGAACACAGATGCAAACCTCAACAGAAGGTGAGCACACCAAACCCAACGGTGCCCGAAGGCACCCACACTGCGGACCAAGTGGGGCTCATCCCAGGTGGGCAGGGCGTGTGGGGGAGGGGCACATGGGGAATGTGTCCGTTCTGCTCATTTTGAACCTGAAACTGCTCTAAAAAGTAAAGTGTCCAAACGGCACACACAGTGCTCAGCACAGCGAGTGCTGGACGAATGTGGCCAACGCCGCTGGGGGGGCGTGGCTGTATTCCCGCAGCTCAGCCTCAGAGCACAGACCTCGGGGCCCTGGGGACCCCCTGGGGGGGTCTGAATGAGCTGAGCGCACCTCCAGATTGCCTGGTGCACTCCCAGGAGGCTGGTGCTCCCCAGAGTACACTTAAGAAAAGGGTGCTTTGTATTTAGAAACAAAAACAGCCTTGGCCAGTTTGGCTCAGTGGCCACAGCAGCGGCCCACAAACTGAAGGGTCGCAGGTTCCATTCCGGTCAAGGGCACGTGCCTTGGCTGCAGGTTCCCCAGCGGCCCTGGCTGGGGTGCGTGCAGGAGGCAGCCAACTGGTGTGTCTCTGTCACGCTGACGTCTGTTTCTCCCTCGCCCTTCCGCTCTCTCTAAAAAAACCAATGGGAAAACATCCTCGGGTGAGGATTAACAAAAATAAAAACAAAACAGGAAAAAACAAAACAAAAACCAAAGTCCCTCTGAACAGCCATCTGGTGTGGATGCATCTCACACCTCGGGGTTCCAAGCGCTGCCCGCCAGGCCAGATGTCCGGGGTGCAGGCAGCCAGCGCGAGGCCCAGCCAGTGCCCAGGACTTCGCCTCGACTGCATCACGGCTCACCGCTTCTCAGCGTGCTCCTGTCACTGTCCTCCTCCTCCCCACCCGTCCAGGTCACCTCGGCCTCCCGCCTGGCACACAGGAGCGCACACAATGTCACCGTGACATCTGAAGGATGCGCCCACCCGGAGGAGACCTGTCACGCCCACGTCCTGAGCTGACAGAGGCTCTCAGAAGCTTTGAAGGAGTCGGCGGTGATCCCCCCAGAGTCCTTGGTATTTGATTTTTTTCCTTTTAATCTCTGATCGTCTGAAAGCAATTTATCTTAGAGCTTATCAGGGCCCCTCATTTCTCGATGCCTTTGAAGACTGGCAGAAGGACATGGGCGGTGGGGAAGGGTGCACTCTTAGAACTCATTTATGTCTTTTTCAAAACCTCCGCTCCGTACCGGAGATGAAAACGCGGACTGACAAAGCAAACTTAAAAAGCGTGGTGGTTAAAAGCGTTCCTGGCAGAGGCAGCGTGTGCGAGCTGCGCGCCGTGATGGCGGGAACAGAGCCCAGCCCTGGAGCTGTGTGTTCCCAGGGAAATGACCTTCAGAGCAGCACAAGACTCTGAGAGGAGGGAGGCGGCAACTGGAGGCCACGGCCACGGCCACGGCCACGGCACGCAGTGCAGCCCGCCAGGCCGATGCTCGGAGCCCCGCTCTCTCTGGGCAAACCTCGCCTTGTCTACACCCCTGGGCCCCAGGATGTATTAACTGGCCTAAGTACACCTAGAAACTACTTGAAATCCACTTGAAGACCTAAGGTGGGAGGCTGCACTCAGAACACTGACTCAGGGATTAGAGGCCACAGCTACGGTACCACCGCCCTCGGTGGGCTCAGCCCTCCCGGCCGCTCTGTGCCCGGCTTCGCCCCGAGGACAGAGGCGGGAGACGCTGAGCCACCCGCAAGGAGCAGCAACACCCGGGCCCAGTCATCACCGCGGGACACGCGAAAGATGGAGGAGACCGGACAGCCGCCGCTCGGACTGAACCGTTAGGAAGGAGCCAGAATCAGGCTCCCTTCGGGGTTTCAGCTCCTGGGTCTCCCCTCACCGGAAGCGGCTCTGCTTTGCCAGGCTGGCCCTTGTGGTTCGGACCCGGGCAGCTGCCAGGAAGCTGCTCTGTGCAGGGGACACTCTGGTGGCCCGAGGTCCCGTGGGCGACACAGCAACAAACTGGCCTGTGACCAGGTAAGAACGGCCCCCACGCCCGCAGCCCCGGGAAAGGAACAGTGTGTCCCGTGATTTAGGTTCAAGAACCTTCTCCTCCACTTAAAGAAAGGAGGCCACCGCAGACGGGCCACTACTCCCAGAAGGGCACTGGCCAGCCCCCTTTCCTTCCTCGCTGCCCTGTGGGCACACATCACTGGTAAGATTTTTTACATTAGTTCACCTTTAGAGCCAAATAAACGATGCACTTACAGGTGAGGGACTCACAAACATGACACTTCGCCACCCCGCACATACATGTACATGTACGGACACATAAACGTACGGAAACAAAGGTCTCAAAAGTAACACTTACCTTGGTGTGGGTGGGAAATGCTGATCATTTGTTTTGTTCTATTCCCTTTCCTTTTTAAGGCAGAGTAGCCGAGGTCCACCGAACTCAGTGAGCGGCCCCATAACGGATCGGGAACGGGTCGGGACCCAGGCCAGAACACACGCTGACCCGGTTATTCTACACGTTTTCTAACTTATCCCTAACGGCACCGAGAGTAGGACAGAGGCGTCCTGTCCATTTCACAGATGAGAAAAACGGGGCTCCAGGGGGCTATACAGTCACCCTAGATCCCAGGCGCGGACGCGGGGTCTGACTCCAGCCTGCCAGAACCCAAAGCCCCTCTCGCCGTTCAAATAGCATCTTCCCTCAGGACTGCCCTTCCTCAAGTGTGCACAGGGGTCCAGACATGTCCCCGACCATGACCCTGACCAGGCCTCCACACCTCCTGATTCCAAGGCAGCCCTGACGGTACGTCACACCGGCTAGTTGCTAATGGGAGGGAGGGGTGCCAGGAAGGAACCACGTGAAGTGGGGGGCACACCTTCCATCCTTCGGTGGACCCTGAGCTGGGAAACAGCTGAGTCCCCCGGGAATGAAACCAAGCACCCCGGAGCCCTACCACACGGGAACAGACCGGGGTACAGGTCCATGTGGGTGCAGGGCTCCTTTCCGATGTCCTGGCTTTGCCCTGCATGGGAATCGGTGCTGAAAACAGGCCAGTCCTGCATCAACGCGGAGGGTCCAGCGGGCTTTCCACACGCCTGGCCTCAGCTCCGAGGGTCACAGGGAGAACCACGCCCCAGGCTGACGCGAGGACTCACCCCCTCAGGACAGCACCTCCTCCCCACCCAGCCGGCCCCGCCCTGGCATCTGGCTGCACCTCCGCGTTCCATCACGAAGCTCACCCGTGCACCTCGGAGGGAGGGGGCAGCGGAGTCACCCCACGCTTCCGAGTGCCCATACCGAGAGGGGCCCCTTGGGAGGAGATTCACAACCACAGAAAGCGGACAAGAGGAGCTTCTTAAACGCTAGTTATCAAGAAAACCGAGAGCACGTGCATTGGGGCTGGAGGGCTGAGAGCAGGTCCCTGACACCCCCTGTTGCCTGTGACCCCTGGGATGTGCCCGGGAGGCAATTACCCCACCCAGGGGCTAGAGCATAGCTGGGGGGACCCCGAGTCCCTCCGACACATGCACTGGGCACAGAAAAGAGGCCCAGACTGTGAGCCTCTCCTCCAGCTTCGTCTCAACAGGCCCACGTCCGTGTCTGAAGACCCCTGCACCCAGAGCACCACGTTCCGAAATGAAAGGAACAGGAACAAGAGTGGGGACAGTGCCAGGCTGGGATGCTGCTCCACGCCGGGGCTGTGCGGGGACCGGCCTGCCCTTCCTCACTCCGCCCTCCCTGAGGATGGGTAAACTGAGGCACGGTCCTGTAAGTCATCCCGAGGCTGAGCGGGGCAGCAGTCTGGTTCCCAGGATGAACGGCGACACCCCATGCCTCCCTGAGAATGCTGCTCAGTGTCGGCCTCCCTCCCTCCCTCCTGACTTCACAGGCATTTCTGGCAAAGTCACAATAATGACTCCTGACACCTGGTGTCCCGGCCCTAAGAGAACCTGGAAGCAACGCCAACCTGTCAGCCATTCTGTAAGGAAGCAGGACCGTGAGCAGGGGGAACCAGGACCGTGCGCAGGGAGAATAGGCGTCAGGCCAGCGCTGACACACAGCCAGCCACACCAGCACTGAGCCCAGTTCCTCATCTCGAGCATTCCATTCTCACCTCCCACTAACTCTAGGCATCCACATACACACAAAAACACATGCGTGCATGTGTGTACATGTGTGTGCTCTTTGCAGTTGTGTTTAATGGATGTGTACATGTGGTATTAGACTTATTGAGGGATCACTTCATAAATTATATAACTGTCTAACCACTATGCTGTATATTTGAAACCAATATATTAAATGTCAACTGGAAGTGAAAAAACTCATTTAAAAATATACTGTGTGCATACACATGTATATGTGTGCATATATACCTGTGTATGTGCGTGCATAAGACAGATATGCACTTTTAATACGTATTTCATACAGAAAGCCACTCAGAAAGGACAAGTGACTCACCCAAGGCCACACAGCCGGTACAGTGCTGGAGATAGGATTCGAACCCAGGTTTCTCACCCCAAAGGGCATGCTCTCCCCTCCCACAAAAGCTGGGAAACCCTGACTTCACCCTTAGTGACAACATGCCAGTGTTACTGACTTTGGTGCCAGGAAATGGTGGCATGGCATCCAGTCTCCGAAGCCTCGCTTTGTGCCGCCTGAGGCATAGAAAGGTGCCATGGAAACGAGCCCCACCAGGGCCCGCTGTGCCCCGACACCCGTCTCAAATCACTCCCACCGTCAGCCTCTCTAGCTAGATGAACAGTCGCAAAAATAAACAGTCATGCGCTGTGACACAATCTCCCACCGTAGAAGTAAACCATTTACCATTGTGAATATGACCCGCACCTGGAATAAACACATCGCTTTTTTAAAAATAAAACTGCTTGCCCGGCCGGTTTTGCTCAGAGATTGAGCACTGGCCTGGGAACCAGGAGGTCACGGTTCGATTCCTGGTCAGGCACATGCCCCAGTGTGGGCTCGATCCCCCGTGTGGGGCGTGCAGGAGGCAGCCGATCAATGACTCTCTCTCATCGTTGATGTTTCTCTCCCTTCCCCTCTGAAATCAATAATGTTAAAAAATAAAATAAAGTTGCTTCAATGATATTCTCGATTTCCTACAAATAACACAATCCTTAGACAATTGTGGTCGTCACGGTTTACTGTGCTGTTACTATGAACCCAATGCCTTATCATCACCGGGCAGGCGTCATCGAATTGGATCCCTCCACAACTTCTGGTGGCAGCTCTGGGGACTGCGTTACCCGTTCTTAGTATTCCTAACACATCGCTGAGGGACCTGTCTTTACTTCTGTTCTACAGAGCTCCCTTCTGCGGACTCTCTCCCGTGCTGAACATTTTGCACAGAAAGCAAGTTTACCTCCCTCTAATCTTTTTTTTTTTTTCCATCAAACTGGAGGCTCTCCTGGGAAGGCTCTGGGGAGGCCGAGAGCCTGCGTGGTGAGAAGGCCGCTCTGGGTTCAGGGTGGACGCTGACACACTGGATGGACACGAAGCGGGGACACCTCCATAGGCATGAAGGTGAGCAAGCCATGAGCACCCAGGGGAGACGGGCTGCCCCCCGCTTCTACTTACCAGCTCTGTGTGCACTTTAAGGTGGGCCTGCAGCTTGTATTTATCTGGAGTCGAGTAGTCACAGCCATCGGTGGGGCACTTGAGCAGGGTGTCACTGTGTTTCTGAATGACATGGCGTTTAAGGCAGTTTTTGGTGACGGAGGAATAATGACACTGGGAGCAATAATACAGATGTTCCCGGGTGTGGGTGCGGACATGCATGTCAAAGTGCACTTGGTACCAAAAAAGTTTGCCTAAAAAAACATGTTCGCGTGAGAACAAGGAAGTTTCTTTTATACTGAACTTGATTCTTTTTCAGATTACTGCTCCTTAGTCACTACTAGATTTATCTCCGTCTCCTGCCAGTCCGGGTGACCCTTCACACTCTCCGCCACGTTTCTGCCTGGAATTTACTTTTCAAACGTGGGAGCCTGCAAACATTCAAGGTGCTACGCTTCTTGCCTGAGGGCAGAGCCAGGAGAGGAGGGCGATTAGGTGCCAACCACTGCGATGCACACGCCTATCTCGAAGAGTCTCTGAACGCCCGCCAGGGACTCCGGGTCCCCGGTCCAGAGCCGGATCCCCTGCTCCTGCCCTGCCGGCTCTCGGGCCGAGGCGAGCCTGCTCTGAGCCTGGAAGGTTCTATCGGGGCCTCCCTGCAAAGCGCTGCAGCCACGTCTGTGCCCGCTCTGCTCCTCTGGACCTCGGCCACACGTAAAGCCCTACGTGACCCGCGGCCCGTGCCAGCACAAAGCTCTCCTTGGGTAACACCCTGGCAGAGGCGGGCAGGGCTTCTGCGTGCGCGCCTGAGCCCACACTTTGCTGTCCCATCAACCTGGCCGCTTCCTGCCGCCTCCGCAAGGACCTCACCACGGGGGCCACCATCGCTCTGGAAAGGAGGGTCAGCTCTCGGGAGAGACGTGGGCTCACAGCGAGCACGAGGTGACCCGAGCGAGGTGGGAGGGTGGCGGGAGGCCCCCAGCGCCCCGCCGCCTCTCTTACCGCAGTATTCACACTCCAGGTCGCCGTACACCTTCCGGATCCGTTCGCACAGGCCGGGGTCCATCCGCCTCTTGGCCAGGCCGTCCAGGATCCGCAGGAACGCGTTCATGTTCGCCCGGCGCTCGGGGCCGGGGCCGGGGCCGCAGAAGTCAGGCGGGCGCAGGGCCTCGGCCTCCTCCCCGGTGACCAGAGGAAGGTCCGCGGCCTCCGCTGGGTCTGACCCGAGACACCTGTTGGGATCTGGCCCGTGGGACCGGGGACTCTCGGCGCCCTGGGTGTCCTGGTTGGCGGCAGGGCTTCCGGGCTGGGGCAGCAGGGGGGTGACTTCTGCACCCTGAGACTGGGCGGAGCCTCCGGGCTGGGGGTGCAGGGTCCTTCCAGGAGCAGGGTGAGCCTCGGCAGAGGAGGTACCGCTTTTCAACAACTCATCCGACACCGCCCCTTGCGAGGGGAGGCCCGAGGAGACCCCCGCGGCTCCCAGCTCGCAGGGGGGCAGGGCGGTGCTTCTGGCCTGGGGGGCGGGCACTAAGTGTCCGGGCGGCGCAGGCACCTGCAGCGGGGTCTCCGGCTCCCTCCGCCCCGGCTGGGGCTCCGCATCCTCCTTGGGGGCACTGGCCCCCTGGAAGGCAAAGCCCTCCTCGGCGAGCGGCAGCCGGCCGCCCAGCGCCTCCGGCTGGATGTCCCCGCCGGGCTCCAGCAGGCAGAAGCTCTGGTTGATGGAGCTGGTGAAGACCGCGGCCTCGGGGGCGGCCCCGTGCGCCTCCCGGATGTGGGCGCGCAGGCGGATGGAGCTGACGAACTTCTTGAGGCAGAGGGCGCACACGTAGACGAAGGGGTGCTTCCGCACGTGCAGCTCCAGCGCCTGGTACTTGGTGGCCCCGTGGCCGCAGAGCTCGCAGGCGAAGGGCCACTGGTCCCCGTGCACCAGCATGTGGCGGTCGCGGTCCAGCTCGTTCTTGAACTTGCGCTCGCAGACGTGGCAGTCGTAGAGCAGCTGCCGCTTGCCCTCCCGGGTCAGCAGGCGGAGCCCGTCCAGGGCCTCGCGCACCTGCGGGTCCTGCGGGTCGTGGGCGTCGCGCACGTGCTTGATGAGGTTCTTGACGTCCGAGTACTTCTTCTTGCAGAAGCGGCAGTGCTGCTTGACCTTCTTGTGCACCCGCTCCACGTGCACCTTGAGGTGGCCCTTGCTCAGGCAGGTGAAGGCGCAGCAGTCGCAGGAGAACTTCTCGCCCGTGTGCTTGCGCAGGTGCACGTTGAGGTTGGCCTTGATGGCGCTGGCGTAGCTGCAGTGCGCGCAGGTGTAGGGCTTCTCGTTGGTGTGGATGCGCAGGTGGGCCTGCAGCGAGTGCTTGAACTTGAATACCTTGTTGCAGTACTCGCAGGTGAAGATCTTGAGCTGCGTGGGCCCGAGCCTGGGGACAGACACAGCACCGTCACCGCCGGGGCCTCTGACTCTCCTGAACCAGACAGCGAGGGCTCAGAGGGGAACCACGCGGGACCGAGCGTGGATGTGTGAGGCACGCACGCGCACTCATCAGCCGGCAGGACCAGAGGAGCGGGAAGGGGGGCGCTGCTCCTAGGGGCTCACTGTTGGGGGGTGGGGGGGGCCGGAGGGAAGGACAGGTCAGCACGCGGTTGGGCCTCAGTAGGTGTGTTGATGGCGATATGAGCAGGTGGGGAGAGAGAGAGACAGCTAACCCGGGTGAGGGTGGGTGGGAAGGTGCTGGAGCAGAGAGGTCTGCAGCCAGGCCCAGAACAAGGAGGCAGAAGGCGGGAGGAGGAAGAGGAACGTGCCGCTCACTGCATGCACCATGACCAGCTGAGTGTGACCCGCACAGGTTGCCTTGTCCTTAAATTAAACACATGTAAATGGACTGCAGCCCACAGACGTGGGAGGGCACAACTCACGGGTGCAATGAAAACACTCAAATGGGAATGCTGCTGGGCCGCCTGCGCCCGCGGCTAATGTAAGCGAACTCATTGGGACCTTTCTCAAATGACAGAGGCATCCAGGAGGCGACATTCAATTTGGTACAGAGAGCCCCGAAGGCAGGAATCCTGGATTCGTGGCGTTAACTGCAGTTTCCTTCTGTAATGCAGGAGCTGAATGGTCACTGGCCCGATTCCTGATCAGGGCATATGCCTGGGCTGTGGGCTCAATCCCCACGGGGGGCGTGCAGGAGGCAGACCATCCACCTGTCACTCTCACATCCATGGTTTTCTCTCTCTCCCTCTCCCTTCCTCTCTCTCTCTCTCTCTCTAAAAAGCAAAAAATGAAAAATTAAAAAGCTAGATACAAAGTTCCTCGTAAAATATAACCTCAATGTTATAAAGCATGTGGCCAATAAGGGACACCAAGAAACGTTTGTTATTTTAAAAGTGACAATAAAATATGCGGCCTGAAAAGGGCTGGAAGGGAATACATTAAAGGTGTTAACAGTGCGTACCTTAGGGCAGTGAGGTCACTAATGATGCCTTTAGATACTTTTCTGGACTTCCAAAATTTTCGATATAATAAATCTGCACCCTATTTGTATGAGCACCCAACGGATACAACCTAATGGACATGCCGCTGTACCCTAAAAGTTTCTATACTTTATAAAGCAAAATCGTCCTACAAAAGCCTTCTGCACCTATAATCACGCGTGACAGCAGAGACACAGCCTAGATCTGTCAGACACTGACTATATCTCCCTGTAATCCAACCAGCATTCAGCTGAAGCCCTCGCCACAGCCCTCGAAATACAATGAAGGTGATTAGCTCAGGTCTACAAATCACTCTGTGTTGAGACCAGAATGGTCTTCAAGTTTAACTCCATTACGGTTTTGCCAAAGGAATGGGTGTTGCCACCTCGTCATCGATAAACGCCGTGGTTCACTCCGCAAGAGGGTGGACTGAGGCTGGAGGTGAACACAGCCGCCCGGCAGCGTGTCCCGGTGCAGTTGGAGCACCGCATGCGCCAGACACGCCACGCATTTCATCCCCCGTCCCCCCCACCGCACTGAGCCAGGCGCCCCTGGACACACCGCGGGCTCGGAGGCGAGACCCCTGCCTCAGGTCACAGGAGAGCGAAAGCTGCATCGGCAGCCGCAGACCCTCACCCCCCTGACACGCCATAGGTGTTCACTCCGCTGCGCTCGCCCCAAGCAGGAGAGTCCAGAGCCGTCCAGGTCGCAGTGGCACTAACGCTTGTCCTCTCTGCGAGAACGCCTCCTTCCCCTCTCCCAGACACAGAGGGGACCCCGGGGAAAACCTCTGCCGAGCTCAGCCTGCTGCCCCTCAGGTCCACACACAGCCGATGGGCTGGGGCCTGTGCAGACCACACACTCCCGCCCTGGGCTACAGACTGGCCGCACAGCGGGCTTGAGGCTTCCGTTAAGAAGCCAATGGCCTTGGCCTGTCCGTTTGGCTCCGTGGATGGAGCGTTGGCCTGCGAACGGAAGGGCTCCAGGTTCCATTCCGTTCAAGGGCACAAGCCTGGCTTGATCCCCAGTGGGGGACCTGTAGGAGGCCGCCAATCAATGATTCTCTCTCATCATTGATGTTTCTCCCTCTCTCTTCCTCTCTGATATCAATACAAATACATTTTTTAAAAGAGAAACCAATGTCTTTGCCTGGCCGGTGTGGCTCAGTTGGTTAGGTGTCATTCCATGCCCAGGAGGTTGCTGGTTAGGGCATGTGCTCAGGTTGTGGGATCGATCCCCGGTAGGGCGCGTGCAGGAGGCAGCTATTGAATGTTCTACTCCAAGCATGTCAAACTCGCAGCCAGAGAAACAAAGCAGGGCCCCGCCAACCTAACGTGCTGTGTTCCCGCCCTCTGTGGGGACACTGACGCCCTGCCTCCCTGAGTCACACAGAACTGGCACAGTACCTGCTTGACTTCATGGGCTGCTCATACGGTGTCTGCTGGATGGCGTACTCCTGGTACCCTCTCCGAGGCGCCAGGTCCGTGGAGGTGGCCTCGGGGTTCGTGGCTCCTGTTTCTGGGGGCCCCGCCTCCACTGGAATAATCTTGGTGGCACCTGAGGTGGAGGCACAAGGCACCGCGTGTTAAAGAGGTGCAGCGAGTGGGCCCGCCCTGGCCCCGTGCAGGAGCAGAGCCTGGGGAGTAGGGTTCCTTGTTGCCCTGTACCCTGCATTAGTTTCCCTTCAGTTCATACATGTAACGTGTACGTGTGTTGGGGGGTGGCGCATTTTCTAATAGCCTATCAATGCGTCCTGAGGTCCATTTTCACTTGATCTATTAACTAAAAACACAAACACATCGATAGATACATGCATATGTTTACCCGCGGGGTGTTACATGAAATCACATGTGGGACGCTGCGTGAAAGGAAACTGGCACAGAGACTGTATAAGCAGTGGGATCAGCTGGGGTCCATCCCCGTAGGACCTTCCCCCGACTCGGGGCCTCTGCGTCTGCCCAGGAATCACACAAAGGTCGCTGCCCTGCAATTCTACATCGGAAATGGCCAAAGGCCTTTGAGAGCAGCAGACACTTCGTACGCGTGTACATACATGTGCGTGTGCACATGCATGTATCAAGTGCAGTAAAGGAAAGCTCTGGTCTGCCCGTTTCAGTGATAGTGAAGGAGATTAATCATCCCTTTCACTCACTCACAGACATCTCAGAGCACCACCGTCAGCTTCTCAGGTGTTACCGCAGAGACTTCCCCCAGAGGCAGCGGAGGCACGAGCCTCTCTCTGTGCTGGGACTTTGTTCCCAGACCCACACTGCTTTGTGGGGGGGAGGAAGGGGGAGTGCAGGTAAAGTGGCTTTCCAGAAAGTT
Organism: Corynorhinus townsendii; assembly: GCA_026230045.1. Lineage (NCBI taxonomy): Eukaryota > Metazoa > Chordata > Mammalia > Chiroptera > Vespertilionidae > Corynorhinus > Corynorhinus townsendii. The sequence continues at coordinate 53,715,166 of JAPDVU010000010.1, forward strand.
CCAGTTGCCAACTTTATCAGGATCATTCTCTACTTGTCTGTCCCCTGTACTCAGCACTGAGGTATTAAGAGGCATTTATTCAGCACTTTCTCGTTAAATAATGAGTCACTGTTAGCACTGAAGATAGATGCTTAAAAGGCTGCCGCTGTTCTTAAAATCCTAAATTTAATTTTTATTTGACACCAATCACTCCAAATGGATTGGAAAAAATACACCGTTATTTTACTTTGGAATCTGTGATCACACACTGCTTTCAGTCTAACCCTTCCTGGAAGAGACCTGTTTTGAAAAAGTAGCAAAGTATGTCCACTTGCTACTTTCTGTGAAAGGAGAGAAGACAGAAACGCCCAGTATTGTAAGCACTTGATGAGCCCGCTAAAACGCACAAGGGGATTCAGGCGGAGGGAACCGCGCACTCAGGGGTGAGGGGAGGGCATCCAGGAGAGGGTGGGTTGAAGCAAAGAAGAGAAGCCTGTTCCTGTTGGGGAAGGGAAGGGAGGGAGGGGAGGGGAAGGAATGGGAGGGGAGGGGAGGGGAGGGAGGGGAGGGGAGGGGAGGGGAGGGGAAGGAATGGGAAGGGAAGGGAGGGAGGGGAGGGGAAGGAATGGGAGGGGAGGGGAGGGAAGGGAGAGGAGGAGAGGGAAAGGAAAGGAGGGGAGGGAGGGGAGGGAAGGAAGAAGAGGGAAGGAGAGGGAGGGGTGGCTGCAGCCAGTGGCCACAGCAGCAGCCCTGGCACCTTTCCTCTCTACCTGCCCCACAGCAGCCCTGGCAGTGACACTCTGCCGCGTCCCCGATTCATGGGTGATTAAATGGCGAGCCGGACAGTGAGCAAGCGGCCCAGGATCCCAGGCACAGCCTCGCCCAGAGACTCTGGTGTTGTCACTCCCCAACCGTCGTGGTCACTTGGGGCAGGTCACCTGGGACGGGTCACCTGGGACGGGTCACCTGGGACGGGTCACCTGGGATAGCTTCGTGGGCGGTTAACACCACGCTGACGATGGGCTTCTTTGCTCCGGGCCCCTGCGCGGCCTCCTTTCCCGAAGAGACCTTCTGGACCTTCTCGGTCCTCTGCGTCCGCGGTCGCCTTGGGGCCTTTTCTCGATCTTCTTCCTTAAACTTCTTTTCCAGCTCAAGGTCAGACTCGTTACCTAACGAGCAAACAGCGTGCGTCACCTCAGGCATCGTCTCTGGTTCTTCATTCTCATTCAAGTCATGCCTGCCCAGGCCACCCCAGGCCACCCAGGCCACCCCAGGCCCTGGACGCCTCGCTGATAAAGCAGGCACGACCCTCTCTGGTTTCCGTGAGCCCCCCCCCCCCGCCGCCCCCCGGACTCGGAGACACTGATGAACAGCACTGGGCAGAAGAGATCACCCCGATTTACAGCCAGGAAGCAATCAGTCGCTGGCCTGCCTAACCCAGAGCGATCGAAACAAACACTAAGTTCCACGCTCTCCAATGGCAGCTCTGGGCGCCTGCCCATCAGCGGTGCCTGGGGCGATTTTAGACCTGGTGAGAAAGGTCTTCCGGATGTTTATGAGCTGGCTGGATGCTTACGTGTCATTAGCCGTAAAGCAGGGATCACCAGGTCCCCTCCACATGTCACCTTCTGACCTCGGAGCAGCCTCACCGCACACCTCTGCTCCCTGACCTCACAGCCAGCAGCCCCCGGGGACACACACAGCGGCGCTCAGCCCCTGCCTGTGACCAGTGAATGAATGATCTACCGCAAGGGTTCAAAACACTCTATCTCCTCAGCCCTAACCGCACATGGCACATACACACACACACACACACACACACACGCACGCACGCACGCACATGCACAAACCCTTAACTCCGATGAGCTTCTGAAACCTGCAAAGAAAAAAGCCTGTCGGATACCAACACCTCAAGTACGACCTCAGTTCCCTGCTCTCGGCTCACCACCCTCCTGTCCCGGAGGAGTCCCCTGGGAGGGATGCTGCTGTTTCCCACCCCACGCTCTCAGCGGGGGATGGTGTGTAGGTTTTACCCCCCAGAGTCCTTGCACGTCAGAACACGCACACAGGCAGGCCGACGCGGCCGCGGGCAGAGACAGAGTTAACTGCGGGCGGTCGCGTGGAGGTGCCCACAGGTTCATGTATCACCAGCACTGCGGTTGCACATGTCCTAAAGTGCCTGTCCTAACTGCCGAGAACCAATTAAATCTCAGGGCGCCAGGAGCCGAGTGCCATCAGCCTCGTTACTGCGAGGAGTTACTGCGAGGCCCAGGCCAGCGGCCAGAGCGCAGGGACAAGGACTCTACCCGGGCTCCCCGCCAACGCTCCCTCGCTCCCCGCCAACGCTCCCTCGCTCGCACGCGGCAGTTTCAGAAACACGTTGGCCCACAGTCCTTCCATCCGACCCGGGGGCGTGCACCGCGCCCCTCCGGCGGCCTGCTCACATCCTGCGCCCCCTCGCTCCGCGGACAGGCAGGAGCGCCCCTGCTTGCGGTCCCCACAGAGAGGGGCCAGGAAACCAGCAGAGGCGGTCACGCGGCCTCTGTCTTCCACGTGACCCTGTCTCCCTGCATCCTGACTGCAGAGAACCCCAGCGTTCCCCACAGGCACCCATGCCCCAAGCTGCAGGCTTCCGGTGAACTGACAGAAGAGGGAAATGCCTCCCACCCCTCCCCACCTCCACAACGCCAGGCCGGGAGCCCTCCTGGATTCCCCCGCAGACATGGGCCCTGCCCTGCCCTCTCACATCTGTCAGCTGCTCCCCTCTCTGTCCTCCTCAGCAGACACTCAGCACAAGCCCAGGAGCAGGAGGGAGAGGAGGCAGCAAAGACCTGCGGCAGCGCCTCCCTCGCATCTGCTGAGCCAGCTCCTGGCGCCGGAGCACCAGGTGGAGCGGCACGCCAGCCCAGCTTTAAAGGCTGCGGGCCAGGGCCATCACCCAGCCCTCTCAGCAATCTGTTGTCACGGGAGAGAGCGTTCCTTCTCAAACCAGGGGTTACAACCCACAGCAGCCACGTGTCTTGGGAAGAACTGCCCCTTAAAAGCCCGCTGTGTCTCAGGCTCCATCACCTGCCACCAGGTCCCGCCATGCAGGACACAGCAGGCAGCCCACTGAGCCTCGGACAGCCAATGCAAGGGGTCGCTCCCTCTGCCTCCCAGCCCCACGGGGCAGCTTCCCGCACGTGGTCACTGAGCAGTGCAGCTCCAGGCTGGCCTCCAAGACCCTGGACAAGAAAGTCTCCCCTCACCCAGCCAGCGTGGCTCAGTGGTTGAGCGTCGACCTATGAACCAGGAGGTCCCAGTTCGATTCTGGGTCAGGGCACATGCCTGGGTTGTGGCTCCATCCCCAGTGAGGAGCCTGCAGGAGGCAGCTGGTCAATGATTCTCTCTCATCATTGACTGGAGGCCCAGTGCACGAAATTCATGCATGGGTAGGGTCCTTAGCGGCTGCCGGCTGGGGCCTCCCTTCCTTCGTTCTGCGTCGCCCCCTGGTGATCAGCGCATGTCATAGCGAGCGATCGAACTCCCATTGGCCAAACTCCAGAGGGGACACTTTGCAGATTAGGCTTTTACAGATATAGATGTTTCTCTCTCTCTCCCTCTCCCTTCCTCTCTGACATCAGCAAAAACATATTTTTTAAAAAAAGAATCATCCTGAAGGCTGCAAGTGCGTCTCACGTAAAATCTTCACCTGAGCACCTGCTTCTTTAAGACGGACTCAACGAGAGGAAGCACCTATGCCCCTCTGCACAGTGGGACCCCGGGCACGACCAGCTGGGAAGGGTCAGGAGTCCCTGCACAAGCCCCACAGCCTGGCTTCGGCGGCTGCAAAATCCTTCTCAAACACACCAGCTGCTGCACAGAATACCTTCATCAATAAGGAAAGAAAGGCGCTGTTTTCACTTGCCGTGGCTCAGGGCAGGGAGACGTTTATTTTGTTTTCCTCTAACCGTTGCTTTCTTTCTTTCTTTTCTTATTGAGCAAGGTATTCCTCTGACTGTTTTAACAAGCTAGAGAGTCAAGGCCGACGGTGTGAAACGTCCTCAGCTGCTCTCTCCCGAGCACAACGAAAACAATGATGCGGGAATTTCCCTGAGTGTGAGCTTGTGCTTGGCAGACCAGGAGCGGCTGTGGACCTCAGCCACGGGCGGCTGGGCAGAAGGTCATCTCTGCGTATGTTAGAGGCGTCACAGCGGCGGCCAGCGAGGGAGAAACACCCAGAGCTTCTACATTTCCAGCCGGTATCTGTTCTCATCTCTTCAGTCACTCAAGTCAATGGAACTCCAGGCCGGTTTCTAGACAGGTCACTACCAGAGGAAGCTGATCGTCGTATTAGGAAGGGCCGTGCCTGCCAGGGCCCCAGACACTGCCCCCTGGTAGTCAGTGCGCATCATAGCGACTGAGTTTTGCCATTTGGTCGATTTGCATATTATCCCTTTATTATATAGGATTATATAGATAGATGCTTAGAACAGGTCTCAGTATATAGTATATGTTCTAGCGCAGGAAGCACATCAGAGCCACCCGGAGCGCAATGTCCACCTCTTAGGAGGGGTGCACTACAATGAGTCACTCTGTATCCATGAAGCAGAAAGGGGCCTGGTTGTAAGACACGACTGGGTAGAGAGCACGGCTGGCCGCAGGGCAGGAGGGGGAGACGTGGGAGGATGCCTGACCCCACCTCAAATGAGTGTGGCTCTGGACGATCGTCTGTGGGGACCCCAACTTCCTCAATGATAAAATCCTGACCCTCGGTCCGAAAAGGGGGTTTTCTAAGCCCATCTTAGAAGGTCGCATGCTGTGGGATTCAGCTGCTCTGGAAATGGCAAAATGACCGAACTGGAGAACATCAATGGCTGCTGGGCGTGGGGGTGGGGATGGCGTGACTATGAGTGGGAGCCCCGGGAGATTTTTGGGGTGACGGGACCCTGCTGTCTCCTGCCGGCAGGGGCGGCTGCACGCGTGAGGATGACAGGGCTATGCAGGCACACCTCCCTGGCCACGCCCTGATTTTGCGCCCCGGTGATGTGAGATGCAGCCACTGGGGGGAGGGGCGTGTACATGAGACCTCTGTGGTCTTCCCAGCTTCCTGTGAGCTCTTTTCAAAGCGCAAACTTCTCCTTTGAAAGGGTTTCTCAGACTCTGACCCAGGCTGCTCTCTTTTCTCTGCGGACCCCATGATTTGAAATATTTATCGACCTAACTGCAGGCGTGAGGATCACTCCTTTGCCTGTATCTACAGACCAGATTGTACACACCCATATGCAATCACACACACTCACCCGTATACACAATCATACACTCACCTCACCAAGGGTAGAGACCGTCTTACCCTCTGCACCCCCCGATCACCTACCGAGTCACCCCTGGGCACCAACCACCCGAGGACACGTTCAATCAAAGCTTTCGCTCGGTCATCACCCACGATCGTGACAAAAGTCTGCTCCTTCCCAGAGGTGAGAGTTGTGTAAATACGTGCTATTTCCACGTAACGACGGACCAGGGAAAGCTGACAAGAGCGGTTAGAACTCTTAGGGAACCCGCCACGCCCGCCGGGCCAGGCAGTTACCTGCGTCGCCCTCGGCCTCGCCCAGGCTCAGCACGATGATGCAGATGTGCTTCCTCAGCTGCCGCAGGTTGGAGAACTTGCGTGAGCACTTGGGGCACTCCAGGCAGCCGGGGCCCAGGCTGCTGCCCTCCTCCAGGGCCTGCGGAGGGGCCTCGCTCGGACCCACGACGCTCCCCACCAGCTCCTCCTCAGCGCTGGGCTTCTTCGTGGACCCCTTGGGCCTGCCCCTCTTCCTCTTCGTGACAGACAGCTCTACAGGGAAAGCAGAGGGCACGATGCAGTCACACGGGCACTGTGCAGGACATACACGCGCATCCTAGCGTGGGAATCCGTTCAGTGGCACATCTTATTAGAAATGAAAAGCGTGAGGCTGCAAACAATACCTTGAGTGCTAATACCTTTGCATCTGTAGGCCAATATACAGGGTGGGGCAAAAGTAGGTTACAGTGGTTCGGGTGGAAAAGAATACAATAAATAATAAATAATAATACAAGAATAAACTGTGTTGCCCGGCCTGTGTGGCTCAGTGGTCGAGCGACAATCCATGAACCGGAGATGTGCCCTGACTGGTTCCATTCCCGGTCAGGGCACATGCCTGGGTTGCAAGCTTGATCCCCAGTGTGGGGCATGCAGAAGGCAGCCAATCGATGATGCTCTCTCATCATTGATGTTTCTATCTCTCTATCCTTCTCCTTTCCTCTGTCTCTAAAAACCAACAAAAACACTTTTTAAAAAGAATAAACTGTTTCACGTACTCACAACTGGAAACCCGCCCTGTATAATCAATGTGTAATGCTGTGGCCTGGAAGACATTTCAGCAAGACCTCTGCACAGGCTGCTTCCGTAACGAGGGGACCACCAGCCCCCGGTCCCCACCCCCATTGAGGTCCGGGCTCAGACACCACCCAGGGCTCCTCTGCACTAAGTCAAGGGTTCTCGGAGGCGGCGTAGCTTTTCATGCTGAACACGTTACACAGCTCGTCCGATTATTTCAAGGCCTCGTAATTATCACAGCCAAATTGTTCTGATCCAAAAAGAGAAAAAATAATTATCATCTGAAACCACAAATCAGAGGACTAAAGACCTAACATTTCTCGAGGTTCCCAGCGACCTAGCGATTTCAATGTCAGGGTCAGAGCTGCTTCAGAGCAAGTTTCAAGTCATTTCACAACTTGTGTTTCTTCTGAAATAGCATTTGCTTTTAAGGCACTCGCCCCCAGAATGGAGGCGGGGGTGGAGGGGGGCGAGCCTGGCTGGTGTGGCTCAGTTGGATGCGTGCTGTCCCAGGCACCAAGGCTCCCAGGGTCGGATTCCAGGTCAGGGCACAGGCCAGGTTTTTGGACTCGATCCCCACTCAGGGGTGTGCAGGAGGCAACCCATCCTTGTTTCTCTCTCACTGATAGTTCTCTCTTCCTCTTCCTTCCTCTCTCTCTCTAAAATCAATAAAAGCATTAAAAAAAGAGAGAGAGAGAGGGGGGGGGGCTGAGCATCGTGCTGCGCTGACGGTGGAGTGGCGTGGTCCCAGGTCACGTGACTTGGCCAAGCAGCGCCTGGGCACCGCCTGGCTGGCACCCCACCTGAAGGAGGCATCTGTGGCCTGTACCACCTAGATGAATTACCCTCTGTAACCGTCTTTTTAACATTTGGACAATAATTCATTTCTATGGCCCGAGCTTCGAACGGGAAGAAAGGGGCGAGCAGAGTGCCTCTCCGCCCCATCCCCCAGCCACAGGGTGGAGACCACACCCCCAGCCACAGGGTGGAGACCACACCCCCAGCCACAGGGTGGAGACCACACCCCCAGCCACAGGGTGGAGACCACACCCCCAGCCAGAGAACAGTCCTCACAGACCCAGGGCCCAACGCCAGCAAGGGCAGAGGGGGGCTGCCGCAGGGTTTTATCTCATCAAAGACAAGGTGAGCGCGAGGAAAGCAAGAGCCCCACGTCCTCAAAACCCGAAGAGCAGGAGCCCTTTATGGGTGCGTCACCCAAGTCCGCATAGAAGCCTTAAGAGGCGGCGCGACCCATGTAGTTTTTACCCCAGGAACGGAAACCGCGCCCCCAAGGCTGAGCTCCCCAAGGCTGAGCTCCCCAAGGCTGAGCTCCCCAAGGCTGAGCGACGCCCGAAGCAGCCGCCGCACCGCAGCCTGGAGCTGGGTTTCCTGCCTCCCGCCGCCTTCCCGCTGAGGCCGGCAGCCCGCGGTGGGCCCTGGACAGGGCCATGTGGCCGGCACGTGGGGTGCGGAGGACACGGCTGCCGGGGGCCGACCTGGGTTCAGGTCCCCCCGAGCCTCGGTTTCTACCGTGAAAAACAGAGACAACCGACTCCATGTTACAGAGTCAGTTAACACGAGAAATCCACCAAACCGCTGGGCCCAGCGCTCAGGAGGCGACACCTCAGTAACCGCTGTTCACAGGCGGACGCAGCCATTCGTGTTCCGCGGGGCTCTCCCTGCAGAAACTGGCCCTTCCCGGCCAGGCCGCTGGTGGGTCACGTGGTGCCTCGGTGTTCTCGTTCATCAGGGCCCTTTTGGCTTGAGTTCCTCCTTTCGAAGCACGTCACACACCAAGAGTTAGGGCTCCGTGATGCCTCAGGCCACGGACGGGCCGGCCTGCCAGTCCCCCTGTGGCTCGATCTCTGCTCAAACCAACTGGCGGATCTAGAAGAACCCAGAACATGAACAGGGCCGGGCCTGACAGCCCATCTCCCTGGCAGTGACTTCCAGCCAGCCCGAAGCAGCAGGAGCCGGTGACTGTCACTGCAAGGGTGCGTGAGCCTTGCAGGTTTATGGGCAGTGGAGACACCCTTCCTGGGGCCGGGAGGCGAGGCTGCCCTCAGCCTGCTCCGCGGGGTTTCAGCACAATCACGTGGGCATGCGTGTAAGCCACAGCACATCGCTGCTATGAGGCGTGTGCGTCTCGGGCACCACACGAGTCGCTGGCCCTGAATGTCCCATCAAATCCCTGAGGGAAGCATTAGCACTGTGCCCATTCTGCAGAGGAAGACAGTGAGGCTTAAGAAGATGAATGCCTTTGCCCCGAGACACAGAGCCAGTAACTGGCAGAGCGAGGATTGGAAGCCAGGTCTGTCGGTGTCAGCTACTATCAGAGCACAGCGACAACGCCTGACCTCTGAGCTCTGCAGAGAAGTGGTGATGGGGCCACCCAGCTCCCTGCCTCCGCGTGTCCGACCCTGAACTGAAGCTCAGATGGTTAGAGGGATAGATGGATGGGAGCAAACAGGGCTCTCCGGAGACCCGCAGAAATTCCTCCTCGAGCAAGCCCAGCTGCCCTGCCTCCATCGGGACAAACAAATGTGTACACACACACACTCACCCATACACACAATCACATACACTCACCCATACACACAACCACACTCACCCATATACCCAATCACACACACTCACCCATACACACAATCACACTCACCCATATACCCAATCACACACACTCACCCATACACACACACACACACTCACACATACACACAATCACACTCACCCATATACCCAATCACACACACTCACCCATATACACAATCACACACACTCACACATACACACAATCACACTCACCCATATACCCAATCACACACACTCACCCATACACACAATCACACACACTCACACATACACACAATCACACTCACCCATATACCCAATCACACACACTCACCCATACACACACACACACACACCCGTACACACTCACACTCGCACATCCCCTACACTCACACATGCCTATGCACCGGAGGGAGAACGAGCGTGGCCTGACAGGCCGATTTTCTGGGACCGAAGCCGGCTCTGATTAGGAAGCGGAGAGAGAAGGGAGCCTGAACAGATGAAAAGGCTATAAAGGAAACCAGAGGACTTCGGGACCTTTGCGCTGTAAAGGGAGACCAAAACGATAAATCAATTACTGCTCAGTTAGAGGGTTAATTAAGTGTCTCTCAAGCTAAAATGCATTGTGAAGGTGAAACGTGGACGGAGATCACTGGAGAGGAACTCAGCTCCGCAAGCCTCCAGTTCCATGGACCCGCACCGGGAAGAGGAGGCAGACGGGAGTTCTGATAAAGACTTCGGAAGAAGTTTTCTCCCAGTGAAGAGTCTGAGCCATTAAAGTCACAGGAAACACTTTTTTAAGTTAAGCGACACAAGCACCCAGTCTTCGTACACACAGAAAATGTATTCCAGGAGAGTTAAGTCAGAAGCAAACTCGTTCGTAAGGAAAACATTTGATGGAAGTAGCTCAACGGTGAGTTTGATTACACCGGGACCGAAGAGCAGAAACAGCCTCCCCCCGGCGTCCTGAACAGCAGCAGAAGGGGCAGGGACAGAATGCATCCGGGAGGACAGAACTGGCGCGGTGGTGGGGCTGCCGGAGCCCAGAGAGACGTCCTACCCCCGCCCCAGGCCGAGGGAGGAGTTCCCAGAGGCAGCCTCGAGCTGCCTGAGCCTTAGGAACAGGCAGGGGAACCGGGCAAAGACCCTGCCGGGCCCCCAGGCGGAGCGATGGGCCAGAGCCTGCAGGATGGCGAGAGGCAGGCCCTGGGCTTGGGGGCTCACAGTGGGAGGGGAGGGGGAGGTGGGCCTCCAGGAGGAGGGAGGGTCCAGGACCAAGGCCGGGGGGCCGGGGCTACCCCTGACCAGCATCGGTGAGGAGGGAAGGGGGGAGGCAGGACGCGTGTGCCTTAGAGAACACCCACCCACAGCATCCCCTGTGAAATGCATCTGCCCTAGAATCACTTATTCATTTACGATTTACAAACGGACTGAAAAACTCAAACTGCTTTCTCTCTGACTCACATTACATTTTAGCAGGAAGAAAATCTTAATCAGCAAAGCTGGATATGAGGAGAATGAGCAGCTTTGTAGCACGTTTCGCAAAGTTCTTTCCATGGGGATCTTGAAGACTGCTATCTGCCATGTGAATTTTACAAAAGAGATGATGCGCTGTCCTGAGCTTACAGGTGTTCAGCCCAAGGCAGGTATGCACACACTGAAGTTCTTTTTTTTTTTAAATACACACACACACACACACACACACACACACACACACATATACACATATATAATTTTTTTCCCCCAGAGAGGAATGGAGAGGGACAGAAAGACAGAAGCATCAATGATGAGAAAGAATCATTGATCGGCTGCCTCCTGCACGACCCCTACTGGGGGCCAAGCCCACAGCCCGGGCCTGTGCCCTGACGAGGAATTGAGCTGTGACCTCCTGGTTCCTAGGTCGATGCTGAGCCACTGAGCACACCAGCTGGGCTGAAAATCCGTACACTTGACCAATACCTCCCATCCCCACGCCCCCTAGCCACCAACGTTCTGCTCTGCGGTTGCATGAACTCCGCGAGTTTGCATTCCATGTGTGAGACCACACAGGGTCTGTCTCATTCTGCTTGGCACAATGTCCTCCAGGTTCGTCCATGTTGCAAAAGGAAGAATCTCCTGATGTTTCTATGGCTGAATAACGTGTGTGTGTGTGTGTGTGTGTGTGTGACATTTTCCAGACCCACTCATCTCTCCATCGACACTCAGGCGGTTTCCATAGCTCGTCTATTGCGCCTCACATGCAGTGGACATGGGAGGGCTGTTACCTCTTGGAGGGGCTGATTCCATTTCCTGTGGACACATGCCCAGCAGAGGGACTGCCGGACCACATGGCAGTCCTGTTCTTCATGTCTCGAGGAACCTCCATACTGCTTTCTCCTCAGTGGCTGCACCAAGTACATTCCCTCCACGGCGCACCAGGGACCCCTCTCCACGCCCTCGCCAGCTCGGTATCGCTCGCCTTGCTGCTGACGGCCATTCTAGCAGGTGCCGGGCGCTATCTCAGGGTAGCGTTGGTCCTCACGGCCCTAACGATTAGTAATGGGCACCTTTTATGTCCCTGTTGCCATGTGGACATCATCTTTGGGAAAATGTCTGCTCAGGTCGTGGCCTGTATTTGTAATTGGATTATTGGGTAGATTTTTGGTGCCCAACGTAGACCTCTGTCACCTTCCCCCTCCCCGCAAAGCAGAGAGCATCACATGTGGACACCAGGTGAGAGGTGGCCATGTGACTGCCCAGCTGCGTCCTCGGTGGGGAGAAGACGGGTCTCACAGGCCAAGGGGCTGAGGAACGGAGACGGCGGTAGAAATGCTGCTTGTCCTCCTCATGTGCCATGACTGGTCAGTGCTGGGTTCCTAGCGCTCACCTGACGCGCTGACAGTGGCCAGAACAGCTCCTCCGATTGTCTCGGCGACTTAACGCTCTATCGGGTGCGCGGCTCTGAGCCCGGGAACGTCCGGAGGACTCATTAACCACAGCACTTCCTGTCCGAGTCTCTCCTCGGCCTCTGAGTCAGACAGCTGATCTATAAGCCAGCTTGCTTATTGGAAATGCATCTGGATAATTCCCAGGAAAGAGCAACCGGCTCATGAGTGTGGCCATGCACCCTGGGAGGGGAACTCCCAGCCCCCGCCGGGCTTCTGCAGGGGAGACTGGCCGTTCAAGGTCCCCCCACATCAAAATAGTTTTGTGGGGGCCTTTTGCCAACTCCTGTTTGCAGCTGCTCCTCCTGTACCGTGTCGGCTCTTCGTCTGTGGGGACCTGGTTACACGGCCTGCACGCTTTCTCTAACTCACCCACCGGCTGCATCTGATGCCACGCAGTGGGGACGTCCAGGCAGGCACACAGGTGCACCTTACCTCGCACACTGACCCTGCCCACGAAGGAGTCTGTGCGGATCAAAGCTTTTGGCAATTTGAATCTATTTTTAATAAGTAGCGTGCATGCTGTGCATCATGTATGTTCCAAGAAGAGCTTCCCTTTATGTCCTCTCGGTGCCAGGTGCCATCCGGGAGCTGCGCTATGTTCTCTGCATCACCCTCACGGCCGCCTGTGCCGGGCCGATCTGCCCTCACCGTCCAGGTGAGCAAAGGGAGGCCGCGGGAAGCTTCAGGGACCGCAGCTCGTGGGTGCCAGAGCTTATCTGACAACAGTGCGTGCTTTTCAATCTGCTGGATGATGCCACCTCCATCCCTTCATTAATTCATTTGTTCACTCATTCGTTCATTCAATCGTTCATTCACTCATTCAATCGTTCATTCATTCATTCAATTGTTCATCCATCTACTGACTAGGCACCTCAGGCACAGGGAATTCAAACACCATCTTATTTGAGCAGATCTACAACTAGACAGTTATTGTGGCTTCTGGGTTAGATATTTAGATTTTCCACGTTTCTGTGCCCATCACACAAAAACCAAACACCAGACAGAAACCCAGAATCAAAGGACTGGAGAGCAACTCAGCACTATCGTCACAGACACACACATCCGTGGGTGCGGCGCCCCCTCCCAGCACCCCGGCCCCCCTCTTACCGTCTCCGGCTTTGCTTGGGTGGGTGGGTTCGGGCGTGCTCAGAGGCCGAAGGGGAATGATGATCTCATCCACATTAACCCCTTCTTCCGTGTGCTTCTCAGACACGTGGGAGAGCAGCTCCGACTGACTTGGTGAGAAAAGGTTACAACACTTACACATGAAGATGGCCGGGTTTTCTGTAAGAAAACACACACACGTTATTTCGCCTTCACAGAAACAATGCTCCCTTCCCCCCGCCTGAGAGAAACCCTGAAGGCCGCCCTTCCGAGCAGTCGCCAGCCTCCAGCCTGGTGTCTCCCTCGTGGACACCTGCCGAGCCGGGCAGCGCCCGCCTAACTGCCCGGGCCCGCTGCCGGAGAATTCTTCCCTCCGTGTTCAGAACTTCGGTCCTTCTGGATCAGCCCCACAGCCTAGTTGTCAGTAACGACCCAGCAGCAAGAACGAGCACGGGACTTGGAGATTCATATCCAGCCTTCAGCGGAATGCGCTGCCCTGGCGGCGATGAGGTGTTCCAGCTGCACGCTCTTAAATCGGGGGCGAGCAAGAACCCATCAGCGAAGCATTTCTCCAGCGCCAGGACACCGTCCACCGGCCGGCACGGACACCAGGAACAAGAAGGGTGGGAGCTGTCGCTTTTCTAAGCCACTGACTTCCTATTTCAAGTGTCATCGCCGTCCACCAATGTCCCCCACGCGCCCACGACGTTCACCCCTGTGCTAGACAGGAAGACGTAACGGGAACAAGTCCCTGATTTCCGAGTTGATAAAGTAATTACAGGCGCAGGTGAGAACATTAAAGTTAGGATCCAACAACAATGAAAAGCTAGAGTTTTTTAAGTACTTTTTATTGGCTTCAGAGAGAGGAAGGGAGAGAGAGAGAAACCTGGATGAGAGAGAAAGGTTCCTAAGGAACCCACAGCGCCCTGTGGCCCAGGCCAGCCCTGGGAGGAGCCGGCTCGGCTTTGCTAACGACACGACCTTTGTTGAAGAGACACCTGCACAGCCAGGCAGCCTGGGTCCTGGACCGGGCAGAGTGCAGGCGCTCCCTCCCTCCCGCACGCAGCCTGGGACTGCGCCTCCACCGGGGCTGGTGCGGAGGGAGCTGCTCAGAGGCCTTCAGTCCGCGGAGCAGTGTGCAGACGGCAGAGGCCCGCGCACGTGAAGAGGTGCGGGTAGGATGCCTTCCCAGGTATGAAGGATGATTAATCTGCCAAAATGCCAACAAAGGAGCTATTTCCCGTGTTGGAGCAGACGGGTGTGAGGAAAATGGGCCTCCTCCCCCGAAATCTAATCATGCTGTCAGCTGGTTGTGATGAAGATGCCACCATGTGGATGCACTTTTAGGCCCAAGTACCACGCACGCCTCCTTAGCAACAGGGAAGGCCCCGAAGTCAGGGTTTGACCACTCAGTCCTGTGAGTTATTTACCGGTTTTCAGTCAGCCACTTGGTGCTATTAAGAAGGAACATCTAAAACAGCTGCCTCAGCAAGTCCTGGCTGCTGAGCTCTGACTTGCAATCAGCCGGGTCCTATGACCTCAGACACCCCTCAATCTGGGGGCCCAGGAACACGTGGGGCCCCGACCCCGCTCCTCCCTGGAGAAGGTCATGAACTGGGATGGGCTCCCAGGTCCCAGGAGGTGGGCTGGGCCCGTGGCCTCTGGGCAGGGTCACTGGGAGCCGGTGGGTCCCACCCCTTCCTCGGGGCCCGGGAAGCACACGTCCTGGAGCCGGCCTGGTCCTGAGGTTGGAGGGGATGGGATCCGGGAGACTGGCTGCGCACCCCACACCCTTGTGAGCACCTTCCCCACCCACCACGTGCGAGCCCCACCCAACCCACCGCCGTCTTCCCCACAACAAGGATGCTACCGCGCGAGAGCAGCCGACGATCATGGCCTTGCTAAGCCTCTGTCAGCAGCCACAGAAGATAGTGCTGCATCATTAGACTATTAAATCACATTACGCAGAAGCGACAGCTTTTTAAGAAGCCTCTCCCTTCTCCCCCTGATCCGTGTCCATCATCCTCTCTGCCCCGTGGGATTAACTCGAAGGCGAGCTGGGTGCCACAGCTCCGTCCCGTTCCATCGTCTCCCCAGGAGGAGAGGGTGGCCGGCCCTCCCAGAGCGGCGTCTTCGCCTGCCCCGAGGTTATTAAATCCGCAAGAGCCGGTGGCTTCCCCAGTGGGAGTGGGATATGGAGCCACACGGAGCCACTCGGCTTCCCGTCCATGAACACGCTGCACAGCTCAGTACAGTTTACAATACCTGTTCCTTTGTCTTCGGGGAGAGAGGTTTGGGAGAAGGCCAACCATTTTCCTCTATTTCGTTTATTTTACAGAACTTTTTTTAAAATATATTTTTTTATTGCTTTCAGAGAGGAAGGGAGAGGGAGAGAGAGAGAAACATCAATGATGAGAGAGAATCACTGATCGGCTGCCCCCTGCATGCCCCACCCTGGGGATCGGGCCCACAACCCGACAGGTACCCTGACGGGGAATCGAACTGTGACCTCCTGGTTCATAGGTCGACACTCAGCCACTGGGCCACGCCAGCCGGGCTGCTTTACGAACTTTTAACAGCTGTGGGTACACCGTGTCATGTCAGCATCATCGTCACGCGAATTGAGAACTTGCTGTAACCAAGTAACGGGATTCGAAGAGGAAGAGGAACGAGAAGGAGACTTAAGTCAGTTAACCCCCCGGCGGGGGCACCCGAGCAAGGCTCCCGCCGGGCCTGTGTAACCTTCACAACCATCCCGAGAAATGGGTTTGTTGTGTTTCCTCAGATCCAAGACCTCGATCTCAAGAGGCCCCAATGCACACACCACTAACTACGAAAAACATCACCAAGAAACAGGGCTCATCACCACACCATGGGAAGGCGCCTCCCGGTGGCAGAGATGCTAAATGCGCGTCACGGGATCCAGGAAATTCAGCAGCATCTGCAGGGTCCAGGCATGGCGCTGCAGGGCCCAGAGCCGGGGAGGCGGGCCCTGGACTTGGGAGAGCCCGACGCCCACCCCTGCTCTCTCCTCACACGGCCCCATGCCCCACTCGGCACCCTCAACATCACCCTCCGGCGGGAGCCCCGCTTCTGGGTGTACCCCGGCAGTACCCCGCACCCTGACTCCCGGGGAGGGGAGGAGGAGAACATTTTCTGAGTGCTGGGCACTTCCACACTCCTCCTCCCAGGGATCCTGAGAGCAGCCCTTCCTTAAGACAAGCGCCCCCTGTCGGCTAGTGGCCATAACACACTGCTTTTGTTCAAACAGGACACGCAACTACCATTTGCTGAAAACTCGTGACAAATGTACGCATCTACACGTGAAATGAGCCCCGTGGGTGTGGCGCCCTCGTGCAGGGCGCAGTCTGCACGGCTGTCCCAGGGCCCTGCTGGCAAGGCAGCCGTGAAGGTATTATCCACGTGACAGAGGAGGGAACTAGGACTTCCCAGCAGATCAGATCCGGGCCTGTGAGGCGCCAAAGCTACGTGGTCACTGAACTCGAGGCAGGAAAGCAGCTGTGGGTGTATCCGTGGGTGTGCACGTGCCTACACGAGAACATGCCAACCACATGCCTGCCGCAGGAGAGCACGTGGCGGACGCAGACCTCCCTGTGGCTGAGGCACCTGGGAAGGCAGGCTTCTGGGGGAAGGGGGCTGCAATGGTCCCGGGGCAGGCACACAGCACGGCAGGGCAAGGGCAGTGCGGAGCGGGGGACTCCTGCAGGCAGGGAGCGCGGCTGGCCTGGGGGGGCGCACAGAGGCGGCCTTGCCCTCAGCCTTGTGTGTAGAGAGGGAGGGAAATTCAGGTTAGGCAGGCAACCCAGGTGCCTCTGGAGGAGGCAGCAGCTCCCGGTCCGGGCAGAGCCCACGGGCATGGCACGAAGAGCCAGAGCCGGAACTCCACACGTGACGCACGGGCCAGCTGAGCACCGTGCCTGGTACCAGAGGGCCCGTGACCAGGGGAGGCTGGCAGGGAAGGCCAGGGGCTCCCCGAGCTGGACGCCCTGGGATTGCCACGTGTCGGCCGTGAGAAGGAAAAGCTTCACGTTTCCGCGGCTCAGAGTGGCACCCAACCTCCCGGCCCCCCCGCTGCAGGATAGCCTCAAACTGCCTCCTCTGCTGACCCAGAGCGTCACTGCTGTGACTGCATCGGACTCCTGATGTCCTGGGAAGTGCCCAGGAGATGATGGGCCATCATCACCCCACCACCACCCCCAGCACCACCCTGTCTTCCCCATTTCAGAGAGCAGAACGCTGGGCACAGAGATGCTTATGAGTTGCCAAGGAGCCCAGCCAGCTAAAAAGTCCATACTTGACCCAAATGACCTTCCAAGGCGACCGCATCTCTGTCCGTCTGCCCACCCACCCACCCACCTACCCACCCAACCAGCGGCCAGCACCATGGCAGGGGAAAAATGCCTATTTCCTGTAACAGGCAAGCAGGTCCCTGTGAGGAATGCAAGCCTTGGTCCCCAATCTGTAGCTGGCATCATGGTTACAGAGACATTTCAAACAGTTCATTACACTAAGAAGGGTAGCTACTGCAAAGGGGCCTTGCTCTCTGCCTGTTATGATGTACTGCAGCAATTCACCGCAGGCAGCAGGGAGCTGGAGAACGGGCATGCCGGAAGGGGACGCTATCCACTCACCCACAGCAAACAGCTTTTTTAGGGAAAATACAAACAAAAACACCACCACCACCAAAAGCACAGGGCCCTCATTTATTCATGGGCGGGCACCATACACGTGCTAGTGGTGCCCTCTGGTGGCGGACCGGGGCACTACACCTGCACTCATGGAGAAGCACACACTTCTCTACATGTAAGTCAACAATTTTTTAATTTTTACTTTTGTTACTCTTCATCCAAGGATACCTATCCATTGATATTTTATGGAGAGAGGAAGAGAGAGGGAAAGACAGAAACATCGGTGAGAGAGAAACATCGATCAGCTGCCTCCTGCACACCCCCTACTGGGGATGTGCCCGCAACCAAGGTACATGCTCCTGACCAGAATCGAACCTGGGACCCTTCAGTCCGTAGGACGACGCTCTATCCACTGAGCCAAACCGGTCAGGACTCGCAGGTGAGCCTTATTTAAAACGACACTGTGGGTGAGAGGAGGCCCTGAGGCCCAGACCAGAGCCCACCTGAGCCCAGCAGCCCTGAGTCCCCAGCACAGGTACTTGGCCCTTGCAGCTTCCGTGTCCGCATCTGCACAGGGCTGGGGGGAGGGGGGGTGGCCTGTGGGACATTGTGAATGCCACGTGTCACTCAGTGACCTCCCAGAAGCAGTTGGACAGGCACCTACCTGAGTCAGGGCCCGGGGCCCCCAACCCCCGACTGGCTCGCCTCCAGTGTTGGGGATACTGTGTGAGCCTCTGAACATCCGTAGGCCTCCGTTTTCCCTGTGAAGATGAGGGGCCCTGACAGAAGTGGCCTTCGCATGTTTTAAAGGGGAACTGGTCTTCAGGCCTCATCCAGAGGCTAATGTGTAGACAGGTCAGAGTCACCTGGACCAACACAAGGATGTGGGACAGCCCCACCCAGCGCCCACCTCCCTACAGCCTGGAGGGGCCCCTATGCACCTGTCCTCCCACCTCCCACCCACAAATAATCTCCATGGTGCCCCCCCAGCCGGGAGGCTCAGGGGCAGCAGTCCCAATAAATGCACGCCCTAATATGTGGTATTATCATCACGCCTCTCACAAAATGCCGACGAGCGCGCCCACTTCCCTAGCTCACCGAGTTAACGTTTTTATTAAAAGCAAGAGAGAACCCCTGCGAGTGCTCCTTTGCTAGAACTGGATTAACAACACAACATGCGACGTGCTGGGGATCAGCATGACTACGGCGGGGCCCACTGTGACACTTTAACTCCAGGCATCCGCATTTCTCCGTGCTGCAGGTTGGCACCATTCTTTTAAAGTTGTTTGTCAGGGCTCCCCCAGTGAGGGCCCCGGGCAGTGAGCAGGCTCACATTTAACACCTTCACCGCCCAAGGGAAAACACCCCAAACCCTTCCTCTAAGTGAGGAGCAGCCCCCATTCGCTAAGTGCCAGCAGGAGCCAGCAGACGTGTGGTTAGCTCTGAGGATGTGGGGAGCCCCCCGCTGCCCCCTCCTCCCCGTGCAGCCTTCGGTCATCACGGCTGCCTCTAGAGTGAACACGTCTCTGGGATCACGTCCACGTTAAAAACAAAATGTGCTGCCCGACCGGCGTGGCTCGGTGGTTGAGCATTAACCTAGGAACTAGGAGGTCAGGGTTCGATTCCCGGTTGGGGCACGTGCCCAGGTTGCGGGCTTGATCCCCAGTGGGGGGCATGCAGGAGGCAGCCCATCAGTGATTCTCTCTCATCATTGATGTTTCTCTCTCTCTCACTTTCCCTTCCTCTCCGAAATCAATATATATATATGTATATATATATGTATTTCTAAATGTGCCAATAGGGTAGTGAAGACCTGCGGGGGCAGGGGCTGGGAGGAAGGGGGTAAAGAGGGGGAATGGGAGACACCTGTAATAATACTATCAACAATAAAAGTATACTTTAAAAATGAATAAAAATAAATAACGTTTTATGTGCTAAGTCCTCTCCCATGCACAGTGGACGAGGGGACCGCGGCGCCCCCGGCCACCACGCCACCGGCCCCGGGTTTCCGGCTCCGCTGCCTGGGTTTCTTTCGGGCCCTCCGTGCGGCTGACACCTTTCTCCTCGCTCCCGAAGGGGAAGGCCGGAAGCTCAGCCCCCACGGCGAGGGCAGAGCAGGAGCGGACACATTTCCACTCGTGCCGGTCACGGCTCGGCAGCTGGCTGTGCGTCCCGGGCTCCCGGGGATGTCCCCGAAGGAGACAGAGTGACAGCCGGGGTGGAACTGCCGGCAGAGGTCAGAAACGTGCAGCTCCATCTGCGAACGTTCAAGGAAAGGCTGAGACCGGCCTCAGCTACGGAGTGTCCTGAACGCGAACGTTAACTCTAGGAGGAAGAACTGCCTTTAACAGTCAAACCTGCCAAAGGTCCTTCCACACTCCAGAAGAGACCTGTCAATTCAAGCGAGAAGAGCCGCGGGGAAAGGAGACTCCCCAGACGCCCCCGGCCACCACCAGCCACCAGTCCGCTGCCCTCTTCCCGGCGCTAAAACATGACCTAAGCACTAGGTGTACTTTCCGACACCTGAGCGGTTCTGTTCTGACCGGGGAAAACGTGACTTTAACCTAGGTGTGCTAATCTCACAGTTCAACATTTACCGAACGTGCGATATGTATCACACACTGAGCTAGAAATGAGTGAGGTACAGACCCGCCCTCCAGGCACGTACATCATTTTGTTCCTGAGAATCACTTAGAGTGACTGCAGGCTTTTTGTGGGTTTTTATACCAGTGACCCACTGCATGGGTCTGCACATTGAAAGGAAACTAATTAGAGGGTGGCTGGTGGGGCGGGGCAGGGAGGGGCGGGGCGGGGCGGGGCGGGGCGGGGCAGGGCGGGGCTGGGCGAGACGCCCTGGAGACAACCTCCCGAGGTCCCTCCAGGGCCAGCAGCACCTGGAGTGGCACCGTGGCTAGAAGGGCATCTGCGGAGTGAGCGGGGTCCCTCCAGCATGCGGGGTCCCTCGGCCTGGCCCGTGGGGATCGGGCTGAAAGGGCTCTCTGCCATCCCCTGAGGGGTCCCGGAGTGGGAGAGGGCACTCTGCGAAGTTGCTGTCACAGGGTGTGGACCACAAATGCAAGTGTGCAGTAAACCACATTCGGGCCGACAGTGCCCCAGCTACAACATGACGCACAGCCAAAGGTGGAACTGCGTGGCCCCTCGAGGAATCGGGCTCCTTCCTCTCTGGTTTCGGGTGCATCACCAGAGAACCGCCACTGCCAAGTCACTGCGGCTCGGCAGCTCCTGCGTTGACTGTCTGCCCCTTGGTGGTCAGTGCGCATCTTAGCAACCGGTCGGACACTTAGCATATTAGCCTTTTATATATATATATATATATATATATATATATATATGAGACATTTTTTATTGATTTCAGAGAGGGAGAGAGAGAGAGAAACATCAGTGAGAAGAGAGAATCACTGATCAGCTACCTCCTACACACCCCACACTGGGGATCAAGCCCACAATCTGAGCATGTACCCTCACCAGGAATTGAACCCTGACCTCCCAGTTCATAGGTCAACACTCAACCACTGAGCCATGACAACTGGGCAAGTGATCGCAGTTGTATTTGTGGTCTCACTTCATAGGCTCTTGCCTTAGAAGGAAGGGATGGAGAGGTAGTAGGTCCAGCCTCCCGGCCAGTTTCTGGGGCTGGTGAGGGGGCAGGCAGGTAGCCCACCTCACCCTCACCCTCACCCTCACTGACGTTCACAAGTTCAGGCAGCCGCCCTTCTCCCAGACCCGGCTCTGCTAGTGCAGCTGTGGGGAGACCCACCAGGCCAGCTCCCCCCACCGCCCAGCACCACAAACATCTGCAGGCCTAGCTCTCCTGCTCGCGCCTGGGGCCAGCACCCAGGCCTCAGCCAGGCTGGGCAGGCCCCGGGCTCCGCTCACAGCCCCCACCTCTGCAGACAGGGGTGTCTCCCCAGTGACCTGCAGCAGTCCAGTCCCAGGCACGTCCCACAGTGGGAAAGAGAGCAGCGGAGAACCCGCCTCCGGCCTAGCTCGGAGCTGCACGTGGAACCCTGCAAAGCGGAGAGGACCGGCAGGTGCCTGCACTCTGCCCATCCCACTTGTTCTTCCCATTCGGGAGCCGGACTGCTTGTCTCCGCTCCGACCTCACTTTCTCAGAGGCCTTTCTGAGACCCCTCCCACAGGAGTTAGGTCCCCTTCCTGTCTGCCCCACCCCCCCCCATATTCACCTTAGGAGAAACCACCACCCTTTGTAATCACGGATTTAATGGTGTTTCATCTGTCTCCCCTACAAGATGATATGCTCCAAAGCCATCAATACCCTTTAATTGGAAATACAGTCAAAAGTTTAAAGCGCTCCATGATGAAGGCAATGAAGACATTCGCCGTAAACAGAGAAATGTGCGTGTTCTGCATGAGGTCATGCGCAGCGTGTTCACGGAGCAGCGCTGACAAAGGGGTCAGCCAAGTGCCCCAACTCCGGCTTCCAGGCCACAGGAGCCAGTCAGTGCGCAGGTGAGGGAAGGTGGGCGGGGCGGGGCCGGCCCCCAGGGCAGCGCAGGGAGTGGAAGCACGTGACCCTCCGGTCCCAGGACGCCCTGTCTGTAAAGTGGGATAAATCTGGACGGGAAAGCGGGCCTGGAGGAGAGATGCTCAGGAAGGTTAACAAGTCCAGGTGTGAGGAGGGCGCTCGGCCAACGAGGAAGTCGCACTTCAATCCCGCGCCTCCCCAGGACCCCCGGCCTCCCAAGGACCTCCGTGCCTCCCCAGGACCCCCCGCGTCTCCCCAGGACTCCCCAGGGTCCCCCGCGTCTCCCGAAGACTCCCCAGACCCCCACGCCTCCTCAGGACCCCCACGCCTCCCCAGGACTCCCCAGACCCCCACGCCTCCCCAGGACCCCCGCGCCTTCCCAGGACTCCCGCGCCCCCCCAGGACTCCCCAGACCCCCGTGCCTCCTCAAGACCCCCGCGCCTTCCCAGGACTCCCCAGACCCCTACGCCTTCCCAGGACTCCCCAGACCCCTACGCCTTCCCAGGACCCCCGCGCCTCGGCAGGATCCCCGCGCCTCCCTGGAAGCTCACACCCGCGCCCATCCCCACAAAAAGAGAAGCAGAGTTCACTCCTTTCGCTAAAACACAAGACATACACTCACTCTAGAAATTCATACTGCAAAAAGTAAAAAGTAAACAAGTCTGGGGGAACCCTAAAATAAAATACAACAGACACAGATGAAGGGAGCCCTATCTGAAATGAGCACCCACACTGCACGGAATGAGGGGACGAGCCCCAGCAACCCGGGGAGCTGGTGTCTGCACCCAGGCCTCAGGCTGAGAAAGAGACCACAGTCCACGGGCACACGGCCCAAGACCCCGCGGGGCCTGAGACCTCCCTCAGGCAGCGCCAAACCGCACCGACAGTTTGTCCCTGCACGCAGACCGGGGTCACTCGCACAGCAGGCTGGGTGGGAGGCTGACCATACCTCGTAACCAGGAAGGAGCTGGGAAACGTGGTCGCTCTCCCGGTCTGTCCTCGCCCTTCGTCTTGCCATGACGCGCGATGGCGCAGTGACAACCCACCCCTGGGTGTGTGCAGGCGTCCCTCACCTGCAGTCAACGACTCCGTGTCTCTCTTTTGGGGGACCCCTTGCGGAAGGCTCCACCCAAGCACTTACTACTCTGCTAACCTCCGCAGTCTGAGGTGCCATGGCGAAGCGAGCACCGATGTCCTCCTCCTCAACCCCACACGGGCGACTCCTTCTGACCGCGCCTGGGCAGGCTTCAAGGAGCCCGGCTGTGAGCAGGGGCTCGGCCAGGGGGGCCTCCCCACGACCCCCACATACCACTGTTTTTTCCTAATGGAGTTGAGATATTTTTTTTAAATGAGTCCTACTATTTTATTGACAGATTTTTTTTCCATACTCAATCATATTCTCTGTGAATACTAAAACTGTATCTGTTTATTTCAACGTTTATTTCTTTGATATATTTTTCTTATTGTCTTAACATCTTCAATAAAAGATGAAATAGAGCCTGGCCAGTGTGGCTCAGTGGTTGAGCATCAACCCATGAACTAGGAGGTCAGGGTTCGATTCCTGGTCAGGGCATGTGCCTGAGTTGTGGGCTCAACCCCCAGTAGGGGGCGTGCAGAAGGCAGCTGGTGGATGAATTCTCTTATCCCTGATGTTTCTATCCCTCTCCCTTCCTCTCTCTGAAATCAATAAAAACGTATTTTTTAATAAATTAATTTTTAAAGGTGAAACAGAAGTGACAATAAAAAGCATTCCTATTTTATTCTTAATTTCAAAGAGAAAGCTTTCATTGTATCACCAATAAATAGGTTTTCTATAGGATTTTTATTTATTTATTTTTTTTCAATTACAGTTGACATTCAATATTATTTCATGTTCCTTTCAGGCACGCAGCATACGGCTGGACATTTATATAACTGACGAAGCGTACTCCCTGGTAAGCATGGCACCCTGCACAGTTATTGCCATGTTACTGACTGTGCTCCCTGTGCTTACTTCAGAGTTGAGAACTGTCACCTTTTCCCTTAAAGGAAGGACTTTGCGGCTCCCCTGTGGCGCATCCGAATTGCCAGCTTCACTGCTCTTGCCCTTTGGGGCCGTTCTCATGGACACACCCACTGGGGCACCCCGACAGTGGATCTGGTCGCTGAGGTGCTGCCGAGTGCGTAGCAGGCGCGAGTGTCCACAGCAGGGAGACGCGGGAGGACACTCACAGACCGAGCGGGAGATTTCATCACGCTGCGCAGAACGGCGCCCCATTTAAAATTCAGGAGCTGTTTATTTCTGGAATTTTCCCTGTGATATTTTTGGGTCACAGTGCGATGGCCATGGGTAGGTAACTGAAACCAGGAAAACCGAAACCACGGCTGAGTGGGGGACCGTTGTAATTAACTATTAAACTCTAGCCCCGCCGGTGTGGCTCAGTGGTTGAGTGACGACTCATGAACCAAGAGGTCACGGGTTTGATTCCTGGTCAGGGCACATGCCCAGGTTTGGGAGCGTGTAGGAGGCAGCTGGGATTACCCAGAGCAGTGGTGGGCACACTGTGGCTCGCGAGCCACATGCGGCTCTTTGGCCCCTTGAGTGTGGCTCTTCCACAAAATACCACGGCCTGGGCGAGTCTATTTTGAAGATGTGGCGTTAGAAGAAGTTTAAGTTTAAAAAATTTGGCTCTCCAAAGAAATTTCAATCATTGTACTATTGGTATTTGGCTCTCCAAAGAAATTTCAATCATTGTACTATTGGTATTTGGCTCTGTGGGCTAATGAGTTTGCTGACCACTGATAGGGCGATAAGGAACAATAAAGGGGAAATCCCTCTGCCAGGCACATTTGCAGTAGGAGCCAAGGGGGCAGCCATAGGGGAGGTGTCTCATCTGGGAAGAGACCTGCCTGGTTAGGGGGAGGGCCCAGCACAAGCCACAAGGGATTAGGAGAGATTGCTCAGCTCGAAAGAGCCGGTCCTTCCCAAGCCCAAGATAACGTCATAAAGCTTAAGAAAGGGCCCTCTCTCTGTAACACCCGTTCACGTGCCCCTTCGTCCACGCATGTTTCTCTCCTTAGCAGCCTTGCAGGCCTGGCAGCTGCGGGACCCAGGCACGGGCTCCACGTGTGGGCTCGGCGCAAGCCTGGGTGTGGGAGCACAGCAGCGGCCGGGAGCACGGTCTAAGCCAGCCATGTGGGGACACAGATGGGGCTGAACTAAGCTCTGGCCTGGGCGGAAGTCATGGCACAGAACTAACTTCTGGGCCCTGGCCCTGCTTCTGGGCTGAGGAGGACAATTGTGGCTGGTCTTCTTCCACAGTGAGGGGCTGAAGCCCCTGGCGCGGATGAGACGCAGCCTCCGGGCACCTGGGGGCAGTCTTTCATTTCTGCCTCTATATATATATATATATATATATATATATATATATATATATATATGAGGGTGAGAAACATTGATGAGAGAGAATCATTGACCGGCTGCCTCCTGCACCCCCCTACAGTGAATCGAGCCTGCAACCCGGGCATGTGCCCTTGACAGGAAATGAACCCAGGACCCTTCAGTCCGCAGGCTGACATTCTATCCACTGAGCCAAACCGGCTAGGGTTCTGCCCCAATAAATCTTACCACTACACCCCATCCTCCCATGCCTGGGTCTTTTGACTCCGTGGAGGATCCCTGTTTCCACCAGCAACACCTTGACCCTGACTCTAAACACGAGCCAGGAAGCAGTCACCACATCCCAACCAAGTTCCTACCTCCGGCTGTCTTTCCATCCCCTCTGGTCAGTGCCCGCCGCCAAGCTCTATTCCTGTCGTGCCCCTCACAGGCACGTCCCACATGGCCTCCGCCTAGAGAGCCTAGGCTGGACCCGAGAATTCTGAGAACCTGCTTCTGCAGGGATGCCAGAAACCAGAGAGGGATGCCTGGAGGAGGTGGCATGTGAGCTTAAGGAAGGGGAACAAGGCCCCCTGCAGACCTGGGCAGCAGGTGGATTGTAAATTCCAACTTATCACAGCGATTCACAAAGTCACCAGTTGCAAGGCCAGTCCCTCGCGTTTACTGCATCCTCTAGTAGTGACTAGTAAGACCCAAAGGCACTTTCCTTCAGCAGCTCAATTGAACTGTCCCTTCCAAGCGTCCTGGCCGAGTACGCGGGTCTAAAGGTGCTACCCATTTCACCGAGGAGGGAACTGAGGCCAGGCAAGACTGAGGTTCAACCACAAGGCCAAAGAGTTGGCAGCGCCTGGATTCGAACCTTCCGCCCCCGTGGCCACCAGATCCGTCGCTGGCGTGTGCCCCAGCCCCGCCCGTTGCCCTGGAAACGGCTCGCGCACGCGCAAACACTCCCTCCCCGCTTCCTCCAGCACCCTTGTTACATATTCTTTTTTTTTTTTTTTTAATAAAAAAACCCAAGGCGGCGGGATACTGCCAGCGACGGAGCGTGCTGTCGAAGGACGCCTCTACGTGCGCTCCCCGCCCCAGGACGCGGATCCCTCCGCCACCCTGCAGCCTCCGCGCTTCTTCCGGGCCCCCAGCTGCAGGCGGCCTCGCGCCGCGCCCCACCCCCACCTCCCCTCCACCCTCACCCCCACCCCCAGCCCCGCTCACCTGCCGCTCGCGTCTCCATGGCAACGCCCCCACCGCGGAGGAAAAAAAAAGCCTGGGGCTCTTCCGGGCCCCCTCCCGTGCCCACCGACAAAGCGGGGCGCCCCGCTGATGCTTCGGTTTTTATTTTTATTTTTTTAAGAAAAGAGCCGGCGAGGTTATGGCGAATCTGCGGTATCCAACATGGCGGCTGGAGTCTTCGCCCTCCTCCTCCCGGAGGCTGACGCCGGCGTGGCGGACGTCAGCCTCGGAGGACCCTCCCCCAGCGCCGAGCGCGGCGAGGCCGGCTCGGGCTACTGCGCATGCTCGCGCCAGAGGCCGCGCTTTGCATCCGGTTCCGCAGATTCCGCCGTTCCGCGTTTTGAACCACTCCAGGGAAGCGGTTACGGGGAGGCCTGGAGTGCGGATCACAGGATTCGGAGCCGTCCCAGTTCTGCTACCTGCCAGCCCGTGCTTCCACCCGCCTGGTGTGGAGCGGGCCGGACAGAGAGAGTTCAGAGTTGGTGTCCCCGTTCCGCCCTTTACTAACTAATCTGGGGCAGGGATTCAGCTCTTCTTGGTCTCAGTTCACCAAGATGTCAATCGGGTGAACTTCAAGGGAACCATAAACGTAAGTCAGTGTGTCCCTGTCGCGTTGCCGTGTTTCCCCAAGGGGATGCTTGCGGCTGGAAGGACCAGACTTCATCGATGGAGTCCGTGCGGACAGAACTAACCTGGACCACCTGGAGAACCCTTCTCGCCACCCTCCTGGCTGCCTTGCAGAAAGGCTCAGTGGGGTGTGAGCGCACCTCTGACACTCCTTCCCCTGCTTCTGGCTCGCACACGCCTTCTGCAGGCAACAGTATCTAGTTGAGATGCAATCACCTTGTTTTCCTGGCTTTTTAAAAAATTTTTTATGTTACCCAAGTTACCCACACACCCTCCCCGCAAAGCGCCAAATCCAAGGTGGTGCTTAGCCCGGCCACAGCTTTCAGATCTCTGCTCACGTGACATCTCCAAGGGGGTCCCCCCATCACCCCCTCTAAAGGAACCCTCCTCAGTCACTTGGTCTTTTCTACAGTGTCTATCACTGCCTCTCACTGGCTTTTCTCAATTGCTTGCCTTGTCCCTCCGGGTCACCCTTTAGCCCCAGAAACTGAAACTGAGCCTGACAGCTATTTGTTAAAGAAATGAATGCGATTGTGCTGCTTGTATTGTTAAGGTTCTCTTCAGTTCATAACAAATGATAGTGTGTGTGTTCCGCTCATGGTAGTAATACAAAGTTTTCTTTTTAAATACATTTCTTTTAAATTACTCAACTTTAAAACGGTAGACGTGTTGCAGACCAGGCAGAAAAAAGTAAACATGAAGCACAAGAGAGAAGGTTGGGAAACGCTGGCTTATGTTTATGGTGGAATGAGCTCCCCTGTTGCTGCTCAGTTTGGAGAAATTCCCCTTCGGGACGTCGGACCAGCCCTGCTGCTGGTGCCTGTGCTCCCACGGCTCTGCCCACACGTGCCCTGCAGTCCCCACACCCGACACACTTACCTGTGGGCGCGGCCCTCTCCCCGAGCTGCTGGAGCACAGGAGAAGCCTGACCTTCGGGCTTTGTCACCCTGTTCCCCAGCGACCACGGCGCAGTGCTGCTCAGCGAGCCCACTCGTTCCTTCTTGTTTGCAGCAGCCTCCAGCTGGTGCCACGACTTCTCGGGAGCCTTTTTGCCTTGTTCCTTCATTCTGTTCTTGGGACCCAAGGAGTCATTTTAAGGCCCCACATTTGCCCATTAAATACATGCCGAGAGGAACCCCCTCTGCCATCCGGAGGGGTTGGCATTGCGCAGGGAGGATCAGCATCCCCGTGCAGAGGTGGGAAGGCCTGTTCAGAGAGGGGCTGTGCTTGCTGAGCTCACCCAGCAAGTCCCCGAAGACCCCAGTGTGGCCCTGGGCTCTCCACACCCAGTGTTCTTCCCGCAGGACCGCCTCGCCATCTGGGATGTACCCCGGTTACCCACACACCCTCCCGCAAGCGCCAAATGCAAGGCAATGGGAGGGTTATTGGGATTCACCCACCGCACCCCCTTCACTGGATGGGTGGCCAGGTGGAGCCCATCCTCCTCTTTAGTTTGACAACGCCCACATGGATAAGCTTTCCCTTTCTGGACGGTAAACATTTACAATCATCGCTCATTTGCCGTGGATCGATTTCCTCCAGGAACCGTGGGTCGTCCCGGGTTGCTGAGAGTATTGGCTTTGCGCTGATTGCCTTTCCGGCGGCGGCCTTTAAATGGTACCTATTGATTATGGGCGGAACCCAAATTAATTTTGGAAATGTGGAAATGAAGCAATTTAAAATTTGTCTCAAATCCCCATTGCCTCAGGATATATCAAAGTCAAGTCCAAAAAAAAAAAAAAGAGCAATTGTGGACTTGGGGCCCGGATGCTGGGTT
This sequence comes from Corynorhinus townsendii, assembly GCA_026230045.1. Taxonomy (NCBI): domain Eukaryota; kingdom Metazoa; phylum Chordata; class Mammalia; order Chiroptera; family Vespertilionidae; genus Corynorhinus; species Corynorhinus townsendii. Next base: position 53,744,259 of record JAPDVU010000010.1, read on the forward strand.
ACTGAGACAGCTGTGGTTTTCTCTGTTATTCCCGTGGCATTTTCCTCCTCCATCCAAAGAGGAGTCCCTATTATTGAGAACAATCCTGGCCCCTGGCATCCAGAAAGGACCGAGGCCCTTCCCACGGAGCAGACTTGCAAACGGAGGGGTGACTCCTCCACCGCTTCGCTGGGTGATTTGCACATTTTTGATCGGTGCACATCTTTATTCTTTTCCTTTGCCGGGAATCGCTCAAAATGCCTTCAGCTAATGAGGAGGCCTTCGCGGAATTAACTACAAATTGCTCCAAATGATATCATTAGTGGCATCCTGCTTCCACAGTGGTCCCCAGAGCAGGTGAGCCTCCCAGAGGGCCGCCAGCCACTCACAGCTGCACGTGCGTGAATGGGTGTCAATAAATGTAGCAACATGAAATGGCATTTAGTTACAAATCAATAGTTAATTTAAATAATTGAGTGTATTTTTGTCAATACTTTTATAATTATATCTAACAGGTACGTGACAACAGAATAATTTTCATTACATGAAAACAGAATAATCATATGGTTTTTTTTTGTGTTGTTTTGTTTTTGAGAGAGAGAGAAACATTGATCTCTGCCTCCCAGACAAGCCTCAACAGGGGATCCAACCAGCGACTTAGGTATGTGCCCTGACCGGGAATCAAACCCGCAACCTGGTGGCCTACGGGACGATGCTCCAACCACCTGAGCCACAGCCAGGGATGCTTGTTTTTATAAGCTGCTTTCCTGAGAAAGGGTACCTGCAGGTGACCCCGAAATAATGACCCTTAGAGGCACACAGCGATGAGGAAGTTCGAGTTGGGGTTCATCACAGTCTGAGTGAGATGTTAAAAACCTAAGTAGGCACATTGTAGAGCCCATTTGAAATTGTATGGAAGAAAAAAAATATATATATATATATATATATAAAGCCCAGCCAGCGTGGCTCAGTGGTTGAGCATCAACCCATGAACCAAGAGGTCGCTGGTTCGATTCCTGTGCAGAGCACATGCCCGGGCTTGTGGGCTTGATCCCCAGTGCGGAGTGTGCAGGAGGCAGCTGATCAATGATTCTCTATCCTCACTGATGTTTATATATATATATATATATATATATATATATATATATATCCTTCTCCCTCTCTAAAAATAACAAAAACACATTTTAAAGTATTTTTTAAATTGTATGAAAGAAAGAGTATAGTGATATCAGAATGCTCCGAGCAGTCTCGCCGTGAACATGGTTCTGACCTCAGGAAGCGCCGCCTCTCTGAGTCCTGTCTTCTCCGTGGCTGTGCAGAGCCATCTGATCTCCGGTCCACGGCTCCCCCGGCACGCAAATACTGACCTCCGTGGGGCATTGCATTAGCAGCAGCCAGGGCGCCTTCAAAGAAGCTGAGCCCCCTTTTGGGAGCTGGCGGGAATCAGAATGGCCTGGAACACGCTGCTGCCAGAAAACCAGAATGCTGTGAGAAGAAAAAAATAAACACGGGCTATCGCCGAAGAGACCAGTTGAAGGGAAGGGGGGTCCCTCTGGTCCGGGCGTGACAGCCTGCACATCACAAAGAATAACCGATGGACAATGGTTGGTCTGCAAGTGCAACCTGTCTGTGAAAAGCCACGGCCCTCGATGACAAAAGGAGAGGTGAATATTGTATGTACTAACACACACACATATGTGGAAAGGAGAGGTGAATAGTGTATGTACTAATGCACACATGTATATGGAAAGGAGAGGTGAATAGTGTATGTACTAATGCACACACGTATGTGGAAAGGAGAGGTGAATAGTGTCTGTACTAATGCACACATGTATATGGAAAGGAGAGGTGAATAGTGTATGTACTAATGCACACACGTATGTGGAAAGGAGAGGTGAATAGTGTCTGTACTAATGCACACACATATGTGGAAAGGAGAGGTGAATAGTGTCTGTACTAATGCACACACATATATATGGAAAGGAGAGGTGAATAGTGTATGTACTAATGCACACATATATGTGGAAAGGAGAGGTGAATAGTGTATGTACTAATGCACACACATATATGGAAAGGAGAGGCGAATAGTGTATGTACTAATGCACACGTATATGTGGAAAGGAGAGGTTAGTAGTGTATGTACTAATGCACACACGTATATGGAAAGGAGAGGCGAATAGTGTATGTACTAATGCACACATGTATATGGAAAGGAGAGGTGAATAGTGTATGTACTAATGCACGCATGTATATGGAAAGGAGAGGTGAATAGTGTATATACTAATGCACAAATGTATATGGAAAGGAGAGGTGAATAGTGTATGTACTAATGCACGCATGTATATGGAAAGGAGAGGTGAATAGTGTATATACTAATGCACACACATATATGTGGAAAGGAGAGGTTAGTAGTGTAGGTACTAATGCATGCATGTATATGGAAAGGAGAGGTGAATAGTGTATATACTAATGCACACACATGTATATGGAAAGGAGAGGTAAATAGTGTATATACTAATGCACGCATGTATGTGGAAGGAGAGGTGAATAGTGTATGTACTAATGCACACATGTATATGGAAAGGAGAGGTGAATAGTGTATGTACTAATGCACGCATGTATATGGAAAGGAGAGGTGAATAGTGTATGTACTAATGCACGCATGTATATGGAAAGGAGAGGTGAATAGTGTATATACTAATGCATACACATATATGTGGAAAGGAGAGGTGAATAGTGTATGTACTAATGCACACATGTATATGGAAAGGAGAGGTGAATAGTGTATATACTAATGCACACATGTATGTGGAAGGAGAGGTGAATAGTGTATATACTAATGCACACATTATGTGGAAGGAGAGGTGAATAGTGTATATACTAATGCACACATGTATGTGGAAAGGAGAGGTGAATAGTGTATGTACTAATGCACACATGTATATGGAAAGGAGAGGTGAATAGTGTATGTACTAATGCACACATGTATGTGGAAGGAGAGGTGAATAGTGTATGTACTAATGCACACATATATGTGGAAAGGAGAGGTGAATAGTGTATGTACTAATGCACACACATATGTGGAAAGGAGAGGCGAATAGTGTATGTACTAATGCACACGTATATGTGGAAAGGAGAGGTGAATAGTGTATGTACTAATGCACGCATGTATATGGAAAGGAGAGGTGAATAGTGTATATACTAATGCACACACATATATGTGGAAAGGAGAGGTTAGTAGTGTAGGTACTAATGCACGCATGTATATGGAAAGGAGAGGTGAATAGTGTATATACTAATGCACACACATGTATATGGAAAGGAGAGGTAAATAGTGTATATACTAATGCACGCATGTATGTGGAAGGAGAGGTGAATAGTGTATGTACTAATGCACACATGTATATGGAAAGGAGAGGTGAATAGTGTATGTACTAATGCACACACATGTATATGGAAAGGAGAGGTGAATAGTGTATGTACTAATGCACACACATGTATATGGAAAGGAGAGGTGAATAGTGTATGTACTAATGCACACACATATGTGGAAAGGAGAGGTTAGTAGTGTATATACTAATGCACACATGTATGTGGAAAGGAGAGGTGAATAGTGTATATACTAATGCACACGTATATGTGGAAAGGAGAGGTTAGTAGTGTATGTACTAATGCACACATGTATGTGGAAAGGAGAGGTGAATAGTGTATGTACTAATGCACACATGTATATGGAAAGGAGAGGTGAATAGTGTATGTACTAATGCACACACATGTATATGGAAAGGAGAGGTGAATAGTGTCTGTACTAATGCACACATGTATATGGAAAGGAGAGGTGAATAGTGTATGTACTATGCACACACGTATGTGGAAAGGAGAGGTGAATAGTGTCTGTACTAATGCACACACATATGTGGAAAGGAGAGGTGAATAGTGTCTGTACTAATGCACACACATATATATGGAAAGGAGAGGTGAATAGTGTATGTACTAATGCACACATATATGTGGAAAGGAGAGGTGAATAGTGTATGTACTAATGCACACACATATATGGAAAGGAGAGGCGAATAGTGTATGTACTAATGCACACGTATATGTGGAAAGGAGAGGTTAGTAGTGTATGTACTAATGCACACACGTATATGGAAAGGAGAGGCGAATAGTGTATGTACTAATGCACACATGTATATGGAAAGGAGAGGTGAATAGTGTATGTACTAATGCACACACATATGTGGAAAGGAGAGGCGAATAGTGTATGTACTAATGCACACGTATATGTGGAAAGGAGAGGTGAATAGTGTATGTACTAATGCACGCATGTATATGGAAAGGAGAGGTGAATAGTGTATATACTAATGCACACACATATATGTGGAAAGGAGAGGTTAGTAGTGTAGGTACTAATGCACGCATGTATATGGAAAGGAGAGGTGAATAGTGTATATACTAATGCACACACATGTATATGGAAAGGAGAGGTAAATAGTGTATATACTAATGCACGCATGTATGTGGAAGGAGAGGTGAATAGTGTATGTACTAATGCACACATGTATATGGAAAGGAGAGGTGAATAGTGTATGTACTAATGCACACACATATGTGGAAAGGAGAGGTTAGTAGTGTATATACTAATGCACACATGTATGTGGAAAGGAGAGGTGAATAGTGTATATACTAATGCACACATGTATGTGGAAAGGAGAGGTGAATAGTGTATGTACTAATGCACACACATATATGGAAAGGAGAGGCGAATAGTGTATGTACTAATGCACACGTATATGTGGAAAGGAGAGGTTAGTAGTGTATGTACTAATGCACACATGTATATGGAAAGGAGAGGTGAATAGTGTATGTACTAATGCACACACATGTATATGGAAAGGAGAGGTGAATAGTGTATGTACTAATGCACACACATATGTGGAAAGGAGAGGTTAGTAGTGTATATACTAATGCACACATGTATGTGGAAAGGAGAGGTGAATAGTGTATATACTAATGCACACGTATATGTGGAAAGGAGAGGTTAGTAGTGTATGTACTAATGCACACATGTATGTGGAAAGGAGAGGTGAATAGTGTATGTACTAATGCACACATGTATATGGAAAGGAGAGGTGAATAGTGTATGTACTAATGCACACACATGTATATGGAAAGGAGAGGTGAATAGTGTATGTACTAATGCACACATGTATGTGGAAGGAGAGGTGAATAGTGTATGTACTAATGCACACATATATGTGGAAAGGAGAGGTGAATAGTGTATGTACTAATGCACACACATATATGGAAAGGAGAGGCGAATAGTGTATGTACTAATGCACACGTATATGTGGAAAGGAGAGGTTAGTAGTGTATGTACTAATGCACACATGTATATGGAAAGGAGAGGTAAATAGTGTATATACTAATGCACGCATGTATGTGGAAGGAGAGGTTAGTAGTGTATGTACTAATGCACGCATGTATATGGAAAGGAGAGGTGAATAGTGTATATACTAATGCACAAATGTATATGGAAAGGAGAGGTGAATAGTGTATATACTAATGCACACGCTATGTGGAAAGGAGAGGTTAGTAGTGTATGTACTAATGCACACATGTATGTGGAAAGGAGAGGTGAATAGTGTATGTACTAATGCACACATGTATGTGGAAAGGAGAGGTTAGTAGTGTATGTACTAATGCACACATGTATGTGGAAAGGAGAGGTGAATAGTATATGTACTAATGCACACGTATATGTGGAAAGGAGAGGTTAGTAGTGTATGTACTAATGCACACATGTATGTGGAAAGGAGAGGTGAATAGTGTATGTACTAATGCACACATGTATATGGAAAGGAGAGGTGAATAGTGTATGTACTAATGCACACATGTATGTGGAAGGAGAGGTGAATAGTGTATGTACTAATGCACACATGTATATGGAAAGGAGAGGTGAATAGTGTATGTACTAATGCACGCATGTATATGGAAAGGAGAGGTGAATAGTGTATGTACTAATGCACACACATGTATATGGAAAGGAGAGGTGAATAGTGTATGTACTAATGCACACGTATATGTGGAAAGGAGAGATTAGTAGTGTATGTACTAATGCACACATGTATATGGAAAGGAGAGGTGAATAGTGTATGTACTAATGCACACACATGTATATGGAAAGGAGAGGTGAATAGTGTATGTACTAATGCACACACATGTATATGGAAAGGAGAGGTGAATAGTGTATGTACTAATGCACACACATATGTGGAAAGGAGAGGTTAGTAGTGTATATACTAATGCACACATGTATGTGGAAAGGAGAGGTGAATAGTGTATATACTAATGCACACGTATATGTGGAAAGGAGAGGTTAGTAGTGTATGTACTAATGCACACATGTATGTGGAAAGGAGAGGTGAATAGTGTATGTACTAATGCACACATGTATATGGAAAGGAGAGGTGAATAGTGTATGTACTAATGCACACACATGTATATGGAAAGGAGAGGTGAATAGTGTCTGTACTAATGCACACATGTATATGGAAAGGAGAGGTGAATAGTGTATGTACTATGCACACACGTATGTGGAAAGGAGAGGTGAATAGTGTCTGTACTAATGCACACACATATGTGGAAAGGAGAGGTGAATAGTGTCTGTACTAATGCACACACATATATATGGAAAGGAGAGGTGAATAGTGTATGTACTAATGCACACATATATGTGGAAAGGAGAGGTGAATAGTGTATGTACTAATGCACACACATATATGGAAAGGAGAGGCGAATAGTGTATGTACTAATGCACACGTATATGTGGAAAGGAGAGGTTAGTAGTGTATGTACTAATGCACACACGTATATGGAAAGGAGAGGCGAATAGTGTATGTACTAATGCACACATGTATATGGAAAGGAGAGGTGAATAGTGTATGTACTAATGCACGCATGTATATGGAAAGGAGAGGTGAATAGTGTATATACTAATGCACAAATGTATATGGAAAGGAGAGGTGAATAGTGTATGTACTAATGCACGCATGTATATGGAAAGGAGAGGTGAATAGTGTATATACTAATGCACACACATATATGTGGAAAGGAGAGGTTAGTAGTGTAGGTACTAATGCATGCATGTATATGGAAAGGAGAGGTGAATAGTGTATATACTAATGCACACACATGTATATGGAAAGGAGAGGTAAATAGTGTATATACTAATGCACGCATGTATGTGGAAGGAGAGGTGAATAGTGTATGTACTAATGCACACATGTATATGGAAAGGAGAGGTGAATAGTGTATGTACTAATGCACGCATGTATATGGAAAGGAGAGGTGAATAGTGTATATACTAATGCATACACATATATGTGGAAAGGAGAGGTGAATAGTGTATGTACTAATGCACGCATGTATATGGAAAGGAGAGGTGAATAGTGTATATACTAATGCACACATGTATGTGGAAGGAGAGGTGAATAGTGTATATACTAATGCACACATTATGTGGAAGGAGAGGTGAATAGTGTATATACTAATGCACACATGTATGTGGAAAGGAGAGGTGAATAGTGTATGTACTAATGCACACATGTATATGGAAAGGAGAGGTGAATAGTGTATGTACTAATGCACACATGTATGTGGAAGGAGAGGTGAATAGTGTATGTACTAATGCACACATATATGTGGAAAGGAGAGGTGAATAGTGTATGTACTAATGCACACACATATGTGGAAAGGAGAGGCGAATAGTGTATGTACTAATGCACACGTATATGTGGAAAGGAGAGGTGAATAGTGTATGTACTAATGCACGCATGTATATGGAAAGGAGAGGTGAATAGTGTATATACTAATGCACACACATATATGTGGAAAGGAGAGGTTAGTAGTGTAGGTACTAATGCACGCATGTATATGGAAAGGAGAGGTGAATAGTGTATATACTAATGCACACACATGTATATGGAAAGGAGAGGTAAATAGTGTATATACTAATGCACGCATGTATGTGGAAGGAGAGGTGAATAGTGTATGTACTAATGCACACATGTATATGGAAAGGAGAGGTGAATAGTGTATGTACTAATGCACACACATGTATATGGAAAGGAGAGGTGAATAGTGTATGTACTAATGCACACACATGTATATGGAAAGGAGAGGTGAATAGTGTATGTACTAATGCACACACATATGTGGAAAGGAGAGGTTAGTAGTGTATATACTAATGCACACATGTATGTGGAAAGGAGAGGTGAATAGTGTATATACTAATGCACACGTATATGTGGAAAGGAGAGGTTAGTAGTGTATGTACTAATGCACACATGTATGTGGAAAGGAGAGGTGAATAGTGTATGTACTAATGCACACATGTATATGGAAAGGAGAGGTGAATAGTGTATGTACTAATGCACACACATGTATATGGAAAGGAGAGGTGAATAGTGTATGTACTAATGCACACATGTATATGGAAAGGAGAGGTGAATAGTGTATGTACTAATGCACACACATGTATATGGAAAGGAGAGGTGAATAGTGTATGTACTAATGCACACATGTATGTGGAAGGAGAGGTGAATAGTGTATGTACTAATGCACACATATATGTGGAAAGGAGAGGTGAATAGTGTATGTACTAATGCACACACATATATGGAAAGGAGAGGCGAATAGTGTATGTACTAATGCACACGTATATGTGGAAAGGAGAGGTTAGTAGTGTATGTACTAATGCACACATGTATATGGAAAGGAGAGGTAAATAGTGTATATACTAATGCACGCATGTATGTGGAAGGAGAGGTTAGTAGTGTATGTACTAATGCACGCATGTATATGGAAAGGAGAGGTGAATAGTGTATATACTAATGCACACGCTATGTGGAAAGGAGAGGTTAGTAGTGTATGTACTAATGCACACATGTATGTGGAAAGGAGAGGTGAATAGTGTATGTACTAATGCACACATGTATGTGGAAAGGAGAGGTTAGTAGTGTATGTACTAATGCACACATGTATGTGGAAAGGAGAGGTGAATAGTATATGTACTAATGCACACGTATATGTGGAAAGGAGAGGTTAGTAGTGTATGTACTAATGCACACATGTATGTGGAAAGGAGAGGTGAATAGTGTATGTACTAATGCACACATGTATATGGAAAGGAGAGGTGAATAGTGTATGTACTAATGCACACATGTATGTGGAAGGAGAGGTGAATAGTGTATGTACTAATGCACACATGTATATGGAAAGGAGAGGTGAATAGTGTATGTACTAATGCACGCATGTATATGGAAAGGAGAGGTGAATAGTGTATGTACTAATGCACACACATGTATATGGAAAGGAGAGGTGAATAGTGTATGTACTAATGCACACGTATATGTGGAAAGGAGAGATTAGTAGTGTATGTACTAATGCACACATGTATATGGAAAGGAGAGGTGAATAGTGTATATACTAATGCACACATGTATGTGGAAGGAGAGGTGAATAGTGTATGTACTAATGCACACATGTATGTGGAAAGGAGAGGTGAATAGTGTATATACTAATGCACACATGTATGTGGAAGGAGAGGTGAATAGTGTATATACTAATGCACACACGTATATGGAAAGGAGAGGTGAATAGTGTATATACTAATGCACACGTATAAATGTGCAATTAGCCCAGCCAACGTGGCTCAGTGGTTGAGCATCAATCTATGAACCAGGGGGTCAGGGTTGGCTTCCCGGTCAGGGCACATGTTCAGGTTGCGGGCTTGATTCCCAGTAGGGGGCATGCAGCAGGCAGCCAATCAATGATTCTCTCTCATCATACATGTTTCTCTCTCTCTCTCCCTCTCCCTTCCTCTCTGAAAGCAATAAAAATATATTTAAAAAATAAATGTGCCATTACAATGCTAGCTGTGATTCAAAGGGTAAAATCAGGTCTTTAGGAAGTAGGTAGGTTTGGCGTGCACGGGGTTCTGTTTCTTCCCTGGAGTTCCATGTATCTGTTTATGAAACGCTGTGTCTCTGTGCACTGAGAAGAGCAGGTAAGCGGACTAGGAGTGCGTCAGAGGTTTCCAGAGAGAGGAGGACCCACACCTCAACCAGGAAGGGGGCAGGCCAAGACCAGCGGTCTCGCACGTAAGCCGGTGGAGAGTTTACTATAGTCATGGGTTTTTCAAGTCAATGCATTGGCCAAATGTCCCAGGTCCTAGGAGAATGGCTGGTTGATTAAACTGCCAGATGTTTGGCCCTGCTAATTAAAATGAAATGCTAATGAGGCATAATGAAGTTCATTGTAAACTGAGGCAGAACGTCGCGTGCCCGGGACTTAAAGGACATAGCGGGGAAGGTTGCAGGAACCTGCTTCTCCGTCCTGTGGACACAGCAAGTGAGCCCGGTCTGAGAGGGAGCCCCGGCCAGCAATTGCCAGGGAGTCACCGTGGAGGACTGTGTTCTAACCGGGAGCCCAGCGCCCCCACCGAGGCTGTGCTTCCCAGGCGCCCAGGGTCATCTTTCTCCCCGCGGTCTGAGACCGCAGACCTGGGGCGAGCAGACATGTTTTGTGGGGATAACAAGCTGATCAGAACAATAGTTATGACTTACAGACGGGCTTGGGTGCGGGCACAGGGAAAATTCCTGTTTCTAAGGTGTTGGAAGCATCCAGAAGTGACGTTAGCCTCTGCCAGAAGACACGGGGATTTCGCTGAGCGTGTGAATGGGCGAGGCCATCTATTGGTGAGGCTTTACATCTTGATCAGTTGTCCGTGTTTAAAATGTATGTGTATTGATTTCACAGAGGGAGGGAGGAAGGAAGAGGGAGAGAGAGAGGGAAACACCCGTGATGAGAGAGAGTCAGGATCGGCTGCCTCCTGCACGCCCCGCACTGGGGCTGGAGCCCGCAACCTGGGTGTGTGCACTGACCTGGAATCAAACCGTGACCTCCTGGTTCCTAGGTTGACGTTCAGCTCCTGAGCCACACCAGCTGGGCCACTGGTCTGTGTTTAAATAGTTGAGAGAAAAGTTAGTAGGTGTATATAAGTGGCAATAGATTGACCTTAGCCAACTACCAGCAGTAGTACCGGGGCATGGAAAAATGGAGTCCCAACCACAGGAGGAAAAGCCAGGAGGGCCACCCGCCCAGCAGAGTGCCGGGCACGTCGTGGGGACCAGTAAGCCGTGCAGGGGAGGGGGAGCGGATGGGAGGGGTGCACCCTGCAGTGAGCCGGCGGGAGAGGAGAGCTGAACATTTCTTTTGTGGCCCTGTGTTCACAGCGCCGTTTAGATGTTCAGAACAGAGGGAAAAAACAGATTTCCAAAGGCGTGGGCATCTGGGTGTCCATGACCGGAGGGCCTGGCTCATCTGCACATGGAAGTACCACGCAGCTGCTTCACAGAGTGAGGTCAGGCCTGGCCGGTGTGGCTCCGTGGGGAGAGCATTGGCCCCGAGTTCAGTTCTGGTCAAGAGCATCCGTGCACCGATTGAGCCTCGGTGGCAGGCCCAATCCCTGGCCCTGGTCGGGGCACATGCGGGAGGCAGCCAATCTCACATCGATGTTTCTGTCTCTGCCTCTGTCTGTCTCTGTCTCTCCCCCTACCTCCCCCGTCCCTTAATGCCAATGGAAACAGCATCCTCGGGTGAGGATTCACCACCACCACAGAGAGCGAGGCCACAGAAACGTGGCGGGGGGTGCCTGAGACAGGGCTGGGCGAAGAGGCAGGTGCAGGTGGGGGCACGCCGGCTGTGGGTTGTGCAGGGAACGCCGGAGGGGGCAGAAGCAGGCATCTTCCCGGAGGACCCCGAGGGCAGGGATTCCGTGGGCTCCTGGTCCAGCGGGCAGCCGGGAGGCCACCTCCGCGCCTGGGCCCAGAACACCGACCGCCGGCCGCCGGCCCGGCTGCTGGGGAAGTGAGTCAGCCGGCTGCTGCCAATGGGCAGGAGGAAAGCCAGGGAGACAGACAGCGCTGACCAGCCTCGGGGTGACCGCCCAGCCCTCACGTCCGTCCCCTGACACGGCCTCCCCGCCTCCCGCGGGGAAAGGTGGAGGCCTGGCTCCGAGGCCGAGAGAACCGCACGCGACAGGGGCACCTGGACCGCGGTCTCCTGGGGACGGGAAACAGGGTCAGTCGGCCAGGCCACTCTGCAGGACCCCCCCGTCGTCCACTCGGGTTCTGAAGCGTTGTCGGGGGACCAGGGGTAAGGGATGGGTGGTGGGGAGGAGCCGTTTTCCAGCTGTGCCCCGCGTGTGCAGAGCGGCAGGCGGGGGAGCAGCCGCTCAGCGGGGTGTGGTGTGGAGCGCTCGGCAGCCCGCCTCCGGGTGAAAGGCGGTGCCGGCCACCCAGGTCTGCTCTGAGGCCACATCCCACCCGCTCTGCTGCTGGCTTTGTTTGAACCCTGGGCATCCCACGTGTCCCCGCCGTTTTTTTTTCTTTTCAAATATATTTCTATTGCCCTGGCTGGTGTGGCTCAGTGGACAGTGTCGACCAGCGCACTGAAGGGTCCCGGGTTTGATCCTGGTCAGGGCACAGGCCCGGGTTGCAGCACGACCCCCAGTGTGGGGCGTGCAGGAGGCAGCCGATCAGTGATTCTCTCATCCCCTCCTCTCTGAAACCAACAAAAACAACTCGTGCAACACAATGATTCTCAAAAACCATAGCTGTTTCTCTCTCTCACCCTCTCCCTTCCTCTCTGAAACCAGTAACAATGTGTTTTAAAAAAATAGATGCAGGGCTGCGGTTGGTCTGTGAGTCTGTCTCTGACCCCGTGACGAGTCCCTGGTCACGAAGTTGGATGACAACTGGGACTGGAGCCCAGGTCCCGACAGGGAAAAGGAATGGCTGCCTAGTGGCCATGGCTGTGCGCAGACACACGAGCACTCAGCCCTCATCCTAACTCCCGGGAATTACGATGCTCATTTTTGCACATGAGAAACCTGGGGCCCAGCGAGGGCACGAACCGAGTCAGCAGCAGCAGAAGTGACACTGGAGCCCAGTCCTGTCTGATTCTGAGCCCATATCCTCTCTCTTTAATCCTCACCCGCGTATATTTTCCCATTGGTTTTTAGAGGGGGAAAGACAGAGAAATAGTGTGAGAGAAACACATCGATTGGTTGCACAAGCCTGCAACCATCCTGCGTGCCCTTGACTGGAATCGAACCCGGGACCCTTCGCACAGGCCAACGCTCTACCCACTGAGCCAAACCGGCTAGGGCCTGACCCCATATTCTTAAGCGGCTCCACGGGCTTCAATGTGGCCCTAATATGAGCACTGCATGACTATAAAAATAAGCGGTAAGCCCATGCTAAGGAATATTATCCAGTTACCACTGGCTTCATCTGCCTGCAGCCGGGCACTAAATCCTATTAGGGGGTGATGTGCTGGCTGCCTCTGGGCTGGCCCTGGCCAGGACACCTCTTGGATAGACCTGACCTCCCCAGCGTTTCCCCTGTGGCTCTCTCTCTGAAGCCGGGGGGGTGGGGGGCAGGTTCGCAGCCAGGGCAGGGGGCAGGGGGCACAGCTCACTGCGGCAAAGGGGCTGCTCCTGTGTCCTTGGGACCCGTTTCTGTTTGGGGGGAGGGCATTTTTTTTGTTTTTAAATATATTTTTATTGATGTCAAGGAGGGAGGAGAGAGAAACATCCATGATGAGATAATCAGGGACCGGCTGCCTCCTGCACACCTCCCACTGGGCATGGAGCCCTCAACCAGGGCATGTACCCTGACCAGGAATCGAACCCTGACCTCCTGGTTCACAGGTTGACGCGCAACCACTCAGCCATGCTGGCCGGGCTGGGGGCGGGGGGGTGGAGGTTTCATGCACACGGTGCCTCTCCGGAGTGTCTGTCTCCTATATGCGCCCCATGTCACATGGTCACTCTCAGCAGTCATGGCATCCCATGAACATTTACGGAGCAACCGTCAGGTGCCAGACTCTGCAGGGAGCTGGGCTTCGTCCCTGGGGAGCCGGCTTGCCGGGAGGAGGGGATGATCGTGTGAAGACATGACTGCAGGGCAGTGTGGCAAGCGCATCAAAGAGAGGCGGGCATGGGGCCAGGCGGGCACAGGAGGCACTGCAGAACCCACCCCAGAATTAGGGCAACAGCTCAGAGGAGCCGAAACCCGAGCCCGGTTCTGCAGAGCAAGGGGGTGCTTGCCCGGAGGCGGGGCACGCCCCCAGAGAGCACAGCACGGGCTAAGGTGTGACAGGACGTGGTGTGTCCAGGGCTGTGGGCCCACAGCAGCGATGGCCTGGACAGAGCCATTTCCCAGCTGAGAAGGAGCAAGCGCACCCAGCCGCCCGGCCGCCCGGCCGCCCGCAGTAGGGATGGGGAGGGGAGCGCAACCTCATCCGCTTGTCAGCTGGGCATCGCCCAGTCCTGCCTCCACTCTGGCTGCTCCCTCCTTCTCCTTTGTCAGCAGGTCACCACCCGGGGCGTGGGAACCGCACCTGCTGCTTGCTCCGTGCCAGGGTGGGTGGGCTGGGGGGAGTGATGTCTCGTGGCTACAAGCTGCTTACCACCTGCTCCTGCTCCATGACTATTAGGGCGGCGGTCCAGCCGTGTTCCTGCACACGTCCACTGCGTCATCACCTGCTGTGTGGGCGCCGGGAAGGTGGGAGAGCAGGAGTATTTTTATTTTTTAATGTATTTTTTATTGATTTCAGAGAGGAAGGGAGAGGGAGAGAGAGAAACATCAGTGATGAGAATCATTGATCGGCTGCCTCCTGCACACCCCACACAGGGGACCGAGCCTGCACCTGGGCACGTGCCCTGACCGGGAACTGAACCGTGGCAGGAACCGCCATTCAAGGCCAGCGGCTGGACTCCTGGCTTCGACTTGGAACCAGTGACAGGCCTCTGCAGACCCAAGCTCCCTGCGGGATCCCGGAAGGCTGCCAGGCTGGAGAAGGCCAACGAGGGGTCGAGGCCCAAGCCTCACCCTTGCTCTCTCAAACGCACCCTTCTCCATCCCTCTCAGTAGCCGTACTCTGCCTTATGACAATGACTAAGCGGCAGGTGTGAGGTTGAAGTTGGCAGGGACCTTGGAGAGGTTACAACAGAACTTGCTTTTCTTCGCATGATTAGAACCCGGCTCAGAAAACTTGTTCTCTAACTTGCCCAACCAAGGTGCATTTAGTGGCCAGGACCATGCTGGAAACATGGCTACGCCATCCCATTTCATGCTCAGTAGATACGGCTGACAGAACAGACCCGCCATGGGCAGTCATTCAAATAGCTCTGATGTGCATTTTCCTTTTTAAAATAAATTTTTACTGATTTCAGAGAGGGAGAGAAACATCAATGAGAGAGAATCACTGACTGGCTGCCTCTTGCTCGCCCCCTATTGGGGATTGAGCCCGCAGCCTGGGCAGGTGCCCTTGACCGGAATCGAACCCGGGACCCTTCAGTCCACAGGCCGACACTCTATCCACTGAGCCAAACCAGCCGGGGCTGCATTTTCTTATTTTTATGTTTATGAAAAAACACCTGATTGTCTCTCAATGAGTATGTGGTGCCGAGTCCCAGGGCTCATGATTAGATTTACTGACACATTTACAGGGGTGGACACATGCAGGCTTTAGTTGTGAGTACATGAATCTGTTTCTTCTTATATTCTTATTAATTCTGTATTATTTATTTGTAGTGCAAATGCAAACCTACTTCCGCCAGCCTCAGTATTTAGCTACCTGAATATAAGTGTACTGGGATGTAGGCTCCACAAAGGTAGGGTCTGAGATACTCACTACTACATCCCGTGCCCACCCAGTGCCGGGCACAGACAAGCTGCCACCATACATGTGCTGAGTAATCGAACAGACGTGTGAATTAGTGATCTCTGCAGCAGCCGGAGTCGCATGAGCCATACGAGGCCTCACCCCCTTTCCCGATGGAGGAGACAGTAGCCTGAGAGGGCCCAGCGGCTTGTCCAAGGGTCACAGCTAGTGAGTGGCCGTCGGTTCCTGGGCTGTCCGTGTATCTCCTCCCACTAGGCCACACCGGGCGTACCTCCGAGTTGGACGCCCAGCTTCCT
The DNA here is from genome assembly GCA_026230045.1 of Corynorhinus townsendii. NCBI lineage: Eukaryota > Metazoa > Chordata > Mammalia > Chiroptera > Vespertilionidae > Corynorhinus > Corynorhinus townsendii. The sequence goes on from JAPDVU010000010.1 coordinate 53,760,290, forward strand.
GGCCCGGCTACGAGGAACACTTCATGGGGCCTGGGGCAAGTTCGAAAGCTTGAGTGCTCCGAGCCGCGTTATTCTGATCATGTGAATCAAGACAAGGGCCGTTCTAAGCTCTCCAGGCCCTGCCAGCTTCAGACTCACACCGGGAAGTCAATCGTTAGTACGCTGTTGGATTCCCGCCTCAGGAGAGAAATACACGGGAGCGTATCAAGAGGGGGACACGTGGCTCTGGGGTCTCAGACCCTGAGAAGTCCGCATGGACCTTCCTTTCCTGGGCGGGGAACCAGGTAACCGGGTGTTTGCCGCGCAGCGGCTGCCCTTGTCCTTGCTCGCTCTCTCATCTGGGGCAAAACATTCGGCTTTTCCGGAGCTCTTCCGGGAAGGTGGAGTGGGACAACGCACTGAAGACGGAGGTGACATGGCTTGTCACTGTGCCGTGTGGCAGCGCACACAGCCCACACCAACGGCCCTGGTGTGAAGGTTGCTGCAGGTAGCACCCAGGTTGCAAATACTGCTTGACCGTGCGACTAAGGGCCCGTGCCTTTTCTCCCTGGAAGATAAACGATGACACACGCACTCTTGCACAGGTCATTAAGGCAGGAAGAATACAACCTTGACTGTGGCCCGTACGATCAGCACAGCCTCTGCGGCCAGAGGCGGGGAGAGGCCCAGTGGCCAGGGCCGTGTCAGGCCCCGGGGTACACCGTCCCACTGACCGCTCGGTAGATACTGCTGACAGGACAAACCCCTGCCCCCCGTGGCAGCCATCCCCACAGATCTGAGGTGCATTTCCTTATTTTTATGTTCGGGTAAGAAAACCCTATAGTTTTGTATGCATTTCAATAAATAGATGGTGCTCTCAGTCCCACCCTGCTTTTATTTACTTATTTTTAACATTCTTACTCATTTCAGAGAGGAAGGGGAAGAGAGAGACATCCATGATGAGACAGAAGCGTTGATCATTTGCCTCCTGCACGCCTTGAGCTCACAACCTGGGCATGTGCCCTGACCCGGGAATCAAACTGTGACCTCTTGCTTCATAGGTCGACGCTCAACCACTGAGGCAGGCAGGCCGGGCCTGCTTTGACTTTGAATCACTAGGCACTATGCTTACAAGATCAGCCCGTGTTCCAGGCTGGACACCAGCTGCTGCGTCAGTCGCCGACAGCAAAACCCTCAGCTCCGCTGGCGGGAAGGCGAGCCCGCACAGCCATTCTGGAGGACCACCTGGCCGCACTGGCCCACCCAGCCACACATCTGTGTTGTGTGTGACACCCAGGAGCTGGGGGTGGGGCGCTGGACACCCATCTGGGCAGCTCAGGAGGGACCACTGTTAGTTTCAGGGATTTGGTGAGCTGGTTTCTCCATTCAGCCATCGCTCAAAGCTGAATTATCTGTGTTAGTATATCACATATTATTTTACATGTGCACACACACTAAAAACAAAATACGTACTCCTGACTCACCACTCGCTAAGGACTTCACCGCGCTTTACCACGAGCGAGCCCTGGAGGCCACCGCATTCTGCTACGTGGTGAAGCTACCTCAGGGGTCCCACCGCCCAGCTCGTCCGCACTCCGTGCTCTGGGACGGCAAGCTGGCAGCTGGCAATAGGCCAAGGCGGGGATCATCACACCGCGGAAACCAGTGACACCGTAAAACGATGTTTGCTTGCCTGTTTTTGTTTCGCCGAGAGCCGCTGGTGAAACACTGATGGATGAGTTCACTGGAGACCAACGTTAATCCTCCTTCGTAAGTGAGGAACACGAGGCTCAGCCAGGTGATGAAGCGTGCCCACGTCATCGGACGTAAGCAGGAAAGATCGGATGGAGACCCAGGTCTGGCTCAGGCCTGTACTTTGACGATGAAGATTAAAAGTGAGTTATTCCAGTTAGACTATAAAATTCTTACCACCACCAAAGCACTTACAATTTTGGGGTGTGTGTGTGTGTGTGTTTAATCCATTGACTGCCAGCACCTGAGTACAGTGTGGAATCAAGAACAGCAGTTTTTAGAAACATCCACTTACCAATCGAGCGTCGTTAGCGGCTCCCGGGGGAGCTCCGTCCGCCCCAGGTGCCGCTGTGCACAGCGCATGAAAGAGACATGAGCCACTTGCAGGTGGCGCCGGCAGGCGGCAAACCAGTAGTGAACATGGCGGCTGCGGCACTGCAGCTACTGCTTAACCTTACGCGTGTGAGTAAGTAATGTCGCCTGCACATTGCGGGGTGTGACCCTGTCCCTGCCGTGTCCAAACCTTGGCGTTTGTTTACACAGACGTACTTCCTAACTTTTCCTTGGAGAGTGAATTAAAATTTAGCCCTGTTTTTCTTCTTCTTCTTTTCAAATAGCTCTTTTCTCACTGAGTCAGGCACACAGTCACCAGAGAACATCTACAAAGCCGTCGTTCTGTACAAGGCATGGGGGAATGAGAGTGAATAATGAATAAAGCGTGTCGTTGACCCTCAGAGGCTAACAGTCCAGCATAAGAAACATGCACTTAAAACTTTTACTTACTGACTTTACAGAGGAGATTTGTTGTCCCCTTACATTCCTTGGTTGCTTCCTGTATGTGCCTACCTGGGGACTGAACCTGCAACACTGGCATGTTAGGATGGCACTCTGACCAACTAAGCTACCTGGCCAGGGTGAGAAACATACTTTAAAAAAAATTATTTAAACATTAAAAAGGTTTTTTTTAGGGAGACGAAGGGAGAGAGAAACATCAATGATGAGAGAGAATCATGGATCGGCTGCCTCTTGCACAACCCACACTGGGGATCGAGCCTGCAACCCAGCCACGTGCCCTGACTGCGAATCGAACCGTGACCTAGTGGTTCATAGGTCGACGCTCACCCCGAGCCACGCCGGCCGCGCCAGAAACATCCATTTTAAAGCCGCAACTCTGATTAAGGTCCACAACAAGGCACGTGCAAGGGGCTGGGGAACGTCTTCGTCCATTCAGGCCACTGTAACGAAACGCCACCGACTGCTCATCAACAGGAATGCCCTTCTCCCAGCTCTGGAGGCGGAAGTCCAAGACCAACTGCAGGCTCAACCCCCTGCCCCCGGCCAGGAGCATGTGGGAGGCAACCAATCCATGTCTCCGACATAGAGGTCTCTCTCTGTCTTTCCCCCTCCCTTCCACTCCAAGAATCAATGGAAAAATACTTAACGAAAGTAAAAACTAAGAATAAACCTGGGCCCCAGTCCTGGCAGTCTCCAGGGGCTGAGGGCAGGGCGTCTCCCCGTCGCTCTGCAAGCGTTCTGACCTGCACAGCATGCCTGGAGGGGGCTGGCTGGCTAACCGAGCCTGCCTCCCCCTTTTCCTTCTCCAAGGCTTCGAAAGACCGGTAACCAACGGCGCTAGTTCCACAGCCCTCATCCTCAACACCGACCAACTTGCCAATTCCACGCAGTCCCCATCCTGCCCTTGACCTTGTTCACACTGGGCAAATGGTTTCCAGGCCGCGTCTCCTCCCCCAGCTGTTTTCTTCACGTGTCAGGAGAAGATGAGACAGTACCGCCGATGCCGGCCCCCGCTGTTCTCACAGCTTCTGAGGAGTTGGGTCTTTGGAGCCCATGGCTTTGGCAGCAGTGACGTAAGGGGCCGCAGGAAGAAAAGGACCGGAAGCCGTGTGGTGGTGGTGGGTGGCATTCTAGGCCCTCTCCCCCCACTCTGCGAGGAGAAATGATGGTTTGACACTGGCATGCGTCCCCTACCCCCATCTGTGGAATGTTTTGTTTTCCAATGAAGAGTCGTGTCTGCACAGCCAGAGGATAACCACAGGGCACGGGAGGCCTGTGAGCGAGGGCCTAATCGATTTCAGGCCTTGGAGGGAGGAGCTTTTTTAAGATAAGAGAACTCACAGATGATGCCCTGGAGAGTAACATCACTTCATCCTTGGCGCACCGCACATGTTCTCATTGAGGGTGCAGCGGAGAGCAGCGAAGCAGGGATTCTGGGTTCAGTTAACATTCCGCTGCTGTGAATGAGCCGTGTGGCGCTGTAAGTCACAAACCTCTCTGGCTTTTAATTTATCTCCTTTGTAAATGAGGATGCAGAGATGTAAACTCGTACATTACTATTCAAATTGTCATCTTTTTAGAACATCGCTTGGGGGACTAGAGAGAACAGTGATGGGGGCGGGGAGCCCCACCAGCCAGGTTTGCTCACCTTCTCCGAAGGAGAAAGAATGCAGGAGCCAGGGGGTGGGAAACTAAAGCGTTAGGGGCGGTTCTCTTTGCCTCTTCTATTTACTGCTAACGGCTCCTTACTGCAGTCATAGGAACACGGGGAAAAGTGGAAAATAGAGACGTAAGTCAGACGGACCTGGAGTAACCACTGCCTGAGACACGTGCTATTGGGTGGGAAATCGCCCAGCAGCCCCAAGCCTGTGTCCTTAGCTACATGCCAGGAATAGCCCTTTAGGGTAACTGTGAAGGTTTCCTGGGTGAGCTCATGAAAAGGGCCTCATAGTGTGTGGGCGCGGTAGCTGCTCAGTAGGTCCACGTTCCATTCCCTCCTTCAGAGAGAGGAACTGCCGCATTGATGACTATAACTTTGTTAGCCGCTGATTACGAAGCATCAAAACCCATGAATGGAACTACACCTGGGAGAGAAAATTCAAGTGAAAACCTCCGCTGAACTTCCGCTCTGTGATAATTACCTGGGAGAGGTAATATGTTAATTAGGGTGTAAGGAAACAAGCTAAAATTCTGAGTGGTTTTGAAAACTGTTACATGATAAAATGTGCGTGAAGTCACACGGCTTCCCATTCATTCCACCCCGTCTTACTGACCCCACTGTCTGGAGCACTTAAGTGCATAGAAACCTTCAAGGACATGGGCTGCTATTAAAGGGGAAATAAATACACAAGCAAGCAAAGCATCCTTGGCCTCCTTCCCTCCCGTGTTTAAACGACCCCCATTTGACTCCAGAGGAACAATCCAAAGAGCAGCGCCCTTAGCTGAAATTTCAGCTTACGTGCTTCTATAGCTTCTCAGTTGAGCTGTCATTTGTAAGCCTTTTAAAAATTAATTATTAAAGCCATTTCCATTAGTCATTTTTTGGGGGGGGTGCTTCATGGGACCATTTTTCTTTTGCTGTTTAACAAGCGAAAGCCACTAGCATTAGCTATAAATACACGCACCAGGTCCGGGAGGCAGCGCAGGACTCACGCTGGGCTGCTCCCCGGCCGGTTTAGTGGTGCCTGCATTGTGGGGAACCGAGTCGGGTCCCCTCTGAACCGAAGGCACACTCCCAGCCAGCAGCCAAGGACGCGGGTTCCTCTGGGTCAGTTCCTTCGACTCGCCTTCTTGGTTCCAGGTATTGGGACACTTCATTCACTTGGCCACTGGAAAGTTACTTCTTTCTGTCCACCTTTCTGTTGTCCGTCCATCCAGCCACCACACATTTTTACTACCATGTGCCTCACACGGAGGAAGGAAGGACATTCGAGACATGCACCTGCTCTCAGAAAGAACATGACTGGCGCGTGGGAGCATCGGACGAGTAAAGGAACTATTGTGATGGAGGAACTGCTGACAGGAATGACAGCAGTGACCCGGAAGCCCAGACCAGGGCATTAGGGGACTTAGAGGAAAAGATCACAAGGAAACGCCATTGAAACCAAGGGTCAGGAGGAGCTTCCTCCTATTAGAAGGACTGCCTGCAGAACTTTCTGGAGAAAATCTTGGTTAGGGATGGCCGGATTGGAGTTTTTTGAGGCTAGTGGCCTTCCGATGGTGCATCACACACTACCAGAGCAAGCCGGGGACGCAGCTGAGCAGTAGGCTGCTCAGGTGTGCCCTGCATAGTGGGCTTTGGTCAACGATTTTTTCCCAGTAAGTTCCACTGCAGATAATTCAGTGACTGTCTAACTGGGGGAGCTTGTGCCTCATCCTCAGATGGAGTGACAGGCTGCTGTTGCTGCCTCATTGCCCACAGGACAGTGCGTCTCCACAGGAGTCCAGGCCATAAAAACCTGGGCATCGCTTTAGCACTCCTAAGCACAGAAACCAATCTGGCAAAACCGCCGGCGAAACGTGGGCTAAATGCTGCAAGCGCTGCTGTGCAAGCCGCTGCTGCAACGTGGGGCGCCCTGCAGGTGCGGGGCAAACTGCCCTGGCGGGGCCCAGGCCCTCCTGCCCCTGGCGACCAGCAGGCAGTGCGCAGGCAGGGAAACGTACCCTGTATTTACCTCATTAAGAACATGAGCATGCAGGTTACAACACGCAAGGTGCCTTACGTACACAACGGGGCTCTCCTGGCTCCAGTTACGTTTATTAGGGAAGTCTGGCTTCAAGGACATGATTTAGTTCTCTTTAAAAATCATTGCCAGTAGAAATAAAAAATACCTAAATACCTATTTTATAAGCCTTTAAAGTCGGGGGGGAAGCCTTTAAAACGGTATTAGAGCACGTTATGATGAACTCCCTATTACAACCTTTGCCGCGGTAACGGTGTCTGTGCTGCCTTGAAATGACACTTGTCACAACTTACACCAACCCTCATCTTTTTCAAAGTCTTTTTATATCGATTACTTTATACCCACAACCCTAAAGGCAGGACAACTAAGTGACTGAGGCTCGATATATTCACACAAATGCACATACATACTCAGTGAACTGCGTGCAGGGACAAGGCAGAACCCAGGTCTGCCGAACCCTGTGCTGGGCTTTCCAAACACCGACCCCTCACTGCACCTTAACACCCACTTCAAGGAGGATTTAAGAACTCACGTTGCTATCCAGAAAACATTTAACAGCTCTCTGATGTGGCGTGTTTACAAAACTATGGATTTTATGTCATGGGCTTTATCCCGACTCCTGACTTGTTGGCCTTGTTCTTGAGTTCCCGTCATTCCCAGGTTTCTGCATCAGCTCTCCATGGGGTCCCAGGCACTCCCCCACTCCCCACCCTGTCCTGGACCAGTGACCGGAGCAGCCCAGCCAGTGGGTGTTCTCCTCTCCAAGACACACACTGACAAGCAAGGCAGGGAGCCCAGGAAAGACAGCCATCGTTAGCCCTTCCCCTTGCCAGCACGCCCTGGTCCTCGCCTACCAAGCCCCTGCAGGGCCTCCTGCAGGTCCTGCCTACGTCAGGGCCTCTCCTCCTGGGTCCAGCCCACACGAGTGCCTTCCTTCCCTGATCGCCTACATTATTTCTCTTTACACTTTTAACTCTCAGATCCTGGCTCTCTTGTACTGTCAGTTGCTTTGTGAAGCATACGTTTTGAAGCTACAAACAGCAGGTTCAAATGATAGCTCTGGACCGACTAGGTTTTTAGTTATTTAACTGACCTAAGGCCTCGGTTTCCATTGAGTAACAAGAATAATACCTTGTCAGGCAAATGTGAGCGCAATTAATATATTAAGCACTTTGCTGACCTCCACCTAACACACAGTAGCTGCTCAATAAATGTCGAATTGAAAGGGGGGGGGGGGGGGAGGGCAGAAACTGTCTCATTCTTCTCATCTCTCCTTTAACCTGACAGACGACATGAAAAAACTAGATGGATGGCATCCCTCCTTCTTTATAGTTGACACAACTCACACTCACCTTTGGTCTCAGGAAACCAGAACGTGGTATTTTCCCTTCACGATTCTGTTTAGCCCATGTGAGTGTCATCACAGTCAGGAGGGTGATAGTCATACTTTAAATAAAACTCATTTACATCGTATTTTAACCTTTATAAAGACCTTCTTTTTTTAAGTTTATTCTGTCATTTTACTCTCCCAGAACGTAGGCAGGAAATGTGTCGTTAAATTTTATATGCCAGAACTAGGAATTCAGTGTGGTTCAAGTAGTACTACTTCTACCCTAATTGTTTACAAATCACTTAAAACACCACTGTAATTACTTAAGCCCTAGTAGCACTACATTTCAGCACCTTTAACATCTTCCAGATGAGTGGACACGAAACCTGGCATGGCCTCTATGACTGCCACAAAGAGCGGATGATTTTCCTGAGAAAATATAAATTCAGTGGACTGTCCCCTCGCACACCTGCAGTGAAGCGGGCATTAACCTCTGAGAAGCAATGTTTTTCTGTTTGTGAGACAGATGCTGTATGAATTCTCGGAAAGTTTCCCTTCCTTTCTGACTACCTAACCTGTCACTGGCCTGCAATTTACAGATTCACAAAACTGAAAGGTAACTTGACAGGTCATAAGCACAGCCATTGTTTGTTTCCAGAATCAGCTTCTGAGTTTCCACAGCTGCGGAGAGCGGACGCCAGCACTCACATACTGCCTGTAACGGGCCTCTCCATACACCCGCCCAGCACGACCTCGGGCAGGTCACCGACCACGGCCAGTTTCTTAACTCAGAACACGAGGCGAGGCGTTCGAAGCAGCTGAGGCCTTTAGCACAATCATTTTACAATTCTGAGCTGGCTGATTTAAGGGAATAAATGAAAAACATTAGTAAAATAAAACCACACTGTCATTTACTTTACGAGGTCTGATTTCCTCCCCGCACCCAAAACTCTCTTTTTAAGAATGACAATGCGACAAATAGTCTTACCATCCATTCCATCCCCGCCCCCAACACCCCCAAACCCCAATTCACCGCTCTCCTGAGGTTTGGGGATAGCCTCTTGATGGGCTCTTTGTTTCACACCTGCATTTACACACAACGGCTAAGCCACATAAGCAGTATTATCCTTCTGTGACTTTCTTCACTTAAAACAGTTCGAGATTTATTTATACGGATACTCATCCATTTTAACTGTTATGATTTCAATGTATGAAATTACAAAGGGGATTTATCTGCTACATTTCTGCATTAGTTGGTAAACTTATGCTGTAAAGTTTAGCAGAGAGCCAATAATCTAGGCTTCACAGGACTCCTATGGGTCTCTATTGCACTTTTAAATACAACCATTTATTTATTTATTTATTTATTTATTTTAAATATATTTTATTGATTTTTTACAGAGAGGAAGGGAGAGAGATAGAGTTAGAAACATCAATGAGAGAGAAACATCGATCAGCCGCCTCCTGCACGCGCCCCACTGGGGATGTGCCCGCAACCGAGGTACATGCCCTTGACCAGAATCGAACCTGGCACCTTTCAGTCCGCAGGCTGATGCTCTATCCACTGAGCCAAACCGGTTTCGGCTTAAATACAACCATTTAAACACGTTGTGTTGGGGTCCCCCAAGACCACCCTCGATTCAGTGACACACAGGACTCGGAAAAATGGTTACAATTTATTATAGCAAAAAATACCGTTTAAAACCCACAAATGTGACAGGCACAGAAGGTAGAGCCAGGAGACCAGACACCAGCTGCCAGCTGGCCTGGGAGCAGCATGAGCGTCGTTTTGTTCTCGCCGAGACGATGTGGGCAGCACACACGTGAACACTTGTCAACCAAGGAAACTCACCTAGGACTTCACGTGCAGGGTTTTATCGGGGGTCAGTCTCATGGGCATGGAACCCCCACATGGCTGACCTCATTCAGCTTCTAGCTCCTCCAAAGATGAACTAATAATCCTGTGTGGTGCGAGGCCCCCCCATACTGCGCTGCCAGCACTGCTATCTGTGGTTGCGCAAGACCCCAGTGAACAAAGGCGCTTGCTCATAGGAGGCAGGAGGGCCGGGCTTAGAGGTTGTCTCTGGAGCCGTCAAGGGCCAGCCTTATCTTTGGAATGTACAGGATTTGAACAGGCCATCTCTAGTCACCCCTTCATTCCACGCATCAAAGCTTTCTCCGTTCAAGGGCCCTGGGCTGAATGTTACTGGAGACTCTGGCTTTTTCATACCAACAACTATAAACCTACTTTTGCCACACCCTGTGTTTTATCACAAGCAACAAATTGCTGTGTTTTTCTGCTATTCCATACAAAGAGAAGGGAACATTTTGTCAAAGTGTTTTATTACACACATTTTCTCCTGATCTGAACTGCAACCTTTGTCATGGAAAACTACGATCGAGACAGCGTAGTTCACAACTGTCCTTAGTGTTATCTGCAAATGCAGCTGAATTCAAAGCAAAATACTCAACTCTTCCTTGTAGAGCTAAGGCTGTTTCTCACTTAGTTCTTCTGACATTTCTAAGGTTGTCTTCAAGGGCCTAGTGCGCACAGTCTACACTCCCCTCATAGAGGCCTAAAAGGAGGAACCTGAGCTCTGCTCAGCGCCTTCTGGGCCAGCACGTGCAGGTGCTCACAGCGGTTTTCTAGTTAAGCGTGAACAGGTGAGAGCGAGACTGTGGTGCACCCTCAGCTTTCTCCTGGGCGTGTCTGCCCCTCTCCCAGACCACCCTGCAGCCTGCCAGGTCATGTCCACTGGGAGCTAAGCTAAGAATAGCAGCCTGGTCTGATGAGCTCTCAGCTGGAGCTCACGGAGCGATGCGCTCACTATAAAGGCCTGATGACATCTGCATGGAGTTGAGGAAGGGGGTTTCCCCAGTGCTCAGTAGGGTCCAGGTAGTGTTAGCTGGGCTATCTAATCAAATCCTCACGACAATTTAGGAGCTAGGAAGCCCATTTCACAGACGGGCCCAGGTGGGTTAACCTGAACTCACTGCTGAACTGGCTCTACTGCCACACCCATAAAAAACGAGCCCATAACGAGCGAGCCCAGTGGTCGGCAGACATTAGTCAGCAGAGCCAAATATCAACAGGACAACGATTGACATTTCTTTGGAGAGCCAAATTTTTAAACTTAAACTTCTTCTAATGCCACTTCTTCAAAATACTCGCCCAGGCCGTGGTATTTTGTGGAAGAGCCACACTCAAGGGGCCAAAGAGCCGCATGTGGCTCGCGAGCTGCAGTTTGCCGACCACTGAGCCAGAGCACTGGACAGAGTCACAGAGGGAAAGGGACTTAAAATGTTTTTATTTTCTTGTTGAAAGTATTACATATGTCCTCTTTGCCTACCCCCGCGTTGAACCCCCTCCTCGCACATGCCCCTCCCAAGCCTTTGATACACTATTGTCTGTGTCCATGGGCTATGCATATAAGTAACCTAGTTAATCTCTCGTCCCTCACCTCCCATCCCTCTGAAATTCATCAGTCTGTTCATGGTTCTATGTCTCTGGATCTATTTTAAGACTACAATGTTCTCATTTAAGGACAAGGAGTATGAGGCCAGCATGCTTCAGGAATCAGCCAAAGGTCACATAAAAAGACAGAGCTATATCCTTTCTTCTCTCAAGGGCCTGTCTGTTGTATGATCACCATGTCCTGAAACTATTATCCTCTTCCTGCTTCTCCCTTAACTCCTGCCAACACTCCGAAGCACTGAGAGTGACCACAAGTCACATGTGGACGCACAGAGGGAAGTCAGGGACTTGAGGGTGGCGTGGGACACGGGACGTAGCAGGTCAGCCTGTATTTGAAACCAGGCAGCTACTGGAAACAAGAGGGCTTCACAGGCAACGGTATGAGAGACAGAAAGAAGTGAAGCAGGTTTAACGACTTGAATGAACGCGGCTGCCCACCCTGGACCAGTTACAGAGGGAAGGGAAGACAAGGCATGCGCTGCGGGCCCAGGGTGTCTGACACTTTAGGAAAGACCTGTGCGCTGGCCCGGGGCGCCCCCTCTCTGGCCTTGGTTACATGCCCCGTCTGGCTGGCCACGTCACGTGTTCTGAGCACTTTGATTAGTTTCTCTGACGTCGGCCCGCGGTGGCCTGACTGCCTGCTCTGGCTGCCGGAGATACGGTCAACCATTGTTATACAAAAGCAAACAGTGCAAACTGTTTATCTTGTTTGTTCAGTTCGAAGCTGAGGTTTGAGTGCTTATATGAAAATAAGTTTGAATGGCTTCCCCAAGGTCATAATAAAAACATATCATTCTCATTGTACATGCAGTTTAAAAACACACTTTACTTTAAAAGTTCAAGGTGGAGCACTATGAATCCTGACTCAGATCCCAATGCAGGTAACTTTGCTCAAGGCTAGTGTGCAACTACAATGTCTTGTTCTGGTTCTGGTTTAACACTCGGGTGGAGAGAATGAAATGCACTGCTCTTGGTATCAGTGTTTTATTTCCCACCTTAAACTGAAGACCCAATTATAAATCCTACTGATTCTAAAATGCTTAAGAATATGAAAAGTGACGGGATCCAAAAAATATCAACAAACATCAATAAGAGAGGGACAAAAGTAAACATTTACTTGGAAGCAAAGCATACACTGGTTCTGAAAAGATACTGAAAATCAGAATCACACAATTTTAAAAATTATGGCTGTTCCATTCCAGATTGGCTGCATATAAGAGTGGACTTCTTCCAGGTATTAATGTTTAATCTTCACAAATGATGCAGGCCGACATCCTGAGGAGCCCGCAGGGCCCAGGGCACTTCCTCCGAAGCCAGGGATCTCCACCACTGTGACTGCTCTGGGAGAACACACAACTGAACTCCGAGGCCTCAATTCCTCAACTACAAAACACACTGAGAACAGACACGACGGCACCCAGACAAGTCTCTGTACCAGAGTAGGTGTTTCACGTGCACAGTGGTACTTATGAGTGCTCAAGAGCTCAATAATGAAAGATGTGCTTAAAGGAATGACAAATTCAGAGGAAGCCCATAAAACCAAGGACTGTTAATACATGAAGAACTAATAAACAGACTTTCCTTTTTATGTAAGTTTTATGATTGATAAAGATTGGTCTGAATAAATGTATAAAGCAGCTCTTTAAGGAACTATAAAATCTGAGATGGTAAAGGAAGCACTGTTTCTCAAGATTATGTTTTCTTCTTGCGTATATAAAATACTGCTATTGGCCCTGGCTGGTTTGGCTCAGTGGATAAGAGCGTCAGTCTGCGGATTGAAGGGTCACAGGTTCGATTCTGGTAAAGGGCACCAGATGCCTGGGTTGCAGGCTTGATTTCCAGTAGGGGATGTGCAGGAAGCAGCCAATCAATGGTTCTCTCTCATCATTGATGTTTCTCTCTCTCTTTCCTTCTCCCTTACTCTCTGAAATCAATAAAGATATATTTAAAAATAAAATACTGCTGTTGTATAATCAGTGGCATTGCTTAGCTTTGATGAAATAGGTTTAAAACACTAAAAGATGATGTATTTAGAATAATCCTACAGAATAATAAAAGGCCAGTGACCATAACGGCATAACAACCAGAACGACCGATCGACCAGTCACTATGAGGTGCACTGACCACCTCTCGGTCCCTCCCCACAGCCCGCAGGCCCGATCGCTGGATGGCCAACGGGGAACCGGGGTGAGTGGTGGCAGGGTGGGACTGGAGACTGGTGAGCAGGCGAAAGATGGCCCTGATCGCAGGCTAGGCCTAGGGACCCTACCCACACACAATTTCGTGTGCTGGGCCTCTAGTGTATATATAATATTAAGGTACAAAGGCCTTCCTAAAAAAGACAACAAAACCCGGAAGTCCCACAGATTATACAAAAGTTTTAAGTAAAGTTATAAAACATATAACAGATTAGGAGGAAATATTTTTAACACATATAGAAGGAAAAAATATTCAAAGTATACAGAGTTACTAGAAAGCAATAAGAACAAATGAACAACCCTAAAGAAAATGGGCAAGGGATATGAACATGCAATCAAGAAGATAACAATAGCCCTGGCAGGTATGGTTCAGTGGTCAGAGCATTGGCCCATGCACCGAAGGGTTGCAGGTTCGATTCTCAGATTAGGGCACGTGAACATATCTGGGTTGCAGGTTCGATCCCTGGCTCCAGTCAGGGCGCATGCGGGTGGCAACCAATTGATGTCTCTCTCTCTTACCCTTCTCTCCCTCCCTTCCATTCTCTCTAAAAACCAATGGGAAAAATACACTCAGGTGAGGATTAACCACAACAAAAAGAGATAACAATGAAAGAAACCAACAAATATATGAAAACTTGCTCACTTCACCTTTAGACAAGGGAATGCAAATACAAAAGATACACTACTTTGTGGCATTCAGATGAGCAAAAAATGAACTGTACTTTTCCTTCACCTGGGGCAAGGACAAGGCCTCCCTAAAGGTGGCTCCTGTGCTCCTGCACCATTAATCAGAGTAGAAACTGGCCAGCCTCTTTGGAGATTAACTCAGCAGTATCTGTCCACATTTTATTTATTTTTTTAAATATTTTTTTTTCTTACTGATTTTTAGAAGGAGAGAAACATGTGAGAGGAGAAACACTGATTGGCTGGCTCTTCCTGGACTCCGAGTCCACAGCCAGGGCATATGCTCTGACCAGAATCCATCCAGAGACCTCTCGGTGCACTGGATGATGCCCAACCATCTGAGCACACTGGCCAGGGCTATCCATATTTTAAACAGACATGTTCCTTGACCCAGTTTATGCCTTTATAAACTGTCTTGTAGAAATAGTCACATCTATGCACCAAAATATGTGTACTTTGCAGGACTGCCTATAATAGTTAAAGAGCAGAGCAACCTATGGGTCTACAATAGAGAAAGAAGTACATTATGGCACATTTAAAAAAGGAATGTGAAAATTTGATACCTAAATATGGAAAAGTTCTCCAAAATGTTTGAAATAGTACAAGATACACACACAGACACACAGACACACACACACACACACACACACACGAGGCCCGGTGAACAAAATTCATGCACAGGGGGGCGAGGGGTGTCCCTCAGCCGAGACTGTACCCTTTCCAATCTGGAACCCCTCGAGGGATGTGTCTGTTTAGGCCCAACCCTGGTAGGATGGGGCCTAAACGGGCAGTCAGACATCCCTCTCACAATCCAAGACTGCTGGCTCCCAATTGCTCGCCTGCCTGCCTTCCTGATTGCCCCTAACCGCTTCTGCCTGCCAGCCTGATCACCCCCTAACCACTCCCCTGCCAGCCTGATTGATGCCTAACTGGTCTCCTGCCAGCCTGTTTGCCCCTGACTGCCCTCCCCTACAGGCCTGGTCACCCCTAACTGCCCTCCCCTACAGGCCTGGTCTCCCCAACTGCTCTCCCCTGCAGGCCTGGTCCCTCCCAACTGCCCTCCCCTGCTAGCCATCTTGTGCTGGCCATCTGTGTCCACATGGGGGCAGGATCTTTGACCACATGGGGGGCAGCCACCTTGTGTGTTGGAGTGATGGTCAATTTGCATATTACTCTTTTATTAGATAGGATAGTATAACTTCATGGTGATAGTAACACCACCACCCTAGCAGCCCAGCACATGTGTGTATAAGCACAGATGAGCGTGCAGGAGTATCACAGTCACAGTGTAACAGGAAGGAGGACTGTGGCACCTGAACAGGAACAGAAAAGGGGCACCTGCACCTTTTACTCTAGTGCAGATTAGTAATCAAACTTTCGAAAGTTATCTGAAAATAAGGACTTGCCAAATACCCAGTGCCCAAACTGTACTTCTCATTCATACTCATACCTTTACTCAGAAGTAGCTCAGCATTCTGTTAACATGAAATCTTTTTGTGCTGACTATACAGAGAAGATCGGTTTAAGCAAGCGATTATTAAGTATAAATAGGATGCCCCAAATATTTTCACATATAACCTTTAGGATAAGGAAAACTTATGTCAAAATTAAGGCAACTGTATACCTCTAGGGACCTTTGATACTTTTAACCTTACAAAAATCCTTTCTTCTGGGGAATTTGAGCTCTTATAAATTTGCATGGAGAACAAGTAGCAAAGAAACTTTCTCAAACTAGTTTTAAAAAACCAAAACAAACAGCCCAAACCCTGTTTTTAAATATTTTTATATAGTAGGACAAATACTGAACACTAGGACAAACAGCTGGAGAGTCTTTAAAGAACCACTCTGAATTAAGTCAGGAAAGGCCAGCACTTTTAAACCAGTTCTAATTGCATCTGGTTAGTCCTAAGACAGTTAAGTAGCAGAACAGGTTCTGTGCTAAGATTTGGATTCATGGAATGGTTTTCCATTGTACTCAGCCTCGCAGGAATCATGTGTATTAAATTACACGAACGCCTTTGGGACTGGCTCTTTTCCATTACATTAAAAGAAGTTAAGGCTAATAAAAAAGTAACCCTAATTTATATACATATAAAAATGCTAAATGTGAAACTGCTATTGGTTTCATAATGGTAGCTCTGTGAAGATTTAAAAGTTAAAAAAACAAAACAAAAAATCTTTCATTTTCATCCACAATTTGATACTAGCATATTTCTAGTTTTTTAAAACCTTAATATTAAGCCATTAACAATAAAAAGAGATCATATAGTTACTTATTGTAACTTTGCATACTATTTTGCACTGAGTAACACTTCGATCTTTATTAAAAAGTAGAATCATTTTTTAAAAAATAAAATAAATAGAACTAAAAGGTAAGTTCTCATATATCACAGATTTTCCATTTTAACTGACGTTTTTAATTACTGAAGTCTGTAGGCAACATTTGTTTGGAACCATAAAATTCGACTATTGGGAATCAATGAAATGAGAAAGATATAATGAAACAGGGAGAAGTTAGATAATTTCTGCCAAAGGCCTACAAAATTATGATAAGGAAGAGATATTAAATCTTCAAAGGATAGAAAACTGTTTCATTTCAGAACATATCCAAGAAATCCAACTTTATATTGTTCTCTATCAACCAACTAACAAATGGCAATTGACAGAAATGAGGACATTTTAACATTCATCTAAATTCTGTAACATTTAAAACTGATAAGCACATGTTCATGAGAAAATAAATTTCTATTAAATTTCTGATAAATACACAGTTTTTAAAGAAATCAAGATATGTATGTT
Organism: Corynorhinus townsendii; assembly: GCA_026230045.1. Lineage (NCBI taxonomy): Eukaryota > Metazoa > Chordata > Mammalia > Chiroptera > Vespertilionidae > Corynorhinus > Corynorhinus townsendii. Next base: position 53,776,985 of record JAPDVU010000010.1, read on the forward strand.
TTTATAAAGATGGGGGTTAGCTCAATATAATTTAGAATTTTATTAATTAAAATAAGATAAATACTCCAATTTTCGTTTATTTAATGTAGAGATTTTTCTAAGTGACAAAGTGAGACAAAGCTGATAACCCACATAATCAAAGACCCTATAATATAATCAGAAAAGTATATACTATAAAGATATAAACTCCCTAAAGGTGGTCACATGACCACTTAACAAAAGAAAAAAGAGCAATGAATTCAAAAACACTTGAATTAAGAATTTAACTTTCGGGCCATTTGACAGCCTAAACCACACAACATACAAACATTTTTTTATATTGGAGAATAGAAAAGAAAATTCACTGAGGTTCAAAGGTAAATTGATAGGGATTCCCAAATATGCTTACTTTGAAAAATGCATTTCATAAAACTACCTTTAGATTATATGATGCTTCCCTAATGCACTGTGATATTTTCCTTGAAGTATTATAAATTAGAAAATAATTTAAGCACTTGACAAGTTTCAAATGACTATGGGAAACTCACTGAGATATGTTTTACATCTGAGAACAGAACGGAACAGCCCCCATTTAATAAAGAAAATAATGAAAACCTAGCTCACTGAACAAGTACCACGTAATGAGAACGCTAGCACTCACCTTTCGAGAACAGGTCTCCATGCCTTCAGCTCTTTAGTTGTGAGTGTCTCCTAACATGGAAGCGTCTTCCCCAGAGCAGCATCAAATGTGGATCCTAACTATGGACTTAGCCAAAGCTATAGCCCCTCCCACGCTGCCAGAGTGATGTGCACTTGTTAAGTAATTTTGGTTTTGTGGTGGTGGTTTTGTTTCTTATACAGAATGTGGATGTGTTACTTAAAAAAAAAAAAAAAAAAAGTAAAGCTGATTTCATGGAACTGAAAAACAAAGCTAAAGAAAAATAATTTTAAGTATTTTCAATAAAATCACAATATATGAAAGTACCATTTAAGCCAAAACAATACATAAATAGAACTAATTATCATGCATTCTCTTTAAATTATTTAGAAATGTATGACACAACTATATCCTGGAGAAAAAAAATAACATGTGACAAACATGTTTTTAAAATAATAATAATAGCTACCACTTATCAAGACCTTAGTATGTACCAGGAATTATTCTAACACTAGTGGCCCAGTGCACAAAATATGTGCATTGGGGGGTGGAGGGGGGAGAGGTTCCCTCAGCCCCGCCTGCACCCTCTCCCATCAGGGACCCCTTGGGGGATCTCAGACTGCCGGTTTAGGCCCAAACAAACCGGCAATCAGACATTCCTCTTGCAATCTGGGACCGCTGGCTCCTAACTGCTCACCTGCCTACCTGCCTGATTGCCCCTAACTGCACTCCCCTGCAGTCCTGATCTTGCCCAGTCTCTGTCTCTCTTTGTTTTTCTCAGCAGTCCTCCAGGCTTCCCTGCCTCCCTCTTCCTCTTTCCTAGCTGGGAGGGGGCGGGGCCAGTGGGGGCCGCTCCACCCTCTGCCCACCCTCCCTTCCATCCAGGCCTCTTCAGGCCCAGTCTGTTTTGTTTGCTATTTCTGAGAGAGGCTCTGAAAGTGAGCTGGGAGGAAGGGAAAGAAAGGGAGAAAAGGCTGTGAGCTGGTGGGCGCTGTGTCTGTCTGTGCATGTATGCGGTTGTGAGTGAGTGTGAGTGCCAGCCCTGCCTCCCCCATCCCTGTCTCCGCTGCCACAAGTCCCCACCCACCAGAGCCTGCTGCGCATGCAGCCTGGGCATTAGGTCGAGCCTCCGGTTGCTGTGGATGTGACGGACCCAGGGTTTTCATATATTAGGATACTACTGGTATTAACTCATTTAATTTCATAACAATCCTATTAGGTCGGTAATGTTATACCATTTTAGCAGATTGGGGAAACTAAGGCACAGGGAGGTTAATAAATTCCCCAAAGTAAAATACTGGTACCTAATAAGTGGCAGAACCAGAATATGAGTTCAAGCTGGGCTTCCAAACTCTTTATCACTAAATTATGGTGGTATCCAAAGTGCAAACCATTTCCATTAAATCAGAAAGTTGACATCATTTTATTGCTAAAATAAAACCAAGTTGTCTGCTTGAAATGTGCCAGCAGTGATTTATTGAACACTGTAGTTAGCATTAATAACAACTGGCTTTTATTGAGCACGTAATGTGATGGCACTGACTAATGAGCCACTTTACCTCCACCATATACGTCAAAATCCTGCCACAATCTGGCAAAGTAGGTGCTGTACCTATTTAGCAAATGAGAAAAGCACCGAGGTGTGAAAACAAGTTTCTTTTCCTCCTGCAAATCACTTAGCAAATTCAGGGACAGAGCCCAGATGGCTACAGATGTGTGATGTCAAAGCCCACACTTGCTAAAGCAGAGAGAGGCCTACACCTGCGACCCAGCCACCAAATAAGGACACTCTTTTGTTTGAATATGCAAAGTCTTGTGTCATGTTAGAGGCAGAAACACACAACTGAAAAGATCGGACAGTAGCCTAAATGTACAATAATTACGTTAAAAAACCACGCCCCTGTATACTCTTCTTGCCAAGTCCTGCATCGGTGGTTGTTAATGGCTGACATTCCAAGACAGCTGAAGTAAACATCCACCTCCCAGCCAATCCATGTATTACAGCTGAGTGTAGGATGTTTACATGAACTGAACTTGGTCTAAAGCAGGACTTACAAAACCCTTTACTATGTTTACATTGGTCTGTAACCAAGACTCAAATTTATATTAAAGTACACATGAATTATTATTACATTTTAAAAAGATAACTTTATAGAATCTGTTGAAAAAAGAACAGTTACTGTGATTCACATAAATGAGGCACGAGTCAAGTTGAAAGCTATTTTGAGACAAAGTTGGGAATCCAAGGAAAAGGCAGAAGTGACATTCTTTCACTGCAGTAATTTATGGCAATATATGCAGACATTCTGTAAATGTTCCAGAGCTAATTGTGGCAGATTTCATAGCCTTTCATCTTCCTTCATCCCCGTTTAGAACCACTGAACTTGCATTTTATAAGAACCCATTGGATGACCCGGGCATCAATCACCCATTCTCCCGCATTAAGAAGATTCTTGTTTGGGGTGAAAGACAAAGTTAATAAAACATCTCTGCAGAGCTCCAAGCTTAGCTGTGGCCTTTCTTTTCCCATCCCCCGCCCGTCCCCCGCCCACCACCACTGCTGCCTCTCCCACCACCACTGCTGCCTCTCCCCATCTCCTCCACCACACTCGGAATTCAGACCATTTCACCTGAGGAACACCCTCACCATCCTCCCTGATCTCTTTCCATCTTCAGTGGCCCCGGGTGTCCTAACAGAAACTCCCCTCCTCTCTCTGCTTTCCTCAGATTTAAAACATTAAAAGTGGTCTCATCAAGACACTTGCATCAAGAAGAAAATCCTCACATCTGGAAGTAAAATTAAACATTAGAACCATTGCCAGAAAAACTCTAAAAATATCTGGAATTTCACAGGCATCCTGGACCCAGGGAACCTCGTAGGTAGGTCTCTACCTGGCATCTCACCCCTCTGTCGGCTTTTCCTGAAGTATCAACTCTCAAGATTTAAACACACACACACCCCCTTTATTTTTCCCTCCAGAAGTATACGGTTTTTCTGTTTCAACTACTCCTATTGCAACAATGCTTTTTTCTTCTTCTTCTTTTCTTTGCAAATATATTCAAATAGGTTTTTTGTGCACTAGACTAGGCCATTAAAGTGATACTTTATCTGGCAGAAAAGTGGCGGGGGGGCGGGGGGGGTGTCTCAGGCTTCCAGCAAACCCTTTTAAAATCAAACTTCTGGAGCACCACATATTTCAAGTTGGGGGTTTTATGTCTTTTTCTTCAGTCACTAAGTGGACATAATACCGAACAGGGACCACTGGTAAGCTGAGCTCCCTGGTTTTAGAAGCATGGATCTGGAGCAGCATGTGCAGCACAGGGGAACTTATGGGGAAGACCTGCACAGTCGCAAGCCTGCCCCAGACCTACAGTGGGAGCAGAAGCTCTTGCAGGGCCCAGCATCTGTGTTTTAATGACTAAGCCCTCCAGTAACTTTGAGACACACTAACATTTGAAAATCAATGGGCTGTTTTCACCAACTCCGTTGAAAGCCAAAGCAAAGATAGCAACAAGCATTCAGTTATTGGGAGGGTTAGAGCATACTACAGCTTTTTAAAAAAGGCAATGTCAAAACACGTATCATATGTCCACCTATAATTAACCAGGCTGGGGAAACTGTGGCAGAGACATCTGAAACAGCACAATTTTTTTAAAAAGTAATTAAGCTCACACTGATATTCAAACTTATTTTTTTTCCCTTGAATATCCACAGCAAATAAAGGCACATTCATTCAGTGAATGAAGTTTTAACCAGAGGAGTGAATGGGAGACAGAATGTGCTACATGCAACAAGGCATGCTGGGATTTAAGGCTCATTGTCCTGAGACCAATGAGGACCCATAGAACAATGTAATTTTAACCACGAATATCTGTACATAAGCATATCTAATTGGAAATGAACGTGAAGACACACTTTTGTAGTTGTTTTCTTTAAAAAAGTAATCCCTAAGTTATCTCAAAGCGAATATTAAGAAAAAAAAAACCTGTCATCTTCAGAATGATGTTCAGTAACTAAAAATAATTTACTTTTAATATTAGGTTTCACAAATCTCCGTAGACAGTAAAACTTTCAGCTTTTTATGACCTGTCACACTTCTCCTCAAACACTAACACTAAGGGTGGGGAAACCAGCTGCTGCAGGCTCACTGGCAAAGACGGAAATCTAACATTTTAAGGCATTCATTTGAAATAATCAATTGCTAAATTTGCAAGCCAGTGCGAAGTCTGTGAAGCTTCAAAATTAATGCATACAGAAGTCATTTGCAAGTGACTGCAAGGCTGCACTCCAGCAGTGGAGCAAGGACACCCAGAATCAAAGCCAACATAGCCTCCAATCTACCTCATTAGGGCAGAATAACACAGAACAAATGTTACATAATGCACGTTCCAGTAATCCCACAGCATCCAGGGATAACTGCCTATCTGGCAGAGCCTAACAGCTTTATGCAGAATACCTACCCCATTTTTAGCTTAGATTTGGGCTACCTTTCAAATTCAGCTATGCAAATTATTAAACTAGGCAGGTTCTCTCCATCTTGCTGAATTTCACAGCTACGTAACTAACTTTTTCATTGGAAATAAACAATGTCACTTGATCTAACAAATCAATCCTATAACCAGAGAATTCTACCTTTGCCAGGGACCATTTCTTGGGCTTTCGGAAATGGCTCCATCCATTCGCTTTTTGGAATCTAAGGCTGCCAGTGTGCCAACACAGTCACAGAATATACAGTAAGTCTGCTTTATTAAGAGGTCAGTAGGAAGGGATGCTTGATGCATGCTAATGAGCAGGCATGAAGATTATACTTACAAGTTGCAAAGCTACCTGTGTCTGAAGCAACTAACTACCGTCTTTCCACCTGCTCTAACAAAGTATTGTAAACTACCACTCTAACAAAGGAGCCTTTAAAAACCAATGCTGTAGCACAGGCATTTAGAGTACCTGCATTATGACCTAAACTGCCATTTGCTTGCTTGGATAAAGGACACAAGGAAACAGTAGACACTCCTATAATACAATTAAGTTGTTATCAGAGTCCTCTACATGCAAGGTGCTCTACTTATGCCCATGCCCGCAAAAAAGCTTGTAATCTAATCAAGGAAGAGATGCGTGTAAAATTAGATTAGCAAGAACTACCTTTTGGTTTAATTATGCACTGAACCTAAAACAGAATGATGTTTAGTAATTCAGTAATAAATTACAAAAATACCAATGCTTTAATGAGGCAAAAAATTAGAACAGAAATGTTTCCTGGTGTCTGAAAGAGGAGAAATAAAACATTTTTTAAACTCAGGAAAAAGCTGTTATAAAATGATACACTATCCACTCATCCAACTGAATGTCATCTATGATAAAAGCCCTGTTTGGCAGCTCTGTGGAGAAACACAAAAAGAGACACAGTAAAGAGAACCAAGATGGTGGCATAGGTAAGCACCAGCACTTGCTGCCTCCCACAACCACATCAAAACTAACCATCGTTCAGAAACACCTAAAATCTGGCTATATGGATGTCCTACAACTAGAGAAGGAAGGAAGAAAGTGCACTGAGACTGGTAGGAGGGGCAAAGGCTGGTCCAATGCCCACAAGGGGCATTTATTTAATCAGAAGGGATATTTCCAAGGCCTCCCATGAGAAGCAGGAGGTCCCAGCCACAACCCACCCCCCTACCCCAGAGTTTCAGAGCTAGGAAGATAAGTCCCCATAACTTCAGGCTGTAAAAACAAGTGGGAATTGTGGCTGAGTGACATGGAGGCTGCTGGAGTCCCAGATGTTCCTCTTAAAGGGCCCACACATGAACTTATGGTCCCGATTACTCTGAGCTCCAGCACTGGGCAGTGGCTTTGGGGGAACCCAGAGACATACAGGAAGGAACTGGACTGACTGGCATCAGGGCAGGAACTCAGGGTGGTTGGTTTTCTCCAAGAGAGGGATGCTTGCAGGGCTCATTGTCCCTATGCTGGGACCTCCCCCATTGCAGAGCTGACAGCCATAACCCTGCCTCTTCCAATTTGCAGCCCCACCCAAACTGTTTGCAGCTGTTTTTCCATATGAATGGCCTGTTCTGGCTCAGGCTTCAGACTTTGCTAAAATCTCTTAAACAAGCAGCAGCTGAAGTCAGTGTGCCCAACCTATCATAAAAGGCCCAAGCACTAGCACCAGCCTGCCTTGCCTCATAGATGGGCCTCACCTGGGCACTTCCTACCTCAATACAAATAGCAACCATCTACAGATCTCTCTGTAGCTCCTGCTGGGTGGTCCCAGGCAGTGGCTGAGTTTGCACCTTCTGGGAGGCCCCATAGCCAGTGACCTGGTGGACTGCTTCAGACCATACTAGATTACAACATTACACATCCATAAGGGACACACTCAAAGGGCAGACTCAGTGAGCACCAAAACCCCATGAAGCAAGCCCTGCTCTATAGAGGTGTCTCCTGCATAGCAGCTCTTCCATTGTAGACACAGCTGGCACTCAAAGCCAATTGGCCTGGAGGCCAATTCCTCCCAGTGACACTAATCAAGGCTCAACTACAAGTAAGAATGATGAATAAAGAGGCATGGATACACGGAACAGGCTGACGAATCTCAGAGGAAAAGGGGGTGCGGAGGTGGGAAGAGATTAACCTAAGATCTTATATGCATTACCTATGGACATAGGGTGGTTAAGGCCTGGGGCAGGGCAGGAACTGGGTGAGGAGGGGGTAATGGCGGGGGGGGGGGGGGAGAGGGACAACTGTAATATTCTTTAATAACGATTAAAAAAAAGAGAGACACACAGTACACCTTCCCAGAGGCATTCATACTCTACTGAGGAAAAGGCAAGCTACACCCTGAAATTACTTAGGAAAATATACTTAATAGACGAAATAAAATATAACCAATGGTAAATATTGTAAATAGGCTCAGTGTTTTGAAGTCTCATAATTTTCTGGAGAAGAGTTCTGATTAGGAGCTGTGACATGTGACATCATTCAGGGTGAGCAGAACAAGAAGCTAGCCGGGGGGGGGGGGGGGTGTGTGTGTGTGTGTGTGTGTGTGTGTGTGTGTGTGTGTGTGTGTGTGTAGGGAGTTGAGAGGAGGGAGACAAAGTCTACACACACATCTCTTCTTTACAGAGAAAACTGAAACTTCTAGGCTGTATGCTGCTGGATGGTGATGGTAAATTTGTTCTCCAGAACTCCTACAGAATTTCTGGAGGAGGAAGCAGAGTCTGGAATTGTCAGAGGTTAAACTGCAGCCTATTAGAAAAAGAAACAGAGAATTACAAGTCCACTGATAGGGCAAAACCAGAAATAACCCATAGTGTGTGGCGGGGGAATTCTCTGAGGCCCAGCAGCAGGATGTGAAGTCTGGGAAGCTCAGCTGGCATCTGCAACAGGATATCCCGTTGTCAGGACAGCGCCCAGCAATGACTTCTCAGAAGACATGCGCTCGCCCAGGGCAGTCAATGAGGGACCTCCAGGTCTCTAGCGGCTCCCACACATGTCACAGCCTCCCCAATTCCACTTCTCGGCATAATTACACCAAAACGATGTCTACGAAAGCTGGTAGTAGCAAACATCTGACTGAAAGCTTTGTTCTGTCTTACAGCTTCCAGTCGGGGATGTTTACAACCACAGACTTTCTGAACAACAAACTCACAGAAGGAAGAGAAGCAAATGCTGCCAGTCACCATCTTCACCTGTGATTTTCAGGTTCTTCAGTGCTGAATGGCTTCTGTGACATCTTGGAATAAAAATGGTAAGTCAATGATATTAATTGTCAAGACAGTAAGTGGTCCATCAATCGTAATTTTCCCTAAATAATTTAATTAAGAAAGATAATATGCATTATGCATTTATCTTGGCAACTATGCAGCATTCAAGTATTACCCAATTATTCCACATGAAAATATTTTTCTATTTATTATATGCAAAAATTAGCTCTTTTCTCCCTAAATCGAGATTCAAAATAATAAACACACTAGAATGACAACCCTAATGATTAGTGACCATATAAATCTGCCCCCAAAGCCTCACTTTGTGCCTGCTGCCCTCACGTTATTAAAAGTGGCTCGTTTCATGAACAAGTCTCCTAGCTCAGCTTGCTAGTAGAGCGCTGCACTGGCAGTGGGTCTACACTGAGGAGCAGTCTAATGTTTTCTCCCCGCTGAGTTAGGTTAGGGAGGAACAGTGCATGGAAATAAACAAAGCAAAGCAGATAAGAGGACTAAACTCATGACCTTGGCTTTGTTTATAAAGTGATACACTGAAACCATTTTGTTTCCCACACCAGGTTCCTGAAAGACGGAAAAACTAGGCTAAATACAGTAATCCTGCATTCCACTGAAACCAAGATGTAATTTAATCTAAAACATGTAAAATTAGTTTCTTAAAAAAATTATAAAAGTTAAATCACGGTGATGTCCAAGAAACAAACATATATACATACACACACAAGCATGCATATCTCATACACACGTACACACACATCCATACAGGTTAATTACCAAAAACACCAATAGACACAATGTTGAAAGGGTACTAATTTTCTAATATCAATTTTTTTAAGAAACCATGGAGTAAGGGATTTCAGTCACTGCTATTTACCCTGTAATGATATTTAAAGGTTACTTTTAAAAGTTCTTTTTGTGTTTAAATGTCGTAAATAACTCTATACCCATTATAGAAATAATGCTGGAAGTAATGAGGAAAGTGCATGTGGTCTCTATGGACACAAGACGACCTTCATTGTTTCTGAAGACAAATACTTTAAAAGTCCAGTGGCTATTTACAGCGAAGACTAGTCAAGCTGTTCTACAATGGGAAATTTCCAGATATAAATTAGGAGAGAAAAAAAAGCTATTTCATGCCTAGGACAGTACATGATGCTTAACTAATTAGGATGCTGCATATTAAGTTGCAATGAACCAGTAATTACAACTTTCTCCTTCAATGTCCCTCTCTGTTCTCAGTTTAATTTTTTAAAGGTTGATCAGTAGAAATTTTTACCTCAGTTATGATTATTTACTCACATACATAATATGTAGAATCTTTTCTTCAGGGTTGTTGGGAACTTTGTCAAATGCTGTACATTTGTACCCAGTGTATTCTTTCAGATAGCTGAAAATTACATGTACAGAGTGAATAATTATGTTGCAAGAAAATCAATTATAAAATACCTTTTATAATTATAAATATATTCTAGATATAATCTTCAGGTATAATGTGTAATCTATAGTTCATAAATGTTCTTTAATTTTGTTCTTTTATTCATAATCAAATACAGGTGAAATCTAATGAGGTTGTAGCTGAGACGAAAGATTGACCATTTTTACCATGCTTAGGGATTTATTTTTTTGTCACAAACATATTGCATATTGAGTTAACCTTCTTACTACTAGTGTTAGCACTTTTTCTGTTTACAAATTTTTATAAAGACAGGCAAACTGTACATTACATACATTTAATCTATATCCAGACAGAAATGAATTATTCTTGAACTGCTGGCTGGAACAGAGCTACTGTGCAGAAAGCAGAATGTTCGTCAACTCCACCTGCCCAGGCAGTTTATGAGGACCCATATATAACACATGCCACACCGCATTTTGCCTGATTCTGCCATACTTCACATCTCAAGTACAATGTTACAAACAACGTAGACACCCAAATACACCTCTTTCAATAGACAACCTAAAATGAAGACATTATCCCCTAATAGTAGTACTATAAGCAAGTTTTATTGAGTCTAGGAAATTTTACTAGAACACATAAGAAAATAGTTAACAAGAAATATTTTGTAATGATATAAGATAAACATGTTGGAAAAAAACAAACTCAAAATCAGGTAATTCTCAATTGGCGAAGACTTTGCAGCCACTAAAGAAAGCTATTAATTTTGCTGAAATTCAGTGGTGCCTAGGCAACCACTCAGAAACGGGATGCCACAATTTTGACTCTGAACTCTGAAACAGGCAGGGTAGCTGGAAGGGTTGGCTCAAGGAGTAGCATGGTGGTGACAGAGGGAAAGACTTGGCTGAAGACAGTAATTCACAAGTCAGTGGGAAAAACAGGTACCCTAAAAGACATTCCCTTCATATTTCCAACCCATTCAATAAAACTTACCATTCTCTACAGACTCTATGTAAAAGAAACAACAGAGACACAAAAGGGAAAGAAAATAATATCTGAATCAGTAAACTCAATTCATTTGGGAAAAAAAGTATAAGGTGGCAAAATGCTTAGGACTGATGGAAAGTGCTTCCTGTTGTCCGAGGCCTCCTTACTATTATTAACTGCCGTCTGTAAACAGGCTTCAAGGTGTTTTCATACAGTTTCTCACCCTAGACCAGCAGTAGGGGAGGTGCTAATCTACTTTATGAATGAGGAAGAAGATATACACTAGAGACTACATGGTCTGATCAAGCTACACCAGTGGTCGGCAAACTGCGGCTCGCGAGCCACATGTGGCTCTTTGGCACCTTGAGTGTGGCTCTTCCACAAAATACCACGGCCTGGGCGAGTCTATTTTGAAGAAGTGGCGTTAGAAGAAGTTTAAGTTTTAAAAAATTTGGCTCTCAAAAGCAATTTCAATCGTTGTCCTGTTGATATTTGGCTCTGTTGACGAATGAGTTTGCTGACCACTGACTACGCCATTAAGGCCGATGAGCCACTACCCAGGAACCACCTACCTGGTGACCACCTCTGAGGACAAATAAGCCTGGCAAACTGAAGTCTGTGAGGCTGTGACAAAAGTCACAGGGAATAATTATGATATAATTAATAGTAATACAGCCCTCACCTACTTCCCCAAATTCCGAAAATGCCTGAAAACAATCAATGAGATGATGGAGGTGAAAGCACCGAGGAGGAGTCAAGTGCATCCCAGTCATCACGCTATCGTACGCCTGCGGAGCAGCCCACCCTTTCAGATGGATCTCACAGTGACACTCTGAGAAGCAGGCAAGGCGGGAACTGCTATCCCCACTGCACGCCGCTTAAATCGTTACTGTTATAATAATATTTGATCTCTGGAAGCAATTATTCATTTCGTATACTCTGACTATGAGAGGCTCAAATTGATTGTCAAAGAAAAGTTTGCCTAAGAAACTTATCAAAATGTACACATAAATGACTCTTGAATTAGACCTTTTTTAAAAATATATATATTTTATTGATTTTTTTTTACAGAGAGGAAGGGAGAGGGACAGAGAGGTAGAAACATTGATCAGCTGTCTCCTGCACACCTCCGACTGGGGATGTGCCCGCAACCGAAGTACACGCCCTTGACCAGAATCGAACCTGGGACCTTTCAGTCCGCAGGCCGATGCTCTATCCACTGAGCCAAACTGGTTAGGGCTTGAATTAGACCTTTTTTAACCATTTCCCCATTTCTGTCACCTCTACTGTGCTGCATGGTAAGACACACAAACACCCTTTTGGGTAGTACAGGCTTAGGCTTGTGAGGCAGAAGCAGTTCCCTTTCTGCACAAATGAGAATAAAGCACCATCACAGACTCCCAGGACACATGGCGTGCTCTAAGCCAGTAGTTCTCCAAGTGTGGCCTCGAACCAGCTGCATCAGCACCACCCAGGAATCTCAGAGAGCAATTCTCAGGCTCCCGCCCCGCTCCCAGACTTCCGGGTCAGGAATTAGGGGACAAGATTCAGCAGTGTCTAACAAGCCTTCCAGGTGATTCTGATGCACATGAAGTTCTCATAACCACTGATCCATCCAGGGGTCCTCAAACTGCGGCCACATGCGGCCCGCCGAGGACATTTATCCTGCCCGCCGGGTGCCGCTGCCTGTCCTGCTTAGCAGCTGACTCATCCCGGGCCCGCAGTGCGCATAGGAATTTGTTCATAGTTTTTTTTTTTAAAACTATAGTCCAGCCCTCCAACAGTGTGAGGGACAGTGAACTGGCCCCTGTTTAAACAGTTTGAGGACCCCTGATTTAGGCTTGTATCACAGTTCCAATAACATGCCCTTAAAGTTTAAAAGAAAGTGCGACAAAGTAGCTAGAAGATGGAAGGAATAAATGGCAACAGAATTAGGAACATCCTAATTATATTCCAATCAAACGTCACAAACGTGAACACCTAAATGTTGAGGACTGGGAAGCAGAGGTGGACACTCCTCTGATGTAGGGAACGGAAAAGGGGCTCGAACAGCAGTCAGTTCTAGTCAATGCAAGTGTTAAAAGCACGGAAGTCCCAGTCAGCCAGCCAGGATGCCATGGGGAAAGTGCGCAATTTCTACTGAAAAATAATAAACATCTCACAACCGAAAACTGTCATTCTCAATCCAGAAAAAACAAGTACGTCCATTCAGCTAGAATGACAAGGACACATTCAACAGGCACTGACAAGCGCTTTTCTCTTTGACCTTCTCAAAGGACCAGCATCAGTGACCAAAGTCTCTCACTGCGACCAAGTGACTGCATGCATCCTTAATAGCATAATTCAATTAACGTTTAGAACGCCAACCATGACAGTCACCCTTTGAAATGTTGTTTGGAATCATTTTCTGATAGTCAACATTTCGGAGGGCAGTACTGGATAATAAGTAGGAACCTGAGCTTTACAGTAGACAGAACTAGGCCAACATTTAACTCTGTGACTTTGGGAAAGTGACTTGACTTTTCTGTGCCTCCTCTGTGACATGAGAATGTAAATGCTCATCTTGTAGGATTCTTGTGAGGACTGAGGAAGAGACTGTAATGCTTGTCAAATGCTGAGCTGGTGTTAGGCGCAGACAGTACGTGGTAAATGGTGGGGGGGGAGGGGAAGGAAGAAGATTCTTCACCTCCTCTTTGCAACTGTGTTCACATAGATTTTCCTATTTTCAATTTCATATTTAGAAATCTTGCTTATCCTTCAAGGCCCAGTTCAAACGCCAAATTCTCTATGAAAACTTCACCAGTAAAACCAGCCACTTAAAATTATTAAACGTACACATCAATAATAGGAACAATGAACATGCATTTAGTGCTTACTATGACTGAGACAGTGTTCTAAGTGTGTCATGTCTGTTAACTCATCTAATCCTCACGACAACCCTGTGAGGTGGGGACTTGTTATTATCCTCTTTTTGTAATGAAGGGCACAAGACAGAAAGCAGTCTGCCCAGAGCCACAGAGTGGCTGGTGGACTGGGCTCTGAGTCCCGCAGCCTGGCTCTCCCACACCTGCTCTCACCTGTGCTACATGCCTCCGCTGTCAGCTGAGAAGGATGGGTAATTACTGCAGAGACCTTCCCAGAGATGACAGTGTTATATTTAGTACAGCTGACGATGTTTTCTATGCATGCTAAAATCATTCATTACGGACAGCTTATTCACTCTTCATGAAAAATACTTCTCAAATTCTAGTTCCTTCCTCATCAGGCCTGGGAGATGGATCATTTTATCCTTATGTGACCCAAGAGATGGAGAATGCCCCATCACCCACTACTGCATTAGACTGCCAAAATAAGCTGCCATCTAATACTCTGTGCAAATATAATACAGCTACCAGGAACTGACCATCCAATATTCTAGACAATGTATACCATACTTGCAGGTTTTGATTTTAGACATATACACATTGTCAAAGATACTCCTTGTAGAAAAAGATATTACTTCCAAACTAAGGTAGGCTTAGGGGTATGGAATTGAGTCTTACCAAAAAAAATACAACTATGAACATTCTTTGTGTGGAAGACATAAAGTTAATATATTTGTTTTTTTAACCAAACTTCCTAACACAGAATCAAAAGCAATAATAAAACATACCTATCCAAGGGATAATGTTTAGGTTATAAAGAAAATTATAAGCTCTTAAAAAGAAGAAGGCTTAGAAACCATTTTCTCCATAATTATAGCAGTGCTACTTTACCTACTTGTACTCTGAAATATTTTGGTTCCTTATTTTAAGATTCAGAAAATGTCAGCACATCAATAGTGAACTTCATGTACTAGTTTTCTCAGGAATGACCACCCTCAAAAATACGTATGGCATATGAGCCAAAATAAAGAAAGAAAAAATCATTCCTATTTTAAGAATTTTTCAAAAATTAAGAATGAATAAAATCTGCATCAACTATTCTTAGTCTCTAAAAGTAATTCTATTTACAACAAGCCAACCTGACAGCAAGGTGCCTTATCATTGGCCATGGGTCCACACTGAGGCCTCAGGCTCCCAGGTGGCAGGAACAGAGAGGGCTGCCAGGACAAGTTTCATTGGTCAGACACAGCCCAATGCAGGGACTTCAAATTCACCTACATTTGGTCCAGGGCGATGGCGGGACGGGGTTGGGGGGAAGGTGGCACAAAATAGCACAGGGAAGGCTAAGAGCTGAGGCAGTATAATATACATTTCACCAAAATACGGGGCCAAGCACCTCGGACTCTGAAAGTAAACAGACCCTGAACCTGGAGCACCTCACAGACACACCCATCACGTCCTTCCACAACACACTGAGCTTGCCTTTATCAGGGTGTTTAACTGATGTGGCAACTGCTTGTTGGCTTCTGTTTCTACACTCAGGGAGGTGTGTCTAACTAATTCATCCCAACAGCCTTAGTTAAGGGATAAGTGTAAAATACCATAGGTGTACTATGAACGAGCAACAAAGAAGGCAGCTCACAGTAAGCAAACTGATGTCGCTGTCTTTTCCTTGGTTCCATATTCTCTCTCAAGAACCTTTCATCCTATGACTGGGAGGCTCATTTTATTTTTTTATCTATAATAATAAAAGGGTAATATGCTAATTAGACCGGACATCCTTCCAGACAAAGCCGGGGCCGGAGTGAAGCCACCGGGTCCTGGGTGCGGGCCAGCGGCCGGAGGGAAGCCGGTGCCAGCAGCCAGGGGAAGGAAGGCCTACTCTTGCATGAATTTTCGTGCATCGGTCCTCTAGTGTTTATATAATGTGAGCCATTTAACCTCTTTGGATCTAAGTCGTTTCTTCTATAAAAGGAAGAAGTTAAGGCTAACTAATTCTTAAAGTCCTTTCATCTCAATAACTCCATGACTGTACGATGGCACTGTATTCTAGTAATAAAGACATGTCAGTGCTTGCTGAGTGCTTCTATGTGGTCAATAAATCTGAAACCAAAGTTGTTTTCTTTACTGCTATGCTAGTCAACTGCCACATACAAAAAACAACCCACAAAACATTATTTTTGAAAATACATGGCAGTGCATAACAAGTTTTAATAAAATGTAAAAGATAAAATAAAAAAGTATTTGCTCTACACAACCCAGACTTGGCTTTGATCGAGTATGGCTAGGATTTATATATCTGGGAAATCAATAGTTTACGCTAATATAACTTGGGCAACTAGAAATCCAAGTGATACTCAAGTATGTATGTTGCTGATGTCCCAGAGTTAGGTTCGTACTTCCAAAGGCCCCCAGCGACATTTCCATCTAACGACCGTGCCGTGTCCCTTCCTGAAACGCTGCCCTCGGCCCTTAGACTGACCCAGTCCCCAGTGCCTGTGAGACACTGCACGAGCTGGCCCTCTGACTTCCCGCCCGTCCTTCGCCACCTCCAGGCTTCTCTCCACCACCTTGTCACACAGATCTTCACATGCCTGGTTCCTTCATATCCTTCTGGGGTCCACTCAAAGGTCACCTCCTCAAAGAGGTCTTCCCTGCCTACCCAAGGAAGAGCTTTGTTGGGGCGGGCGGGCGGGCGGGCACTGAGGAGTGCACAGAGCTGGCGATAATGCTTTATCACATCTCCTTCTCTGATATTCTTCACAGCTCTTATCGTGACTGAAATGATGTAGTCTGTCTGTTCCTTTTACTGTTTGCCTCTCCTGTCTACCCACTGGGACGGGGACAGAAGCTTTATGAGAGCAGGAACCTTGCTTATCTTTCTCACTTTGTGATGGCTTCATTTTATACATTAAGAACAGAGGCTCAAAAAAGTTAATGACCTGATCAGAGAAAGAGAATGGCATAAAGGTTATGCCGAAAATATGAACTTGTATCTTTACACCCAAACTTTCTATTTTTTCCCTCACCTGAGGATATGTGTATTGATTTTAGAGAGGGAGAGAGAAACATGGATGTGAGAAACATCAAGCGTTGCTTCCCATTCTCACCTCGACCAGAGACGGAACAATGCTTTGGTGTACCGGATGACACTCCACCCGAACCACTTGGCTAGGGCTTTACTCCCAAACTTTCTGTTTCCTTTTTGGGTGTCAGCACCTCCACTCTGCTAATTACCTGGGTTCTAGACTCTAAATCCACCTACATTTTTAACTTCCAAAATACTTAAGTACTGTTATAACCCTATGATGAGAAAAAATAAAAAGGTGACTCAAATGAGGTATGACAGATTCTAAAATGAAACTGCCAATTCTGTCAGCTGGTTCCAATAAACAAGAGACGAGGTTAAGTAATGACATTAGGAAGTGTCTGAAATAATTCACATGTTTAAAGGATATGCCTGAAAAGATGGAAGGTGATGCTAACCTGGAATGAAAAGACTGCCATTCATCTGTTTAAGACCAGTGAAAAGAAGGCTACAATTAAAAAAAAAACTAGTGAAGTAGCAACAACCAGAAATTGGACTTAAGAATGTTTAGGCATCGTGATAGTTACCATTTTAATCATCAATTTGGCTAGGCTTTGTGCCCAGATATTTGGCCAAACACCCATCTAGATGTTGCTGTGGAAGTATTGTGTAGATGTAATTTAATTAACATTCACAATCAGTTGACATTAAGTAAAGATTTCCCTCCATAGTGTGCGTGGGCCACACCCAATCAGTTGAAGCTTTCAGAACAAAAACTGAGGTTTCCCTGGGAAGAAGGAATTCTGTGTCAAGACAGGAACAGAAATCCTACCTGAGTTTCCAGCCTGCTGCCCTACCCTATAGATTTTAGACTCAGGACTGCAACATCAACTCTCTTGTCTGAGGTTCTAGCCTGCTGGCCAGTCCTGTGTGGATTTTGGACTTGCCAGCTCCTCCAATCATGTGAGTCAATTTCTTAAAATCAACCTCTCTCTCTCTCTCTCTCTCTCTCTCTCTCTCTCTCTCTCTCTCTCTCTCTCTCACACACACACACACACACACACACACACACACACACACACTACCATATGATTCAACCATTCCACTCTTAGGAATTTGCCCAAGAGAAATGAGGGCATATGTCCATACAAAGGCATATATTAGTACATCGATATTCACAGCAGCTTTCTTTCTTTCTAAAAATAGATTAAAAAATATTTTTATTAATTTCAGAGAGGGAGAGGGTGAGAGAGATAGAAACATCAATGATGAGAGAGAATCATTGATTGGCTGCCTCCTGCACGCCCCCTACTGGGGATCGAGCCTGCAACCTGGGCATGTGCCCTTGACCAGAATCGAACCTGGGACCTTTCATTCCACATGACACTCTATCCACTGAGCCAAACCAGCCAGGGCTAAAAGTATTTTTTTTTTAAATTGATTTTCTAGAAAGAGAGGAAGGGAGAGAGAAATAGAAACATCCATGAGAGAGAAATATCATCAATCAGCTGCCTCCTGCACACCCCCTAATGGGGACTGAACTTGCAACCTGGGCATGTGCCCTGACTGGGAATCCAACTGGTGACCTCTTGGTTCCTAGGTCAATGCTCAACTACTGAGTCACACTAGCTGGGCAATAGCAGCTTTATTTCTAAACGCCAAACACTAGAAACAACCCAATGTCTATCAACAGGTGAAAGAATATACAAACCACAGCATGTCTGCAAAATGGAAAACCACTTAGCAATAAAAAGAAATGATTGACACACGCTACAAGATGGCTAAATCTCAAAATAATCATCCTGGATGAAAAGAAGCTAGGCTAAAAATGACTGTATAATGTATCCAGGACATGCCAACTAATGTAAAGAAAACAAATAGTGGTTGCCTGGGGAATAAAGGGAGGCAGGGGATCACCAAGAGATTAGAAAACTTTTGGGGGGTCACAGATACATTCAATATCTTGACTATGGTGATGGTTTTGTGTGTATAAACGTATGTCAAAGCTTATAATATTGAACATTTTCAATATGTGCAGTTTAAGTATAATAATTATATCTCAATACAGTTGTTTTTAAAAAGTTGAGCCCTGGTCAGTGTGCTCAATGGTTTGAGTGTCGGTCTGTGCACCAAAGGGTCATGGTTTTAATTCCCAGTCAAGGGCACATACCTGGGTTGCAGATTCGTTCCCCAGGATGCGTGCAGGAGGCAACCAATAGATGTGTCTCTCTCACATCAATAATTCTCTCCCCAGCCCCCAGCTTCCACTCTCTCTAAAAAGCAGTGGAAAAGATATCCTCAGGTGAGGGTTAAAAAAAATTCTCGTCAGAAGTGTTAAGGAAAAATGTCAAGACTTAAAAATGCCTTTCAGCAGAAATAAATAAAGCCAGCTTCCTTACTTATGATCAATTGCCAAAGATAACCTAAAACTATTTCACTCCTATCTTGAGTCACCTTTTTTTAAACAAGAAGAATAATCTTTAATCTGGGAAGGGTAAATAAGGATTAATGGGATAAAAAGAAAATGAAGCTTGAGATATGAAAGAGAAAGCAAAAAGAAGGAATTGCTTTAATTCATATTTATAGATCAAGAAATATCACATCCTAAGACATTAAATGCATCTGCAAATTTGGTAATTTCTAGGGAATGAGGGAGAAGGGCCATGAGAATGATGTAGAATCCATGCAAAACTTTAGAACTTTCTGGCCCACCTGCCCCTAAACATGTGTGCTCTCCAGTGTATTCTAGTCTCAATTTACCCTTCCTTCCAGGAGACTCATGATTCCCTTTGGTAATTTGATAAAAGTTATGGCCCAGATCAATGTGTATTTACACAAAGATTTACATGTCATTATTTCACAGGTTTCAAGAGTTCCCCTGAACCTTGGCCATGTCCTCCTCAGCTTCTCAGGTAAGGGTATTTCTTGCAGAGTCCTCCCCTGGGTTTGTCTCTAAAACCCCCTGCAGAGTGAGTGAGGGGTATGGCACAGCTATGGCAATGAGAAATTTGAATGCCCACAAATGAAATTCACATGGAACCTAGGCTCACATAATATTTTCCTAGATACGTTGGCAAAATAATTCAACTAGACAGATTAGGTTACCCAGTAAGTGCCGATTAATGGATTTGTGAAGAAAGTTTCTGATGGCTATAGTGCAGAAGACCATTCTCTTAAACGTTTGCTTCACAAAGGACATACAAAACATGCTTACCAAATTCTGGGACAAGTTGTGACAGTAAGCAGCTGGACCACAGACCCAGGATTTAAAACATGTCAGCGAATTCAGCCTAGGGGTAAGGTGAAGGTCAGGAAAGATCCTCAAATTCAAAGACTTTTCATATATATACTCGATTCTTTCCCAACCACCAATAACCGGACTGCAAGCTCCTTGAACTCAAGTCTTAAGATCTTCCTAGAGCACCTGCAATATTGTCGGAATCCACTCTGCCAGGGCTACATTCCTCCCTGGTAACGAATGGCTCTAATAGCACGGTGCCCACAACACAGGCATTTGTTTCTCACATACATAAAATGTCTACTGTGAATCAGTTTCAGCGAGGCTCGACATCCAGGGACCCAGTCCTCGCCAAACCATGCTGGTTCTATGAGAAAAAGAAAAGACCACCAGCAGAACCATGAGACAGAGTTTAAAACATCTGCTTGGATGTCCGACATGTCACTTCCTCTGACGTTTTCACTGGTCAAGGAAAACCCAGTGTCCAAACCTGGTGTCCACAGAGTGGGAAAGACAGTCCTCCTGCAGAGAGGACCCTGGTCGAGAGGCAACCAACATCTTGAACAATACTACACTTTACCACAGAGCCTTCCCAATAGAACGTGCTCAGTGTCTGGAGGTAACTATTTATATGCCAGGCCATAAACACTGAAGAGCAGGGACTATAATCTGTCTTGCTCACTGGATGTACCAGCCACAGGGTGCTGGCCACACAGCAAAGGACAAGCTGAATGCTTGCACAGTGAGCAGTAATGAGATGAGCATGGGATCTGGAATCACAAGCCTGGGATGAAGTGTTATGTCTGCCAAGTCCTGACTTAGTGGAAAGTAATTTTTCTCTTCTGACTCTTGGATAGTTGTTGCAAAGATTAAATAAAATTATTTGTGAAAGCCCCGTGAAAACTGTGCTTTAGCTCTCATCTTCAGATAGATAGTCCAATGGGATGAAATTTAATAAAGATAAATTCATTTGAACTTTTATATAATGCAATACATAATATCTGGCATTTACTTTTAAAGCATCAACTGGCAAGAATAAGATAGATTAGATTTAAAGCAGTTCACAGGAAAAAAACAAGGTTTTAGTTGACCATAAGCTCAATATGATCAAAGGGTAATGTGGCTGCCAAAAAATGTTAATGCAAATTTCAGGCTGCATTAATAGAAGCACAGTACCCAGTTAATAGCTTCATTGTCTTCAGCAATTGTCCAGCCACATCGGAAGTAGTCAGCTCAGCTCTGGCCACCATGTTTTAAGAGGTATAGTGACAAACAGACTTTGTCGTGAGTTTAGCAATGTGGCTGGAGAAAGGTTTGAATACCATGTCATGTGTATATGGTTTGAGAATCAGGGCTTTACCCCCTAGGCTAGGCGCATCAAAAAGACTTGAGTAGGATTTAACAGTCATTCTCAGATACTTTAAAAGTTACTGTTTGTAAGAAGACTAACTTTCACATGCATAGACCTAGATTGCCAAGGACCAGGAAGTGAAAGTTAGGGAAACAGATCTAGCTAAAAGAGAAGTTATTTCTAACTGGAAACATTCTAAAACAAGAAGGGTGGATGACAACATGACAGAGATGGATGTGGGTGGGACAGACCTAACTTACTCCTCTCCGTAACTGAGCAGTTTTTGAGGCATTTGAAAATGTCCAAACAGTATTTTTCTTTTCTGATTAAATAACGTTAATACTAATAACAAAAAGAAACAAGAACTGAAGTAAAACAAGGAGTTGTTTGGCTGAACAGGCACGGAAAGGCATGTTGGTGAAGGGAAATGAAATTTCCAGCTAGATAACATTAAATATATAGCCAGTGTCTTGGTTTACACAGAGGAAACAGGCTTAGTCCAAACTGTATTCTGCAAGTTGTTTTTCCTGGTATGACCTAGCTCCTGTAATTTCTAAGGAGGTGCAAAAAAATATTTACAAGTTCCTACAATGGCAATCAAGCAAAAATTTGCTAATACTAAACTAGTGTTGTAACTACAGACAACAATTTCCAGTGTATCGATCAACTTGGATTAACTATTCAATCTTCCCATGGGAGACTATTACATACATGCCACTGGCATTTAAAAATGACCCCTTGTTAACGTCCTGTTGTTTCCTTACTCTGTTCACAATCCAGCACTTTCCCCTCATTTCCCCACACATGCTCTGCACACTCTGGTCTCCCCAGTAGGTGATCAGTGTATAAAGATAACACCTGAGTTATCTTTATATCCCAGCTCCTCATGTTAAAATCACTCAATTAGTACGGTAAACTCAAAATTGTTTTTTAAAGTTTCCTTCCTTTAACAAAATATTGTTTAAAGTTATACACTAATTTCTCATTATATTTTAACTAGAGGCCCGGTGCATGAAATTTGTGCATGGGTAGGGTCCCTAGGCCTGGCAGGTGATCAGGGCCAACCTGTGGGGTGACTGGCGGGGTGATCGGGGCCTCCCCCACTGGCACCCACCTTGGCCAGTCCCGCCCTCTGCCACTGGTCACCTCCCTCTGAGGGCTGGGGGCAGCTCCTGCGTTAAGTGTCTGCCCCCTGGTGGTCAGTAAGCATCATAGCGACCGGTCGTTCTGCCGTTCCTTCCGCCGTTCGGTCTATTTGCATATTAGGCTTTTATTATATAGGACTGTTACACACAAGAAAGCCAAAGCAGGCCATAAAGCCACACTGGGTATTATGTGTGTTTCATTTCTTCTTATAGCTACTCTTTGCAAAATATCTTGGGATACAAATTTCTTCTTCCCTTAAATTTTTCTCTGCATCCTAAATGAACATATTTAACAGGATTTCACTATACTGACATAAATTACTAACACCCTACTTATTGCCCTCACTGCAGGTACATAGATAAAATATGAACTTAAAAAACAGGTTCACTGACTTTAAAGTAATCTGTATGTGCCTTTTTGGAATGAACATACATTCATATTTTTAAACATCTATTCTTCCAAGCCAAAAAAGTAAAGGAAAATGTAAAAAACAAAAAAGCTGAACACCTATCCTCTGCAAGGGAGCATGCAAGTTTAGGGCGTATTTGGTACAGGTTAAGGCTTGTTGAACTTGTCACTGGATGCCTAGCCTGTTATTTATCTCTCCTCTCTTGTGGGCACTACCAAGAATTGCGCAGGTCATGGGAACACAATGCTCTGTGGCAGGATCAGGCGAACATAGTTTCAAATCTCCCATGTCAACCCCTCTGACAAAAACAGGCTACATTCCACTGGGAGGTGGGAGAATGAGTCAGTAAAGAGATAAAATAGTTGCCAGCTTGAAAATACAGTAACTAACTAAGAATGTTAAATGTCTTTTAAATTAGATACTCGTGTATTAAAGCAATTCTTTTTAAAAGATGGAAATGATGCACAATAAACATTTATTTGTTTAAGAAGCCACTAGAAACTAATTATAGATAACATATACTGAGTGCTTTCTGTGTGCTGGGCATACTTAAGTGCTCAACATACATGAACTCATGTATACCCTTCATCACAGCCATTTAAAACAGTAAGACCAACACCCTCATTTCACAGGTCAGAAAAAGAGGCACAGAACGGTTAAGTGACTTGCACAGGATCACACAGCCAGGAGAGGTGGGAAAGGGGTATGAATTCCGCAGGACTGCTTCAGGGCCCATTCTTTAACCTCTACGGGTAGGTACCACTACAATCCATACTTCGATATTTGAAGGGCTTTTTGAGTTTATTAGCTTTAATCACATATGAAGAAAAATGTTTCTGGGCAATCAAGACTGTACAGAATTATTAAAAATAGAGATCCAGTGCACAAAATTCATGCAAGTGTGTGTGTGTGTCCCTCAGCCCGGCCTGCACCCTCTCACAATCCGGACCCCTCGGCGGATGTCCGACTGCCAGTTTAGGCCCGATCCCCAGACATCCCTCTCGCAATCTGGGACCGCTGGCTCCTAACCGCTTGCCTGCCTGATTGCCCCTAACTGCCTCTGCCTCAGCCCCTGCCGCCACAGTTTTATCCGGAAGGACATCTGGAAATTAGCATATTATGCTTTTATTATTATAGATGTTTTCACAACTAACTTTTAAGATCAGATGACTGAATCCAATATATCCCTTCATTTAAGCAAATAGCACAATTCATCTAATATTTCTATGGAATATATATTTTGCCTTTATTATACTTCATATGTGTAAGTGGGAGCCTTTTTATAAAGCATAAGTATGTGACACTATGTCACTCTAAATACTCTGCACTGGCAAGATCTGGGATGTTTTATTCACATGAGTGTGCATTAACGTAATTCTACTACTTCTCAAGTTCTAAATGCAATTATTCAACAGACATTTGAATACTTAACAAACACCAAGTAGTATGGATACAAAGATAAGTAGATGGTCTCTGCTCTCAAGGGAGGCCACAGTTACGAAACAATGAAAGTAAGTGCTTTGAGGGAGCTATGACCAAGGTTCCAAGGAACAGAGTTCCACCTAATATGGCAAGAATGATGGCAGTTCCATGTGCAAAGGCATGGAGATGTAACATTTTCCTCTTAGGGAATAACACACAATTTAAATAGAACTAGAATGCAGGGTGTACAAGGTAAGCCAGGGAAACAGTGATGAGAGATGAAGAATGAAGCTGCAGCTAGATAAATAAGTGTCGTAGAGGTCATAATAAAAAGACCCAACCATTGCAAGGATCTAAGAGGAACAGTGATGAGATCAAATGTGCTAATGATAGTGGTTATCACACTTTTTATTTTCAACAACAGAACCTGCACTCAAATGAAATATTATGCAGACTTCCAATTGATCATGTTAACTGCACTGGCTGAAATTGGAATGAGCCTGCTCGACTTCCTCCAGAAGCATTTACCTAAGTTTCAAAACCACTGCTTTAGAAAGAAGTCATTGCACTAGTATCTTCCCAATCATGTTCTATATACTTCATGCCTCTCCCAATGAGATTCTAACTTCTCAGTATAAGGATTCATTCTCATAGTTTATATATTCAATTACAGAACGAGGCACAGAATGAGGCATAACTAAGGAGATAGTACGAGGCCTTCAAGATTAATGACAAAAAGTTACAGTACAGAAAAATAAAAATAAAAGATTAATTATCAGCTTTTGTACTCGAGTTAAATTATAATTTAAGTGACCACATTTTCTAACCTAAAAGTTAGAATTTATAGTTAGACATAATAGCCACAGATTATTCAAAACTCATACAGTGTTGCGAATATAGACTATAGGATTGTAACTAATAATTGTAATACTTTTCTAGACGGATGTACTTGAATTTCCTTACAATAACCCTGTATGTGAAAATCCTTCCTCACCTGTGTTTGAGCCACCTGTTCTCCCACCTTATAAAATCAGGAGTTCTAAATGTGACCACTGAGAATGACTGTCACTGTGAAACTGCTTCTTTCTCCTGGCCATCTCCAGGGGTCCTCAGACTACGGCTGGCGGGCCACATGCGGCCTGCCCAGGACATTTATCCAGCCCGCCGGGTGCTGCTGTCTGTCCTGCTTAGCAGCCGACTCGTCCCGGGCCCGCAGTGCGCATAGGAATTTGTTCATAGTTTTTTTTTTAAACTATAGTCCGGCCCTCCAACGGCCTGAGGGACAGTGAACCGGCCCCCTGTTTAAAAAGTTTGAGGACCCCTGAATCCGTTCCCAGCAGTAACATGTAAAACTGAGTCAAGACATGCACATCTTACCGGACAATTTACTACTCTGACTCTTCACAGTGAAAAGTGCTAATAAAAAAGCAAGGTCACAATCCTAGAGAAAAGGTATTTAATGATGTATTGTTTTACATAAGACAATTTGATTTACTTTATACAATCGAATCTAATGGAATCTAATCCCTACCATCCTTCCTTCTGCCGTTATCCTCCCCTGTTCCTTGCACTAACATTTTCAGGGAACAAAATCACTTAAAAAGTCTCAATAAATGTTAAACTGATATCCCCGTTATAAATAGATTAACTTAAAACAAATTCTCAAAACAATGCTTAACACATATTAAGTGTTCCAGAACAATCTCACTTTTCTCCATCAGACAAAACATGGAAAAAACAACCAACAACCACCCTGTCGTGCGTTAAAAGTTCTCTTATAACGTGTGGCTGACGGCCAACTACTGACAATGGTTACAAGGAGGAAGAGGGGAGAGGAGCAGAGGATGTAAGTTTAATCCTTCAGTACATCATTTGACCGATACGTACAATACATTCACGTATAAGCATGTTGAAGAAGATATTACTTTAAAAGAAACAACATAAACATCATTGTGAGGGAAATACCATCCCCTATGATATCATAAACTCAGTCCAAAACTTAGCATTCACTGGATCATTTCCGGGCATACTCTAGGGCAGCGGCCGCCAACCAGTGGTCTGCGGACCGAGAGGGTGGCAACCGCTGCTCTAAGGTAAGGACGAGTTTCTGAAAAATATTCCATGAATAGGTATGTTTTAAGAGACGGTACAATTAATTAGTGTTGATTTTAACAACGTCAAATAAAGTTAACTTAAAATAAATGCTGATAGGATTTTTAAATTATACACACTGTGTCTAATTGTCCACAGAGTAATACAAAAATGTTCATAACTTAAGGTAAATTGGTATTTTCCTCTAGCTTACCCTTTCTATTTAGAATATTTCTGATTAAACCACATTCAATAACTGAAATTCAAACAATCTCCCAGATGAAACAGTTGGGAAAAAACGAAGAGGAGTTTCTATCATTCTGAATGTTCTACAGATGCTACAGATAAGATGATCCAACATTAAAACTAGCATGGCTGGAATATGGAATGAAAGAAAATCCTTTCAGAACAATGAGCAAAATGCAATTTACAGTGTCATCTGTGACTAAAATTCTGAACTCAGCCTTTCTTATTTTTAAAACTTTTGCCCAAATTTCTGCAGATTACAAGGTCTAAACATTTTAAAATCCCACTTGGTAGACTTACCATACATATTAGTATTAGGTAATATTTTATGCTTAATAAATCTAGCAAATACATTTCAAAACCCAATTTACATAAAACATGTTGCACTGCTGATTGCATTTTACAGCAAAGAAAACCTGGGAACAGAAAAATTAAGTGACATTTAAAAAGTGACACTGGGTTAAATAATGAAATTGAGAACATAAATCAGCCTTAAGTTCTAATTAAAAATTTTAAATCATTACCTCTTTTCTCACAGATTTGGCACAAATATTTTTTAAATGCAGTCTACTTTTTTTTGCATGTACTTGAACATTTTTCAAATTACATACCCTCATTAATGATAAATCCCAGTAATGAATTTATTTACCTCACCATGCTCTAGAGTTAGCAATCCTTTGAGATAGTCCCTTGGGGCTTTAAAAAAAGGTTTCTCTTAATATCACATTTTTAATCTTCATTTTTACTCATTTGTCCAATAGAGGAACTAAGAGCCTGTACTAAAAAATCAGTGGCATCATTCAAATTGTTCCCTACATTTTCATAATATTCAGTTATGCCAAGAGGAATAAAACTGTGCCTATCAACTTAAAGTTGGGCTCTCAACCCATAGTCAGCATGAAAAAAATTATTTTCTTTCTGTCTAATGCATGAAACAAAAGAAAAACTACTAAAGCTCTCAAAAGACACCTCAACGCTAATATACCTGCACGCTTAGCTCTCATCCTTTAAATCCCTTCTCTAAGAATAAGACTTCTCTAACAGTGGGGAGAGCTGTCACTCTCAGAAAGCCAAGCATGAACAGTATAAAGAAAAGTAAATTTGATTAATTATCCTTAATAAAGTTTGTGTCTAATTCTTCCCTCTTTCCCTAGTCCAACGAAGTTTGAGCTAACCCATAAGCAAGTTTTACTCATATTTTCACTCAGTTTTGTCATATCACCAAAGCAGAGATTTCAGAATGAAAACTCCCCAAGAACGTCATTCAATATCTCCTGTGATTCCAAATAAACCCGACTGCACTAACAAAAAGGAAAAAAAAAATCTCCCTTGAAAGTTTAAAGAGTATAGTTGTTCTTTTATCAAAATAGAATTTTTCACGAGTGACCTAAATAGAACTGCACCTTAGGAAAATCGAGCCTTTAATTCTGGAGAGTAATTTGCACCTAGAGAAAAATCCAAGGTAATAGTTTTCTCCACATGTGGACTGCAGAGCAAATCTATGTGTTCTGAATTGCTGGAGCCTGGGTATAGCCATTTGCTGGGCTATGCTGCAGGACCACCGTCCTAGTGAGAATATCTTGTAACAAGGTGCTTTTGATACCTCAGTACCTAAACTGTCTTGGATGGGGTTCCAGACAACCCTGACCATAAAATTCTGGCATTTTAATTAGGTTTCAATGTACTCCTTAAATGGTAAAGCACAAATCACATGACAATTTTCCCATTCGGGTAAAACATTAATAAGGAGCACGTAAGTAGCACAACTTTGTATTTAATAAGCCCATAAACACTAATTTTATCCCCAAACATTTTTGGTAAAGAGCCAACTCAAGGAACGTACTGATAAATCTTACATTATGCCAAAAATCTGTTACTAAATTGTTGTATGCCAACTCATTTTTCATAAAACAAAACACATTTTATAAGTAGCATTAAAAAAGCATTAATTATTTGATGGTACCTTTTAGTCAGCCCTTTTTTTGTAAAATATGGACTTCTCATATAATAACATAACTAACCACTATCTAATTTGTTGTGTAATCTTGTACTTGTAAACACTGAATTTCTTAAAGTGAGCACAGCTGTTTTCATAGGCCAACTTCATCCCAGCATTACTGCCTTCTCCCCATTTCCCAAGTTCTAAAAATGTAACCCCAAAAACCAGCTGTCCATCTGTGGTAGCGTATACAGCACTAGAAAACTTGAAAAAAGAAATGGAGTGATTTTTTTTAATGTAAAATAGAAACGTAAATGTATTCCCAAAAAGAGGTCAATGAATTTTTTTTTTGGTAATGATCACGATACATGCCCATTAAAAGTTCTTTTAAAAAGTAGCAAGATCTGCATGTCTCAGATCGCTTTTCCATATGTCTGTCACCTAAAGGAACCCAAAACCTGTTTGTCTCCATGAACACTGACCTCCATGATGCCGCCAAGGTCAAGGAGACCTACAGGAGGGGATATGCTGAGTAAGTGCTGATGTGCCCAATTCTAGGGTTCCCTTTAAAAATAGAGAAGGGAGAAACAAAAATAACATTTATTCACATCTCACAGGAAATGATGTCTCAGGTTTTAACATTCAAGTACCCCAACCACAGGGTTTTACGTAGACACGTATCAGAAACAGCCAACAGGGCAAGGTTTCAAAGGGGCATCGCGTCACCGAACCAGGCACAAAAATTGCTGCCCAGCAAGAACGAACCAGACCCCAGACTGAACCAGCCTCCCTTACACCTTGGACCGAGAACCTTCCGTATGGTGTCCTGGCTGCAGGCCACAACGACTCCATTTCAAAATGAGGGTTCCTTCTCTCTTGACCGAACTTTCTGAAGAAGACAAATCACCAAAGATCCTTAACCAAGAGAAGGACCCACAGCTCAGAAAGGCTTAGGCGAAGGAAGGAGCCGCAGATGCGGAACCGGGAACATTAACTTCACCAGGAAGGGTCCTGGCTGGCGTCTCCTCCTTCCCCCAAGACCCCTCCACACATTTCCTGCGCAATCACAATCTTGCGCCTTTCACAAACCAGACATGTCCTTGGGTGAGATTTAAAATGTAAACACTTTTACCCCCTTGGTATAATCTGTGTAAGCTAGACTCAAAAAAACCTTACCGATTTTGAAATTTCCCAGTAACTTTCAAATATGGAAAGAAAAAAAAAAAAAAGACAAGTCAGAGCTAGCGCTCGATCGTTTAAAAGTGACTCCACGGAGAGCCGTTTCACGAGGGATAATTCACTCTAACGTCCGGTAAACAGGTCACACGCGTGGTAACCGCGGCCAAGCAAAGAGGGGAAACCTCGGGAAACCTGGGCAGGAGCACTGGGCCTCCCGGTCGGCCGGGGACTGGGCTGGGAGAGTCTCCCAGTGGCTTCCAGGGGACGCTCCCGATTGGTGGGTGGCAGCGGGTCAAGGCGATTCCTTAACCCCGGCTGTTCTAACTCCACTCCACTCCGATGGGCCCCCCACGCTCACTGCAAAAAGGCCAGGGCTACAGCGTATCAAGTGCTCCGGTGTCCTCCTATTTTCCTCCCGCGGAGCACCGAGCCCGACACCTGAAACCCCCGAGACAAACATCACCCTGTTTCGGGGCTGCAGAGTTTGTAGTCAGTATTTTTAAAGTCCACCTGGCACAGATTCAGTCGGGGTGTGTGCGTGCGTGTGTGTGCGTGTGTGTGTGTGTGTGTGAAAGATTAACCCGTTTCCTGCATAAACAGGGAAGGACTCAGGACCCTTCAGGCAGTTCCCTCTCTCCCAAGTAACTTTCTGATCCTTTAGTCCCAAAATAACCAGAGGCAACAAACATCAAACATTGGCATGGCAACGTCCACACATCCTGCCCCAGTGCAAGCCACAGTCGGATTCGCTCTTGTCTGGTTCCCACCCAGACGGGTCCTCCCGGTCCCTCTCGCTTCCACCCAGTCCTGCCGGCTTCCCCCGAGTTTTGCTGAAATCCGCCACTTCAGCTGGCAGGGGCACACGCAAGGCGCCTCGTCCCAAGGGCAGAGTTTCTCCCAACTGCCCCACAAACACGTCCGGGGGGCTTCCTGCGGCCCCGCGCGCACCTGGCCGGCCCTCGCCCCCTCCCCGCCCTCCACCGCGCCCCACCTGCCTCTCGTCGCCGGTCCCCACGCCCGGTCGCCCTGCCAACTCCTGCCCAGGAGCTGCACTCCCCCTGCCCCGAGCCCCCACCACTCTGCGGCCCGACCTCGAGCGGCAGAGGCGCCAAAAAGGCCCCGGGACCGGTTGACCCCGAGACGCCCCCCAGAGGCCGGGTCCTGAGCGCCTGTCAGCGCCCCCGGAAGGGGTCAGCCAGGGGGCTGAGCTCGCCGGGTGCCCTGTCCTCCCTGACAACCTCTCCCCACCAACCGCACTCACCTGGCTGGCTCCGGCCGCGGGGGTCGGGGGTCGCGCGAGCAGGCCGCCAGCCCGTCCGCCGCGGCCCCCACCCTCCGGCACGCGCGCCCCGCCAGCGCGCGCCCCAGGCCCGACGCGCGCCTGAAGCGCCGGGGGGAGGGCGCACGTGGCCGCGCGAGCGCCAGGGGGGAGGGGGCGCGGGGAGAACGGACACGGGGGTGGGGCGGGGGCGCGACGAAAGCAACGGCTCGGCGGCGTCCGCGGAGAGAAAGCCGCCTCGGCCGTGTCCCTCATGGCGCGCGGCGGCGGCGGCGGCTCCTCCGGCCTCCCCATTCCCTCGCCTTTAGTTTGACCTTTCCCTCCAGTGTGTCTGAGGGAGAGCGGCGATGCGCGCGCGTGTGTGTGCAAGCCCGTGTGTGCGCGCGTGCGCGCGCGCGTGGGGAAGGGGCTGGGTTCGCTCCCTGACGCCTGACGTCACTGTCATGGCAACGGCAGCCCCGCCCCTCGATTCCCATTTCCTGCCTCCGCCCCTTGTGCACCGACCGGGATCTCACGTGCTCACTCACACGCACGCACGTACGTACGCACGCACGCACGCTTGGAGCGCGTGCGCCCAGAGCGCTGGGCGGGGGGGGGGGGGGGGGGGGAGCGGGGGGGTCGGGGAGGGGAGTTGGGGTGTAGGTCATCTGGGCCTCTGGGTCGCTTTCCTGAATTCGACCAATCCAGTGAGAGGGCGCCGTGGGCGGGGCGGGCGCGGCGGGAGAGCGGCGTGAAAAATTTCCCGAGGTAGCGGCCGAGCACTGGTGGAGAAAGGGGTTCGTTGCCCGGGAGTTTAGGGAGAAGGAGGAGGGGGCGGTGGGATAGTTGAGGGATGGGAACCCGGGTCCCCGGATTTAGGGGAGATTAATCCTTATCCAACTAGGACCGCGACAGTCAACCTCGTATTGCAGTGTGGCCCGGCCCCTAATGCTGTGTGACCTCGGACATGTTACTTAAACACTCTGAACTGAATGTCTTGAGTAGAATAGTGTTAAACGCCTCACCAGGCACATGGTAGACCCTACATACTTGTGTGGAGCCCACAACCTCCTTACTCCACAAATGGGGACACAGGGCGCAGAGAGATTGAAAAGATTAAACGACTGTATCACTGTCAGTACTCTGCCTTCCCTGAGAGAGAGGGGAAAATTCCGGAGCTCCCTTTGCTATCTGCGGGTCATTTTAGCCCCCTCCCCTCCCCCCACTCATGCAGAAGTTTAGTTAGAGCTCAGGACTTAAGAGCCCTGGAGCAACTTCCCAAAAGCATTTTGTTGGCTTCTCCGTTTGCATCTGAACAAGGAATAGAATGGCGCTTTTCCTAAGTTCCTTTAGGGTGGAAGTTTCCTCTATAAAGTTTTGGTTAAAGTTTAAACACTGGAACAAGAATGTGCACATATCTAGCTAGTGGGGAGAGGTTAAATCAGTGAACCAATGTTTATGCCCTGTCCGCTGAGCAGGCAGGAATGCTTTTCCAGCCGGAAAGGAGCCGGTGACCTCAGGGCTATGCAGGCACCTTCGGATTCAGGTGCCCTGGTGACCGACTCATTGCTCAGACTTGTGCTTGCTTTAGCTCTTCCTTCTCACTTAGCTGTCCATCACTGCCTCCCAGCAGTTCTCCAGTGCGGTGGTACGACTTAACTCTAGGTTTGCTGTTAACTTTTTTTCTGCCTCCCTATCTCGTAGCCCCAAACCTAAACCTGATGCAGGCAAAGGACACCACCCATTCTTCAAACATGCCCTTCTGTTTCCCATGTTCTTTCCGTGAATTCATTCACGTGACCCTTCCACGTTTCAGCTAAAATGTAGACTCTTCCGGAAAGTCTTGCTGGATCTACTCATCTGGAGTGAAATAGTCCCTTTTCCCGAACACTTGTACTGGGTATACCGGTTAATAATGCGGATTTTATAATCAAAGAAAACACGGTAATTCCAAGAGAAACATCAAAAGGGCATTATTCAAAGGAATGTCCATCGCTAGCTACACATTTCTCCCATCTTTTAGGTAACTTGTGGATGCCGTCCCAATAGAACTTTTCTGGTTTAGAGGCAAAACAGAGACCCAATTTTCCACTTCTTCATACGTCTTGAAGTGCTGCTCAGAAAGTGCATGTGCCATCGATCGGAACAAGTGGTCATCTGAAGGAGCAAGGTCTGGTGAATATGGCGGGTGGGTTAATACTTCCCAGGCAAGATCTTTTAATGTGTCTTTAACTGGTTTTGAAGTGTGTGATGGTGTGTTATCATGAAGCAAAATTACTTTGCTGTGTCTTCTGGCCCATTCTGGTCGTTTTTACGATCAAAATGTGGTTCAAATTGATTATTTGTTGTTGGTAGCGATCAGTATTAAAGGTTTCACCTGGTTTGATGAGCTCATAATACACCACACCTTCCTGATCCCGCCAAGCGCAGAGCATTGTCTTCTTTCTGAAGCGATTTGGCCTTGCAGTCGATGTTGATGGTTGACCTGGATCAACCCATGGTTTTGTGTGTTTGGGATTCTCAAATCCACTTTTCATCGCCAGTCACCATTCGATGCAAAAAAAAAAAAGGCTTTTTGTGCCATTGAAGCAACATTTACTGATGATTTTTCGGTTTTCCATTTGTCTTTTGTTCAGTTGATGTGGCACTCATTATCTTTCCTTTAAAATCTTTCCCATCGCTTGTAAACGATCGGAAATTGTTTGCTGAACAACGTTTAATCTTTCTGCAAGTTGTTTTTGAGTGTGACACTCATCTTCATCCAGTCATGCTTGTAATTGTTGGTCTTCAAACTTTTTCGGTTGACCTGGACGTTCTTTGTTTTTCACATCGAAATCATCATTTTTAAAGCGTTTAAACCAGCGCTCACAAGTGTCTTGAGATGGAGCATGTTCACCATAAGATTCCCAAAGTATACGATAACTTTCAGCAGCACTTTTCTTCAAAATAAAGTAATGAATTAAAACTTCCCACAAATGCTCTTTTTTTTGGCACGAAATTTGACATTTTTAAGTGTAAAAATATCTATGACGTTAACACCTTCAGAAAATTTGACATATGAAGTTTAGAAGCTTGCGGTCAATACAACAAAATAGCATACATAGCAAATTGCATATACACTGACTGGCCAGATTATTATGATCTCTGAACACATAATAATCTGGCCACTCAGTATATATATTAGAGGCCCAGTGCATGAATTCATGCATGGGTGGGGTCTGGCCAGCCTGGCCAGGGGGAGGGGACATGGGTGGTTGGCCGGCCTGCCTGCTGGTCAAACTCCTGGTCGAGGGGACAATTTACATATTAGCCTTTTATTATATAGGATATACACTGAGTGGCCAAATTATTATGCGTTCAGAGATCATCATAATCTGGCCACTCAGTGTATATCGACATATGTGTAACTCCATCAATTGAAAAAAATCTGCATTATTAACCGGCACACCTTGCTTGGTACATTACTTGGGACTCTGTTCCTCGAAGACTTTGTGCTCTGTGATTTACGCCCATGTTACCTCCAGAAAGCTGCTGCGAACATCCGTGTATAGTTAGCTGCCCCGATTCGAGCGTCTTACGGTCTAACACCACCCTGTTACGGCTGTGTTTATTTGCCTTCTCCACCAGACTGTAAAACTCCTTAATTGCAGGAATCAAGCTACTTCCACTTTGCATTTCCAGCACCTTCCTCAGAACCGCAACCCTACCGAACAACCAGCCATAAACTGGCTGAATGGGCACCCTGCCCATTTCATAAAGTTGTTAGGAGCAGACTTTACCTTGTTTATATCTCTGAGCTTCAGATTTTCTGGCAAGTTACGAGTTCTCCGTAAATCTTGGACTACTCTAAAACGCACCTGAAAGT
Source organism: Corynorhinus townsendii (assembly GCA_026230045.1). Taxonomy (NCBI): domain Eukaryota; kingdom Metazoa; phylum Chordata; class Mammalia; order Chiroptera; family Vespertilionidae; genus Corynorhinus; species Corynorhinus townsendii. The sequence goes on from JAPDVU010000010.1 coordinate 53,811,757, forward strand.
ACGTGGTCACACTCACGCTGTGAAAGAGGGCATTGGCGGCAGCACAGGGTCCTGAGCAGAACAAGAAGTAAGAGGTCCAGGGAAGAAGAGGTAGTCATTTCTTCACTGCTACTGGGGACCTAGGATGAGAGATTTTTCAGACGTTAGGGATGAGGTCATCGGCCGATGTAGCTGACGTTGCTCCCGGAATAGGGGGAAATTATGTAAAGGGGAGTCTTTGAAAAACATCAAGCAATGCTTGCTTACTCTGAAGTGGTAACATGTGTTTACATGTCTTATCTTCTCCACTGGAATGTGAGCCACCGGGAGGCTGGGCCCTTGGCTTATCTTATTCATGTTTGTAACGCCAACACCTACCAGGTTGTCTGGCACAAGGTGGGCACTCAATACTTGTTTATTCAATGAGTGAATGTATTATAAGCTCCATGAAGGAATAAAGCTATTACATTTCTTTGATTCTCATAAAGTGATACCCTAGTATTATGCCGGTAATAGGTGGGTACTTGAAATAACAACCAATGAATGAAAGGGTAGCGGTGAGGTATGAAAGACCTACCACATATCGTGAATTTAATACATTTCATTCATTAGCCCAGTTAATCAATCACCTATCAACCCTATACTGTTGGTATTGGTTCAGATAAGGAAACTAAAGCTTAAGGTGGGAACCGGACTGGGCCAAGGTCACACTTTTAGTTGTTGGCTGAGTCGGGTTTGATGACAAGTTCACCTAATTTGGAAATAGACTATTATGGAAGGTATTTTGCTCCTGCTGGTGACTCAACATTTGTTAGTGTCCACCCCTGTTTTGTCAAGACCATAGTCTTCTACTTTGTATGAGAAATATCAGGACTCCTGTTGCTTCAACAGGAAGAAATAGGCCTGTGTTACATGCAGTGAGTGTGCACAAGTCAGGCTAAACGAGACTGTTTTCCTTTTCTCTTTATAATTCTTTTTCCGTAACTGAAATGATGACTCCTTAATTTTAGAATGCAAAGGTTGGGCCTGTAAAGCTAGGATGTTTAAAACTGGCCTTTGGAACATGAAGGACCCAGCTGACGCCTTTTTGGAGGCTAGTAAAGGGAAACGTATTTGAATTCGTGACATTGTCAGCTGAGCTAAGGTGAATCTTGGCATTTAAAAGGCAAACATTAAAAAGTGGGGTCAGAAGAGGGCCAGGTATGTTTGCGAAAGGGCCTCGTTAGAAAAAGGGGAGGAAATTCAGTTCTTATCTCGAGGGACTCTGCCCCAGGATCACAGGAGGCCCTCGGAGTTTGAGTCAGAGCTCAGGCAGAGTTACAAGCACCCCCTTGACTGGAGGGCACTCTCTCTGGGAAGGGCAGCGTCTTTCACCAGAGCATTAGCTTGCAGGGGGAGGTGGTGAATGAGGAGGAAGTGAGGAAGAGAGCCTACACACACAGTTAACCAGACCCGCTCACTCAGTCCTGGGATGAAAACGGGGAATCACCTGTTCTACCTTCATAGCCTGTGGCAACCAATGCATGGGAATTAGCAAGCTGTCTGCAGGCTGTGCACTGCACAACCCCAGGGGGCGCTATTTACATGGGCGTCTCTCTGGGGCTGTATAGTACCCAACCTGCAGAAACCATGTAGCAATGATGAGTGACATGTACCAGGCCATCTCTGTCTACCTTGGCAATTTAAGTGATCCTGATTATACCTCTGATAATACAAATCAATATTTATTGAATGCCAGTTATCATCTAAAAAACTCCAATGGATATTATTGTATAAAGTTTTATCTAAATATTTGGCCAAGTCAGATTTGATTACAAGTTCACCTAAGTTCATATTTCCAAGTGCTTATTAAACTGATGTCACTACCATTCATGTGTTTATTCTAATAAACAACAATAGAGCTTCTAAGTTCCAGGCATGATTCAAAAAGCTGGTTTCAACAAATGTACTAACCACTAATGACAGCCTGGCCAGCGCGGCTCAGGGGTTGAGCATTGATCTATGAACCAGGAGGTCACGATTTGATTCCCAGTCAGGGCACATGCCCGGGTTGTGGGCTTAGTTCCCGGTGGGGGATGTGCAGGAGGCAGCTGATCAATGATGCTCTCTCATCATTGATGTTTCTTTAAAAAAATTTTTTTTTTTAAATTTCAGAGAGGAAGAGAGAGGGAGAGAGAGAAGCATCAATGATGAGAGAATCAACTATTGGCTGCCTCCTGTACGCCCCCTTCCCTCCCCTCCTGTAATCTGAGCATGTGCCCTGGGCTGGAATTGAACCCGGGACCCTTCAGTCTGTAGGCTGATGCTCTATTCACTGAGCCAAACCCACTAGGGCTCATCATTGATGCTTCTATCTCTCCCTCTCCCTTCCTCTCTGAAATCAATAAAAATATATTAAAAAACAAACAAAAAACCCCCACTAATTACAAATTTTGGAAAAACGATTACCTGATTTCTTAAACAATAAAACTTACGCTTTTTTCAGCTTATTCATGCTGTTCTCCAGATCCTCTTTGATAGACACTTATCCACTAAAACTTGGATATGAAAGCTGGCTCATCCATTGCAGACAACGCAATATACCAGGATGTCCCAGTGAATGAAACGTCTGTCGACCTTTCCCCCATATCCCGCCATTTCTTTTCCTTCCTCGCTCTTTCAGAAGAGGTGCCAGAAGGTTAGGTTGGCTGCTTAAGGGTTTCCAGGAGTGCTGGGGAAAAGCATCTTTAGTAGGTGAGTCCGAGGCTCCCTTGTCCAGGAAAGAGTGTAACCAGCCTGTAGCCCCAGGTCACTCTGGGGAGGAAAGCTGACTTCCACGTAGACACATTTGACTTGGACTGTTATCTGAGCAAGAAATAAATGAAAATTTGGGAGGTTGTTTGTTGTAGAAGCAAGCTTTCTTCAATGGATTAACTAGAAAAGTAAATGATATGTCCATATTGATACCCCCATATTTGTGGAGCTGCTCATACATACAAGTAGGGTTAAATTCTTAATTTTGGAGCCCCCAATCACATAGTTTTATTCCAAGTCTTCGATGGCCTTTATATACACACTAGAGGCCCGGAGCACAAAATTCATGCAAGGTGGGGGGCGTGGATCCCTCAGCCTGACCTGCACCCTCACCAATCCAGGAACCCTCAGGGGATGTCCTACTGATGGTTTAGGCCTGCTCCCCGGGGGGAGAGCAGTCTGGCCTCCCTCTGCAGGAGGTGACCGGGCTGATCAGGGGAAGGCACCGCCCCCATTACCCCGCTGCTGCTGCCACTGCCGGCCACCGCAGCCGCTAAGGTGTTTTCATCCACATGGACTCCAGTCCCTTCACCACAAAAAAATGACAACTTTCTTTAGATATTTTCATGATGTCTCTTTCATAGGATATGACATTTCTTTCTTTTTGTCCTCACCTGAGGATATTTTTCCATTGATTTTTAGTGTAAAAGAGAGAGGGAGAGACAGAGAGAAACATCAATGTGAGAGGGACACTTCGATTGGTTGCCTCCTGCATGAGCCCTGACCTGGGCCCCAGCCAGGGAGGAGCCTGCAACCTAGGTACATGCCCTTGACCAGAATTGAACCCGGACACTGCAGTTAGCAGACTAAGGATCTATCCACTGAGGCAAACCAGCTAGGGCAGGATATGACATTTCTTAGCCCCTCCAGCAGTGGACCTTCGTTTTTTCCTCCAGGAATGAGGTGGAAAAACCCTATATCACCTTCTTGGATTCTTATTCCCCAAGTTACCAAGAACACTGCGAGTGGCATATGGGGAGCTTAGCCAATGAGCAGTCAGAAAAGGTGTTTCCTCTGTAGCTCACATGCAGAGGTGGGACTGCCGGCGCGCCACAGCTGCCGGCCCTATTCTCTGCGGGCCTGCGCCATCCGTGGCTGGCCTCACCGCGCACGCAGTCCCCTCCCACCCACCTGTGTGTGCAGCCTCCTCTCGAGCAGTCGTGACGTTATCGCGTCCTGGACAATTTGCATATTACCTCTTTATATATATATATATAGATATAGATAGTAAATCACTGTCACACAGTTCCAGAAGCTGATAATTAGTTTTAAAAAAAGCCACCAGGAGGAACTAATACACACACATGCAGAATCACTGAGCCATACACATACAAACCTACACGCCTGGTACAGAACAGCTGGGGGCAGAGCCTTGGGCCACTTTCTTTATTCTTGCTCTTATCATGATCAATATCAGCATCTTCCTCACCATTATGCTTTAAGTCAAAGCACTCTAAGACGTCTGAAATAGGAACCTTGACCATTTCAGGATCTGGGGGAGGGGTGAGTGGTCCCCAGGAAGGTGGAAGGCTGTTTTTTCTGCGTCGTCATGCCCTCTCTGTGATGTCTGTCCTGCGACCTTATGTGGCATGCAGCTCTAGACCAGGCATCTGTGTCCAAATGACCCTCAGCTCCTCCAGAATGACTGTAGGGATGGAATTTCCTGTTGATATTTTGTGTGAGAATCAGCATGAAGGACTACAGCGTGGCTAAGGGAGCTTTCCATTCTCCCCAGGATGGGGCTTGGGCCCGCCCCTGCCGGCCAGGAGCGAGCCCTGGGGCCGAACATCCCGTCTTTCTGTGGGGCTGACCATTTGAACCAAGCTGGAGGCCAAGGGACACAAGGCAGTAACAGCCAGAGAGGTGAGGCTGGCTAAAATTGTGGTAAAATCTGTGGGTCTAGGAGCGCTGCAGAAGTCACTCCTGTCAGATGTCCTTACCGTCAGCCACCACATCGCTCCTGCCAAATGCTCCGAGGCCATGAAGAAAGCCCGGCACTGTGTTAGATAGGGACACACCCGCCAGCTCCGAGCCTCGCTAAGAATCATGGAAGTCCTCTATCCGTTTCCTTGGCAATGCACAGGAAGGAGTATTTATTGTGTAACCACCGTGTGCAAGGTGCTCTCCTAGGTGCTCTGTATATGCCTGGTAGTCAAGCCTCACAACGGCCTTGCAAGGTTAGAAGGAGCAGCAAGGAATGAGGAATTATCTCGAAGATGAGAAAGCAAATTCAGGGCCTGTAAGCTACCTGCTCAATGTCACTACAGTGGTGATGTCACTGTAGTGCTCTTTGAAAAAAGGCAGCTTGTGCATGTAAGGGCTAATTCCAAGATCATGGGTATTTTAAGCACATTTTTACTAAAAAAAAAAAAAAGTTAATATGGTAAACATTAAAAAATAGGTATACTCACAAGTAACTCCCATCAGGAATAATTTGGAATTAAAGGGTTTTAAATGATCTCTACCTTATTTTTCTGGGAGGGGAGCCAAGTCCTTAATAAGAATTTCTGCAAAGGAGGAACCTGGGACTGAATCTTATTTATAGAGGCCAAGATGATTTTTATTTTAAGCTCACATTCTTACTCTCCACTTGAATTTGCCTGTGAATACAGGAATAGCAAATAATGTGAAGACTTAATTTTGGGTTGTCTAAGTCCTCCTCACCCCGACTGCAAACCCTAGTTTAGGCTTAAGGCAGGTTGATGCTGAGTCAGACCTAACAGTGTTCTCCTGCCTCGCCTCTCTCCCTCTAGTCCACAGCTAATACGATTTCATATTCACACTGTAGGACGGGTATCGCTGAATTTATGTTTCGTAACTGCTTGAGTTAAAATGGGGTGGGCTCAGTGCTATGCTGTAGCCTGCTCACACCGGCTTATAAGAGCTGACCACACACACCTCTGCCTGACTCTGCATTCCGTGACATCTCATTGGTAGCTTGGAATGGGCTACTGTGGGAGTGTTTACACGTGGAAATTGGCAAGCGCTACAAATCAGGGCTTTTATTCATTTGCCAGCCCACGGCTGCACAGATTGTTTGGTTTGCTCAAAATTACCTGCTGTCTTCATGTGGGGCTCTGTGCCGCCCTTCCCGGTGAGAGAAGGGTATTGAAGCCGGGCGTGGCCATATGACTTGCCTGGTCAGTGGCCTGGGACCAGGAGGACATGTGCCATTTCTAAGCAGAGGCACATGTGCTGAGTTTTTCTTGTCCTTTTTGCCACCAGCTGGCATGTCTCAGATAGTGGCTAGGACTTCAGTCCGAATCCTAGAATAAAGAGAGCGAGAAGCAAATCCCAGCCAGTCTGCAAAGGCCACGGACACAAGCAGGGAATTGTCTTTCCTTTTGTAAAGAGGCGGGGTTTGTTTGTTGTTACCCCAGCATGAATGAGGCTAGGCTGATGATACAGCAGTTAGGATCTATAATTGAGGGGCTGGCATAACAGAAAACCTAAATTGTGGGGCGTTAACTCGGGTTGGGAGTAGGAAGCAAACAATGTTATTGAAGGGTAGGTAAAGGCGGCCGTGTTACCGAGTTGTGATGCATTTGGTAAAACTGTCGCCTCGGCCACTGGGAAAGCAGATATGTACTGAGTGAGCTTGTCATTTCAGGCAAAGAGGGTATGAACAGTATGTTACATCCCCAAGGTGCTACGGTCTATACGTAAGGAAGCACTACGAGAGAAAACCGAGTTTAGCAGAAATTTGTCCATTTTGGAGAGATGGTAGAAATGCCCAGAAAATTGAGGGCTCACAGGGCTAGAGGCTGTAACTGATTCTCATTTGACAAAGGCTGGTTAACATTCAGCCTTGTGACGAGGACCAATGGAAGGTGTGATTCCTCTTTTAAAAACCTCTGGATTGATTAAGGGGGCCCCAGCCACATCTTTTACATTGGACTAAATGGCTTCAGGGGAAAAGATGCCAAGGTGGAAGCCAGATAAATTCAAGATACTTGCGTTTAAGTCTGGACAGGGTCCTAACCAGAAAGGAATCATGGAGGTGGCCATTGGCATGGGGTTTATGTGGGATTCTGTCACTAGCAACCAAGGAATTCTGCATAATAAACCACATCACAGGGTTATTGGCAGGATAAGCGGATTGTGTGTATACCATTGTTGGCACATAGTACATGTTCAATACTTAGACCTTCTCATAAAGTCTGTTATAAGCTGAGAGTCAGTAGTTCTCTCAACCAACGTGGGCCAGAGAGCAGATAGGAAGTAGCCAGGAAATCTCAGTCAAAAGATTTGATGATGATAATGATCCTGGATCGGGTGGACGCGGTTCGGGGGAAAGAACTGGGGTAGCATTAGATAGACTTGACTTTGAACCCACCTCTGCCCTTTGATATCGGAATGATCCTGAGCCAATTGCACAGCAATGCTGGGCCTTGGTTCTGTTATCTGTAAAATGGGGCTAATATGATTGTCTCCTCATAGTGATTAACATAGGCAAGTAATAAAGTAGGACACATCATTGTGGGCACCTGGACGTGCCACAAATGCTGGACCTGCCTCCTCCTCCTCCCGCGCCTGCTCCCACCAGCACACGCTGGCCTCCCCTGACAGGAGATACCTGTACCTGTCAAGGGAAGCCTGCGGGTCGCTGCCCCGGGGTATCTTCCCCTGGGGAGCCTCTGCCGGTCAGGAGGGCTGCTGAAGAGTAGGAAAGAGGGGTTTGTGCTTTTATCCCCAAAGTATCCTAAGAAGTCTTTTCTGATTTTTCCTCAGTATTTATTATTTCGCTAGAACTCAAACAAATGAGGGAACTTGATTTGCTTCAGGAGGAAAAAGGGAGAGAGTCACAACTGGTAGTGGAGCCTGTTTGTCCTGGGTACCACAAAGCCCTGGTCTGGTGATGCCATCCCCGCTCCCAGGGTTCGGCCCTGGCTCGCCTCTCACAGGTAACTCGCAGCATTCCCGAGGATGGGCCCTGTGGTCTAGGAATTGTCATGTGCCCAGATCGGCACAGTCACACTGAGTTAAAGATGCTGTATTCCAGGGTATTTCGTGTGTGGGGCGAAGACTTCTCTCCCTTCCTGGCCGTGGGGAAGAAGCACAGTGGAACTAGGAGCAGAGCCAGCCTTCGGATGAAGCCGGATGCTGAGGACATAGCAGCCGGGAACGGACAGAACTTGTGATGATGCTTTTAGCTGATAAGCCTGCTATACCTAGACCCACCCTACCTCTGCACAGTAATAGGAGGTAATGGATTTCCTTATTTTTATGCAAGGCTTTCCATGGTAGAAGTTGATCTGTCACAAGAGTGGGACAGCACCTCAGGGTAGAATGCACCAGGGTGGCTGAGGATCGCAGCCCTGAACTCTAGCCACCCAGGTTCATATCCTGCTTCAGCCAGTGTTGCCTGTGTGGCCTTGGGTAACTTACTCAGCCTCTCTGCACTTCAGTCTTTGCATCTGAGAAACAAAGATACATTCGCATAACACATATAACACAGTGCCTGGCTCAGAGTAGGTTTCAGTATAATCTGACTCCTTGTCCTGATGACCTCCAGTGGCCGAGGTCATCTTAGTATCTACAGGTGGATCCTGAGCTGGCGCCTCCATTCTCCTTTTCCATCCCGGACTCTCTCTCTTCGTTACTTTGGGTTTTGCTTTCATCCCCTTTCCTGATCCTCTCTCTTTCCTTCGTCCCTCTCACTAGCCACCGTTGTCATTGATTTATAGCTTTATTTTGAAATATGTAACTTTACATTTCTTCTTTTTAATTTAAGAAAGGCAAAGAGTGGAACATTTTATATTTCCTTCAATAAGAAAAGAACATTTTGATTTGCTTTTTATACATCCCCATTACATCCATCTGCTTGGCTTTGGTCCAGTGTTCCACTCTGTCAAAATCATTTTAAATCTTGACATTGTCAGTTATTGGCTTTGCCATCCTTCCTGGCTTCATATCATCTGCCAAGTCCTGGACAGAACCTGCTATTTCGGAGCATTCTGTCAGTCATCCGGCTGGGTGAGTGTGGTGGAAATCTTTGCATCAGTACCTCTCCCGGTTTAGCAAGCTAAGGATCCCCTTGGCTGCTTGTGGGGACCCAGAGTCTTTGGTCCCAGAGATTCTGGTTCAGGACACCTGTAGTGGGGACTGAATTCGAATTTCTAAAAGCTCCCACGAGGGCTGAGCAGGGCTGCCCTCCATCAGTGGCTCACTCCAGTCAGCAGTTCATTTTTCTGTTACATTGTGCAAGTCCATAGCAGCTGGTCCAGGTCTGGTACCATGAGGTCAGAACCTAGGCTCCACCTGCCTGCTTTCTGCTGTACATGGCGTGTGGGTTCCTATGCCAGAGTGGTTGCTTGAGCTCCACCCATCATGTCCACATTCCAGCCAGTAGGAATGAGGAAGTGGGCGAAGGCTGTCCTCTCCCTTTTTAAGGCTGTGTCCCACAGGTTGTAAATGGCCCTTCCATCTTCTTGGGCATACCTTTGTCACATAGCCAAACCGAATTAGCTGCAAAGAAATCTGGGAGGTGTAGTTTTTCTTCTGGGTGTGTTGTGCCCAGCTAAAAACCAAGGTTTCAGGACCATATTAGAGGAAAATGCATCTCTAACATTACTTATTTTCAGAGTAGTAATGACCTACTTTTTCCCAACTCTCCGGCTAGAGGTTTGCAATCTCAGCCCCATTGTGTGCTAGGCAATTAATATAACATTCTGAATTTCTCTGTATTAGTCTGCTCAGGCCGCTATCACCAGACACCATAGACAGGGTGGCTGAAACAATAGAAATGTATTTCTCAGTTCTGGAGGCTGTGAAGTCCAAGATCAGCAAATGCAGGCAGTCACCTTCTCGTGCTATCCTCACAGGGTAGCTTGGGGGCCGGAGGTTGAGAGAGAGATGCTTTGGTGTCTCTTGTCAGAACACTAGTCCTATCTGATCAGGACCCCAACCTTATGACCTTGTTTAACATTAATTTCCTCCTTCCTCCATCTCCAACTACAGGCATACTGGGGGAGGGAGGGAGGGGAGGGCTTTAGTGACTTTCTTTTGGTGGGGGGGAGAGTCAGTTCAGCCCATAGTACCCCCTATAAGTAAATATTATTGCTTTTATTTCAGAGTCCAAGAAATCATGTGTCAGAGAATTTTAATCATTTCCCTGAGGCCCCAAAGTAACTAAATGCTTAAACTAAGACCCAAATGAACTCCATCAAAGCCCAGGATCCTTCTAATGCGTATTCGGCGTCACTGATATTGTGCATATGTTTGCAGGGTGAGTCTTGGATCAGCCAACTACGGTTGCTGATCCAGAGACAGGCACCTATTTTAGTCCTTTTGTCTGTGCCTCAGCTAAGGGCCAGCTGATTCAGGCTGGGCAAGACTGGGTGCCTCTAAGCTGCTGGCTAGGACGGGTCTCCCATCATCCTTGGACCCACGAACTTGTCAGCATATGGTCTTCTCATGCTGAGGGCAGAGCATGCCCAACTGTGCAGGCCCATTTCAACCCCTGCTCGCAGCGGGCCTGCTTTATGCCATGGTCCAGGGCGGTCATGTGACTAAGACCAAGGAAACGGTATACTAGTCCCAGGAGGGAGTAAGTATTTTTGAATGCATTCTCATCTACCGAAAGCCCTTAGGCAGAGGCATTGGAGTGGAAAGAGCACTAGACCGAGGATCAGGAGTCCCGAATTCTGGCCCCAGACCTGCTGTCAATGACTGGTGTGGCCTTGGACATGTTACTAATCCTCTCTGGGTCTCTCAGGCCCAGTCCGGCTTTTTGAAGAGGCTGTGGCTTGAAAAACAAACCATTGCCTCTCAAACTTCTCAGCTCCTCAGAGGGTGGCTTAATCTTCACATAATCTGAGCAAAATGCACACACAGCCCTAGGGCCCCTTCGGAACGGAGGGGCTAATGTTCGTGACTCTGTTCATGAGACTGTTAATGACCCAGCAGGAGCGCGTGCAGCTGGGCCCACTGGTCACTGGAGGGCTCAGGAAGCCATGAAGCCACGGGGCAGCCACTGCTGCCATGACCTGCTCCTGGCGCTGGAGTGCAGGCCGCGCCTCTGCTCAGACAGGTGCGCTGTCAGGGATTTCATTTCGGTGATTTATTGTAATGCTCGGAGTGCGCTGGCAAACACGCCATGGTTTATTTTGCAGAATTAATGAAGTCTGATTCATCTCCCCGTCCCCAACAGACTCCGTCCTGAGCAATGGAGCAGGACCGCAGGCTTTTGTGTGAATGATGCGGGCAGGGTTCGTGGCTTGGGAACCCTCAGGAATCCTCCCAGCCTGCACTTGTGAATCACGTGGATCTTGGCTATTAGACCCAGTGACTAGGGAGAGACCTTTTTAATAGTACAGTGTACATATGATAACAGCAGCTGCAGTTAATTGAGCTGGTACCGTGAGTCCGGTGCTCTGCTGGCCCTTCCCATGCACTATCCCGATTCCTGGAAAAAGCACATGCTTTTGACTTGGATAGGTACCAGTTCAAATCCTGGTCTCGCCACTTACAAGCCATGTGGCTGTGGATGCAGAGCGGACACTACCGGTGTCCCTCATATACTCCACCCCTAAGTTCTCTGCCTCCCCAAGTTCTGTACCATGGACAGCCCCAACACCTTGACCTTCCCTGTTTTGTTAGGAGAGATCAATATGTAAACAGTAGCTTATATTAAAAATAACACCCACGGTGGCCTTAAGCTGCAGACCGAAACACTCAATCTCTCCATTTCACTGGGGTTCAGTCCCTTCCACAAAGTACTGGAGGTCCTGAAGACTCACTTCAGAATTGAGGGGTGCTGTTATTGCTGTTACTGAAATACACAAGAGAGGAAGAGGGGACCGTGCTGGGAAGGGGATTGCGGTAACAACCAGGACGTGAATTTGAGTCCTGGGTCTGGTGGACAAACTGTGTGGTTTTGGGCTAAGTCAACAAACATTTCGAGTCCCAGCTTCCTCAGTGGGGAACGCGAGAGCCTGTCCAGCCTGTTGCACAGATTTCATGCAGAGACCTTTGGCGAGAAAAGCTGTCAGTGACCAGTAGCTCCACGTTGCAAGTGGAGAAACCGAGGACACAGGTGTCAGAGGTAGAACAGAAGACACATGGGTCTCCAGCATTTCTCCCACCTTGTTCCATGTTCCTTCACTTTGCTGCAGCCGCACGTCCCTTGAACAAGCCAAGCATATTCCCACCTAAGGCCTTTGCCTTCACTGTCTCTTTTCCCTAGAGTGTTCCTCCTCTACATCTTCATGCTCTTCGAGAAGGGGTTGGCTCTTTCTGGTCATTGAGGTCTCAGCTCAAACATGGCTTCCTTGAAGGGGACGTCCATGGACACCCATCAGAGGCGGCCCCTACCCAGCTCCCTTCAGCACATCTTCAGCCAGCATTTATCTCCTCCTGAGATTAGCTGGTGTATTTGTTGTCTCCCACCCCTCTTCCTCCTTGAGAAGAGAGACCCTCCATGTCTCATTTCCTGCTGCATCCCCAGTGCCGGGAACAGGATTTGGCACACGACAGACACACAATAAATCGTTTTTGTAAATGAGTGAGTTATTGGCGATGAATTATGTACAGATTTAACTTCTTAATTTTAATAGCTTTCTGATATGCCATATGGCTCCACCATAAGTCACTTAAGCAGGCCTTTTGAGATGGATACTCAATGTCTTTACTCTGTTTCTTCTCTGCTTCTCTTTATTTTTAATGTTTTTGCTATAACAAACAAACGAGTGTAATCTGTGTGTACTTGTTAAATTCGATCCATAAATAAAGCTACCCCTGCTCTCTTCTGATTTTCACTCCGTGCTCATCTCTTTCCATCCCTTCGTTTTGAGCCTATGTGTGTTCTTAAAGCCGAAGTGAGTCTCCTGTAGGTAGCATAGAGTTGGGTCTCGTTCTTAATCCATCCAGCCACTCTTTGTTGTTTGATTGGAGAATTCAACTTATTTGCATGTAGAGTAATGATTGGTAGGGAGAGGGCTTACTGATGCCATCTGATTAATTGCTTTCTAGCTCTGTAGTACTCTCCTGCTCTCCCTCCCCTGCTGCCTTCCTTGGCGCTTTGATGATCTTCTGTCGTGTCGCTTTGGTTCCCTTCCCCTTACGGTTACCTTCTGTGAGTCTCCTGGAGGGTTTTGCTTTGTGGTTACCGTGAGGCTCACATACCGCATCTTATTGATATAGCAGTCTGATTTATGCTGCCACAATTTAACTTCGATCGCACAAAAACTCCACCCTCGATGAGAAGCTTTATAAATATCCTCAAATGCCATACATTCCGTAGGTGGACTGTTCCAAACAAATGCAAGCACTGGACTGTATCTTCTGAAGGAGCTGTTTACTTAATTCAGGAGAGCAAGAGAGAGTCAGGTGGCTGAGAATTTGAAGGCAGGGCTGCCAAGAATTCTGTTCTTCTGCGGATTGAAAGTGGACCATTTTTTGTGTATGGTCCTTACTTTTACGTAAGAGATGAAGTGTTTTGCAGAGCAGGTCCTGAGTCTTTGTTCAGTTTTGCACCTCAGCTCCTAGCACAGTGCCTGGGCACAGTAAGATACTCAATTTTATGTTGTAAGGTGTTTCTTTAGTGTTCATTAATACATGTTGGGTAAGTCGGGTTATGAGTGCTTCTTCGCCATTGTTTTTAGGTTGTAAGGCGGGGGTACCTGTCTTAACTGCGCATTGGAATCTTCCAGAGGTCTTTTCAAAGTATTGGTGCTGGACTTCTCACCCCTAGTCATGCCAACTGACGTGGTCCAGGGGAGAGCCTGCACCTGGTGATGTTAGCAGCCACCTGGCAATGCTGAGTGGCCAGAGGAGGGTTCCTGGTGATGATGGAGACACAGGGTCTGGAATACTCAGCAGAACTGGGTTCTGTCACCAACTATTGGCATGCAACATGGCTCCAAACACAGAGCATAGGAGAGACCGTAGAAAGTCAGGCCACTCCACCAGGCCAGCATGGCTCAATGGTTGAGTGTTGACCTATGAACCAGGAGGTCACGGTTCGATTCCCAGTCAGGTCACATGTCCGGGTTGCATGTTACATCCCCATTACGGGGAGTGCAGGAGGCCCCTGAAATGATTTTCTCTCATCAGTGATGTTTCTATCTCTGTCTCCCTGTCCCTTCCTCTCTGAAATCAATAAAAACTTATAAGAAAAGAAGAAAAAAAAAAAAAAGAAAGAAAGAAAGCCAGGCCACTCCAGATTGGTGGGTGGCAGGTTGGAGAAGTGAGGGAACTCACAAGGCCTGTCTTGGGCCCTAAGGTGAGGAGGTCTCTGCACCCGCCCAGCAGGATGCTGAAAGCTACGTGTATCCTTAATGGGTTGAGTCCCACATACCATCCAGATGGTCTCAGCAGCACCTTGCTGTCTCAGGGTGGTCCTGGGGTAGCTTCAGTGCAAGGAAGGCAGTGGGTGCACATTCCAAGGACGAGGGAGGGAGGAGAAGCCTCCGATTGCCCAGGTCCTGCTCGTGGGTCAGTCAGCCTCACGTCCTCTCCATCTCCTCCTCCAACACCAACTTGCTGTGCGACCTGAGGCCAGTTACTCTCTTGACTTGGGTCCTGGTTTTCTCATCTGTGAAATGTGGGCACTGGATTAGAATGGTCAGTCTTAATCATTTTAGTTCTGGAGCCCAGTGAGAGAGCTGAGCCCCTCTGTGGGAAAAACACCTGTGCATATTTACCCCAAATTCCCAGGCTCTCTCAAGGAATTCATGAAGTCGCTTGTATTGGCCAGGATTCTTTGGTGGTCACACGGGATAGGGCCTCAGCTCAAATGGGCATACACCAAAGGCAGGGCCATGGTGCATGGTCCTCAGCATGTTTGAAGAAGCTGTAGCGTTAGGCATGGCTGGATGCAGGAGTCCGAGGGGCCCTGTCAGGAGCTGTCTCTTTCTAATCTGGCCAATGCTGTCTGAGTTATTGGCTTTCCCAGGAATGGCCTCCCCGTGTGACTGCAACCATGTCCGTCAGCCATGTGGGCTGGCATCCTACCAGCTCAACCCGACATAAAGAGCACAGCTCTCGCCTGGTTCTGTTGAAAGTCCAGGCCTCACAACCATCCCTGTGGGTGGGGGATGCATGCGGGATTGGCACGTGCCTGTCATTGTAACAGGGCGAGTTGGCCCTACCTGAACCATGTGGAGAGTGAAATATGGTGGTTCCCCAAAAGAAAATTAGGGTATTGTTACCATGGGGGGGGGGTAGTGGGTCCTGGGAAGGCAGAGACTACAGACATCCATCTCGCGTTTGACAGCTGTGTGTCTGTGGACCCCCGGAGGTGCATGGCTCCAGGTGGACAACTAGACTCGCAAACTCTGAGAGCCCTCCCCGCACTAGCAGTCCACAGAGATAGACTACAAGGTATTCCTTTTTATTTTTTATTTTAAAAATATATATATTTTATGGATTTTTTTACAGAGAAGAAGGGAGGGGGACAGAGAGATAGAAACATCGATGAGAGAGAAACATCAATCAGCTGCCTCCTGCACACCTCCTACTGGGGATGTGCCCGCAACCCAGGTACATGCCCTTGACCAGAATCGAACCTGGGACCCTTCAGTCCGCAGGCCGATGCTCTATCCACTGAGCCAAACCAGTCAAGGCCACACGGTATTCTTATGAGTCCTGTTTTTGAAAGCTCTATCTATCTATGGAGAGCATTAATTTTTCCCCTTTTGTGTTTAATTTTATATTATTTAAAAAATATGTATTTATTGTTTTCAGAGAGAGGAAGGGAGAAAGAGAGAGAGGTGGAAATATCGATGAAAGAGAAACATCTGTCGGCTGCCTCCTGCACACCCTCTACTGGGGATTGAGCCCGCAACCTGGGTATGTGCCCTGACCGGGAATCGAACCCGCAGCCTCCAGGTGCCTGGGATGATGCTCCACACCAACTGGGCTAATTTAACATTCTACTCCGATTTTCTGAAGCGTCAGTTATCTCTGAGCATCTTTTTGGATGGCAGTAGTTAAGGTGGCTTGGGAGCCCGGGAAGGAGATCTAATAGCCGGGGATTTGAACCCTGGCCTCCACTTCCGAGCACAATGTTGTTTGCATGAAAATACTGCCTGATGTCTTGTCTTCCATAGTTTCTGTTTTGAGAGATTGGCCCCAGAAGTACCAGTTCACGCGAATGAACAGTTCCTCCTCCATCATTTAGGTGGAATTGTTTTCCCACTTCAAGGCCTGGAGCCTCGCCATCTCATGAAACAGGGGTTTTTATTTATAGCTGACCCTTTTATTTAAGAAAATGGTACATCCAGTGATCTTTCCCCTCTTCTTCAGTCTGTACTTATCCAGCTTACATTACCTCCTGGCATCTGGGCACCAGCCTCCGCCCAGCCTGGGACTGTGTCTGCCGTCAGTGGGCGTTGTCCAGAGAACCCTGGGTGACTAGTGGGAGGGGTGTTGTTGGGTTCCATGCACTGGAGCATCTCAGGACTCGGGAGAGGCCACGCCCAGAATAAACAACCCGCCTTTTATTTTAAGAGAGTGTAATTTCTTTTTTTTTTTTTCTTAATTAAATCTTTATTGTTCAGATTATTACAGGTGTTCCACTTTTTTCCCCCCCATAGCTCCCCTCCACCTGATTCCCCACCCCACCCCATGCCCTTACCCCCCGCCACTGTCTTCATCCATAGGAGTAAGATTTTTGTCCAATCTCTTCCCGCACCCCTCACACTTGCTTCCCCTGAGAATCGTCAGTCCACTCCCTTTCTATGTCCCTGATTCTATTATATTCACCAGTCCATTCTGTTCTTCAGATTTTTTATTCACTTGATTTTTAGATTCACTTGTTGGTAGGTATGTATTTGATGTCATTTTGTTGTTCATAATTTTTATCTTTACCTTTTTCTTCTTCTTCTTCTTCTTAAAGAATACCCTTCAGCATTTCATGTAATCCTGGTTTGGTGGCGATGAACTCCTTTAGCTTTTTCTTGTCTGTGAAGCTCTTTATCTGACCTTCAACTCTGAATGATAGTTTTGCTGGGTAGAGTAATCTTGGTTGTAGGTTCTTGCTGTTCATCACTTTGAATATTTCTTGCCACTCCCTTCTGGCCTGCATAGTTTCTGCCGAGAAATCAGCTGACAGTTGTATGGGTACTCCCTTGTAGGTAATTAACTGTTTTTGTCTTGCTGCTTTTAATATTCTCTCTTTGTCTTTTGCCCTTGGCATTTTAATTATGATGTGTCTTGGTGTGGTCCTCTTTGGGTTCCTCTTGTATGGGGTTCTGTGCGCTTCCTGAACTTGTAAGTCTATTTCTTTCACCAGGTAGGGAAAGTTTTCTGTCATTATTTCTTCTAATAGGTTTTCAATATTTTGCTCTCTCCCTTCTTCTGGCACCCCAAAAATTCGGATGTTGTTTCGCTTAAAGTTGTTCCAGAGGCTCCTTACACTATCTTCATATTTTGGGATTCTTTTTTCTTTTTGTTTTTCTGGTTGGATGTTTTTTGTTTCCACATATTTCAGATCTTTGGTTTGATTCTTGGGGTATGTTGATCTACAGTTGAGTTTCTGTATATTCTTTATTTCAGACAGTGTATGCTTCATTTCTGACTGATCCTTTTCCATTTTTTTGGCATTCTCATTAAGGTCCTTGAAGGTCTCACTAAGCTCCTCAGAAGTGTCATCAAGTTTCTCGGCGGTTTTTAGAAGATTCTTGAGTAACCTTATAAATGTGATTCTGAACTGTATGTCATCCAGTAGTTTGCTTTCCTCCGTTTCTTTCATTCGTGACATGTTTCTTTGTCTCCACATTTTGGCTGCTTCCCTGTGTTGATGGAGTGGCTTTGTGTGGTAGGTGACCTATAGGGGGCAGTAGCTCAGCCTCCCCAATCACCTGATGTGGACGCTCTTGGTACACCCCTTTGTGGGCTGAGTGCAAAGTCTTGGTGTAGTTAAGCCTGAATTGCTGTTGGTACGCTGGGAGGAATTGACCTCCAGGCCAATTAGCTGTGAGCACTCCCTGTGTCTATAATGGAAGAAGTGCTGCACTGAAGACACGCTTATGGGGCAGGACTTGTTTCAGTGGGGCTTTGGTGCTCACTGAGTCTGCCTCTTGAATGTGTCACTTATGGATGTGAGGAGTTGAAATCTGGTGTCTCACACTGACCACTAGGTACACTGGCTTCTGGATCTCCAATGGGGTGCAGGTCAGCTACTATCTGAGGCCACTCAGCAGGAGCTACAGTGAGAGCTGCAGTTTTCTCCTCTTTGCTTGGGGTTTGGAGGTTTTGGAGCTGTCTGACCCCTGCTGCAAGTTTTCTAGGTTAAGCTGAGATAGGGCAGGCTTTCTTATGCTAATTGAGCTGCTTGGAGCTTGGGTGGGTTTGTAGGTTGTGTGGGGCGGGGTCTCAGGGCGTCACTAGGTTAGGGCGTGGCAAACAGCAATGGCTGCTAGTAAGCCGGCTCTGTGTCCCCGACCGTGTCCTGGAGTCCTGTGCCCCAGTACCGTAAACAATTATTCCTGCGTGCAGCTCTGCAAGCAAGCCACTCTCACTGGCAGACAGTCCAGCTTCTCCCCGTAGGAGTTTGGGTCCCCCGAGTCTCCCCAGAGACTGGATTTCAGAGTAATCGGGGGCTTGTCTCCGTTCAGGTTGAAAAAAGCAACGCACCCAGTCGCCCGCAGCCAGCCCGGATCACGCGCCTCCGTACCTCAGCTTTTCAGCCCTCGTGCACGTCTCAATGCTCTTTTCTCTTTCCTTCTAGTTGTAGAACTTCCACTCAGCCAGCTTTCCCGTGGTTCTGGGTGATAGACGTTTTGTCTTTTAGTTGCAGTTTAAATTGTTGTGGGAGGCAGCAGTTTAGGTGTTTACCTACGCCGCCATCTTGGATTCCTCCCCAAGAGAGTGTAATTTCAAAGGCAGTGGACAAGTTCAGAAAAGGATACGATTTTTGTCCGAACTATCAAGTAATTTAGATGTTTAGTAATCTAGGATCTCAAATGGTGATCTAATGGACAAATATAAAGATTCACTGCTTAAGGGGCCAAAGATTTATTGCTTAGTTTCCACAGGTATTTGGAGGAGGGGTCTGAAGGATGAACAAACATGTCTTCTTTTTTTAACTTTTCCAAAAGTGGAAAATTTTTTCACTTTTAAGTATATTTTTTGTTGTTGATAGTATTACAGATACACAGATATCTCCCATTTCCCCCTTTCCCTCCCTCCTCTTCACCTCCCCCTCCCCCCGCTGCTTCACTATAGTACTGCCCGTGTCCATGGGCTATGAAACATAAGTTCTTACTGTGCACAGAAATTTTGCTGAAGGAAAGAAGTAAAATGAATGACTTGGGAAAAATGAATCAACAACTGACTTTATTCCATTATAATCCATAGAGAAGTGCATGGCAGATAAGTGACTGCTTCTCTAAATAGGTTCTTGCGGCCCACGACACACTTCCAATTCTCTTTTGTCTTTGAACTCGGCATCTCTTGTTGCCTGCTGTCTCTCTGACATCTCGCCCCCAGTCCCTCCCCCCACGACCTGGGTTGGGTCCCGGCTCCGGCACTGAGGAGGCAGAGTCAGTCAACCACTGCGAACATCTTGTAGCACTTCCTTCTAGTCTTCATCTTGCTGTTTTAAATCACTGGGGTATTGTTACGTAATTTTTGCTCCCCCATGTTACCGAAGCGCCTCTTGGTACATCATGTTAAATGAGGGCTGATGCTCTCTCTGCACAGACACACCTCGATCCTCATGCCTGTCCCACTGCTGTCAGAGGAGTCTCACTGACATGATCCTGTTTATGCCAGTGGCTGTCTGGAGGGTGGTAGTGGGGGGGGGAGAGGGGAGAGGGGAGGGAGCTGGGGAAGGGTGGGCGGGGCCAGGTGACTGGGAACTATTTTTACTTAGCGATCATCACAGCGGAGTCAGCGCGGCTTCGCTGAAGAGGACGCTGACGGTCATTTAGTTCAACGTCCTCATGTTACGTGTGAAGAATCAGAGACGCAGACATGAGAATCTAGGTGTGTCCGTGCAAAGAGATAACATACAATCGTTTAAATATAGGCAGACAGGTGACATGACCTCCCCAGGTCGCCCAGCCTCACCTGGGACCCGAACTCTCAGCCCAGTGCCCTTTCTATTCCAGTCCAACCTCTAACCAGAGTCACGTGGTGCCAGAACCTCGTCTGAATCCCACTTCCTCGGGAACAGCGTTTCCTTAGGAAACAGAGCTGGACTCTGGAAATGTGTTTGGCAGTTCATTTGTTACAAATTGTCAGCGTGATTAGTGGTCCCTAGCTGCAGGCTGAAAACAATTTCCTGCCCACCCAAACAAAGCGAAGTAAGGGAGCACATGATGTAACCCTGTTTAAAAAAAAAGCCATTGACATGTTTCCCAAGGAGAGGAAGCTATTATTATCCCAGACTCAGAAATGGGCAGATGAGAATACAGAGACCCGGCAACTGGTCCAAAGTAATCAGCCCAGATTAGAAGTCAGGATTCCTGATGACCACCCAGGGCAAGAACTCTGCTGGCAGCTGGCCTTCCGGCTGGAGGGCCGTGGCTGGGCCACGTTAAACAGGACATGGTTAGAAACACAGTTCCCAGGCTTTCTCCTGCTCTGTGACCCCTGACCAGGAAGCTCTTGCCAAGAAGCTGTTGGCTGCTGCATCAAACTTCTGACCCTCATCAACCAGTAAGATGATGCAAACCCATGTGGAGTGGCCAACTTCCTGGCCACGCCCCAGTGGGCAGGTGGCTTCCTCTGTCCCTTCGGATGTCCCTTTGGGAAGGGGAAGGAGAGCTAGCTGCCCGCCCAGCTCAGTGACCAAGAGGTAGAGTGAGAAGGACTCTCCCCACAGGTACTTAACTTGCAGGGCTCTTTGGGGGGCAGGGGACGGAGAGCCAGGGCAGGAGACGTTAGGCAGAGGGGACAGGTACAGCGGGGCGTCCGGGGCCGCCTTTCCCTGGGAAAGAGGCAATAAAAACACTACTACGATTACGTGTTTGTTTGTGGTCCCTGCCAGACCGTGAGCCGCAGCCTTGCAGGCCATACCTTATTAAATCCTTGCAGACTGAGGTGAGATCCAGGGGTCGCAACGTTATTTGAGACTGGGCACAGCAGAGCCCCAGGCCGAGGCTGCCGTCAGACAGGGCTGGAGGCTGTCTGCTTCTGGAGCTGTGAAGGGAGAGGCCTGAGCGTTTCCCAAAACACACAAGTCCCGGCATTGGGGCCGTTCTCTGAGCGACGCATAACTATCCCCAGTTGGCGGCTGAGGAAAGTGAGGCCGCCTCTCCCAGGGCAAGTATTCAGCCCAGGATCTGAATTTGCCGGCGCGGGGCTGTTACATTCCTTTTCTTGTGCTTTGGTGCCAACGCACTGAGGTGAGTGGCCCGGGCTGAAAGGAAAGCAGCTGGACGTGGATTGGCTTGCGCGGAAGTCTGCAGCCGAGGATCTGCGTGCATCTGATGGTTAAATAGTAAACGGATGTGTCGGGGGCACCCGCTGTGGGCTAGGCCCTGTGCCGATCGCTCACAATTCTCTCTGGGGTGGTATCTTTCCACGTTACAGCTGAGGAAGTCGAGGCTCAGAGAGGTTAAGTCATTGAGCTGGGCATGGCAGAGGCAGAGTTTGAACCCATAAGTGTCAGGTTCTGGATTTTGGACATTTTCTGTTGTTCTTGTCACCTGGGCTTCTGACCGATTGTCCATAGCCTGGAGGTTCCAACGACCCCCTCCCTGGATGTCAGAGTCCAATCCCAAGCCCAGGTCGTTAGCTGTACTTCCGACCATCTGGCTATAAACTGGAGGTTCCCGTGGCCCCCTCCTCGGGTTTGATTAATGTGCTAGAGCTGCTCACAGAACTCAGGAAGAAACATTTTACCAACTGGATCAGGGGTTATTATAAAAGGATGGAGCTCCGGATCAGCAGGTGGAGGAGATGCGCAGGGCGAGGTGTGGGAGGGCACGGAGCTCCCATGTCCTCTCCAGGTGTGCACTCTCCCCACCAGAAGGTCTCCAAATTCTATGCTCTTGAGTTTTTACGGAGACTTTCTTTCATAGTCACGATGGATTAAATCACTGGCCGTGATGATTGATTCCATCTCTAGCCTTCTCCTTTCCCTGGAGGTTGGAAGGGTGAAGTGGGGGTGGGGTAGGAGTGGGGGCACAGAGAGTTCCAGCCTTCTCGTCACATGGTTGGCCCTCCTGGCAACCAGCCCCATCCTGAGGTGCCTTCCAAAAGTCATCTCGTCCATTAACAAAAGGCCTTTATCCTCTCTCACTTAGGAAATGCCAAGGGTTTTAGGAGCTGTGTGCCAGAAGCAGATGGAGATCAAATCTATATTTCTTTCTTTTAAAAAAATGTTTTATTGATTTTTTTAGGGATAGGAAGGGAGAGGGGGAGAGAGATAGAAACATTGATGAGAGAGAAACATTGATCGGCTGCCTCCTGCACACACACACACACACACACACACACACACACACCCCACACACACCTGCCATCGAGCCCGCCACCCGGGCATGTGCCCTGACTGGGAATCGAACCTGTGACCTTTTGGTTCATGGGTTGACCTTCAACCACCGAGCCACACTGGCTGGGCCAAATCTGTATTTCTTCTTATAAATCCCAATATCATACCTGGGAACAATTGCACAGATGGGGCCACGATTGGCTCCCGAGTTGGACAAAGCTCTTGGCTCTCCACCCTTTGGGTCCCCATTCTCTCCCTGGTCTCCCCAACTCAGAAGCTGGAGTCGGCCACCAGCCAGCATGGAGCTTGCAAGGCTGCATTCAGGCTCCTGGACGCCCCCAGAGCTCTGCAGGCCCTGCAGCCTGGGGTCTTTGCTCTGGACACCCCAAGGTCTTCTTGCATAGTGCCTGCAGGTCCTCGACTGGTCCTGCTGTGTGTCAGGCACAGAGCGGGGCAGCCTATGTGCATCTCAGAGGCAAGTTGCTTAGTTAAAGTGCTAAACAACAGGGTAGGGCTGGCCCTGGGAAGGGATGGGGGGTGGGGAGCGAATGCAGGGACAACCTCTTCCTGCTAATTGGACAACTTGCTGTTGGAACAGCACTGAAATAATTTTCTGTCATTGTCTGGCTGTGTGGAGGGTTCTTATGTAATATGCTTTATAAATATTCATCTAGATACCTTATCTAGAAGAGTTTGAGAAATTTCATTGATTCCCCCAAATCATTCAAATGCCTGGGGTGGAATTTTACAGACCACAATCACAGCCAGTGCCTGTATGGGTGTTCTTATTTCCTGCTGCAGCCGACCTCTGAGGCCACCCTCACTCTAACACCTATGATTGTTCAGTGAGAGTAAAGTTCTACACTATTTTCTAGGGCTCTCTTCGCAGCAAATCCCAGAAACCCCATTTGATATAGATCAGGCACCAGTGGGAAGTTATTGAAAGGAGTTTTGCTCATATCTTATCCTAGCTAATAAAAGAGTAATATGCAAATTTACTGTACCTCTGCTACACCCACAAGCCACGCCTACCAGCCAATCAGGAGCGAGTATGCAAATTAACCCAACCAAGATGGCTGTGGCCATGGAGCTGCAGCAAGCAGGAGGCTTGGGTCCCCCCCCCCCCCATGGAGGAAGCCAAGCTTCCCTGCCACTCTGGCTGGCCCAGGCCTACACTCAATGCTACAAAGTTTCAATTATAGAAGATAAATAAACCCCAGATTCCAGGGCTCCGCTTGGGTTGCCCGGGGGCGTGGCCGGCCTGCAAACCACCACAGGCCCCCTTCCCAGGCCGCCCCATGCCCCAAGGGAACCCCCACACTGATCCAGGACACCCTTCAGGGCAAACCAGCTGGCCCCCACCCGTGCACCAGGCCTCTATCCCAGTGATCGGCAAACTGCGGCTCGCGAGCCACATGCAGCTCATGAGCCACAGTTTGCCGCTCTGTTGACTAATGAGTTTGCCAACCATTGCTCTATCCTATCTAATAAAAGAGTAATATGCAAATTGACCATCACTCCAACACACAAGATGGTTGCCCCATGTGCTCAAAGATAGATGCCCCTATGTGGACACAAGATGGCCAGCAGGGGAGGGCAGTTGGGAGGGACCAGGCCTGCAAGGGAGGGCAGTTGGGGGCAATCAAGCCTGCAGGGGAGGGCAGTTAGGGTTGACCAGGCCTGCAGAAGAAGGCATTTAGGGGTGACCAGGCTTGCAGGGGAGGGCAGTTAGGGGCAAGCAGGCTTGCAGGGGGGCAGTTAGGCATCAATCAGGCTGGCAGGGGAGTGGTTAGGGGGTGATCAGGCTGGTAGGCAGAAGTGGTTAGGGGCAATTAGGAAGACAAGCAGGCAGGCAGTTGGGAGTCAGCAGTCCTGGATTGTGAGAGGGATGTCTGACTGCCCATTTAGGCTCGATCCTACCTGGATCAGGCCTAAACAGGCAGTAGGACTTCCCTTGAGGGGTCCCAGATTGGAGAGGGTGCAGGCTGGGCTGAGGGATACACACCCCTGTGCACAAATTTTGTGCATCGGGCCTCTAGTGGTAAATACTTTGGAGGACACAGGAGTGTAGGATATAATCCATGATTTCAAGGACACAGTCTGTTTCCCAAGGTTAATGTAAGAAAAAAACTTACATTGGATTTCTTTTTTTAAATCTATATTGTTGAGATTATTACAGACTAGAGGCCCAGTGCACGAATTCATGCACCAGTGGGGTCCCTCGGCCTGATCTGTGGGATTGGGTTGAAACGGGCTCTCCGACATCCCCTGAGGGGTCCTGGATTGCGAGAGGGCACAGGCCAGGCTAAGGGACCCCACTTAGGGCACGATTAGGGCCGGGGAGGGACGCAGGAGGTTGGCCAGCTGGGGAGGGACTGTGGGAGGGCTCCAGGGTGTGTCGGGCCCATCTTGCTTGGCCAGACCCCAGCAGCAAGCTAATCTACTGGTTGACTCTTTGTCCCCTGGTGATCAGTGCATGTCATAGCGAGTGGTTGAGTGGCCTTAGCATATTATTAGCATATTACACTTTGATTGAACGGACGACTGGACACTTAGCATATTACGCTTTTATTATATAGGATCTTTTTTCCCTCTATTGCCTCCCTTCATCCAGTTCCCACCCTGCCCCAGGCCATCACCACCCTATTGTCTGTGTCTATAGGTAATGCATAGATGCATATGAGATCCTTATTTAATCTCTTCCCACCCTCTCAATCCCCTTCCCACTGAGAATCGTCAGTCTGTTCGATTTCCATGCCTCTGATTCTCTTTTATTCACCAGTTTATTCTGTTCATCAGATTTTTTATTCTATTTATTTTGATTTTTAGATTCAATTGTTGATAGTATGTATTTGTTGCCATTTTGTTGTTCATATTTTTTCTTTTTTTCTTTTTCCTCTTCTTAAAGAATACCCTTCAACATTTCATGTAATACTGGTTTGGTGGTGATGAACTCCTTTAGCTTTTTCTTGTCTGTGAAGCTCTTTGATCTTTAATTCTAAATGATAGCTTTGCTGAATAGAGTAATCTTGGTTGTAGGTCTTTGCTATTCATTACTTTGAATATTTCTTGCCACTCGCCTATGGCCTGCATAGTTTCTGTTGAGAAGTCAGCTGACAGTCATATGGGCATTCCCTTGTAAGTAACTGCTTTTAAGATTATCTCGTTGTCTTTAGCCCTTGGCATTTTAATTATGATGTGTCGTGGTGTGGTCCTCTTTGGGTTCCTCTTGTTTGGGACTCTCTGTGCTTCCTGGACTTGTAAGTCTATTTCTTTCACCAGGAAGGGGAAGTTTTCAGTCATTATTTCTTCAAATAGGTTTTTAATATCTTTCCCTCTCTCTTCTTCTGGCACCCCCATAATACGAATGTTGGTATGCTTGAAGTTGTCCCGGAGTCTCCTTACACTATCTTCATATTTTTGGATTCTTTTTTCTTTTTGCTCTTTTGGTTGGGTGTTTTTTGCTTCCTCATATTTCAAATTGTTGATTTCTCAGAATCCTCTATTTTACTGTTGAATCTCTGTATATTATTCTTTATTTAAGTCTGTGTATGCTTAATTTCTGACTGGTTCTTTTTCATTTTTTAGGAAGTTTCTGGAAGATTCTTGAAAAACCTTGTAACCGTGGTTTTGAACTCCATATCCAGTAGTTTGCTTTCTTTCATTTCTCTCATTTGTGACATATTTCTTTGTCTCCGCATTTTGGCTGCTTCCCTGTGTTTGTTTCTATGTATTGGGTAGAGCTGCTATGTCCCATAGAGTTGATAGAGTGGCCTTGTGTAGTAGGTGTTCTATAGGGTCCAGGGGCTCAGCCTCCCCATTCACCTGAGCTGGGCACTCTAGGTGTACCCCTTTGTGAGCTGTGAGCACAGTCTTGTTGTAGTTGAGACTTTATTGCAATTGGCTGTGAGGACCAGCTGTGGCTACAGTGGGAGAGCTGCTGTGCAGGAGACACCCCTATGGAGCAGGACTTGCTTCAATGGGGCTTTGGTGCTCACTGATTCTGCCCCTTGAGGGTCTTGGGTCTCCAGGGAGGTGCAAAGTCAGTCATTGCCTGGGGTCCCCCAGCAGGAGCTATAGAGAGATCTGTAAATTCCTCCTCTTTGTGTTAGGTTTGGAAGTGCCCAGATGAGGCCCAACTATGAAGCAAGGCAGGCTGATGCTGGTGCTGGGTCTTGGGCCTTTTATTGATAGGTTTGGGGCTACCTGACCCAGCTGCAGCTTGTTTGAGAGAGTTTAGCCTGAATAAGGACAGGCCATTTGTATGCAAAAGCTGCTGCACACAGCTTGGGGTGGGGTTGTAAATTGGATGAGGCGGGGTCTTAGGGAATCACCAGGGTGGAGTAAACAGAAATGACTGCCAATCAGCCCTGCAACCACGGAGGTCCCAGCATAGGAACAATGATCCCTGCGAGCACCTCTGCCTGGGAGAAAGCTGCCCCCAAGTTCCTGTCCTGATGCCAAACAAGCCAGTTCCTCTTTATATGTGTCTGTATCCCCCAGAGCCTCATCCTGATGCTGGAGCTCAGAAGAAGCAGGACCTTGTAATTTCAATTCTTGGTGCCCGCCTTTTAAGAGGAACATCTGTGTCTCCAGCAGCCTCTGTGTCACTGAGACCGAATCCGCACTGGTTTTTACAGCCAGTAGTTCTTTTTTTTAAATTTAATATATTTTATTGATTTTTTATAGAGAGGAAGGAAGAGGGATAGAGAGCTAGAAACATCGATGAGAGAGAAACATCGATCAGCTGCCTCCTGCACACCCCCTACTGGGGACGTGCCCACAACCAAGGTACATGCCCTTGCTGGAATCAAACCCGGGACCCTTCAGTCCGCAGGCCGACGCTCTATCCACTGAGCCAGACCGGTTTAGGCAGCCAGTAGTTCTTACTGCCCATAGGGACTTCCTTTCCCAGCTCTGGGACCCTGGGTTAGGGGTCTGGCGTGGGGCTGGGACCCCTTGCTCCTCACGGGTGGCCTCCACAGAGACGACCTCCCTCCCAATTAAAAAACAAAAGGCACATGTGGGTGCCAGACCAACCCGTTCCATGCCTCCACACCTCCTACCAGTCTCAGTGTGCTTTCTTCTTTACATCTCTAATTGTAGGACCTCCATTCAGCCAGATTTCCAGTGGTTCTGGATGATGGTGGTTCTGTATTTCAGTTGTAATTTTGACGTAGTTGTGGGAGGTGGCGAGTACAGGCGTTTACCTACGCCACCATCTCCCTTTTCAATCCTTATTACATTGGATTTCTGTGTGGAAAGCACCTGGGATTTGGAGGCAGGAAGTCCTGGCGTGGTCACGTACCAGCTTCACAAACAGTGTCCAGTCTCGATTTCCTTGTCTGTAGAGTGAGGACGCCTTCCTCTCTTGCAGGCTTGTTTTGAGAACCAACTCATTGTATAGAAAGTGCCGGCCACGGTCCTGGCTCACAGGAAGAGTGTTGTAAATGGCAGTTGTGGCCATGAATCTAATAGCCAGTGGGTGGTCCTGGAGTTGCTGAGCTCCCGTGGTCGGGGGTCTGGGGAGGTTTCAGAAAGGAGATGGGCTTTGGCTGGGCCCTGGAAGATGGCGAGGGTGGAGATGGGCTGTCAGAGGGTGGCATACACCTGGGGTGGAGGCAGAAGTCAGCACAGCACGGTCAGGGGACAGGGCAGACTGGCCTGGCTGGAGAGGAGGGTTCACCCAGGGGCAACTGGTTAGAACAACACTGGGCCCTCGTGACAGCTGGTTAGAGTTGCCCTGTAATTCTCTCTCAAGTGCCTGCCACCCTGCCAAGTGGAAATTGGCACACTTTGCTCTGGCCAAGGCTTCTCCCTGGCCTGCCTGCATGTGGGCTCAGGCAGCGGGGCCAATGAATCGTCCTCATTGTCTGCCAAGTGTCCAATTAGGAGATTGCATACCTGGCATTTCTGTGCAGCCAGCCTCAGGAAGGCGTCCTGGAAGTGGGTCAGCCAGGCTCCGGCAGGGCATGTCCCGTGACCGTGGAGCCCCACGGCTGGGGACCCTGCGACTCCCGATGGCTGTTGCCCTGGCTTTTGTCGCTCTTTCTGTGCGGAATAAGGGACTGGAATAACAGAGAAGAATGCATTCACCCTGGTGCCCAGCATCTTTTTGCTTTGAAGAGCCCAGAACAGCCCTCAGTGCCCACCAAGTTCAGGGCTGTGCCTTCCCAGCAGGTGGTCCCAGCTCCCGCTGCAAACCCCCAGTGCAGGGGAGGCCCCCTTTCTGCTTTTGAAAGCCTTAGCAATCTGCAAGCTTGTTTTGCACTGAATTATGTACCAGCGCTTCTTGTGCTCTGTATTTATTTCTGTTTCGTTTTCATTTGTGGCACAGTTACAGGCATGGAAGAGCAAGATTGCAATAGCTCTTAATAGGGTCCAAACTCTCGGAGGGGCGATGTGAGTGAACAGTAGAATTAAATGGAGGGGCCTGGGAGGATAGGGCGTGGGGGTCTGGCTGGGAACAGAACCGAACCCCGCTGAAGGTTCCAAACTGGACACCCTAGACACACATAAGGGTCCCTGTGAGGCAGAGCCAGGAGGGAAAAGACACTCAGGTGAGGCCAGGAGCGCGGGCTGGCTGCAGGTGGCTTGTCTTCGAGTTTGCCCATAACGACCACTCTTGATTTTTACTCTCTGGAGCTAGAGAGCACAATTCCCCTCCCCCTCGCCCAGGATGGAGGGTGGAGCTGGGAAATAGCTGCCCGGGGGCGGGGCTAGCACTTGGCATTGGCAGAGCCTGGACTAGAATCCCTGCCTCTGATCACGCAGCTTCCACCGCAAATCCCTCCCCTTCACACACACCCCCCCCCCCCCCCCGCCCCAATGCCAGGTGGCCTCTGCAG
Source organism: Corynorhinus townsendii (assembly GCA_026230045.1). Lineage (NCBI taxonomy): Eukaryota > Metazoa > Chordata > Mammalia > Chiroptera > Vespertilionidae > Corynorhinus > Corynorhinus townsendii. The sequence goes on from JAPDVU010000010.1 coordinate 53,840,764, forward strand.
TTGAAGTACCACCAGGTCTCTTCCAACCAACTAGGAGTGGATGGGGGAGGGGTTATTCAGAAGGAGATGGGACAGACAAGTGGACAGCGATTGTAGTCCGTGGCGAAGAGCCTTCTATTCCAGGGCTTGCGCTGGGGAAGAGAGCGGCCAGATTGGATTTGTGCTGAAGGGCTGTTTCCAGAGGTGGTGTGTGGGATTCGATCGCGGGGAGGAGAGAGGGGGCAGAGGGGACACCGGGAGGCTGTCGGGGTTTTCCAGCGAGAGATGGGTGCTGGGAAAGGCAGGGACACTGGTGAACCCTGACCGTGTCCCGGGCGTGGCACTGAGCATCCTCCTCATAGTTGCACTGCATCTGGACATCCCCAGTGGGAGGGGAGCACAGCGGTGCTTCTGTTGGGGCTGTCTGCATAATGACCGGTGCGCTCGCACACAGTGGTCTCCACAGCCCGGTCCCCACCCGCAGCCTCAGCCTTGCTGTGACTTGTTCGGAAGTGCAGATTCTTGAGCCCCACCCCACACCTGCGGAGTCAGAAACTCTGGGTGTGGGCCTCAGTCTTTTCTGTTCTAGCAAACCCCGCAGGCCGCTGATCTGAGCTCCCTTGGGAGGACCAGTGGGTTAGCAGTGGGGTGTCTTCTCCGAAGGGGACATTCGGTCACGTGGCTCCACCTTCACCCACCATATACATGGTCAAATACAGTTTTAAAAGTCCCTTTCCGCCGCTTTCCTCCTCTGGCCCTCATTCCCACCTGTAAGCAGGGCTAGCCGATGCTATCAGGGAAACCCAGCCCCCCCCCCCCCACTCCCAGCAGCTCAGCCCACGCCTCCAAGGCCCCCCAAGTCATGGAGCCCGAATGTGATTCCAGGCCCCCTGCCACCAAGGGCAATGCTAGTCCTCCAAGTTCAGGATCGCCACCTGGACTTGCAAAGTCAAGGTTGTTGTGCACTCTCCTACAGGCATCGTAAAACCCCTGGAAATAAAAAGGCAAGGACTCGAATTTGTTAGTAAGTCCCCGTGATAAGTTCCAAAGGAAGAAGAAATCTCGATAAAATAGGATTATTATGTGAGGCTTATGGGGCCGAAGGGAATTTACTGCGAACATGATGTTGTTTCTTGTTTATTTCTTAGTTTTCTCTCTCCGACATTTTCCTGGTTGTATGTTTTACAGCAAGTACTTGAGTCCTGTGTTTTTCTGTATGTGTTAATAAGAGTTTCGAAGCGCATAAAGAAAATGTGTGTTTATCCATAGTGTCAAAGAATAGCGTTTCTTCTTACTTGCGTATTCTGTTGGAATGACTATAATTTTTATATCGGTTAACCATTTGAAGACAGAACAGTGTGGCAAACACCTATACAGTATTTACAAGGTCCCGGTGCTTTACTTTATGTACATTAACTTATATAATTGCCACAACCACCCTAGGATAGTATAGGTATCTCTTTTTCATTAATGGCTTTAAGGCACAGGGAGGTGAAGTAACTTTCCCGGCGCCACACAGCTGATAAGTGGGATAGCTAGGACCTGAGGCAGTCCACTGACCCCGTTTCTAAGCTCTCTCCTGGTTTGGATCTGCAGTTGTAGAACATGCAGTCATGGTGGTGCCAGGATACTTTGGCAAAGTGCTGCCAGCGTTGGCCAACCCTCCCAGGTGCTCAGAAGGTGTGATAGGTTAAATGTATTAATGGCCCCGACTTGTTGTTGTTGTTAATTCTCACCTGAGGATATATTTTCCCCCCACTGACTTAAAAAGAAATACGTGATTCGATATTTTAATTGATTTCAGAGAGAGGAAGGGAGAGGGAGAGATAGAAACATCATGAGGAGAAAGAATCATTGATTGGCTGCCTCCTGTACGTCCCACACTGGGGATTGAGCCTGTGACCTTGACCTGGAATCGAACCATGACCTCCTGCTTCATAGGTCTATGCTCAACCATTGAGCACCACCGGCCAGGTTCCATTGATTTTTGGAGAGAGTGGAAGGGACGGAGGGAAGGGTGAGAAACATTGATGTGAGAGAGACACGTGGATTGCCTCCCACATGTGGCTGGGAATCGAACCTGCAACTCAGGTATGTGCCCTTGACTAGGAATCGAGCCTGTGATCCTTAGGTAGGTGGGCTGATGCTCTAACCACTGAGCAACACCAGCCAGGGCTTTACCTTAATTTTTAAAAGAGATTATGAGTACTGTCTCATCAGCTTGCAGTGTGTCTCCTCCTGTCAAGGGTAAATGCCGTGAGGAAGCTGCAAAGTGCCACAGTCACAGGCTCTGATGGTAGACCAGCTGGGTTCAAACCTGGGCTCCATCCACTGAGGGCACCGCCGTGTGATCTTGGCAATGTTACTCACCTCCCTGAGCTGCAGTTGCCTCATTTGCAAAATCAAGATAAATGGTATGTACCTGCTAGTGTGGATTGAGTGATGGGACGCACATAAAGAGCTGGGCGCCCCAAGAAACCAGAAACACCAATCAGAAAGGATTTATACACCCCTATGTTCATAGCAGCACAATTCACCATAGCTAAGATTTGGAAACAACCTAAGTGCCCATCAGCAGATGAGTGGATTAAAAAACTATGGTACATCTACACAATGGAATACTACGCCGCTATAAAAAAGAAGGAACTCTTACCATTTGCAACAGCATGGATGGAACTGGAGAGCATTATGCTAAGTGATATAAGCCAGTCGGAGAAAGAGAAATATCACATGATCTCACTCATATGTGGGATATAATGATCCACATAATTTGATGAACAAAAATAGATCCAGAGACAAATGGCAGGGGAGGGGGGTTAGAGAGCAACCAAAGAACTTATATGCATGCATATGAGCATCACCAATGGACACAGACACTGGGGCAGTGGGGGCTTGCCCAGGTGGGAATGGCTGGGGGCAGAGGGGTCACTTGGGGAAAAAGGAGACATATGTAAAACTTTAGACAATAAAAAAAAAAGCTGGGTGCAGTCCTGGAAGAAGGCAGCACCAGTAAATGTGAGCCGCTGTTGGTACCTGATAGAAGGTAACACCTACCTAGTGATTCTAAAAAAGACACCATAGACACTCATCGCGCAGAGCATAAAGAATGTAATTAAGAGTCTTGGCAACTGAGAAACAAAGCATATGGTTTCATACCTACTTTACGATCATAAGAACAAGTGACTTGTTCTTTTCCTTTGGGTTCATATTCAAAATTAACGGACAGTTGCCCACAATCAAGTCTGGTTATGATAAAAACAGGTCACAGTACAAAGCCACCCATAGTCAAACGATTCAAATAGTGTTAAATAGCCGTGTCCCAGCACCTGGTCCTCCTCCCTGCCCCCACCCCCACCTCCCAGCTCCACCCGTCCGAAGGCCTGGTCCCTTCATGAAGGTGTTGCTATGCGATGTCTCATATCATCCACGTGGCACAGGCCTTATCTAGCTCAAAACAGGGTGAGCCCTCTTGGGGCTGCGTCTGATTCCCACTCCAGTATATCACTGCGCTGGATCCCACAACAGTTCTCAGGAGTGCCCACACGATGGAATTCCTGTGCTCAGGGACATAGTTAGATGTTCCCTAAGTACTTGGAAATAAGTTGCCACGTTGAGATGTCAACTTCAAGTCCCACACATAAATGGGTTGCAGAAAAGAAGATGCCAAGTGTAGCCATGTAAGCATGAAGACACCCAGGCCACCTAACACCTTAGTGTCACCCCCTAAAGGTGACCTGTCAGAAGGTGGCCTGGGCTGGTGGCGTCAGCTAAAAGCGTTAACTTCTGGCCCCCAAACCCTGCGAGGTAGATATTATGACCACTGTCTTCGTTTTGCAGATGAGGAAGCTGAGGCCTGGGGTGGTGAAGTACCTCTCCCAAGGTCATCCGGTCAGTGGAGGAGCTGGGGTGGGAACGCAGGCCCTCTGCCTCCCACACCCATGCTCTTCACTGCTTCTGTCTCGGTCTCTTGCTCACCTTGGAAGACGGTGAACTCGGAGACACGTGAGCGGTGCATTGCTGCTCTTCAGTCCCAGACCCCTGCTTGGTCAGCGTGGCAGGCTTTCTCTGCCCCTCCCTTCTTGAACCTTGGCTGTCCTCCTCCCCTATGACAGCCTCCTTGTGGCCAGAAGCGGGGTCTGGAGTCAGCAGGTGCAGCTGGGAAGCTGCTGGCTTCACCCCAGGTCATTCGCTGAGTACGTAGGGGTGCGCTCTGGGCTGGGCTCAGTACTGGGCCTGGGGATCCCCCTGGCTTCCTGGAGCTGGCTGTGTAGTTGGGACATCAGGCCAAAACATGGGAAGTCCAGGTGAGTGCTATAGAGAGCATTGGAATGGACTCACGTGATCAAGTGACAGGAGTTCGTTTTGAGTTAGATGACTCCCAAGGCCTCTCAGAGAAGGGACACAGAGACACACCCAACTGGGAAAGGGAGCCAGCAGCCCTGGGAGTATTGGGGGAGGGGCAGGGGGAGGCCAGGAGGGCGAATTTGGAAACAGTCTTGTCCCTCCATTCCAATGTTGCAGCCTCACACCAGGCCCAGAGTTTTTTATGTGCAAGGGCATTAGGAACGATGAGAACTAGCCAAGTCCTCTGATGCCAGAAACTTAAAAAGACCTTGCTGAGCACTGGGCGTGGTAGAGAAAACCAAAACCAAACTTCTAAATAGCAGCACCGTGATACTGCCCTCTGGTGGCTCAGTGTGAAATGCCGGGCCCACAGGCCCCAACCCAACCCTTCCATGGCTCCCTGCTGTGTGTTTACTTGGTAACAAACAGACTTACTGTGCATCACTCCACGTGGCAAGCTTCATCTCCATCTCTTCCCTGATGTTCTGTATTTCTGTCCACAAATAACTGCGGTCTCTTCAGTTGTTGGTACTCATCTTTCAGTTACTTAACTGAGAGTGGACCATACACCAGGCTTTTCAATGCCTGCCTGGCGGTATCTGTGAGAACTTCCCCATCTTCCCAGGCACACCATGAGTTTCTGGAGGATGGAGAACCAGATTGATTCCCTCCTCTGTTGCATAGAGAGGGAAGAACATTAATTAGCTCAGAACCATAGGTCGCCACTCGTACCTTCAAAGACGGTGTGCATGGCACAGTCCACACCCAAGGGGACATCAGTGTCTGTTCTGAGCCTTTTTCTCTGTTGCTGAGCTCAGGGGGGGAAGAAGATATTGTGCTGATTTGCCATTGATGCTGCGGGTGCTGATTGGGAGCCGGGTAACATTTTACGGAGCGCTGGACAGACCCCTGTGCTTACCCTTTCTGCACCCCCGGGGTACTTACCCATCACTTGGGGAGCGTAGTGTTCATTGCACAGACAACCGTGCGAGGGTGAACTGAGTCAGTGCATTGTGTGAAGTGTGCGTTAGACCAGCCCAGGACTGAAGAGGTGCTCAAGGTCAGTAATCTTCCAAGAGATGCAAATTAAAATGGCAACGAGCTATCCCCTCACACCTGCCAGAATGGCTACCATCAGTAAGTCAACACATAGCCGGGAGGCTGTGGAGAAAAGGGAGCCCCGTGCGCTGTTGGTGGGAATGCAGACTGGTGCCTCCCCTTGGCAAGCAGTATGGAGTTTCCTCAAAAAAATTAAAAATGGAGCTGCCTTATGACCCAGCGATTCTACTTCTGGGAACATGTCCGAAGAAGCCCAGAGCACTTATTTAGAAAGAATATGTGCTCCCCTATGTTCATTGCAGCGTTATTTTGCTCTTGTTGATGTAAGAAACGTCCAAACCTGCAGATAATTTTTATGAGTTGATTTGAGCCAAACTGATGACAATTGCCAGGAAGGAACATCTCAACAGATTGAGGAAATGTTCCAGAGAACAGCAGTTTTGCAGCTTATTTTATACCTTGGCATCAAAGGAGATGTAAGGAGAGTTATATGCAATCCACTGGCGGTAGATGAAGGGGCTGGAGAGAGCAGAGCAGGGGATTGGATAAAAAGTAAAACAGAGAGACACTTCTTTCCCATCGGTGGGTCCAGGACAGTTAACAGCGCACGTTGGCAGCACAGAGAGATGGCATGCGGGGACAAGCGAACGATGAGGGGTCTGTGGCCTGTGCTCTGGGCGGGGGGTGTCCTCGGAAGGGCCTGGGGAAGGAGATGGCTCTGACTTCCCAAGGCCATGCTGCCTTAGACACAGGACCACAGCAGGCCGCTCCCGGAGGGGAAGACTGAGCTTGGCAGGGAAGCCACAGGCCTAGGATGTGACGGTCGCCATGACCAGCTTAGTTAGGAAGGGTCATGTTCAGACCATCCCAGGTGGTTACTTTCGGTCTCTGAGGTTGTAAGGCCCGCCCTGCAGGCCTCCCCTGAGCTTGTCAGGTTTCGCCCACACTCTGAGGCCTCAATTTCCAGGTAATCAGGAGGGAAGGAACCTCCAGATCAGAGCCTCTTAGTGGGGTGCTTGGAGGAGCATTGTGGAGTCTGGAGCACTCTTTAAAAAATGTTTTAAAAATTGATTTTAGAGAGAAAGGAAGGGAAAGGGATAGAGAGATAGAAACAGCAATGAGAGAGAGAAATATGGTCGGCTGCCCCCTGCATGCCCCCTACTGGGGATCAAGCCCGAAACCCGGGAATTGAACCATGACCTGGTTCATGGGTCGACGTTCAACCACTGAGCAACACCGGCCGGGCAGGGTCTGGAATACTCTTGACTGGAACAGTGTGTGCGCGTTGCTGCATATAACAGGTATATTTTCTGGTGAGTCCACCGGTTTCACCGCACTCTCAGAGGGCCTGTCACATTGGAAGAGCTTAGAGAAGCTGCTTTAGACCATGAAAATGGCCTCTATCAAGGACGACCTCGATGGACACGATTTACTCTTCAGAACTGCCGACAGCTTTTGCTCTGACGCACACCGTCGAGCGTCTCGGGCACCATGGCTGTCCCCTCTGATCTCTATCAGGTCCTGCTCTTACCCTTTGTATGGCCTCTCTCTGCATGGGACAGGGAGCCATGTTCTTTTCCTCTTCTGTGAAGCATGGCTCCGTGCCTGGCACACAGCACGACTTGTACATGTTAGTGGAGTGGTGAGGCCTTGGTAGCAAGGACCCTTTCTCTAGCATTTGATTTCCCACCTAATGGGACAAGCGGGGTCTCCTGTGCTTCCAGATTCTGTGAGGATGGGAAGATGAAGTTGTCTTTTAGTTCACCACTAGGGCGCGCTGTTGGTTTGCCGTCGGGTCCCTCCGTGGTCTCCAGGGGCTTAGTGACAATGCATTATTCAAGAGGATGATCACTGCCTACAGTTAGACTTACAATGTGTAATGTCACATAAAAATGATAAATAATGAATGAGCTGGGGCAGAGCATTAGCTCATCCCAGCTCCCTGGTCTCTGCTTTTGCGTGGATGGTACCCGCAGGACGGACACTGCCTTGCCTGTGCTCTGAAGGGTTCCCAGGTTCCTGGCGAAAACCTACTGGCCTCCGCGGACTGTTTCAAAGGGCTATGCCTTCCTTATTCCATATGCTCCCACCATGCAGCGGTGGGAAAAACGATCCCTCTAGCGCAAGCTGCATCTATTTCCAGTCTCAATTTTAGTTTGGCAACTTGAGATTGTGTAATTGAAAGAGTCCCCCCGGAGGGATGTGCAGGAAGTTTTCAGTGTGTGGGCAGCAGCAGGAGGCTGGGAAGCAGATGAAAGTCACCTGTGAGGCTGCCCCCGGCCCTCCCCCTTCCTGCTCTGGTCTGGCCATCCCGCCTAGACAAAGCCTGCCTTCATGTGCTGGGATGCGCTCCTTCAGGGGGAGGCAGCGGGAGGATTTGGGAACCCCAGACACTAGGTCTTAATATGCTGTGTGGTTTGGGGCAAATATTTTTTTTAACCCATTTTAAATATAATAATGTTACATGCAATAAACATTAATATTTTGGGGCAAATCTCTCAACCTCTCTGGGCCCGAAATGGCTGATCTGTGAAAGACAAAGCTGGGGCAGACGATGCTCACGCTCTTTTCTATTCTGCACCTCACCCTTTCATATAATATACCTGTCCTGGGTCCACACCTTCGCAGCCTTGACCTGGGAAATGCTGAGCTAAATGAGAGAATTTTGGAAGTAAAAGCGTGAGTGGACAATTAGGAAGACTTGGGTTAGTCCTCCTGCATAATTCATCTTTTGCCAGGGGACAGAACTGTCCACGAGACCTTCTTTGCCAGGCCCGCCGGTCCCCCTGGGCAGCACAGGCGCCTCCTGCCTTGTCCTCCGCTTCTCTACCAACCCCAGGCGGGGTTTAGTCTTTTCGATTCCGTGCTTACCTGTTGCCTTTCAAAACAGAAATTATATCCTTCACCCGTTTGTCTTGGAACCCAGCCTCGTTCTTCCCCTGTTCCTACTGCTCGAGCTTCTCGCCTGTTGGAGCTAACACTGCGTTCTGTGAAGAGTGAAGATGTGTGCAGACCTGTCTCCCTCTGTGGGTAACGCAGGCATCTGTAACGGGCCTGCAGGCACCTTCTGTCTGCTCAGCAGCTAACACAGGGCCTGCACATGGCAATTGGTTGAGAAGAGCATTTAGGTGAGTGAATGAGGGGTAAGAGTAGATGGTAGCGAGAGTGGGTAAACGAAGGAATGAACGGGACATCGTTAATAGCAGGCTTCGAGGCTCCGTGGCAGCGTTGTGAAGGGCAGATTTGGGGGGACCACGTGATACATCGGGCCTCCCCCGCTCCCAACACGGAGGAAAAGAACGCGCCCAGGTAAAAACTGCTGCCCCAACAGTGGACATCCAGGCCGCACGCACGTTTGCCATCTCGAGCTCCGTCTCCTTCGTTTTTCTTTCTCTGTGTGTTCAAACGGAGACTTCATGTTCTCTTTTATTTCCCTGGAAGGTTGAACTTGTGCTTTTGTTCATCTATAAAGATGTTTTCAAATCCCATCTTGAAGCTTTAAAGGGTTTCCTCCCAGCAGCTAGCCGCAGACATATAAAATGCACCCACCTTACAAATGAAAATGATCGATACACATCAGCAGAGTTATCTGCATCGGGTAGTAAAACCCAGCCCGAGCCTCTCTGCAGAAGCTCCCCCCGGGAATCTGACTGAAAGGGCAGGGGCTCGGCGGCGGGGGGAAAGGGAACCTCGCATTTACATGGGGGACCTCCTAAGCACCTTATAGAGGAGCCCGTTGAACGCTGCCACCACAAGGCCATTAGCGTCAGCTGGCGTTGTACAGGGGACGGCATTCTGGGCTCTGCTACGTTAAACGGCGATCCCACAGTCCTCCTTGCCAGCTGGTGGTCGTGGCCTCGTGAGGTTTCGGGACATGCAGCCTCTCCCCCCGCCACAGTGTGATCTCACCAGCTGATCCACGAGGGAAAGAGACATTGGCAGGAGTGAAATTTCGTTTTTGTTTTTTTAAAATATTTTTATTGATTTCAGAGAGGAAAGGAAAGGGAGAAATAGAAACATCAATGATGAGAGGGAATCATTGATCAGCTGCCTCCTGCACACCCCACACTGGGGATGGAGCGCACAACCCCAGGCCTGTGCCCTGACCGGGAATTGAACTGTGACCTCCTGGTTCATAGGTCGATGCTCAGCCACTGAGCCACGCCGGCCATGCCGGGGTTTATTTCCTTTGCTTGCTGTACGGGGCATGGAAGGCCCTTTTCCATAGAAGATTCGATGAGGTGATGCTCAGCCACTGAGCCACGCCGGCCATGCCAGGGTTTATTTCCTTTGCTTGCTGTACGGGGCATGGAAGGCCCTTTTCCATAGAAGATTCGATGAGGTGATGATGGTGAAAATCCAGTTTCCTTCCTAACCCTGTCTGCTGGCCACCGGCCTTCTCCTCCCAGAGGTGCCGTTGCTCCAAGGTCCGCGGGTACCGGCCGGACATGGGCCGTGCGGACAGGTGACTCTGTGCCCTGCCGTTTCACTCGCATCATTAACATTTCCTCAGTCCATTACAGGTATTTGAAAGCATCCTTTTAATAGCATTCGAATACTATTATCCCAGCCTTTTAATTAACACCAGTATTCTAAGATGGGAGTAAACCATAAAATCGATTGAATGAATTCACTCTTGTGGAGTTTTCGTCTGTGTTTACTTTTTATACTGTAAATAGCGATATACGAAGTGTGTCCATAGATCTTTGTGTTTGTCTGACACTACTTCCCTCTATTCTGTTTTCCGAAGGAAGGGATGGACCCCTTGGGGGCAGACCTGGGAGTAGAGCCCAGAGTCCACCGTCCTGTTCTTGTCATCACTCCACTGGCTGGCCCACAGGTCCCCCAGGACCTGGCTGTAGCCAAACCCAGTAGACACGGCCGCCCTTCTCTCCCCGAGTCCTGCAGCATGAATCCCCCCGAGCCTGTGCCTCTCTCCTCGCCATGCTTCTTCCTTCGGCATCCGTGACTCCATGCTTGGCTCTCGCCCGGCCGCCTGGTTGCTCCTCTCAGTCCTTATTGCATGCCTCTTCCTGTCTCCTGAAATGCGCTCTCCTGGGCCTCCCAGAGTCCTGTGAGCCTCTGCTCCGCTCCCCCAGGAACTCTCCCATCCACACCCTCAGCTCCGGGGCCTTCGCCCCAGCCCTCCCCGCGGCGGGGTCGTCTCTTCAAGCCTCAAAGCCACGGTTGTCTCCCCAGAGGCCTTCCCAGCGCCCACTGAAAGGAGGGTCCCCCTCGTCACCTGTTCCCTCTGTGGTGCTTCTTGCCGTCTGCCCCTGCTGACTTACGTGGCCGCACTTGTATTTGTTGCCTCCCAATCGGAGTGTCAAGTTGAGAGCACAGAGGCCTTATCTGACCTGCTTCCCAGGGCCCAGCGTATCCAAGACCACGGTTCAGGTTCCAGCGCCGTGTGAGCTGCCCCAACAGCAAATCTGCCCTCCCCTCCCCCGCCCGGTCCTGTCCCAGGGTGCGGTGTCATCCACCACCTTGCCCATGTCAGCAACGTGGGTGCACTTTTGGCTCTAACCCCGATCCTTCACCACGCTTGGTCATCCTAGCTATGCTCCCACCGGGCAGTGTTTGGAAGTGGGGAGGGCCTTCATTCGTTGTCTGAAATAACTGGGGGAGTGAATCCAGCAGCTGGTGCGATATTATTCGGCCATAAACAAAGAGAGAAACCTTACCCTCTGCAATAGCATGGATGGACCTGGAAGGTAGTATGCTAAACGAAGTAAGTCAGACAGAGGAAGACAAATACCACATGATTTCACTTATATGCGGAGCCTAGAAAACATAATTACAAACAAAACAGAAACAGATTCACAGATTCAGAGGATAAACTGATGGCTGCTGGATGGGAGGGAGCTGGGGGCGAGGTGAAGAAGGTAAAGGGATTGAGAAGACAAATTGGCAGTCACAGAATAGTGTCAGAGACGTGAAGTGCAGCCTCGGGAATGGAGTCGGTATTATTGCAGTAACTCTGTGTGGGGGCAGGTAGGTCCTGGACCTGCTGGAGGGATCACTGGGTAAGGTATATAAATACCTAACCAACATGCTGTACACCTGGAGCTAATATAATATTGGATGTCAACTGTAATTGGACAATTAAAAGCCAATAAAAAGCTAATGCAAGGTTACTGTTACAATTAGACCAACCGCTGCTATGGCTGTATTTAACCAACCAGTGGTTGAAGCAAGAGTGAGAACCTGCCAGCTGCAGAGAGCCGCCCTTCTCGCGGGGTTGGCTGCCGGGAGACCCAGGGAGTGAGCACTCCAGGGCGGCAGGTGGCGGCGGGAGGCAGGGGGCCTGAATCTCAGCCATGCTGTGTGACATCATGAGTTACCCCCCTTCTCTGAGTTCACTTTTCCCGATTGGCCAGTTGGTGCAGTGGCTCGTCACCAGGTACAAGCCCGGGAGGGCAGGACCTCCATCGCCCCCTCCGCTGCACCACAGCCAGCCACGCGTTCTATTTGTCTCTCTCCAGCCCCCGGCACAGTCCCTGGCACATCAAGTAACTAAGGGAAATGGCACATCTGGGGCTTCTCTCCGCCAGAAGACAAGCCTAGCCCATGTCAGGGTGTCTGTGTCCCATCAGAGACAAGCAGCTGTGGTCAGGACCCCGCGGCTGCCCCCAGGCCTGGGCAGACAGTGCCCTCCCAGGGCTGGGCCCAGGTGGCCTCTCTGCACCAGCCCCTCGTCAGCCGCAGACCCAGGATGTTGGACTCCAAGGATGGGAAAGGGGACAAACAACTCCCAGCAGGCCGCCCGCCCACCATGGTGCCTCAGCGCGGAGGGAGGGAGCCCGGTTCACAGGGCTGCCCCAGTTTCCCGCTGCAAGGCTCCCAGGGGGAGGCGGAGCCGGTGGGCTGGAGCGCAGGGAGACATCAAAGGAGGATTTCAGAGGAGGGGGCGGCGGCTTATGATGAAGGACATTGGCTGCTTCTCTGAAAAAAGACATTTGGAGCAGAAAAATGATCAAGATGGCGTTGGGATAAATAAGAGCTACCTTTTCTTTTGTCTACTAAATGTCAAGTACTTTATGTACTTATTTGTTTTTATTAAAAATACTTTTATTGATTTCAGAGGGGAAGGGAGAAGGAGAGATAGGGAGAGATAGAAACATCAACGATGAGAGAGAACCATGGATCGGCTGCCCCCTGCACGCCCCGCACTGGGGATGGAGCCCACAACCCGGGCCTGTGCCCTGACCGGGAATCGAACCGTGACCTCCTGGTTCCTAGGTTGACGCTCAGCCGCTGAGCCACGCCAGCCGGGCTTTACTTAATTCATTTTTCATTTTTTTTATTGTTTCAATATTATTTGGTATTGGTTTCAGGCGTACGGCATATTGGTTAGATAATCATATACTTTACAAGGAAGGAGGGAGGAATGGAGGCACCAGCTTGGGGGTCCCCCTGGCCGCATGTGGGGAGCCGTCTCAGAGTGGCACCGTACATAGTTACCACAATGTTATGGACTCTCTTTCCTCTGCTGTGCTAAGTACCGTACTTTTTTATGAGCTTGAAATAGCCCCCCGAAGACCTCGGCGGTGAGTGTGTTACCGATATTGTGTAGATTAGGAAGCCGAGGCTCGGAGCGTTTGAGGGACTCGATGAAGGTGGCGCAGCTCTAAGGGTGGGGGCCAGGAGTGGAACCCACGACCTCTGATTCCAAAGCTGATCTCTCCCCCACCTCGTCATGCTGGCCAGATTCCAGGGTTTCCTTCCAGGGCAACAAAGGGTCCCTGCTGTCGTAACTCAGACTTTCCCGTTTGGGGGGTTTGTGCCCCCCAAACCACTTCACACTGTATCTCACTGGGGGCTGCGCGGTGACGGGGCGCTGTGTTAGGGAATCCCCACAGTCTGTGTGGATTCTGTGATTCCGATTTGCAGTTCGTTCATTGCTCTTCTCGGGGACACCTCAACCTGCCCAACAGCCTTTTCTGTTGATGGTTGGCAGAATGAATCCTGTTGTTGACACCCAAGAACGCTCCCTGGGAAGGGATTGTGTCTGGAGTGGGTTCCAAAGGTTACGGAACCTTCCACCATCCATGGAAGTGGCTCAGCACAGAGGTCAGGTGTCAGGAGGCAAACCTCTGCTCTCGTCCTGGGAGGCTGGGCTCGGCCAGTGGGGGCTGCAGGGTGAGTGGAAATGGCAGGAAAGGTCTTCTTTCTTAAAGCAACACCCAGCCCTCTCCTTGTCTCGGCAGTCTCCTGGGTGCCCTGACTCTTGATGCTCCGGTTCTTTCCTTCTACCCAAGCAACTCATCGGGGGGATAGCCCTTCATTAGCGCTAGTTGTGAGGTTAAGGAAGATTTTACATTTTTTACACTTTTTGCAAGTGGATATTATGGCGCTTGAAAACAAGTAGACAGATAAAAATTAATGGGGAAGATACAAGTGACGAGGGCTGGGTAAAGAAGGAGGGAGGGATGGAGGGAGGGAGGGGGGGATGGAGAGAGAGAGAGTGAGAGAGAAAAGGAGGGAGGGAGGACAGGTAAGAGGAGAGATAAAGAGGCAGAAAGTGACAGAGGCAGAAAAGGGGCCCAGCCACCTTAGAAATGGCCTCCGGTGACTTAGCTTCGGTGGCAGCCGCCTCCGCGCCTCTGCTGTGGCCTCCTGGTCCCACCTGCGGTGCTGGTGCCCCGGGTGGTCCTTTTCCGTTCTGCGTCAGGGCTGCCTTCTGTGACCCATAGACTGTGCAGAGATGACGACGTGTGACCCAGGACGAGGCCATGCAGGGCATTGCAGCTTCGGGCCATTTTCTCTGGAGCAAGCCGGCTGCCAGGTTGGAAGGCCGCTCCGGCCGCTCCATGGAGGGCCCTTCGGGAGGAACGAGCTTGCGGGTCCCCTCGCTGCATGCGGGGAGCCGTCTCAGAGTGGGCGTGCCAGCTGCATCCAGTATGCCCAGGTCTGCAGCTCCGGCTGGCACCTGGCGGCAGCCCCAAGGGAGCCGAGCTGTCCTGGCCCCTGGTCTGCACAGCTGGGAGAGCACGGACGACTGCGGTGGTTTGAAGCCACCGAGTGTCGGGTTATTTGTCACCGGGCACCAGGAGTCAGCGCCCTCTCCTGCCGGCCCTCCTCTGGCGGCGGTGCCCTGTCTCCCAGGTGGGGTGTGCAGCGCAGCACCCGTGGTGTTCCTGCTGGCGCTGTCTCCGCTGCGGAGCCGCAGTCATCCCCATGGAGCAGAAATGCCTCGTGGGCTCTGCAATATCATGAAACATTCTTGCTGGTGTTTAGCATGATGGCACTTTTTAAAAAAAAATCTTTTACTATTAAAAACATATACTTTTATCCATTTCAGAGAAAAAGGGAGAGGGAAAGATGGATAGAAGCATCCATGATGAGAGAAAATCATTGATCGGCTGCCTCCTGCACACCCCTTCCTGGGGGTGAGACCGCAACCCGGGCATGTGCCCTGACCGGGAATGGAGCTGTGACCTCCTGGTTCATAAGTAGATGCTCAACCACCGGGCCTCACCGTCCGGGCTACCAGGGTGCCTTTAACTCCTGTGGGTGGGTCTGTGTTCACGAATGTTTCAGTGGGAAGGGGGGTGAGGATGAATCACACGTTGTTATCTTGCTGGTCTCTTCACCGGGAAGGCAAACATCTGTAGCTGCCTCGAGGGTCTTGGTTCCACATCCCCATCAGTACAGGCTTCTGAGTGCCTTTCTCCAAAATGCATTCTCTTACGCGTCCCTTCATTTATTATTCACAAGCGCCATGGTGTTGTTTTATCCTATAAGTTATAAAACATGCATTAAATATACATTTAGAAAATATGAGATAAAAACAAGTAGAAATAGGATTCCAACATATATTCTTTTTCTTTCTAAATGGTTGTCTTGGGCACTGCTCTGTGTGTGCCAACTCACCAGGTCCCCATTTAATCGCCTCCAAATCACAGCACCCCTTTCTTTCTGCCACACTCCCCGAGATCGTCTCTATGCTGGACACCCCCTTGGAGGAAAGGTCTTGGACTTATTTCGTCCCAAGGATATTTTTTCCATTGATTTTTAGAGAGAGTAGAAGGGGGGGGGGCGAGAGAGAGAGAGGGAGAGAGAAACATAGATATGAGAGAGACACACTGATTGGTTGCCTCCCCCATGAGGCTGGGGATTGAACCTGCAACCCAGGTACATACCCTTGACCGGGAATCGAACCTGTGACCCTGTGGTGCAAGGGCCGATGCTCTAAATCCCGGGAAATACCGGCCAGGGCTTGGACTCATTTCCAAGCCAAATTGTGTTCTGGTTTTCCTACCTGTTTCTACCACACACTGTGGTCCAGGAGCCTAAATCACACCCCCACGCAACAGTTTTCTCCTTTCCCCTCAAGCTGTCTTCCCGGCCTGGCTCCCTGGTGAATAGCCATCACCCTGAAGGCCTTGCTCGCCAGTACGTGCATGGGGGAGGGTTTTCCTGGCACTTCACAGGCTTGCCTCACCAGGCCTTGGGCTGTGGGGATGTCTGTCCTCTTTCATTTCCTGGAGCCGAGGAGTTGTGGCAGAGACCTTTCTAACCAGCTTGTCACGTCTGTTTATTCAGCTGGACTTCTCTCTCCTGTGTCACTTGACTTAGCTCTTCATCCCCATGTGGTCTCGGGAATGACCGAGTGACTTAGAATCCATGCAGCCACTTCCTCTTATGCTCGGCCGTGTGGCTCCTCAGCCTGGGCTGTGCAGGTAAGTGGGCACCGGGAAGAAGGCAGTGCAGGGGCCGCTTCTCTGTAAGAACAGACACATGTGTGCATGCAGGTGCCCATGCATGCTTTCAGGAAGTTATGGGAAGAGGCACCTAGTTGTATTTAGAAGGTCTGAATTTAACCTCTGATCTCTGGATCCTTTGGTTCTGGCCGGACCGTGGCCATGGCAGCTGTCAGGACCCCTGCGTGGATGTCCTCGGAAATGCACGTGGAAGCATATCGTTACAACGTCCTGGACCTGCTTTTGGCTGCTCTGAGCCTTGGGACCTGGGATGGGCTTGGCTAGGCCCCCAAATCACATTGGTTAGAACACTCACTCTGTGTCTGAATGTTGGACCCCTCCAGGGCTCAGGTCTGGGTCCTGTTTCTTCTTTACCTTCCCATTCTCCTTAGGTGACCTCATCCATTTCCAGGGCTTTAAATACCATCTTCTTGATAACGACTTCCAAATTTATATCTCTCGCACCAGATTCCTGGAGCTGCAGACTCATATATCCTGCGTCTTGACGTCCCCACTTAGATGACTAATGGGCGTCTCAACTTCATACATCAAAAAAGTCTTAATTTTCCCTTTTTACCTCCAAAGTTGTTCCTCCCGTGCTTTTCACCATCTTGGTAAATGTCATCGTCTTCTCCCCGATTGCTCAAGCCCAAGTCCCAGGCTTATCTTTAATTCATCCTTCACCCCACCTCCGCCAGTGAGTGAGACCTGCGGGCGCTGTCCTTAGGAGAGGTTCTGATTGTCTCCAGGCCTCCCCCTCACCCCCGCTGCTGCGATGCCCCAGTGCCACCCTCACTCCCTTCAGCTTGCACAGTAGGCTCCCAGCTGGTCTCTAGGCTGCCTGTGTTGCCTTCTAGAATCTATTCTTTTTTTAAAAAAAATGTTTTTATTGATTTCAGAGAGGAAGGGAGAGGGAGAGATAGAAAGATCAAGGATGAGAAAGAATAACCAATCAGCTGCCTCCTGCACGCCCCCTACTGGGGATGGAGACCACAACCGGGCATGTGCCCTGACCGGGAATCAAACTGTGGCCTACTGATTCATAGGTAGATGCTCAGCCACTGAGCCACACCGGCTGGGCTGGACTCTATTCTTCACCATCACTTCCTTCAACCTGTACAGTAGGCTCCCAGCTGGTCTCTGTGTGTTGCCTTCTGGAATCTATTCTTTATACAGTAGGATGAGCTCCTTTAGAAAATGTCAGTCAGATCTCATCACTCATCAAATTAAGACCTTTGAAAATTCCCAGTTGCATTTATTTATTTTTAAAAAATATATATTTTATTGATTTTTTACAGAGAGGAAGGGAGAGGGAGAGACAGTCAGAAACATCGATGAGAGAGAAACATCGATCAGCTGCCTCCTGCACACCTTCTACTGGGGATGTGCCCGCAACCAAGGTACATGCCCTCGACCGGAATCGAACCTGGGACCCTTGAGTCCGCAAGCCGATGCTCTATCCACTGAGCCAAACCGGTCAGGGCCCAGTTGCATTTAAATTTAAACGATTTGCTGGGCCCAGAGAGTCATTACACCAGCTGGCCCCTGCCTACCTCTGACTTGATAACAGTATGTACACTCTCTTGCCTCATTTCTTCCACAAAGTACAGTTACTCTGAGATCCATCCATGATGTGAATATCAGTAGTTCATTCTTATTCGCTGTTGAGCGAGATGCAGTTGAACAAACGCACCACAATCTGTTTGCCCACGCAATTGCTGACGAGCATTTGGGTTGTTTCCAGTTTCGGGCCATCACCACTGGTAAAGCTGCCACAAACACGCATGTGCAAGTGTTTGTAGGAACATGCGCTTTCATTTCTTCCTCTTGGAGTGGAATGGCCAGATTTCATAGTGGGCATATATTTACCTTTTAAAACATATATTTTTATTGATTTCAGAGAGGAAGGGAAAGGGGGGTAAAGACAAACAGCAGTGATGAGAGAGAATCATGGATTGGCTGCTTCCTGCATGCTCCACACTGGGGGTTGTGCCTGCAACCTGGGCATGTGCCCCGATTGGGAATCAAACCGTGGCCTCCTGCTTCATAAGTTGCCGCTCAGCCACCAAGCCCCGCCGGCTGACCTGTATTTAACTGTTTAAGAAGCTGCCAAGTGTTTTCCAAAGTGGTTGTACTTAAGTTTGCAGCCGCAGGGCACAAAAGTTCCTGCTCCTCCACATCTTCCCCAACAGTTGCTCCTCGATGTTTAACATGTTCTTCATTTGCATAGGTGTGTAGGGTCTCTCACTGTGACGTTAATTTGCATTTCCTGAATGCCTGGTGGCTTGAATCTACCTGTGACAGACTGAAGGGGACATGCTGGGACAATGGGGAGACATTGGGTCCTTGATGAAGTCCCTGAGCGGTGGCTTAAGCAGGCTGGGACACCGGTTTGAGGCCCTGGTTATGTGGATGGGTAACTCTTCCTCGGGTCTGTCTGTCCCTGGCCGCAAAGGGAGTCTTGTGCCTGGTTCTCCAGGTTGTCCCAGCCTCACTCCCCACGAGCTGGAGGGGTGGAGGTGGCAGAGGCCCTCAGCCATGCTGAGTTTCCCCGGGGAAATGGTGATGGTGACAAGGGCAGTCTCTTAAACTTTCACATGATAGCCCTTCCACATGTTCATGCAGTCACATGTCTTTACTCTTAGCCCCCAAGGTTGCAGGGTTGTCTGTGTGATAGGTGAAGAATCGGATGGTGTCATTCAGATGGAAGCATCGCAGCTTGGAGCTAACAGCTTCAAGGGGGACTCTAAATGGCATGATTTGTTAGAGCGACAGTCAAGACTCCGATCGTGATGTTGCAGGCCTGAGCCCACCGGGAGGTGGAATATGAGGGGAGTGAGGACTGTTGGTACATCCTGGGAAAACCACCAAGAAGGTGTGTGCCCTGCTGAGGTCTACAGGGGGGCCTGGACCAGGAGTCCTAGAGGGTTCCTGCTTCCTTCTGGGCCCTGCTGGCGAGTGATGGTGGCAATTCTTTTAGAATAGTGTGTAATCTCACAGAAAGCCCGGGGGTCAGGGGCAGAAAGGAGGGCGCCTCTGATTTGGGGAGACTGTGCAGTTTGGCTTTCCCTTCACTGCCTGCTGCTACCAGCACCCACGCAGGGGCTTGGCGGTGGGTCGCCCCCTGGTCAGGTTCCCGGTCACAGACCCTGAGAGGAAGCCTGGCATGCGGGTGATTTGTTGAGAAAGTGCTCTCAGGAGAAGCCAGCGAGGGAGCTGGAAGGCGAGCAGGACAGGGACAGAAAGAGCCAAGCGAAGGTGCAATTTCAGCCATGTCCCCGGGCCCCGAGGGCCTTGCCCGAGTCATCGCTGAGCTCGAGCTCCCCCGGCACAGCAGGCAACGGAGTCCATGGGCTCCCTTTCTCTTGACCTCGTTTGAGTTGGGTGACAGCAAATGAGAGTGTTCAGATCACTTAGAATGTTGGGAGAGCCCAGGAGGGTGGGTGATGGCTCGCAGTGGGGAGCTCACAGGGCGAGGCCTGGACAGTCATCGCGCTCACCGCTAGGGGACATGCGGGGGCAGCTCATCCAATTCCAGGAAAGGGGAGCTGGTTCCACTCCTCCCGAGGCCTAGCCAGGCTCTCTGGGAAGGCCATGGCGACGTGTGAGCCTCACTTTCCTGCTTGGAAGACGGAGGAAATTTTGAAATACTGACGTGTCTGCTCAGTGTGGGATGCTACCGACGTTCCGCATGCGTGACCGCTGACACTGCAGGCTTCCCACGCCGCGGTTTGCCTCTGTGATACCTGCTGTTTTCCATTTGTTTCCTCCAGGAGGCACAGCGGGGTCACACTTGCACACTGGAGCTTGGCTCACCTGGAAGAGCTGTCCCCTGCAGCTTGCTTCCTCCAGCGTGTTTCCTCTGGGCCCAGGCGGCCGCGTGCTGAGAGGAAGGAGCTGGAGAGATGGCGAACTGACATTTACAAGCACCTGTTCTGGCCTGGGCTTCATGCACACTTGACCTTGATTAATTGCCGCAACACCCCTGTGAGGCTGGGATCGTCACTGCCATGTTTAGAGGGGGAACTGGGTTTCCATGAGCTGAGCTGCCTGGGGTCACATGGCTCGCCAGTGGGAGCCTGGATTCAAACCCACACGGGAATGGCGGCAGGTGGCAAAGCCCCACCTCCCAGCTGTGGCGGTGCTGCTGGCTCAGCCACATGGCTTCATCATGGAGCTCCCCTGCCCTGGGAGGGGTGCAGAGCAGAGGTGTGGCCCCCTTCCCTTTCTCCCCTCTGCCCCTCCAGGAGCCCTCTGGCCAGTGCCTCTGACTCAGGCTTGGTGTGGGCCTTCCTCCTGCCTCCTCGCCTCCACCTGTGTGTCTGTGTCTTCCCCGAGGTAGTGGGGATGCCCAGTCTCTGGGTGATTAAAGCGGCCTTATCTTGATGGTAACACCAGCAAAGCCGCCTCCCTCCTCCCCACGACTCAGAATGGCTGCTCGGGAGCCGTGGAGCTGACGGCTCCGAAGAGAAGGCAGTGCAGGCGGCAGCGACAGTCTGGCAGCTCCCCGGGGACCTGGAGCAGGAGCGCTTCTCTACCTGTAAGAAGAGCAAATCCTCTCCAATCGCTTTTGTTAGAGAAAGGGGTTTAAACAAGCCCCCACACGTCCTCTTGTTAAGCAGAAGGAAGTCATAAGTGGGTGGACTTCCCTGGGGGGATGTGCTGGGGAGTCTCTCTTGCTCTGCTCACCTCAGTACCGTTTTTCTAGACGGAAGCTGCTGCCCCTAGACATATCTGTTGTTTTTCCTTCCAGTCTTAGGGATCCTGCAGGGTTTTGTCTTCTGCCGTCTTCTCTTCCCTACACTTCAGAGGGAAGGGCAATGAGCATGTACAAAGGCCCTGGGGTGCAAAAGGTCTTGTTGTGCTTGATGAGTTAGAAGGGGCCTGTGAAACAAGCTTGTGAGAGGGCTTGTCTCAGCTGAGGTTGAGGTGGAGGCAGCAGCCAGGTCAGGAAGGGTCTGTATGTCATCGATATGAATGGCTTCCTCTGATTGCTTGAAAGTCTTTGAAGAACGGGAAGCGTGTGCAGAGGGAGGCACTGGTTCTATCTCAGTTTTTCAGATGAAGACCCGGAGCCACACGGAGGATAGGTAATTAGCCTGTGAACCTGAGGATGGACATGGACTTCGTGCCTACTTAGTCCACCATGACTCCCTGGAGCTAGAAGAATGTGGCATTATGAAAGGAATGCAGCAGATATTAATTAAATGCAGCAGGAATTAATTAAAGATTAAGGGAAAATCTGATAAGATTTAGGACTGATGGATGTAGTGCATGAAGGAGTCGGAGGGGTCAAGGGTAACCCTCACCTTCTCACGTGGTGATTCCGGTATTTATGGTGCCACCAATTGAGATGGGGAATCAGGCAGAAGAGCAAACCTCAGGGGGCAGGTAGGGAGCTCCCTTCCAGATGTTCTGATTTAGAGATGTCTGTGGACCCCTTGCATGGAGATGTCCAGCAAATTATTGAGTAAAGAAAAATGGCGTTCTTTTCTCCTTCAAGATGCTCACAGAAGTATCAGAGACATAATCACATTCAACGGTGTATGAAACTGGGCAGAGCAGGGGGGAAGGGTGAGGACGAGGAGAAGGGGCCTCCCGTTCAGTATAGTCCTTTGTCATCCCCCTCAGAGCAATTCCGCAGTGTAGGGGAGGAAGTGGGAGCAGGGGTCAAGCTTGGGGGAGGTACGGGGTGTCTGGAATGGAGTCCGGTTAATAGTTTTTCCCAGTTGTGCTCCCAGTTAGGTGGTGATTCAGCTCTCTGTCACACTGTATTTCTTTGTTTATTTATTTACTAGAGGACCGGGACACAAAATTCGTGCATGGGTAGGGTCCCTAGGCCTGGCCAGTGATCAGGGCCGATCTGCAGGGCGACTGGTGGGGCAATCAGGGGCCCCCCGCTGGCGTCCACCTTGGCTGGCCTGGGGTCTGCAGGCTGGGGGCAGCTCCTGTGCTGAGCATCTGCCCCCTGGTGGTCAGTGCATGCCATAGCAACCGGTCATGCTGCATTTGGTCGATTTGCATATTAGGCTTTTTAAATATAGGGTTCCTCACCTGAGGATATTTTTCCCCATTACTTTTTTTTTTTTTTAAATATTTTTATTGATTTCAGAGAGGCAGGGAGAGGGAGAGAGAGAAACTTCAATGATGAGAATCATGGATCGGCTGCCTCCTGCACGCCCCACACTGCGAACGAGCATGCATCTTGGGCACGTGCCCTGACTGGAAAGCAAACCATGGCCTCCTGGTTCGTAGGCTGACGCTCAAACACTGAGCCGTGCTGGCCAGGCCCCCATTACTTTTTAGAGAGAGTGGAATGGAGGGAGGGAGGAGAGAGAGACCCATCAATTGTCTGCCTCCAGCACGCACCCCAACAGGCCTGGGGATCAAACCTGCAACCCTGGTATGTGCCCTTGCCTGGGAATCGAGCCCACGACCCTTGGGGGCACAGGCCTTGTGACCGCTGAGCCTCACCGGCCAGGGCATCCTTACTTTTTGAATAGCGCCTCCCTGCTTTCCTTAATTACCTTAAAGTGCTGTTCAGCCACCTCCTGGTTGATGCATATGTGGCTTTGGTGGTGAGGTGTCCACGTAAGGTGGACATGACGGAGGAGCCAAGGTGTTGGCTGAGACCCAGGCCCCAGTGGTGTTGGCCGGCGATGGCCATCGCCAGGCTCGGAGCCCCAGAGAGAAGGAGGACTTTGAGGGAAACGCTTGGGGTAAGGAGGGCAGTGGGCGTTTATCCTGCCAGCCTTTATGTCCACATTCTCCCCCATCGTTCACAGGGGAAGTGGGTTTGTATGAGGGGAGATTCTGAAGTTGGGGCGGACGGGAATGGTTACAATGGGAGACCTCTGGTTGGCATGGACTGTTCCTGTGTCTCAGGCTGGAGGCGCCACGGTTCTGCCTCTGCTGGCCCCTCGCCTCTGGGAAGAGCGCGGATTTGCCCACATGACCACAGGCTGATGAGGCTTACCTTCCCGGCCCACCCTGGCCACCCCACAGCCTCAGCAGCACGTGGGATAGTTCTTCCACGAAGGCACATAGTTTCCATCTCAGTCACATAGCGGCCCTGTGGACTGAACGGTTATGTATCTAATTTTATTTTATTTTTAATCCTCACCCAGGGATATTCTCCCCGCCCAACTGATCTTTAGAGAGAGAGGGGGGGAGGGGGAAGGGAGAGAGGACAGAGAAAGAGACACACACACTTTGATGTGAGAGAGACATTGCCTGGTTGCCTCCCTCACGGGATCGGGGATCAAGCCTACAACTGAGGTACGTGCCCTCGTCCGGGAATCGAACCTGTGACCCTTTGGTCCGTGGGCTGATGCTCTGACTCTGAGAAAACCTGGCCAGGGCTATCTCATTGTATTGAATAGGACATTGGGTGCTCAGAGTTGCTGAGACTTCTCCAAGGCCACGCAGCTAGTAGCAGAGAAGCAGAACTGGTTCCCACCACCCACTGTGCTTTGGGGGCTGCTCACTGATAGAGCTCCCACCTCAGTGTGGGGCTGAAACACCACAGGAACCCCTTCCCCCCACGCCCACACAAAAATCTGCCTGAAACCAAGGTGTACCCGATCCGTGGGAAGGTCACATTGACACGGGTGATGACGAGAGACACGATGCATGCTTGCACGAGGCCCCGTCAGTCAGGTGCACAGGTGGAGAAGCAGAAATGCTGGAAGGGGAGTCACAGGACCTGGAGCCCAGGCTTGTCTCTTCTCCTCGGAACCGCAATCCCCTGGGCTCAGTGTCCTGCCTGTCCGTTAGGAAAGCGCCCTGCCCCAGGGGCCAGGCGTGTGGGAGAGCGGGGTGACCGGGCAGGCTCTGTACACTCTAAAGCACTGAGGTAATTTACCCTAGAGGCATTCGGTGCATAATTGCCCCTCTCCACGCGAGACGTGTGGTGTGGCCCTGGCTCAGCCCTTCCCGCAGAGGGAACAGCAGTCATCGGGGGGCACTTGGTTTGGATGTCGTCACGCGCAGGCATTATGAGGTTCTGGCAGAAGAGGCCCCGCACCATCTCTGTGTGTAGAGACAGAGATAAGATTATTTACACCCCTTTCCATTATTCACGGCCTCTTGGATGTAGTGCTAAATAATTCAGAGGCCATGCAGGCTTGGGGATTGATGGCGACGCTGATAGTTTTTGCAAGTGCAGCAGGCGGCAGCTGCAGGGAAGTCCGGACTGCCGCAGGAAGGCACCTGGGAACCTTTGCTGGGGACTGGACTGCTCAGGACCCCGGACAGCGGCCCCCTGGTCTGAAATAGACTCTAGATCTCAGGGGCGGGGCCTTGTGTTGGGGGAAATGGACCACTTTCTCATCTAAAGCTCCACGAAGGTCACTCACGTTGGAATCACCCTGGCATCTGGCCCAGGCCAGTCCCATTCTAGGTGGCTGATGACTTAAAAAAAAGACCTTCCTTTCTTAGCTGCTTGTTGCCTGCACTCCAGCAGGTATGGAACAAGCAGAGACACCAGGGCTTCTCCACTTAGGAGCTGGTGGCCTGACTGGAGAGGAGTGGGGTGGGGGGGTGTAGAGGGAGGAGAAGAGAGACCCCAGAACTGAATTCAGAGAAGCAGGGAGCCAGGAGGCCAGAGGGGAGGGGTTCAGTAGGGAGTGCAGTTTGGCATTTGAGGAGGACGTGTCCCGGGAAGTGACCACTGGGTTGTCTCCTGCACTACACCGAGGTAGCACATGGGGCCGGCCACACACCCATTTGCCGCCCTCCCCACCTCCCCCCCCAAGCCACTTAGCTGTGCGGCCTCCCACCCCTGCATTTGGCTCCTGGGCCTCCCCGAGCCCCTGCTCCCATCTTGGCTCTGCTATCTCCCTGGGCCCTCCCCTAGTGTTCCA
Organism: Corynorhinus townsendii; assembly: GCA_026230045.1. Classification (NCBI taxonomy): domain Eukaryota; kingdom Metazoa; phylum Chordata; class Mammalia; order Chiroptera; family Vespertilionidae; genus Corynorhinus; species Corynorhinus townsendii. The sequence continues at coordinate 53,865,716 of JAPDVU010000010.1, forward strand.
GCTGTCACACTTCTCTGGCCCACAGAGCTCTGGCCCTCGCTCCTGCTTGTCTCCAGGTTCGCTCTCTATTTCACAGCTGCTGCAGCTTCCCTGTCAGTCTCCGGTCCCACGGATTGTCCAAGGCCAGGATGGCTCCGGTTTCTGGGTTCAGATGGACGTCCCAGGTGACCTCCCAAAGGGGATCTAGATGAATCTTTGGTTACCATGCTGGGTTTTAAGTAATGAGGCGTGCAGTCACCAGCATGCTTAGGTAGCAAGTGAAAGACCCCAGCGATGGGGCAGGGTGCCAGGCGGGGGGGCCGGGTCCCGGCTCTGTGGGGCATACTGGGAAGTGGCCAGGCCAGTCTGTGGCTCTGGGAGCCACAGGAATTTGAGCCCCGGGCAGAGGTGATGAAGACACAAGGGGACAGCCTGGAGGTACGGACCCAAGGGGATTAGACTGAGAGGCAAGAAGTAGGTTTTGTCATTGGCACCAAGATCCCTCTGAGGCCAGACTGAGGGGCTTTGTGGGGGAGTCTGCTGCTGCCTGGGATGGGAGGAGGACCAGGGAGAATGCAGACTGCTTTGGACAGGTCGGGCCTGAGGGCCTGGGTGGCGGGCTGGCCTTAGACAGGAGAAGGGAACCCCTCTCTGAGATGGGGAAGGAGGAGGGGCCTGCTGCCAGCGAGGCGGATGGCAGCGTCTCAGAGAGCAGCCCCCAGATGAGCGTGTTTGCAGGACAGGAAACGCTTGGCCATGTGAGGTCCCCGAGGGGCCGGGGGCACGCCTCCAGGTGGGCCGCAGCGAAGCGAACGTGCACACTCCCCTGCTTCACACACTTAGGGGCTCCTACGACCGCTTAGACGCGTGGCCCGGACTGTCTGTCCCTTTCACGCCCAGGACACACTGTGGAGACTGTCTCGCTCCTCCCCATTTTGCAGATGGGGAAATGGAGGCTCGGAGAGGTTGACGAACATCACGGAGGTCCCGAGCCGAGAGCGGCTGAGGTGGGATTACAGACCTCTCCTTGGCTGGTTCCACTGTGCCCGCCGCGAGGGAAGTGGGATCAGCTTCCCTTGCCAGCACATGACCACAGCATTTAACAATGTGGCCACACTTCTTTTTTTCCCCCCACTCTATTTATTTAAAAATTTTTTTCAATTACAGTTGACATCCGATATTATTTGTTTCGGGTGTTCAGCATTGTGGTCAGACCTTTATACACCTTACAGAGCTGTCCCTGCAGTCAGTCTTGCACCCTGCTGGACCCCATGCGCAGTCACCTGCATAATCGTGACTCTAGCCCCTACGCTGTGCCTGGTATACCATCCCTGCTTTGTCACCGTGGCCCCGCTTCTGAGCCGTAATAATCACGGGAGTTAAAGAGCGTGCATCATGTCCCGCTGGGTGGCGTCGCGCTGTTGTAATGTACCCCTTTCATCAGATTCTGAGCTTCACAACATTCATTGCCACGCGACAGGCCTCCTGCCGGAAGATGACAGTGAAATGGACCCGGGAGGCTCCGGGCCACACAAGAAGTTGGTTCCCGGTCGTGGCCGGGAATGGGTCCTCTTGGGCCTCCTCCTGCTTCCGGCACATCACGGAGTTTACTGCACTCACGAGGGACCCACTAAAGGAGTGAGGCATGACTCAGTGGCTACGCGGTCCCCAGGCCGCTCCATGCTCAGGCCTTGCAGTGTGGTGCTGGGCCCGTTGTCCCTCGCGGACACGGGACAGGGATGACTATGAGTGGAACGCCGACTCTGCCCGATGTGGAACCGACCTCATCTCATTTAATCCTCAAAAATATAAAAACGGACTCAAATCCGGGAGGTAGGTCTTGCTAATATACCCATTTTTCCAGACAAGGAAAGGCGTGTCTGATCTGCAGCAGCACCTGGTCGTGTCAGAATCGACACGACCTGACTTCTGTCCGTGGCCTCTTGGTCCTTACCACGCTCATTCCAGAATGCTCCCGAGCATGGGATAGAGGAGATCTGCTTTCAACACCCCGGGTTAGGGTGGGAAACGCCTCCCTCGGGGCTCTGAGAATGATGCCACCGCTGACTGAGTCCTTGTTAAGTGGACGGCAGTGGTAGATTTCATCGCATTTCTTTCCTGCTAGACTGTAGCTTCGATGAGGCAGGGACGAGGTGCATTTTGCTGACCGTGGATTCTGTGTGTCTGGGACGGATAAATCCCACTTTATAGCCGAGGGGCCTCCGTTCCCGAGGTGTTAATAAAATGCAAAGTTGGGATTCAGATTCATTTCACTGCCCACTCTCTCCAAGATTTAGCAGCAGGCCAGTGTCGGTATTTGTGCAAGGGGAGGAAGAGGCCAAGGCTGGGAATAAAGAATCGAATTAAGATGCCCCAGGAGACCTTTGTGTCAGCACACGTCTGAGCATCGCTCTAATAAGTTGACGAAGAGGAGGGTCCCCACTGGCGCTGCGGAGCTGGTGGATGAGCGACCCAGGCCTGCGCGTGGGGAGCAGAGGAAGCCACCGAGTTGGAGTGTCGCAGGGCCGGTGCTGGATGACGCCCACTAGCCCGTCCCTCTCCATGGAGACTTGGGGCTGAAGGGGCTTGCTGGCAACTGCTCCCCTATAACCACACGGTGGAGTAAAGAGAGCCAGGAAGTTGGAGATGAGAATCCAGCCCCCAATTCCAACCTGCTTTCTATTCTCTGTGCCATGTATGCTGAGTTATTGAGTCTTCTTTTGTTTTCAAATACATTTTTTATTGATTCCAGAGAGGAAGGGACAGAGAGATAAAAACATCAACGGTGACAGAATCATCGACTGGCTGCCTCCTGCACGTCCCACACTTGGGGATGGAGCCCGCATCCTGAGCATGTGCCCTGACTGGGACGCTCAACCACTGAGCCATGGTGGCTGGCTCTTATTGAATCTTTGAACCTGTTTTCTCAGCTTCAACTGTCCCTGGCTGCGATGGACCGTACCCTTCTCAGGTGGGCACAGTGAATGCGTTCACTGAGAGCTCACTTCGGGGACAGTTTGACTCATAACTTTGGGCCTCAGGTGCCCATTGGTCTCCTGGGGATTTGGTCTTCACCGCACTGAGAACTCACTACTGTGCTCTGCCGGGCATGGCCTCCTGGGCGGCACCTGCCCGCTGCAGGGTGTGGCCCTGGGAGCCAGTGCCTCTCAGCTCTGCCCCTCCTGCTCTGTGACCTGGGCAGGTTTCTAAGGGCCTCCTGGTCTTCAAATGGAGATGGAAAGAGTATCTCCTGCAAAGGCCTCATATGAAGATTACATGAAAATTTAAATGCCAAGTTCTTACCCAAGTGTCTGGCGCATGGCAAGCACTCAGAACAGATCTTGGCTTCATGAGCTCTGGGCTGCTTTAAGAATCAAAGGAAAGAATGAGAGGAAAGCTCTTGGCCTAAAATCGCGGGGCTGGCCTCCTCCCTGTGTACCGTAGGACTTGGCCCCAGGTGCACACGGTCTCCTAAAGGACTAGATTTTCACACCCGTGACCGTGCATTCCTTGTTTCCTCTGCTCGTCAGGACAGTTCACTCTCTTGTCTGTCTTGCAAACTCCTGTTCATCCTTCAGGATCTGTTAGTGTCACCTCCTCTAGGCAGCCCTTCTTGACTCGCCTGGCACCACTAGTTGTTCCGTCTTCCGCATCCACAGCACTTGGTATAGACGTGCAGACTCACACACATTGCATCCTTCTGTGATGGGCTGATTCAGTGTGGGTTTCACCCCTCGGCTATAAACTCAGAAGACTCCGAGGGCCTTGAGTGTCGCCAGTTAATCCTCCTCAACCTTGGGCCCAGCACAGGGACGGGGACTTGGACAGTCTGAAATTCTCGATGCCTCAAATTGAAGATCTGCGACTCATAGGAGACAAGACGCCATTGTGGAACTTGAAAAGGATTCAGGGATGGGGAAGGTCTGGCCCTCGGGCCGTATAAGGCCCTCCAAACCATTTGGTCTGGCCCTGCCAACGCATTAAGGGTGAGTTAATTCAATGCTTGACCAAATAGAGCAGGCTAATTTTTAAGGTGATAATTTTGTATGGCCCACAAATGATGTTATAAATATCCAAATTGCCCTTCGCAGAAAAAAGGTTCCCCACCCCTGGGTTAGCTAATTGTTTGCGGGCCTTAATGCATAAATATAACTGGGCTTTCGACAGAGATTCAGGTCACTTGCTTTCTCATTTTTCCCAAAGACTTTTTGATAATGGAGGAAAACCCACCACTGGGTTGTGTGCATACTAGTACATGTAATTATTTTCCCCCCAAGAACTTGCTTCCTGGCTTACTGATAGGCAGTGCCCGTGGATTGCAAGAAGAACCTTCTCCCCCATTGCTGGGAAGGGCCGCTAAGCAGCGACTGGTGCTTTATTTTCTCATGGTCTTGGGATAGGTCATTGCTTCAAGCAGGATTTGGATTGCGGCTGGCCAGTTAGGGCCCGCAGCATAATTGTTTCTGTGTAACCTGGCACCTTTTATTCTCCGTGGTGTTCACTTCAGAAGCCGGTTCTCTTGGCAATAGTGCATCTTTCTGGGGGAGAAAGGCAAGCCATTTTGGGGTATCCTCTGCTCAGCAGATAAGAAAAAGGTAATACCTGAGGAAATAGACAGCTGTGGACGTTCTCGGACTAGCGTTTGAGATTTCCATGAATATGCAGATTCTTCAGTATCTGAACCAGAGCGAAATCTCTCTGAACCTGTGACGGGAGCCCGTGTTTCTTTCTTCCCACGCTTTGAAGGCCAGGAAGCCAATTCTCGGTTTTGTGCCTTGTGCTTTGGCCAGATGCCTCTGCCTGGGTGGAGGGCGGGGACCTGGGAGTGCTTTTGGCCGGGTGGGTTTATAATCGTCCTTCTTCAGCCCACTGAAGAGAACCAGAGGAGACCTGGCCAGGTGTGCGGCAGAGCCCAGCACGGTGGCAGAGTACTTGGGTCTGGTTCAGTTGGTGACAGGACACTCCTACCTGGGAAGGGAGGGAAATGGGTGAGAACCAAAGGTTGTGAACGATCGGGCAGACGGCCAAATCCAGCTCTCAGAAATGTCTGGCCAACAGTTACCCAAACTAATTTAATGTGAGTAGCTGCCAGCATTTAAAACTGAGAACAGACTTCACATTTGTAGAGTTGAGTCTCAGTGGCAAGAAGATATTAATTGAAGGCTACCTGGCTAGGAAATATTGGCATTCTGCATACGTTCAAACCATGTAATGTTTTTCACTGCATCCCGATCATTCCCCTTCATGTTGGTCCTTGTGCTTCTCCCTTCACTAAATTCTGAATCAACCCAGCACGGAGCTTCCGTGTCCCTTCTGCTAGATGCAAGGCTTGGAACTTTTGGGCCCCTCCCAACCCTGCAATGCTGGGATTCAATTAAAGAGCGAGGAGTCAAGGGATGGCATTACGAAATAGAACTAGAATCCGTAGCTCCATTTGACTGCACTGCTTAAAGAGGATCAGATCATTGGAACAGTTAGCTGCGGTAACCAGAAAATAGTTTTGCTTCCTCTTATGTTGAATCTTCATTTTCCCTCTCTGTCCCCCCTTGAAAGTTCATAGCAAACCCTACATCCTGATCAAACCCTTCTGTTCCAAGGCCCCGCTTTTGACTCGGACGTAGTTCCAACCAACCATCATTGACGAAGCTACGCCGGGATTACAGGAGCAGAAGGCCCGCTCCTTACTTGAGCACCCAGCCAGCAGGAGACAGAAGGAGAATGACCAGAAAGGGAGTGTGAACACATCCTCCTTTTAAAAGTTAGTCACAAGATCCATTCTTTCTGCTCTCTTCCGGGGAAATGATCACAGGGGCAGCCAGGCGTCCTTTCTCTTTGTCGTCTTTGCCTGGCGCTGACAAAGCCAGGCGAGAGGATCCCAGTTTGGGTGGTAACATCTGAAGCCTCATAGAGGTGGTCCAACATATTGGTCTTCCCTCCGTCAGAGCCCATGGAGGGGTTGACCTTGGTCACTCAAGGTCACTGAGCTTTGTCCCTGCTTGTTTGATCTGTGCTTATTGGCCTGGACGTCGTCTGTGAACATGAGCGTGTGGTTGTCTTTGACCTTTGTGCCAGATGCCGTCGTCCACGAGTTGGATGATTGGACTGTGGTTGCTGAGCTTGTTCCTCCCAGTGGAGCTCTTTGTTTTATTATTTTTAAAATATATTTTTATTTCCTTCCTTCCTTCCTTCCTTCCTTCCTTCCTTCCTTCCTTCCTTCCTTCCTTCCTTCCTTCCTTCCTTCCTTCCTTCCTTCCTTTTGAGAGAGGAAGGGAGAGAGATAGAGAGAAACATCAATGAGTAAACATAATCGTTCAGCTGCCTCCGCATGCCCCCCACTGGGGTTCAAGCCCACATCCCAGGCATGTGCCCTGACTGGGAATTGAACTGGCAGCCTCTTGGTTCATGGGTCGACGCTCAACCACTGAGTCACACCAGCCGGGTGGGTAGTGCCCTTTGGGTCTGGTGCCCACCTGCCGGCATGCGGGGATGTGCGGGTTTGCCAGAGTTGTCGAGTGGACCCCTTCTTGCCCTTTGGAGCCTTGGCTTTGGCTTCAGTGTGGGGAGGGGCAACGGCTTCTGTCTTCACTTTCCACCATTTCGGTGAAAATGTCTTTTTTTTTTCCAAAAGGAATAAAAGTAAAGAAAATGTGGAAAATGTGATTCATGGCAGAAATTTTACAGCCTACTGAAAGTTATTTAAAGCTTGTATGCATATCACCAGATAGAACCAGTGATACGTACGTATACACGCATTGGTGTGCGTATTTTCTTCCAGTTTTCCCTGTCATGAGTGTGGACGCTCTGATGGATACACAGGCACATACCTAGATGTTTATGTAACATTTCTCCCATGTCATGTGTATGCCCAAAGATGGCGCTGATGGCCACCTCCTCCGTGGTAGGCCTGCTGCCCTGTGCTCCGTCCTTTGTCCGCGTTAGCTGACTTACAGTTTGTCACTGTTTTAGAGGATGCTGCCTGAATATCCTTGCGTATCTATCTTGGCTCGCATCTCTGACCCTCTGAGCTGACAGGTGTTTCTCAAGACTTTTGAAGGACGGCTCCGAGTGTCCCATTCGCTCAAATCCTGGTCCTGGCCACCTCCTTCACTCTGTCCTCACGCCATGCCCCGCCCTCAGGGGAAGCCCCCCGCAATTTGGCCAGGTTTGCAGGCTTGCATGACGTGGTCCCTCCCAGAGCACCCGGACCTTCCCCACAGTGTCCCCACGTCTCCAAGACAGTTCTGCCAGTTTAAGTCACCTATGGTGTCTTCCTGCCTTTGGGGCACACGTGGCAGTGGTGTGAAGTCCCACAAATGGTAAGAGGTGGAACCTGATGCCAAAGTCTGAGTTCCCGGCACCAGCCACTTCACCTTCTAGCACATGTTGGGAGTTTGGAGGCAGAAAGGAGAAACGGTGGGGATGAGTGACACTGACCCTTGGGGCAAGGTGGCTGCGGGTTTGAGCTCGGAGCTGCCGTCTTTGTGAGAACTTTGGTCTCCGCCAGCCATGCGGCCTGAAACCCGCAAAGTGAGGCCCGGGTTCTGGCTCCGGCTCTGCACTCCGGGGCTGTTCCTTTGCCTGGTCACTTCATTTCTTGGGTCTCAGTTTCCTCACATGTCAACGCCAAGGAGCATTCTAACCACCTGGGCCTGCTGTCTGTGTATGTAAAATGGGTATTGTATGCCCCGGTTTGCCTCCAATGCCCAGGGAAACAAACAAAGTGTTTGTTTATTTGTTTATTAAAAATAATTTTTAAAAATGTATTTCAGAAAGAGGAAGGGAGAGGGAGAGAGGGATGGAAACATCCACGATGAGAGATGACCGGCTGCCTCCTGCACGCCCCCTGCTGGGAGATCAAGCCGGGAACCTGGGGCATGTGCCCTGCTGGGAATGGAGCCATGACCACCTGGTTCATAGGTGGACGCTCAACCACTGAACCACACTGGCCGGGCTGGCTGGGCCTTTTGTAGTGAGGAGGAGTTTCCCAGGTGGGAAGGATGGGGGTGGAGGAGGAAAAGGAGAGCCCTCGTGTGGAGAACAGCACAGATAGAATACGAAGGTGGAAAAAGGTGTGGCATTTTGGGGGCGCTGGTGAGACTTCTCCGCAGCTGACAGGTAGGACATATGTGAGGGTGGAGGTGGTCGCCTGGGACCCAGGGCTACCTATCTGCAGTCCAGGGGTCCCCAGTGCCTGTGTGCCCCAGAATCACCTGGCCATCGTCTACAGATGGGCGGTTCGAGGCCCCACCTAGACCCCAGGAATCCTAATTGCTGGGCTGGCACCTGGGCGTCACGAGGTAGAAATTCTCCAGAGGAGGTTCAAGTGCAGAACCAGGCCTGCAGTCAGCCACCAAGGCAGCGACCTGTCCGGGCTCACAGGAGAGTGGCAGAGGTGGCTGCCGCACTCGGGTCCCCTGGGTGCTTATTAGGAGCACCGCGGTCTAGCGCTTTCGGTCCCATCTGCCCATTGGGATCCGCAGACTGTCACGTGTCCCGATTTTCTTGGAAAGGCAGCGTCTTTCCTTGTCTGCCTCGAGGTAAGGGCTGCGGCGGGGACGAGCACTGGCATGCCCCCAGCCCCATCGGCTCCCTCGGTAATGACAAATCCCTTCTGCTTGCTCCCCATTGTTTCATTGTAAATGAGAAAGTAATAAAGGGAGGCTGCAACGGCACTAATTAAATCAGCCATTACTAATCCCATCGACCCGGGGAGAGAGCTGCGAGGGCGGCGGGGCACACAGGCTTCTGATGCAGAATCAGCCCAATGCGTTTCTGTCACAGTGTGGGGACCCACAGAGGGGGGACCCCACCCCTCCCCGGAGGCTGCCCTGGAGCTGGGCACCAAAACACCCCATTGCCTCCTCAGGACGAAAGGCAGGAGGGGAGGGGAAAGGCCGTTGGGGTGGGAATCTCAGTCTTTATTCCCAAACACAGGTTTGCGAGGGTCTTGGGGAGCAGGTTAAGGTCCTGGTGCGGAAGTCCCTTTGCAATGGAGGCCATGGGGTCCCAGCAGTGCACGGTGGGGGCTGAACAGTCAGTGCCAAGGTGGCCAAGAGAAATGAGTGCATAGGTAAATGAATGTAAAAGGGACTGCAGAGGCCCCGGGGGTGTGGTCTCTATGGACAACCGAGGGACCCTGGTCAGCGGTGTGTGTCTCCGTCCTTTCTGCACGGAGGCTCACTGTCCCAGGCAGGAGTCCCCCTTCCCAGCTGCGACCTTCAGTTTCACCTCCCCGGGGTGCCCATTCTGAAAGGGTTGCAATTCCTGGAAGGCACCAGGAAGATCCCCACCCCTGGCCTATATTCTTGCTACACCCCTGCTCCTCCTTCCGGAGTTTCTCTAAGTGGGGTCTGTGCACCACAGCTGGGGACCAGCGTGGGGACTTTGCTCCCAGTGCAGAAGCCAGACCCCAGCACAGCCCTGGGGATCGCTCTCCGGGGCATGGAGCTCAGGGATTCCAGCAAGCACGATGGGATGGGCGATTCTGAGCAGCGCTGGGGTTTTAGAACCGCTCACCGCCCTGTTCTCTCTGCGTGCAGACACCTCTTCATCTCTCTCTTTACAGCTCCCGTGTGTTGAAATATGGGCAGGGCTCCCTGTTGCTTTGGGTTTAGAAAAGGCCAAAAGCATTTTTATTTGATGCGAGCATGCTGTAAACTTCGGCAGAAAGAAGACGATGAATTGTAATGTCCACTTCAGAAGCCTCAAAAAATGCCAGCCACTAATAGACTTTATAGTACTCAGAGAACAAGACATCCAGCGGGGAAGGAAGAAGAATTTATTTTAAACTGGGCCAGCCTGAGCCTGGCTGTACCTAAAATGAATAAACAGTAAGAAGAATTTATGAGCTATCATTGCCTCTTGCCTTAGCCATATTTTATGACTTTCCAAAGTAAGCTGAAATATATTTTACAAACTTTGACAACCAGACAAACATAAGGATTTACGAATTGGGTGGGTAAAGACCGACTCTGTAATCAAAATAATTTGACCGCGGAAGAGTCCTCGCCTTTCTGGTAGACACCAGTTGTGCTTTCTGGTGGCCTGTCACCCTCTTTGTGTTTGCCAGTTTTTCCTGCCTCATGAGTTTCACATCGCCAAGGGAGAAACCAGGAATCTCAAGGTCACAGCCTCCCTTGCAGCTAGGACTCAGAGCACCTGTACTTTCCAGCTGTGCCGATCATTACCACCTGCCAATCAAGACCCATGTGATCCGAAAGTGAGCAGCCGGAGAAATCTCACTCCTGCAGTGACCCATTTTGCTGCAGAAAGTGGTGGCAGAAGCACACAGGTTTGGGAGTGTCTTGGGAGCAGGTTAAGGTCTCAGTGCAGAAGTCCCTTTGCAATGGAGGCCATGGGGTCCCAGCAGTGCACGGCTGTGGCCCATCCAAAGCCCTCCAGTGGTGGCGTCCTTCCCAGGGCCACTGAGGGTGTTGCTCCTGGAAGCTTGAGCTCCAGTGAGCCTCCCAGCTCCCTCTGCAGGTCTCTGAGCTGCCTGCCCTTCTCTCTGCTCGACGTTTTCCAGTGTCACCCTTAGTGCAATGTTCAAAGTCAGGAAATTCGCACCGACACATTCCTATCGCCCCAACCTGAGGGCCTCCATCAAATCCCAGCAGTTGAGCCACTGATGCTTCTTAGAGCAAAAAGGAAAAACACTCCTCTCTGGTCCAGGATCCACTCTAACACCACACTCCTTACGAAGTGGTCCTATGTCTTTGGTCTCCTCCCACTGGAATGGTTCCTCAGTGTGTCTCTTCTATCATGACCTTGACTGTTGTTAAGAGCAACGACAGGCATTTTATTTTGTAGAGGTGCCCAGGCTGGAGTCTCCTGGTGACTCTAGGCATGCCCGTGTTCTCAGCACAGAGGTGCCATTGCGTCCTCCTCGGAGCATCGCCCCAGGAAGGATGTGGTGTTGGCCTCTCCCGTTCCTTGTGATGTTTCTTTGGTGACAGGTTAAGGTGGTGACGACCAGCTTTCTGTCCTGTAGAGTCGCACTTTTCCAATTGTAACTATTATGCACCCCAGTCCTTTGAATAGCTTTAAATAACTTCTTCCTTGCTCTGTCAGTCAGAGCCCTTCCCTTGCTAGCAGCCAAGAGCTCGGACAGCGCTATCTCTCCACAAGGAGAGGAAAGGGAAACCACAGAGGACATTTCTGACTTTGGATCAATAGCAGGACACGGTTAAATCCTACTTGAGACCTTCATTTTAATTCAATTGATCAATGTGTTTAGAGCCAAAGGTTTGTTTGGCTCTGTTTCCTCACATAGTTTACAGGACAACATCGGAATAGCAAAGCACTTTTGATCGGGGTGACTTGCTTCACAGGTTCCCTTTACTTACGAGCTGCTTCTCTTCTCGGAGGAAGGCTCCCCTTTCTGATGAACCCTTGGCCTTGTCCAGGAGGGGCTAGTGCCACCCACAGCCACAGAGCCGTTGCCTCCTCCTGGATGCTTTCCGACCACCTGTGGTGGACTAACCCCCCCCCCCCTTTGTGTTGCAGGGGGGACGCCTCAGGGCACCTGTCATTTACCTGTGGCCTCTGCGACTAAGGGAATTTACCGCCTCACTTGGGCATGCTCGGCCAGGCACAGACCTCCCCTGCAGGGGCTGCTCGGAGGCTGCTGTGCACGGAAGAACCTGTGGAAGGAGGTAGGTGGCAGCACGTTGCGGGGGCTCGTGAAGGTAAGGCCTCAGAAAGTAGGCAGGAGACCAGCTCTTTGCATGCGCATGCCGTGTGCTTTCCTCTGACACTGTGAGATTTACACGAGGAAGTGGCCTGCGTGTGCCCAGCATCTCTTTGGCTGCACTTGGAGGAAGGGTGTGAAGGGGCAAGACTCGGGAAGGGAGCCCATGGTGCGGCTTCTGCTCTAGTCCAGGCACGAGAAGGGGCAGGCAGAGAGAATGGAGGGCTATTTTAGAAGGTAATGACCATGTTGTAACTCATCAGTGGTCCGGTGTGTGCCCAGCTCTTAGGTACAGTGTTTCCGTCCTTCATAACAGTGTTGAGCACTGTGGCCAGCTCCGCCTTCCTCCTGCGGAGATGGAGGCTGCTGGGTTTGTCTGCAAACACAGAGGGAGGGGGCAGCCAGTGCACATGGCAGGGCCAGCTGACCCTAAAGCCTCACACCCGACCTGGACGCTGATCTATGGCCTCACTTGTACCTCAGAAAACCCCGCTGTGGCCCTGATGGACTAGACACCGCCTTGCAGGCATGCGGGTGCTGGGCCAGCTCGCGGAAGGGCAAGGGTCCCGTTGCAATTTAAATTCAGCTGCTACTGAAGGAAAGGCGCTCCAGGGAGGAGGTCTGGGGTGTTCGTACACAGGGGTGCAGCTGGGGCTGGGGATCCTGCTCCCTGTCTGTTCTGGTTGAGGGTGGGTTTTACGGAGGTGGCCTGTCTGAAGTCGAGCGATCCCCGCAAATCCGGTGGTAGCCTGTGGGCTGGGATGGAACCCGGGGTTCTTGAATGCTAGGAGCAGTGCAGGCTGAAACAAGAACCAAGGGCTTAGAGCCCACGCGCAGGGCACCAGGAGGGGCCTGCTTGCAGCCCCTGTTCCACCTCACCCGGGATGCTTTGCCTCCTGCACCACAGGGCCTGGACCCGGCCGGGCTGGGGTGGGGGTTGCGGGGAGCCAGTCACCGAAGAGGCACTTGCTCTCAGGGTTGTCGGCCTGGCAGACCTCACTCAGCCCAGGCCTGCTGGGCTGTCTCTGTGCAGAGGGATCAGGAGTGGGCATTGAGGATGGCCCAGGTGGTGGAAATTCTGTCATTCTACAAATCTTCCCCCAGCCTTTCTCATCATTTCCCACCGCGTTGCTTCTTTTTCCAACATCAGTTAATATTTCAGAAAGCCTTCATGTTTGATGCTTAACCTTGTGAGTTGGACTACTTGACCGAGTCTGGGAGGATCCATAGCGTAGGATAATTTGTAACTTGGTGGAGGCAAAGTTTGAATCTCAAGGCCTGTGAGGCTGCTTGCCAGAGCCAGCACCGAGCTGTGAGCGAGCCCAGGAGGCCCCTCGCACCCAGCCCAGCCGCGTGGTGCCTCCGCGCCATCACTTGGTAGTGAAGCACAGCTCCTGCCAGTTCCCAGTGTGCATTCTGGGAGACACCGCGTTACGTGCTCCGCAGGCATGATCTCACCTAGTCCTCACAAGAAACCGTGGGGAAATGGTGTCTGTTTTACAGAGAAAGGAACGCTCGGGGGTAGCAGGTAACTTGCCCCTGGGATCCCAGGTGGCCAGTGGCAGAGGCGGGATCCAAACCCAGGTCTGCGTCGTTCCGAAATCCACGCTTCGTGTTGCCGGAGGGAGCACAGCATGATTTCCTTCCAGGCTCATGGAGGTTCATGGTTAGGCTGGCTGCCACAGGGGGTCACAGAATCCCTTTATTCGGCAAATACGGACGAGGCTCCCTCCTGGTGTGGGCGCTGTCCCTTCCGGGGCAGTAGCACAGCAGCGAGCAGGTGGGGACCACAGCCCTGTCCTCACAGAGCCTTTTTTATTACTATTTTTTAAATTCCTCACCTGAGCCCTAACTGGTTTGGCTCAGTGGCTAGAGCGTCGGCCTGGGGACTGAGGGGTCCCGGGTTTGATTCCAGTCAAGGGCATGGACCTTGGTTATGGGCACATCCCCAGTGGGAGGTGTGCAGGAGGCAGCTGATGGATGTTTCTCTCTCATCGATGTTTCTAACTCTGTATCCCTCTCCCTTCCACTCTGTGAAAAATCAATAAAATATATTTTAAAAATAAAATAAAATCCTCACCTGAGGGTATTTTCCCATTGATTTTTAGGAAGAGTGGGAGAGAGAGGGAAAGACAGAAAGAAACATCGATGTGAGAGAAACTCATCGATTGGTTGCCTCCTGCACGAGCCCCCACCAGGGCCCGGGCCAGGGAGGAGCCTGCAACCAAGGTCCGTGCCCTTGACCGGAATTGGGCCCGGGACCCTTCGGTCCGTCGGCTGACTCTCTATCCACTGAGGCAAGCTGGCGAGGGCCTCCCGGAGCTTTCGTTCAAGTGGGCACGACAGGTAGTAAACGTCGTAACGATAGACCTGCCCTTCGTTGGGCAGTGACAGGCGCTCTGAGGAAAATAAAGGCAAGGAAGAGAGGGGAGTGCACGCAGGGCTGGTTGGGGGCAGGGTTTCAGTCTGAGAGGGACAGGGATGCCGCAGAGAAGGACACACACACACCAAGGCTCCCAGGTGAGGGGTGTGCCTTGCACTGGGCAGAATGTGCCAGAAGGAGGAATAGAATGTTTAGGCCCCTAGAGTGCAGGCCGTGCCTAGAGTGGCCAAGGACACCCCAGAGGCCAATGTGACTGACCAGGTATGACACAGGAGGGAGCCAGCTGGGCCACGGAAACAACCTCGAGAGGCCAGCAGGCCAGTCTCCGGGCTTGGGCTTCCGCCGAGGGAAACGGAACCGCAAGGGGGCAGGGTGTTATGGGGGCCAGGTGTGCCGCAGGCCAGTGGCTGGCCCTGATCACGTGGTTTGAAGCCACGTGGAGAATGGGCTAAAGGGGCAGAGACAGCAGGGAACAGGGTCCAGGTGGGAGCTCTCGCAGGCGCCACGGAGAGGAGGCGGCGGCGGTGGCCTGGACCTGCGGCTCTGTGGGGTGATGAGGCGTGGTCAGACCGGGTGTATATCGAAGGCAGAGCCATCAGACTTTGCCGAGCAGTTGGATGCAGGGTTCAATGTTTATTTCAGAGACAGAATCTATTTCAGAGACTTCTCACCTTTTTACTGTCCTTTATGCCATCTTAAGGGATCGTTGACGGGCTAATGAGGGCACTTTCGGTATTTTGATTGGACTTGACTGCAAGTAGAGAAGGGAGCAGCTTGCCAGCACACTGCGGATCTGGCTCTAGCCGCACAGATGTCTCAGTGCTTGTGAGGATTACCTGGTCTCAGACTTGGATCAGGGACAGGGAGCGGGAAGATGCTGCTGGGATCTAAGAAACTGGAAGCAGTAGCTCATCCCCGAGGAGGTGAGAAGCCAGGAACCGCCATGGGAACAAGCCTTCTGTGCTGGGAAAACCGGGGACCTGCTGTTCCGAGAAGAAGGTGCCGTGGAGGGGGCGGGGCCCATCTTGGCAGCACAGTGCCGCAGATGTCTGCGTTTCAGAGCGGCAGATTTAAGAAGAGTCGTGTCCGGGTGCTTTAGCTCAGGGAGGGCAGCGCTGGGGGCTCAGCCTCTGCTCTGCAGCCAGGCTGCCAGAAGGAAGCTTTTCTGGGTGGGGGCCACGGCTGTCAGTCTGCTGAGAGTGCCAGCACTTGGAGGAGTCCAGTATGTGCAGGAATGGGGTTCTCCTCGGACACCCACTGTTTGCTGCAGCATTTCCAAACCTGCTGGGCTTTTCATTTCATCTCTGGTCATAGTGGAATGTTCTCAGTCCCAAGATTTTGAGTTTGAAACCCTCATTTGAAATCCCTGCTCTGCCTCCTTGCAGCCAAGGGACCTTGGACTAACCGCACTCTTCTTAAACCCCTGCTTTTCCATCTGCACAATGGGTTGTAGGACACGTCACTGATTGCCCTTCTTTGATGCTCCTTCCTGCAGGAGGATCATACGTGTGACCATGTGATTTGCTCTGGCCAATGCAATGTGTGCAAAAGTGACATTTGACACTCGGGGTAAAAGCTTTACAGAGTCCCTGCCACATTTTCTTTCCCTTGTGTCTGATTGTGGAAGCATGGGTCTCGTCGGAGCCTCCGTCAGCCTGGCCTCCTGAGGAATGACAGTGTGCAGAGCCCCCGTCCACCTGTGATGACTCTACTAGCAGAAGAATGAGTGGGAAACACACTGTTGAACCTGTAGCGATTCCTGGGCTGCTTGTTACCGCGGCATTGCCTAGCCTGTGCTGACTGACACACATGGGAACGATAGTCCCTTTGCATGTATATCGCACAGGATTGACTGGAGGACTGGGTGTAGTTCTTCTCTCTCTCTGGAACTTTCTATTCCTTCTCCACTCCAGGTGGACTCTTAGGGCTCTCTGAGTGTTAGCAGAAATATGGCCCCCTCCACGAGGTCCTTCCTGACCCCCTTAATCAGTTAGCTCCTTCTGCATGCACAGTGCCAGGCACGGCGTTTGAGCTCAAAGACCAGTGCTAGGACCAGCACGGCGAGCCTGGCTGGGTAATGACAGCCTTCCCTTCTTGTATCGCCAAAGATGCCTTTACAGTGCGTCACTTCTTCCCCCAGGGGCTCCTCATTTGGAAAAATATTTCTGTCTACCAGACAAAGTGCGTTTATAACAAAGCAGTTCATTTGACCATTTATTACTGAGAGGCACGTGGAGCTGCTGCTAAGAGCTTCTGATCTGCGGGAGATCATCCCCGTGACCACGTCAGTGGGTACCGTCTGGCCCCAGGCAGAGCCAACAGCTGTTGGCATTTGCGCAGCTTTGCAGAATCCTCAGCTAACAGTGGCTTCGACCAAAAGGACATGGAATGTTTATTTACGCAGAGATTCCCAGAGGAAGCGTTTCCGGGGCTGGCCAGGCAGCTCAACCGTGTCACCAAGAGCTCTGTTTCCTCAGCCTCTCACCTCCGCCGTGGAAAGATAGCCTGCATCTTTCCAAGCCCTCCACGGCTGCTTGGGGACCACGGGGGCACTTGAGGCAGGGGAAGGGGCAGAGCGAGCAAGCTCTTCTCTCCTGACTGTCGCTGTCCCCAGGACATCAGACCTTCCTCAGAAAGTCCTCCTAGGACTTTGCTTTTTGTTTCCCTCATCAGAACTGGATTCCATGGCCACTCCGAGCTGCAAGGGATTCTGGGAAAGTGAGTATCTGGCAAAGGATCCTAGCAGTCATCCTGGGCCATCCCGTCCTCTCTGGCCTGTATCAGCATCCACCTGCAGTCTCTCATCAACCAGTCTTTACTGGAAAATACTTTCTTTTATTTTGGAAGGGTTTAGGAGAAACTCTACAAATGGGAAAGTTCAAGCACACCCAGGAGGTGTTTCAGGCATGGGTACCAGGAAGTGCCTGTTCTGGAGGCTGCACAGCAGTCACAATGAGTCCTGCCCGGGGCACCAGGAGTCCACCAGCAACGTGCTGTGTGCCCTTGGGCAAGTTACTTTCCTTCTCTGGTCCCCATGCTAGCCTCTGTGCAGTAGATGGCTAGTTGAGAAGAGTCCTCAGGTCCCTTCCTGGTTGGACATGGAAGACTCTGAAGTCGGCAGAAGTTTGCCCACCAGGACCCACAGCCGAGCAGGCAGAGCCACAATCCGCCCTCATGTTTTCCTCTGAGTGGGGAGAGGAATGTTCGCGCTCACCCTGCTGGCAGAGCCCGATACCCACACCGATGGGTGTCAGTTCCGGCATTTATTAGAGTGCCAGTAAATCTGGAAAACAATAAATATCTCATTACTCTCCTGATGAGGTGTCTTTAAGTGCTATTTCCAAATGCCTGCCATTGCTGGGCTGGATTTATGGCAGGGACTCGCTTTAATCTGGAAATCTTTCATCTTTTGCAAGCACCTTGTTGGGCCCTAATCAGAGTCCTGCAAATCCCTAGAGCAACTGGAGAGCAGGCCAAGGGGGCGCCCCAGCTGGTGCGTCCCTCCTCCGGGCAGGCTGGGAAGCTGATTTCCTGACCTGTGGTTGTTTGTTGAGATGATACCAACGTTGCTATCAGACAGGCCTGGATTGTCCCATTTCCTCTTCTAGCCTGGGCTGGCTGGGCCATCTTGGTCAAACGGACTCAACTTCTCTGAGCCTCAGTCTCCTTGCCCGTAGAATGGGCAGGGTGGTTTCTTTGCAGAGTTAAGGTTAAGAGGCAATGAGTTGACAGACGTACAGCGGCTGTCTGGAGCAGCCTGGCATAGCGCAGGTGCTCAGAAAGCAGGGACCTGTTAAGAAAATTGTCTGAAGGAAGACTCGGAGGCCCTACTAGAAAGCCCTGGAGGCCGGTGTCAGGGCTGTGAGTCAGGGCCCGTTCCATGTTAGCACCGAATGAACAGCCAGGTAGGGGGAAAATGGAACAATTAAATATTTAAACCAAACATTTAATTTTTAAACACGAACATTCTTTTTATAACTCGGGCTGCACTTCAAGGCCGTTGGAAAATTCCCTGAGCCTCTGCCGTCCGCCGCCTTCAGGGTACCAGCCACAGCATGCTGCTAACCTTGGAGGCCTCTGAACGTGGCGGGGTCGCGCATTTGCCTCATTCAGAAGAGGGCACCTTTGTGTCCGAACAAAGATGTTACTGACAAATGTCTGTGAAGAGAGAGGACCAGGTCCCTGTGTAATAAAAATGAAATCGGAAAGGAGGGAAATTATTTCACGCGACTCCCTCGATTCCCTTGCTCCTGCAGACATGTCTCCAGGCTTCTGACGTGTTACCTCTTTCAAGTTGCACGAAAAGCTAGGCAAGGTTCTCCTTGTGTCCTTAGGAGGTTCGGTGGGGCTGACAAGTTAACCTCGGGTCGGACGTGGGATCGTGGGCTTTGGTGCCGTGCCTCTCTGGCGTCCATACCCTCTTCTCCTGCAAGGTGTCTCATTTCTGCTCGGAGACCCACCATCTCCGCCCCCTCTCCCCACCCCACCCCCCGCCCTTGTTGTTGCTGTCGTGTGTGGAATGGAGTCCACCTGCAATTCCTATGTGTCCGGTCTCCTGACAGTGTCTCTCTCAGTGGCCACAGTGACGGGCCCAGGAAGAGACATGTGAACCAACAGATGCCCAGTCGATGCATCGAGGTGTCACTGGGAGCCCAGATGTTGATGCCGCCTTTGGCCTCTCGCCACCAGGAGGGGAGAGCCTGCTAAGGGAGAGGCTGGTGGAAGCTCAGAGACAGAGATTACCGCTAGTCTAGTTGACTCTCTGGGCACATCCCTTCCCCTTTAAGAAAAGAGGTTTCTCTCCTCTCGATGACTTCTTATTTATTCATGTATTACTTTCCCCTACTTAATGAATGCAGCCAGAGCTTCGCACCAGTTATGTGTGGGGTGCTCTGCTGTAGCCGCGTGTGCCTCATCTGCCCGGTCTCACCAGCCTCTGACTACAAAACACCACAACGCTCTCCCTGCATCACCGGGTTACTGCATGAGCTCTCAGCCTTCCCCTTGGGGCTGGGGTCTCAGCCAGGGACCCACAAGCTGGTGCCTCTCCAGGGCCCAGAGCTCCGGGAGGCTCGTCAGCCCAGACCCCCACCCTGGCCCCAGGTAGGGAGCGGGCGCCCCTCTTTCCTCTGTGACCCCATCTGGCAGAATTTCACAAAGCTTGGTGCCGAAGAAGGAAGAATGGCCGCAAGCCAAAGGCCCCAGTTCCTCCTCTCCCATGAACTCACTTTGTGACCTCAAGCACAGTCCCTAAGCTCCCTGTGCCCTGGGTCCCCAGGTGTGAAGTGAGAGTGGAGCCAGGCAGAGCCCTCAGCAGGCAGCCCTGCTGTTCTGCAGCCCTGGGCTGCATGCGGGAGCAAAGCCACCCTCCCTCAGCCCCTGCTGGTCTATGCGCTGGTCTGTGTGTGCCCTGGGAGGGGCAGGGAGAGGAGAGGCAGGTGCTCCAGGAGGGAGCACAGAGGGTCAAGAATAGCCAATGTCGCGGCACCCTCATCCTGCCAGCATTGTTCCAGGCGGTTAAATGGAGCCACTGGAGTCTCCCACCCAGAGCTGACCAGCTGCATGTCTTCAGCTCGTGCCCTAGAGGAAGGGACGGCCACCAATCACCGCGGCCGTTGGTGGTGGCTCTGAGGGAAGCCGAGGGTGAAATTTCACCCGTGTCAACATTCTCAGTTGGCATCTGTAATGACCACGAAACGCCTGGGGCCCTGTCGCCTGCGTGTTTAAAGGTGACCTGTTTGTTTATGAGGCCGTGGAGCTCTTTGCCTTTGGAACTCTTTGATGGGCTGAGCCTGCCAACTGTGGCTCCGGAAGCATCTGAGGAAGTAATTATTTGTCCAAAGAACGAATGTCCCTGATGGGTGATTATGGTGTGCTTGCTCAGTGCCAGGCATACGTTTTACATGCATCTCCCCTTCACAGTGACCCTACGAGGTGGGTCCACCTTTATCCTCATTTATATATGAGGGCCCTGGAATTCATGGAGACTCAGTAGTTTGTCCAGGTCACCCAGCTACTGACTGACCACACTGTATTTGCTCAGGATCCAGAGTCCAAGCTTTGGACACAATGCTGTGTCTCTTCATCAAAACCCTGAATATGCAGCTGCCTAAAGATAGGCGATCATATAGCTTATCAGCCCTATAGATAGGTGATCATATAGCTTGTCATCCTTATAGATAGGTGGTCATATAGTTTATCATCCCTATAGGTAGGTGATCATATAGCTTATCATCTCTATAGATAGGTGATCATATAGCTTATCATCCCTATAGATAGATGATCATATAGCTTATCAGCCCTGGATGAGACTGTTGTGCCTTAAATGAAGCAGAATGCTTGGGAAAGACGGCCTACCTCCCTTCCCCACCCCAGGCTTCAGTTTCCTGGAGTCCACCTCTCTGATGTGACAGTCGTGTTGGCCTTAAGTGACAAGACTATTCCCAGCCCTGGGCTTGTGGTCATT
Organism: Corynorhinus townsendii; assembly: GCA_026230045.1. Taxonomy (NCBI): domain Eukaryota; kingdom Metazoa; phylum Chordata; class Mammalia; order Chiroptera; family Vespertilionidae; genus Corynorhinus; species Corynorhinus townsendii. Next base: position 53,886,233 of record JAPDVU010000010.1, read on the forward strand.
ATTGCCTGTTTTGGGAAACGCCACGCCATGGCCCTGGAGGGTGTGGCCAGGGCCTGGAGCGCCCTGCGCCTCAGGAGAGAAGAGAAGAAAGGAAAGCCCCGTTTCCTTCCTGCTCCCTCCTATGAGCAGGGAACCAGGAGGTATCCGACCTCTGTTCATGGGACCAGAGAACTTGAATCTTTTATTAACCACTCATTCCTGATGACACTCTGGAGGTGATCTCAGTGAGCACCGGCGCTTCTGGCGAGCTGGGCTACTAGCTGGCCCCGCCGACCCTCCTGGAGCTGTGCCTCCAACCCCACAGGGCGGCCGCGCTTCTTCCCTGGGCAGGAAAACCACCGAGGTGCACCGGAGCACGCAGCTGGTGTGATGGGGCCCGAGTCAGGCCCGGCTGCCTGACCCCAGGCTCCGCTCTTTCCTCTCACGAGCCTGGGGCCTGGGAAGGGGCTTTGAGTCTTCGAATGGCTGCCCTGGGACTTCAGGGTCATCTTGGTTTGCTCGCTCCGGCCTCCTCTGCACCGTCTGCCTGAGCAATGGGTGTTGGGAAAGCCATTTCAGAAGAGCTGTCATTGATTTTCAGAATGATGCTGGGAATGATGTGTAAAATGGCCTGAAAGCTGGAGAAATCTGGGTCACCTTAGTAATAGAGAGGGCCAGGTGATTTGCTGCGAGGCTCTCAACTCCCAAACGTTTAATGAATTCACGCATGCAGCCAGGGAAGGGCAAACAGCCTGCTCCGCGCTCTCCTCCCCTTTGCTTTCCCATCTTGCTGAACCTTCTACTCAGAGAACAATCCCTTCTTCCTCCGTCAGGTGGGCTGGAGGTGAGCGTGGGAGGAATAACTGGGAAATTTCCCGCCACGTGTTGTCCTACCTTTAGTGTCCTCTGTCACCCGTGCCCTCTGTGGGACTCTCCGGCCCTTCCTGGCGGAAGGAAGTTTGCAGAAACTCACTGCTCTGCTGGGATAGGGTTGCTGAGGGGTAGGGCAGCTTTATAATTTGCCACCCAAACAGGACCCCTGAAAACGAAAGAGGGCACTAATACTAATGATACTAGGACACGGGTAGAAGCCAGGACTGTCCCGGACAGAGCTGGACACCTGGTCACCCTATTCATGGTGGCTTTCCATGGGGCCAGAGTGGAGGTACCCCATCAAGCAGCAGGGACACACACTCAGACCCAAAAGGAGCTCTACAGGGATGGAGGGGAGAGGACTTGGAGCCAGTCCTCATGCCTAGTTAGCCACCTGGGCAGTCTGTATCCCCTGTGAACCTCAGTTTCCTCATCTGTGAAAGGGGGCTCTGCTGGCAGGTGTGGCTCAGCTGCTTGAGCCACCAAAAGGTTGCCACTTCCATTCCTGGTCAGGGCACATGCCTAGGTTGCCAGTTCAGTCCGCGTCCGGGGTACATGGGGGAGGCAACCAAATGATGTTTCTCTCATATCGACCGATGTTCTTCTTTCTCTCTCCCTCTCTCTCTAAAATCAATAAAAACATTTTAAAAATCTTAGAAAAAAATCGGGGGTTATGATAATCCCCACATTGAGGGTAGTTGTCAAGATGAGGAGAGAGGAGCTAAAAAAGATTTTGTGGGCATAGTTACTCTCCAAACAGTCAGTTCCACCCTGAAGTCCTCTCTGATAAACCTTACCGCTCTTTCTACTTTCTGTTCACTGCTTTAGCACTTCCCTCTGGACTCGCGTTAAGGAAGTGAATACACACTGGCTCAGACCTTTCCCTGCTCAGTTCTCCTGTTTTGGGCTTCAGTAATAACCCTACACATGTTCTAACCCCTACTGAAATTTGTAGCATCTTAAACCCTATTATTCCGGTGCCACTTAATAGCTGCATGACTTTCAAGAAGTTGCTTAATCCCTGTGTTTCAGTTTCATCACCGTGGAGCTAGCAGAAGTACCAGCACACAGGGCGAGATGAAGGGGTGCGTGTGGAGCTTAGCACAGTGTCTGCCTGCCACGGGCTCCGCACTCCGGACACTGTAGCTATAATGGTTGTTGTGAAATGGATGTTCTCATCTTGAAGGTGCTTACCCCGTGGCTTCCAGGCCCCCCAGCAAGCCACCAGGTATCCTGGAGTTCCCAAGTTGAGAAGGACTGTGCTCCACCATGCCCACGCCCCAGCCAATCCCTAGCTATTTGCATTCCTCACCAGGAAACGTGACAGTACAGCAAGTGGCAGAGCAATGTCTGTGAAGTCTGCTGTTCTGCATCTCTGTGAGACACCAAGTTTTCAAATAGAGGAAGCTGAGTTACGAAGGACGTGACATTGGAGGACCCGGTGGGACCTCACAGGAGAGATTTTGTCACCAGCCTTTGAGGGGTAGGGGTTGTTGTTATTTGGATGCCAAGGCTCAGCAGAGGGAACCCATTTGGCTGGTTAATTACCCTTGAAAGAGTAAGGTCACAGGAGACATGGCTGATGAAGTTCATTGAGCCTGCTGGACAGAGGCCAAATCCGATTCCCATTGACCTCCTCGTCCTCCTCTGGAGGTAGCAGTGGCTACTGAGGGGTGGACACCACGCAAGCCTTCTGATGCCTCAGGGGAGGCTGGGCTAATGGGTAGGGCTCTGAGCTTAGAGTTAGGAGACCTTAATGCTAATCATTCCTCTTCTCAATTTGGGGCTTTGAGAAAGTCCATTTCTATCTCTCCATCTTAGTGTTTTCTCTTAAAAATGAGGGGTTCACCTTAAATGATGCTGGGGTGCCCTAACTGATGCAATGCTCCTTGGATATTGATTTGGGGAGACAGGAACAGCTCATTTTCAACCACACATCAGGATTCATTTTTTTAAAAATCTGGCAAGAAATGATACTGACCATGTGTGGGAAGTCGTGGAAGATGGGTCCGTGGGGGTCCATCGTGCCGTTTGCTTTATCTCACATGTTGTGAATGTTCTCTAATAAAGGAAGTCTTAAGAGTCTGCTAAGACCTTTTTAAGTTCATGGCAAGAATGATCAGATCTCATTGCTTTGTGAATGACCAGACTTTCTCCTGCATCCACTCTGGCAGAACAGCGTGCGCTTTAAGGAAAGCCCGCTGGAAAAACCCCGCCTCATCCCCTTTCTGTTGTCTGGGAGGCCCCCAGCACCTACGCGCTCAGGAGGGAGCGTGGGAGAGGGGGGGCAGGATTGCCTCTGTTCTCTGAGACAGGCCTGGACGTTACCTGGACAAGGTGCTAATCGTTCTGACTTGGCGAGTCTCCTCCTGGAAGAGCCTGGAAGCGCATGCCATGGTGCCAGCGGAGCACTGACTTTGGTATCAGAGAGATTTGGGTTCAAATCCCAGATCTGAGACGGACGTCCTGGTCTCTGAAGTGTGGGCGGGAACGCGCTTCCGTGAGCACCATGGGACGTGCTCTATCACCGGACTGAGAGCAGTGCTCACTGTTGGCTTCCTCTCTCCTCACCTGCAATGGGCGCCTCCGAGGAGTCCGATTTTCTTTTGTATCAGGTGACTTGTGCCGTTACTCATCTGATTTTGGTCTGAACCCATTAAAATGTCTGTCATTCTTCTTAACCACCAGGTCTCTTTGAATACTTGAAAAAAGTAGCCGTGTCTTGTTCACCTTCTGTTTCTGCCAGCATCCTCTTCCCCACCCCGCCTTTTCACTTTTCACAGGGAAATATCACTGAGGTTAAACCAGTTCCCGTGTGGTAGATTGTCAAACTGACCCCTCTCTGCATTGTCACGTTTACATGACTTCTTTTAGTTACTCCCATTAGGAAGTGGGCTCTTTGTCCACCCCTTGAATCAAGAGTGACCATGTGATTTGCTTGGCCAATGGGACAATAGCACCTTGAGACTTGAAATGCATCTGCTCACTGGCACTGGTTCTCTTGGGATTCCCGTCACCAGCATCTGAACAGTCTCGGACTCTGGTCCATGACCAGCCCACAGAGCTGAGCTGAGCCACTGCTGCTGAAGCCCTGGGTTTGGAGAGTCCAGCCACGACCACTAAACCATCCAGGCACCCCGGTCCGACTTGCTGACCCACAGAATCATAAGCCAAATGAGTGGGGGTTGATTGAAGCCACTAAACTTCGGGGTGGTTTGTTGTGTATGGAATAGGATGAATGAAGCTCTCAGAACATTTCTTCTCCTCTGCTTCCTGAGATATGCCCGCTCGGCTCCCGATCGTTTCTTGGCATTTTAGAACCATCCGTTTTCTTGGAGCTTCCCAAGTTACTGGGTGCTTGGCACGGGCGGCTCGTTCTGTCTGTTCTTGACGTTTTCATACTGAATTCCCACCATATGGCATACAAGTACAGATCAATGTCCAAAAAGTCTCTTTGGAAGCTCGAAAAATAATCCCACCCAAAACTTTCGCAAGGAAATCGTGCTTGGCCAAGGAGAAGGGAGCTCGAACAGCTTGAGTTCTGCTCAGTTCTTCCTGCAAGTGATAAACACGTCTATACTTAGGAGGATGTCTTCTCTGGCTCTGAATTAATAAGGTGGGCTCTGCATGGCATTCCACGGTCCGCATAGAATCTCAAAGCTGGAAGAGGCCTTCGGTTTTCCTTGGTCCAACAACGTCTCTTTGCACGCGGAGAAGTGAAGATTGCGGCCATAGACTGTTGGAAGTGGCTCTGTAGGGGAAAGCCCCCGGGTCCCTTGAATCAAAGACCAGTGCTTACTGTGGTCATGTCTGGGTTTCTGTGGGCACAGCTTCCTGCTTTCTGGACAATTTGATGCCAGTGTGTTGGTAAGGGTCTGAGAAGGAAGCATGGAGGGAAGGAATATGGAGTTGTTGGGCTCCTAGTGGCCAGGCAGGAAGCCACTGGGCCCAACCAGGAGCTGTTTGGGAGCAGAGATGTGGTTTATTGTTTATTGCTTCTTCAGTCCTGACATGGCGCTTGGCACAGTGTAGACGCTCAGAGTGTGGAAGGAAAACATACATAGGTTATGGGTTCAATCCCCTGGTCAGCATCTTAGACGGGTCTTGGCAATCCTGGGATTGATGGTTCCTACCGTTCTTTGTGCTGTAGACCCTTCATAAGCCGGGTGCAGACTCGCTCCAAAGGCAGCTATGCCATGGATGAAGGGGTGCAAAGAACTGACTCTGGCCAGGGAGGAGCCCACGGTCTATTAGGGAAGACAGGTGCATGAACAGTTTCCTGAAAGGGGCCCTCGACAGAAGGAAGACTTTTGAAACGCTGAGGGTAAGAATCTTCCTCTTGATTGAACTAGCAGTGAGTGACGAGTTACGTAGCCCTCTCTTCACTGTGTGCGCGGCTTCACAATACCGACCTTCACAGTTTCACCACATTTATGTGCCTGTTTTCCTATTATTTCCGTGTCATTTTTTCTTTAGAAACCAGCATCACTTAAAGAGGTTATCATAAAAAATAAAACCAGCCCTGACCGGTTTGGCTCAGTGGATAGAGCGTTGGCCTGCGGACTCAAAGGTCCCAGGTTGGATTCCCGTCAAGGGCATGTACCTGGGTTGCGGGCACATCCCCAATAGGAGGTGTGCAGGAGGCAGCTGATGGATATTTCTCTCTCTATTTCTCTCTCTTCCTTTCTGTAAAAAATCAATAAAATATATTAAAAAAAAAAAAAAAGTAAGAGCAGCCCGCTTGGCATGGCTTAGTGGTTGAGCATCGACCTATGAACCAGAAGGTCATGGGTTTGATTCCTGGTTGGGTCACGTGCCCGGATTGTGGGTTTTGATCCCTAGTGGGGAGTGTGCAGGACGCAGTCGATCAATGATTCTCTCTCATCATTGATGTTTCTCTCTATCTCTATCTCTCCCTTCCTCTCTGAAATCAATAAACAAACAAACAAAATTAACCCAAACAAAGAGCTAGAATATTTAAAAAAAAAGAAAAAGTAAAACCAGGGACCACAAAACAATGGTATTCAATTCTCCTTGGATATTTTGTTTTCAAAGGCTTTGGACCATAGGCAAGTTCTCTGTTTTGGTTTTTTCTTCTTCTTTCTGTGAGAAAGGGAAATTGGCAAGTTTTCAGAAGATGTTAAGGATACATAGCACCACGCTCAGACTTTAGTATCAAACTAATCAGGAGTTTGGGGAAAAAAATTTAAAAAGGGAACGACTTTCACACTATACCGTGCAATTCAGCCTGTGCCTCACCTGCGTGCACCGACAAGGGTTCTCGCGATAGAATTACAAACAGTAAATGACGCCTGTCCACTCCCAGCGGGTGTCACACCTTAAGAGCCGTTGTCACAACCATGGAGGGGCCTAGATTCCTGACTTAGTCACGTTGCTCTCGCACAGTTCCTGGCAAACGTGTGCTCCTTAGGCGTTTACTGAATGAAGCAATGACTGATTCTTGTCCCGGCATCCATTCTTACTCAGGGCCGGGCAAAAGGAGGCTCACAGGTGTCAGTATGGAAAAAGACACGCGGGCTATGGCGATTATAATACAGTGTAGCTTTCTTAACTCTGTTTTGCATATTCTCAACTGTAAACCTACTTTTGCCCACCCCTGAATATCAGAGATGCTAAGAAAAGAAAAAAAGTTTGTTGAACACATAAATGAAAAGGCCTGGGTTTCTCTTCCTGCCTCTGCCTCGGCTGCAGGCCTCCTGACGTCATCTTTCAACGTCTTCCTGCCTAAGCCGCCGATCAGAGCAGCTGAGCCTCTTTGGACCTGGGGGGTGGCAGCTGCCTGCTGAATGGCCAGCTCTTACATTCGCACTGTCCGTGACTGCTTTCCTTCTTGTCGTGTTTCCAAATGCTCAGGTGTCCAGCCTGCATGTGGCCTTGCCGTCCTGCCAGGGCCCTGGCTGTTCCGCACCTCCGTGACTTAGAGGAGGGCATTTCAGAGCAGCTTAAACATGGGTCTCCTGTATTCTCTTTCTGCTCAGGGTCATGCTTTCCTATTGCTCAACCCAGTGATTTTCAACCTTCTTCATCTCATGGCACGCATAAACTGAGGACTAAAATTCTGACAAAACATTAGGTATAGCCCGGCCAGTGTGGCTTAGTGGTTGAGGGTCAGCCTATGAACCAGGAGGTCGCAGTTTGATTTCCAGTCAGGGCACATGCCTGGGTTTCAAGCTCGCTCTTCCAGTGTGGGATGTGCAGGAGGCAGCTGATCAATGATTCTCTCTCATCATTGATGTTTCTATCTCTCTCTTTCTCTCCTTTCCTCTCTGAAAAAAAAAAAATCCTCCTCCCATATAATAAAAGCCTAATGTACTAAGTGTGGGGTTGTCCGGTCGTCCGTTCAACCAATCAAAGCATAATATGCTAGTGATATGCTAAGGTGGATTAACCACTCGCTAAGACATTCGCTGACCACCAGGGGGTAGACAGTTGACCAGTTGCTATGACGTGCACTGACCATCAGGTGCCAGAGGCTCTGACCAGTAGGCTAGCTTGCTGTTGGAGTCTGGCCGATTAGGACAGAGCGAGATGGGGCTGGACACGCCCTGGAGGCCCCCCACCCCCGCAGTCCCTCCCCAGCTGGCCAACCTCCTGCGTTTCTCCATGGCCCCATTTGTGGGGTTCCTCGGCCTGGCCTGCGCCCTCTCACAATCCAGGACCTCTTGGGGGATGTCAGAGAGCCAGTTTCAGCTCTCTGACAGGCCAGGCAGGACGTGACAGGGACAGGCCAGGCTGATGGACCCCACTTGTGCATGAATTTGTGCTCCGGGCCTCTAGTATATCGTATATTTAAATTAGGTATAATGTTGATTCATTTACCCTGAATGGCTATTGTTGTTTTGGCTGTTGTCTTTTTTTTCATTTGATAGTCTAAGGCAGTGGTCACCCACCTTTCAGACCTCGTGGACCACCAGTTGCTGACCGCTGCTCCAAAGGTTTCCTTAAACCAGTGGTCACCAACCTTTTGGACTTCACGGATCACCAGCGGTCCGCAGACCACCAATTGGCGACTGCTGGTCTAAGGGAAAAGAGGTCAGTGCCTCTAAGTCGTCAGGTATTTCATGCTTTAAAAATTCTTGCAGCGTGCCGGGTGAAAATCACTGGCTTAGTCTGTCATCTTTTCAGTGTGTGTAGTCTTACAGCTCTGCGGTCTCGACAAATGTGGTATTTTAAACGACCCAGCTACAAGACCAGCACTGTGGAGGTGTGCCCTTGCCGCCTGTAATTGCTGGACCTGGGCGCTGATCCCTGGCTGACTTCTGAGGGTAGATAGGCAGGCCGGCTCTGTGGTGTGAGCAGGTCGACTGAGCCGAGAGGATCAGTGACCAGGCAGACAGAGGAAACAAGCATTTCAGTAGCTTAAGGGCTGGAGCTGGAGCTTAAAGGAAAATGGAGACAAAGATGAAGCCTTCAGCTTCTAGCCTCCAGGAGCCTCCTGTTTTAACTGCAAAATACACATTTAAAAGAGAAAGACTTGGGGCTGGGGCGGGGGAACTAGTGGATGAGAGGGTGATGCAGGGGCTGTCTGTCTTACCGGCCTCCGCTCCCACAAGTCCCCGGGGCCCTAGTCCCAGCCCTTGGCGAAGAGGCACTTCTCCCTTTGACACCTGGTCCCTTGTCACCAGAGCTCATTATCTGCTCAGTGTGAGTCACCATGTCGCACTCAGCAGCCCCCATGCCCCTTTTGGGGGCTCCATGAGCTTCCTGGTGGGAGGATAGGAGCAGGAGGGCCCCAGGCCTCAGCCTTGGGCACCCAGGAGAACGCCAACGTTCTCCTTTCTCCTCTAAAGAGAGACTTGTGCAACAGGGGAGGTGGAAGAAGGAGGGGGAGAGCGGGAGAGAGAGCTTCCCTTAGGTACCCGGGCTTCTGAATAGTGCACGTCAGAGGGGCAAGGGGCCTGGGAGAGCTGGTGCGCCATCCAGCGCCTGTTCAGAGTGTGTTCCTCACAGCCGTGGCCTCGCCCTCCGCTCCTAGCCCCTGTCACGTCCTGTCTGGCTCGTCTTCAATGTCCATTCCCTCCCTTCCGGCCTGTCGCCCCTCGTTCCTGTCCATTCTGCCTTGGGAATCTCTCTCCAGCCGGGCTCTCCTGTCCATCTGCACCATGGGGCCTGGTTCAGGCCCACATCCTCTCCCACCTACACCATGGCCACCTCCTACCTGCACTCCCTGGCGGTCGTCCCTTTTTATCCATTCCGGGCACTCTCTCTCACACTTGGTCTCCCAGCTTGCACATCTGCCTGGTGGAAGTGTGGTGCTCACACTTGTGCCCCCAATGGGGAGTGTCTGGGAGGCCTGTCCCATCATCTCTGGAGCCCTGGACCTGGCAGACAGTTAAACCAGACTGTCTTTTATATCTATCTCTATCTCTATCATCTCTCTCTCTATCATCTCTATCTCTATCTCTATCTCGTTATATTTATGGTTATATATAGTTATTGACTTCAGAGAGGAAGGGAGAGGGAGAGAGAGATAGAAACATCAGTGATGAGAGAGAATCATTGATAAGCTGCCTCTGCACAACCCACACTGGGGATTGACCCTGCAACCCAGGCATGTGCCCTGACAGGGAATCGAACAGTGACCTCCTGGTTCATAGGTCAATGCTCAACCACTGAGCCACACCAGGCTGGGCAAACCAGAGCTGTGCCCCCCAGGGAGCCTGGGCAATGTCTGGAGCCATTGTGGTGTAGACGTTTGGACAGGAGCAATACTGGCATCTAGTGGGTGGAGCCCAGGGATGTGCCTACACCCCTGTGTGCCCAGGACAGGGCCCCACCTCCCACAGGAGCATAATGGGGCCTGATGTCCTGGTGCCCATGTGAGAAGCCCTGGCTAAGCCCATGTAGATTATGTTGAGCTCCTTTCCGTGAGTCCCTGGAATAGCCATGTTTCTCATCTTCTCAGGAGAAAGTCTTGGCCTGCTCTCAAGACAAATCTGTAATTTTAATCTTTGATTTAAACAATAGCCTGACGCAAGTTGGAACCGGTGGTAGTGCGGGTAGCCATGCCTTGCTTTGTCTCCCGGAGGGTCCTCAGCCAGGCACCGCCTGTGAGGGCTGCACAGTAGAATTTTTCTCTGTATGATTCAGAGACCTCGTTAATGCATTCAGAATATTAATTAGTTCTATTTTCAGCCATGGAGCATGAACCCTGAGCTGAAACTTTTCTGAGTCTTTTCAAGCCTGTGATTTTTTTTTTTTTTTTAATGCTAGCCATCCTCACATTTGGTCAGATTAACACAGACAGGGGAATAGCAATGGGGAGGGGAGAGGACCAGCAGGGAGGGTGGGCCCACCGTGTGTGCTATTTCTTAAACTCACAAACGCCCCTGGTTATCACTGGGAACTCAGAGAAGTGGAGCAACCTGACTAAGGTCACGTGGGCAGTGACAGACTAGCCGGAGAGGTGGGGTGTGCGGTTCATAGGCCTGTGCACTGCATGGCCTCCAGGCCCCCCGGCTGGGATGGGTGGGGGTGGCGGTGGAGAGGACCAGGAAGTGGGCAGGTCTAGATGAACGTTGCCCACGGAGATGAAGGAGCAAACTCCCCAGACAGTATGGGCCCAGCAGCTTATACGAGGCAGAGAAATTCTCCAGCTAATGCGTCATCACCTCAGAGTGAGTGCAGCTCTGCTCCTCGGGGTTAACTTATATTCCACGAGCCCCTATTGCATGAGATTTCCAAAATGCATAAGAGCACGGGCTCCTTAGGGACTTCCATAAACGCCTGGTGCAGGGAGAAGGGGAGCCTGGTGCCGTGGCCGGCCCAGAATAACTCGAGCAAGGCTGCCTTGGGGACGGGTGAGGCCGCCTGGCCGCAGGCTCTGCCTACCAGCAGGGCCCCTGCTCCTCCTGCCTGTGTGGCTGGCAGGGGGGCGGCAGGGGCGGGAGCAAGGGAGTTGGGATCCAACTCCAGGGATAGTGGGGCCAGACGGACCTTGGAGGTGATCTTGTCCAGTCCCCTCTGTGCCACTGCTGGGTGGATGGGGAAACGGGGGCCCGGGAGGCCAAAGCTCCCTCCCGAGTACGTTTCTTCTTCCCCACGTCTGATACAGCCGAGCACCCTTCACCCTGCGGCTTCCCCGAGGAGCTCGCCTCCAGCTCCTTGCCTCAGCCAGCGCGGATCCCACGTTCTCACCTGGGAAGGAAGGTTTCGCTCACTCAGTGGGCACCCTCTCATCCATTCATCCACTCACTCACTCGTTCAGAGTGTACTGCGCGCCTGACCAGGTGCTGTGTTCAGCTCTGGAAGGCATAAGTGAGTATCACGCGGCATTTCCCCGAGAACTCAGTCCGGGGTCCATGCGAAGTTCTAAATGGGGATTTCTGTTGGTTTTTTGGGCTTTTGCTCTTCAGTGAATCTCGGCTGGACGATTGAGGAATCTCCTGACGCGTTTGCTCTCTTGTCTCTGTCTGTCAGTTCAGGAAGTGTGCACTGTCAGATTGATCTGCGGGAAACCAGCTCTGACCACTCCAAACCCTCCGCGGTTCCCATTGCTCCCACAGACTCCAGACTCTGAACCCCCGGGGACCACCTCCCCTCACATCCTGGCAACACTGGGTTCCCTGTGGGTTCTGGGGCAGCCCTCTGCTGTTTCACCTTCAACAACAGTGGGCTCCTGTTGGCCACCGCCTGGCAGGCTCACCTGTCATGTCACCGCGTGGAGACTTTCCTGAACATTTTTAAGAGAGGCGAGAGATACCTCCCACCTTGAACTCTTCTCAACTCTTGGTTTTGTAATTCCTAGAATTCTTAGCTCTTAAATTCTATGTGCTCCAGTTTCCGTACCTGCCAAACGGGAAAATAATAACACCACCTCACCTGTTGCGTTCATAGGGATGCAAACTGTAGCAGGTCAACCTTGTCAGTAAATGGTAGTTATTGAACCAAACTAGGGCCCGCGGGCCGCATGCTCAGGAGCCAATACGTGGCCTTCCCGGGCGCTTGCTCGGTGTCTGCTGCTTGGAGAGGCTTTGTTTCTTGCACGCGCCCTCACGGGGATCCTGGACCTGGGTGGGCATCAGCCAGTTTGTTCGCTAAGCAAGTGGAGCCTGGATGCTGGGGTGGCGGAGCTGATGGGTGTTGGAGCCAAGATTTGCCTTCGGTTCTCAGCCTCGCCCTCCCTCGCGCTTCCTCTAGGAAGTGTAACGAGGACAGAGGCAGACACCGAGGCTTGGCTCCTCCTGGCCAGTCACACTGGGAGGCTCGTCAGCGGCTTGTCCTCATGGGCTCTGTCACACATTCCCCGACTCTTCACAGGGTCCCGGGTTCTTACCCACAGCCTACTCCCTGCCACTACCTCCTCTCGCCTCTGACAGCTGCTTCCTCTGTGCTGAGGGGCGGGGAGGGGGAGGGCATGTGCAGTGATGCCACACCGATAGTAATAGCTGTCCCTACCTCCGAGCCACTGTGGGCTCCTCTTATTTCTTCTCACCGAGTCGTCCAAGAACTTGGGCGGGAATTTATTGAACCCTAAGTGTTAGCTTTAACTCCTCTGTCTGCAAGTAGTAGGAATGAATTCAAACCAATTTAACCCCCCCAAAACTGTGGGAGGTTTATTATTACAATGAAAGAATGTCTTGTGCAACTCAAGACCAAGAATTAGTGAATTTTAGGGAAGTTCTTAATGCACAGCCTGCAAATCCAGTCGACTGATGCCCCATCTCTGCTCCTCTGTGATTAATTACCAGTATACATTAACTTCTATATTATATTATATTACATTATATTATATTAAATTATATTATATGTTTTCTATAAATGTGTCGTGTCTGTTATATATCTAAGTTAACATCTATATGAATTACAAATAGTATAGGAGACATAGTACATAGATAAGACAAAAATTGTGAAGGTCGTTTGCAAAGGACTGAAGTTTGGAAACTATCAGAAGGGGTATTATCGTTTTGCCAGAGTCTTTTTCCCCTCAGAGTCCAAGGGTCCACACTATTCTTTAGTTTCCTGTCTCATCGTCTCTTTGTAATAAAAACAAAGTGTAGGGACTCCGTTCCTTCTACTTGTGTTTCTAAAGCAAAACAGCAGAAACCTCCTGAGCATCAGTCCTCCGTTCCTCTGCACATACCACACCCGGCTGGCCGATTCCTTCACAGACTCCGTTCTTCAGGGAAGGAAGGGTTGGCTTGGCTCACCAGCAGGGGTGCAGGCAGATGCATAACCTTATGTTTTCAAATAAATTAAGCATGAGCTCGCTTCCCCAAATGGCTCCGACAGTCCATAGCTCCCTTTAGAAGTCTCCTGAGTTGGCCCTGGGGTTTGTGCTGTCCTCTGAAGCCAGGTCTGCCTGTGACCTCCAGGTAGAGGTAGATCTGGGAGTCAGAGCTCGCACAGCTACTGTTGCTGCCCAGTCCTGACAGTGGGAACTCCCATCCCTGGTCTCCGGGCTGTCTGGCTGGTGCAGATCTCCCCGGGAGTCACTGGAACGTACACCCAGGGGATCTAGAGTGACGAGGGGCTCTGGAGTGGCTCCATGTTTAGCTTGGCTCCGCTCAGGACCAGTCCAGGCCTTTCTGCCTCATGCTCAGAGGGAGCACCTCTCGGCACCCTTGCCTGCATCACCTGTCAGAAGATACTAGCCGGGACTACCTCATCTCCACCCAATAGCTTGCTTCCACTTTGCATTTGTAAATGGGGCAGGGGTTTGGGGGTTTTCCTACTGAAGCCTCTGGCTCCTCCTGCCAAATGGCCACATCCACCCAGGAGCTCTGCAGACTCTGGGTGTCAAGGGGCTCCGGCTGAACCTGAAGAAGGTCAGTCATTGAAACCCAGCCCGATGGCCGAGCGCTCTGCTGGAGGGCCATCTGAGTCCATTTTCAAATGTCTCGGCTCACCAAACACCGGCGTGAGTGATGTGTCCGTCTGTCGCAGTTGGTGGTGATGATGGTGGTGGTGGCGTGATGGGGGTGGAGGAATGTGGCCCAAAGCCTGTGGTGGTGTGTCATGCGCCCCTAGCGAGGTAACACGGCGCCTTTTTAAAAGCTCTTCCGGGGTTTTGTTTTAAAAACGTGTTGCTGCTATCGAAGTGTTACATGCAGGTCGTTTTGAAAGTAAAACAGTCCTTGATTTGGGCCAAGTTCCTCCGACTTCTCCTGCAGCAGAGCCGTAAAAGGGTTCCCCTGGCGGCCACGTGCGGAGACAGTGGTCTCTGGACGGAGCTTCTGGGAAGTGAGGGGAGCAGGATGGGGCAGCAGAGGGAGCCGGGCAGGAGGCCTCAGCTGCGGTCACGCTGAGGCCGGACCGCACGAGTGGAGGTGTCCCCAAGCCGTCCCTCCATCTCCGTACAGCATCTCTGTACCAGTCAGTCCTCGGCCGGCCCGCCCAGGTGCTGGGGACACGGCACAAGCTCCAGGTATTTCCAGGTGACGTAGCTCTTACCTGCTGAAGGCAGTGCTCTCTGAAAGGAGGCAGCTGCGAGCTGCTAACTGTTGGGAGGCAGGGGGACCGGCCAGTAGGGGGCCTCTGGGCCGATGCCGCCAGCGTCTGTTCTAGCACATTCTTCCTCGGCGGGCGCATGGGCTTCCACCAGTGACCCCCTCCAGCTGTGGCTTTTCCAGCGTTCCAATTGATCATGATTGCTGGGAGCCTCATGAGGAGGGTCCGTGGATGCCCAACAGCACCCCCTGCGCCATTGCTCCCCAGCCATATGGATTCCTCGTCTCCTCCTTTCTCCACCCTTTCTTGACCGGCCTCTTAGCTAGCACTTCCGCTGGGCTGAGGTGTCAGTTACTTCCTTAGGACTTGAAGGAATTGCCCCATTGTCTTAGCTCCCTCTCTCCTGTGGGGCCCAGTGCCATTCATATTCCTGCACCTTCTACGTAGTCCCTCTCCCCCCATAGAAGCTCGTGGGATCCCTTTTGCTCTGAAATTGCGGTGATATATCTCACTTTGGGGCTTTGGACTTTCAGAATTCCTTTTTTACTTATTGCTCAGAGAGCGCTCCTGAGCCTCCATTCCAGGAGAGGTTCTTGCCTTTTTTCTGTTAGAATTTCCTCCCTCTGATCGCTCTGAAAACGCTGAAGCGCGGATGTTCAACCTCCTGGCTTCACCGTCTAATTTTCTTTCCTTGCCTTTTCGACTGTCCATTGCTTACCCTCTTATTCTACTTCCTGGGACATTTTCTTGACTTTATTGTCATGCACTGGTTTTGAATTTTTAAAAAAAAAATTGAGTCGTGATATTTTTAATTTCCAAGAACTCTTGCTTATTCTCAGAACGTACTTTCCATGATTGCATTTTCCTTGTTTTGGGTGGGTTACACCATTCCCCGTTATTCTCTGCGGATATTTATTATATTTCTTTTGAAGTGTGTATGCTCTGCATTAATTCTTTTGCCTTTGTGTTCTGGGCTCTTTGTTCCCATCTCTTTTATAAGTAGGGTGAGTTCTCAGTTTCAGGAATTCTCAATTGTCGGCTCAGATTAATGAGTAAGATGTTTAAACTCAGATGCAAGCCCGACTCACTGGTGGGCTGCCCTCCGGGGCCGCGGAAGGCAGATGACATTTTCATTAGAGATCTGCAGGTTCATTTGTCAAAACACAGATCCTCCAAGCAAGGGCCGTGGACCTCCCAACCTCACGTCGCCATGCAGCAAAAAGGCCTTTACTTCAACCTGTTCTCAGCAGGGCATAGGCCTGGGGTTCAGCTCGGCACCCCGGGAAGGTACCCCTGTGGGTCCTGGAGGGCGGGGCAGGGTGAGAATGGGGCCCCGGCGGCTCTAAATTGCTCTTCCTTCAACTTTTCAGCCATCTCCTGAGCTCAGCTGCCCAGCCTGCCCTTGTCCTCGCCGCCCCTCTTGGTGCCAGGAACGCTCAGTTTCTAAGCTTTTCCGGTTCCTGGAGGGCGGAGTGGTGGGCGCCTGCTTTGCAGGCACTTGGAGGGAAGTGCTCTCAGCTCACTCCTTTCCTTTCTTGCTTCTGTGCTCCAGCGGCCCACATAGTGTGATAGGATGTCTCTCGCTTTCACTGGAGATAAAACACGCCACTTTGTCTAGTTCGCCTGTCGTCGGGAGGTCGTTTGGGAAGGGAAGGGACAGCAGTGTACTTGCTGCGCCTTCGTAAGACGGGAGTCTTCCCGCGCAGCGTTTAGAGACTCGCCTCTGTCGTGGGGTTCTGAAAGTCCATAACCTGGTAGCAAAATACTGGGCCACATCGCGGTCTCTTTCCGCTCATAGTTGTTCAGCTCCTTATACTCGCAGCTATTATGCTTGGAGAATCCCCAATTCCCAATTAAGGATCCTTGGAGGGCTGTTGCTTAATGCCTTCCGTTAGAAAGAGCCCCTCTGATGTTCTGTCTGAAGTGAGGTGTGAGGTTCAGAGGCGGGTCACACGGGCCGGCTCACAGGGGGTGCTTCTGGAGGACGGGAACTGGCTGGGGCCCTGTGGCTCAGCGGATTCCCCTGGGTCCAGGCCCTGTCAGTCTCAGGTGGCCTCCCCAGCCCGGCTCCCCCGAGTTCAGTCTTATAACCTGGGATTTTCCTTGTGTGTCCACACAGCCAGGCTCCCCCTACCCGTGGCATCAACTGCTGTTCCCTGTGCCGTTTCCCGGGACTTAGGTGGAACCCCTCCACTGCTAGTGGATTTTCTGCAGATACTGTCTTCTCTGTGGATTTCAATACTCTTCACCTCTTTTCAGTCCTAGGGGTCAAAAGCACAGGGTTTCAAGACAGTTTCTAGAAAATGCCACTGCTTTTTAACTATACATGTTTGGGGCCAGCTATTTACCATTTCTCTCTGCCTTGTTTTTAAAAAAAATCTATAAAATGGGACTAATAATAAGATTTTCCCCTCTAGGATTTTGTGATCATTAAATAAGGCAATCCGGGTGAAGAAATTAAAACTTGACATGCGGTAAGCTGACTCATAGTCACCTTTCAAAATGGCATTTAGCCCGGCCGGCCTGACTCAGTGGTTGAACGCTGACCTGTGAACCAGGAGGTCACGGTTTGATTCCCGGTCAGGGCACAGGCCCGGGTTGGGGACTCGATCCCCAGTGTGGGGTGTGCAGGAGGCAGCCAGGCAGTGATGCTCTCTCATCATTGATGCTCTCTCATCTTTGCTGTTTCGATCTCCCTCCCCCGCCCTTCCTCTCTGAAATCAATAAAAACGACTTTTTAAAATGGCATTCCTCATTATTACAGTGAAATCCTGGGGTGGAGAGGACGTAAAAGTTTGTCCCAATTCTCTGTCCTTCACAGGAGTCTGGCGAACTTTCCTGAGGTTACGTATTTCATGCAGTTGCCCGAGGACGGAAAGGCCACATGAAAACACAGTGTGCAGGGCAGGCACGCGGTCGTTCGCAGGACACACTCGGTAGTGTTTGTGGAGTGACTATCGAAAGGCTGTTACACACGAAGAAGTCCCGAGCCTGCGTGTTCCACGGCCTCCAGGTAGTCCTGACCTACACTCTGTCTTTTGGTGACTCAGTAAGTCAGTGAACCTTTCTGAGCCTCAGTTTCTTCATCTGAGAGTCGGGATAGTAATGGCAGGTATTTATACGTATTGTCATAGCCATGGTTCCTATGATCAGGATTATGCCAACTGTGGAGTGCTTTGCGCATGGTAAGCTATGTGTGGGTGTGCCTGTGAGTTAGTCAAAACACAACGTGAGCCTGGGGGAGGGGGACACACCGGAGGATGTTGTCTCAGATGCCAGGAAATCCCACCAGTCCCTAGAAAGGTTGTATTTCCAGAGGTGGTGACCCAGACCTTGGGCGCAACAAGGGCTAAGCAGCGCCAGTCTCCAGAGTTGGCGTTCGCGCTTTCCCGCTGGCTGTGGCTCCCAGTGAGTCCCGTCCACGGGGACGGGGCTGCCCACCACTGCTCAGTGTGGAAGACAAGCTACTGCCCCCCAGGGTGTGTCTGCCCCTGGACGCGATTTTGATGAAAAGGACGAGACAGCTGTCTATGTGTTTTTGAGGCTTCCCATGGGGATCAAGGATTACAAAGCAACCCTCCGACCCGGGAGAACCCAGGTTTTGAGGGTGCTCTCAGAGAGGTTTCATTTTTGTCATGTTTCTCAGTCATCACGAAACCATGTTTGGAAATGACCAGCAAGGGAACAGGAGTGAGGGAAACCCACTGTCCCAGCGGCTTCCCGCAGACTCCACTGAAACGGCTTCTTATATGAACTTCTGAGAGATCCCTCCTCAGCATCTGCCTCAGCCCTCCCGCAGCCAGCCCCGGGCTGGGCGCTCTCCACGGTGGAGCCTCTTTACTGGGAGGCTAATTATTTTCCTTGTGCAGAAGCCTGCTTTTGACTTTTCCACCGTGCTCAGCCTCCTGGGGGAGACCATGGGAACTTCAGCCCTCCCGACTGTGTGTCAGATGGCCTAAAAATACCCATAAATTGGTCTTCGCTTTCCTACCCAGGCTGGGCTCCAATCGAAAGGCAAAGTCTCCTGAGAATTCGGAGGGACTATTACTTCCCACGGATGGCATCATCTATAAATAGCAGCCTTCCAGGTAGCGAGCTGCTGGCTGGCAGAGCCCTGTGCTTGCATGATTCCAGGGAAGATTAGCGCTGCTGAGGATACTGGGAGCCAGAGGTTGGTCCGGACTTGGGCCTTGAAGAAAGTGACAGGGAGTGCCCCTGGAGCCCCTTCTGGGGGCCAGCTGCACCCCTGCGGGGCCCTGGGAAGACAACTATGCATAAGACCGGCTCGAGCTCCTCAGGATCTAGTAGTAGAGGGCAGTGCTGCCCATGACAAGGGCCATGCAGCACTTGGAGAATTTCTTTTCTTTCCTTTTGTTGTTGTTGGTAACCTTCACCCAAGGACATTTTCCCATTGATATTTACAGAGAGTGGAAGAGAGAGGGAAAGACAGACAGAAACATCGATAGGAGAGAAACACATTGATGGGTTGCCTCCTGCATGAGCCCCGACCAGGGCCCGGGCCGGGGAGGAGCCTGCAACTGAGGTTCGTGCCCTTGACCGGAATCGAACCCGGAACCCTTCAGGTCTCAGGCCGATGCTCTCGCCACTGAGCCAAAACAGCTAAGGCCACTTTGAGAATTTCAGATTTCCTAGCAGCCATATTAAAGAAGTAAAAAGAAACAGGCCAAGTTCATTTTAACCCATTCTACCCACCACATTATGATTTCAGCAGGTAGTCCACATGAAAAGATGAGCTAATGCACATTCCTGTGCTACACTCAGTCTTAACTTCAAAGCCTGTGCTTCATCTTTTCATGCATTTGTTCATTCGCTCATTCACCCGCCACTCACAGAGCTGGGAAGACAGGCCCATGCCCTGCCCACACGACGCTTTCTTTATAACAGGGGCGCGGATCTCAAACAAGAACAGATCCCAGAACATCTGTTTCTGAAGATGTCCGGTGGCTGGGTGAGTGCGAGGGTGTTTTAGCCCAGGCGACTCAGGAACGCCTCTCTAAGGACTGGGTACTGGAGTAGACACCCGGGTGAGCGTAGCCGTCAGCCCTGGGACAGATCCGAGGGCAGAGACCTTTCATCCCATCAGTGGCCTGCCAGGCAGGCTCCCGTTAGACGTGCTCACGTGAGCCACTCAGTCTGAGCACCTGGCTCTCGTGTAATCATGGAAACCAGACGTCAGGCTTGGGAGTCGCCTCCGGTGGCATTTCACCTCATGAAATCAGATCTCTGTGCAGGGCTTTGCACTCAACAGCTGTCATATTAGAAAGGCCTGGTGAGATGAAACGATGTATGTTTGCCCCAATTTTTCAGGGAACAAGGCAGGAACCAAGAGGTTCTCCCCTGCCAACCATTGCCCCCTTTAGGGCAGGTGTTTGCTGTTGTAATTCCTCACCCGCCAGGCAGAGTCCAGACTCTTTGCTGCGCTTGCAACATAGGGACTCAGTGGCTGCTGGCTGGATAGGACGCAGGATTGAACTGCTTCCTGGTTGCCCGGGACCCGGAATGCATCCGTCCTTCCCTCCTGGGGATAAGTCTGCCTTCTGAGGCGTGAGCTGTGACATTTCACCTCATGAAATCAGATCCATGCTGCTTCTCTGTCCTTCACCACCTTTCCCCGATCCAAGCTCAGTTCCTCTAGAATGCCACGTGAGGCTGGTTAAATGAAAACATTCCTCTATCGATGCATTCCAAGTTTCCCCCTAAAAGCAATGGAGGTGGCTTAAAAGGAAAGCTTCTCACACAACAATGGTGTCGAAAGGAAATATAGTGCAGGGACTCTCGGCGAGGGTAGGCGAGCAAGACTCCCTGCTAACCTACAGGCATTGCCTCCTTGCCTTGTCTCCTGCTGCTGCAGATGAACTGGCTCGTGAGTGCGTTTGTTCGCAGGGTGTCACACCCTTACATAAGCAAAGACGTCACTTCACCAACTCTCCCTTCATTTCGTCCCCTTTCGATTAGATCATACCCATCGGAATTCAATTATGCTGCAATTTTGCCACTTACAATTTTCTCTCCTAAATATATATTCCTTCTCCAGCTTCTGACCCGTCTTTTGGTTTAAAAGTGAAGAAAACAAACAAACAAAAAACCTCAATCTCTTGCTCAGTGCATACATATTTAGGGTTCACCTTTTAGCATTATATAACATACCTTTTTATCCCTCCCATTTTTCTTTGTTTTAAAATTGTCTGATATTTGTCAGATATTTACCTGATATTTGTCTGGTATTAATACGGCCACTCTAGCTTGTTTTGTATTTGTATGGTATATATTATTTTATTCTTTTACTTATAAAATATATTTTTATTGATTTCAGAGAGGAAGGGAGAGGGAGAGAGAAATTGAAATTTCAATGATGAGAGAGAATCCTTGGTCGGCTGCCTCCTGTACGCCCCACACTGGGGATGGAGCCCGCAACCTGGGCCTGTGCCCTGACCGAGAATTGAACCATGACCTCCTGGTTCATAGGTCTATGCTCAACCACTGAGCCACGCCGGCTGGGTTCTTTTACTTTTAATATAATCCTTTTTAAAGAGTTTCCTATAGATAATATATAGTTGGGTTTTGCTTTTAGAATCTATCTGATAATACCTGTCTTTTAATTTGTGTGTTTAGACTATGTATGTTTAATGTAACTATTGATATGTTTGGATATAACCTAGTAATTATTTTCTTAGTTCAATCTATTCTTTGTTTATTTTTTTCTCTCTTCTCTTGGATGAATAAAGTATTTTTTGTGTTTCTATTTTATCTCTGCAATTGGTTTATTATTTAAGACTATTAAAATATTTTAATGATTGCTCTAGTAATTAAAACATACATCTTTAATATTGTACTGCTTTACATTTCAAGTAATATTGTATTGCTTTACATGTAGTACCAAAATCTTAAAAAATATATTTAAAATGTCTCCTATTTTGTGCTGTTTTACTTTTATATGTGCTACAAACACACACTGTGTTACTACTAATTTTCCTGTGGCCAGTCATATTTTAGAGCTATTAAAATTGGAAGAAATATTTTTTATTTGCCTTAATTTTTTTGTACATGCCCACATTTATGTCTGGTGCTATAATCTTCCTGTCTGATGAATTTCTTTTAATATTTCTTATAGCACAAATATTTTGGTAATGAAATCTTTTAGCTTTTATTTTTATGAAGAAGTCTTTATTTCACTATTACTTTTGAAAATATTTTTGCCAGGTATAAAATTATGGGTCAACAGTTTTGTTTCCATTCAGTACTTTTAAAGGTGTTACTCCATTGTCCTCTGGATTTAATAGTTTCTGAAGGGAAGTCTGCTGTAATTTATATCAGCTCCTCTATGTAAGTTGTCTTTCTCTTTTCCTTTGGTTTTCATTAGTTTCAATATTATAAGTGTAGTTTTAAAATCTATAATAATAATAAAGGCATAATATGCTAATTAGACCGGACATTCTTCTGGACGACCTTCCGGATGAAGCCGCGGTGGCCGAGGCAGAGGTAGCTGCAGCGGCAGCAAGGACCGAGCCCCTTGCATGAATTTTGTGCACCGGGCCTCTAGTATATTTACTAGAAATTCGTGCATGGGGGTGGGAGTGTCCCTCAGCCCGGTCTGCACCTTCTTCAATCTGGGACCCCTCGGGGGATGTCTGACTGCCGGTTTAGGCCCAATCCCTGCAGGCCTAAACCAACAGTTGGACATCCCTCTCACAATCTGGGACCACTGGCTCCTAACCATTCGCCTGCTTGCCTGCCTGATTGCCCCTAACTGCTTCTGTCTGCCAACCTGATTGACGCCTAACCACTCCCCTGCCAGCCTGATTGATGCCTAACTGCTCCCCTGCCGGCCTGATTGCCCCCAACTGCCCTCCCCTTCCAGTCTGATTGCCCCCAACTGCCCTCCCCTGCCAGCCTGATCACCCCCAACTGGCAGCCATCTTTGTGGTGGCCATCTTGTGACAACGTCACATGAGGGCGCGAGGACCACCTAGGCTTTTATTAGTATAGATTTGAGGACTTCTATGTACTTGTTTAGTCAGCGGTTTGATGCTTTTCACTATTTTAGGAAAAATCTTAGTGATTATTTCTTCAGATATTTTAAATATTTCATTCTGTTACTCTTCTTCCTCAGTTTGGGTCAGCCATTGATATGGTTGCCTTCAGGGCACTAGTGGCTTCAGATTCCTCTAGTGTCACTCTGTGTGTGGGGTGGCAGCTGAGGTGCCAGAGGGTTTTTCTCAATATTCCTGCTGTGTCCTCAGATGTTGGCCTTCTCTACATGCTTATCCAAGGAGGAAATGTCCTTCCACGCTCTTGCCTTTTCCCCAGTGTAGACTGCTATTGTTTGTTACTCAGAGTTTGTTAGCTGACGGTGGGTTGTGTGTGTATGTGTGTGGGGAGGGGGGGGCGGGGGGACATCCCTTAGGAATTCCCTACCGTCTAGATCCACTCCTAGTCTTAGGCCCATGTCTCATGGGAATTGTCCTTTTCCACATGACAGCCAAACTCTGCCTTGTGTCTGCAGTACTCTCTTTGTGAGAGAATTTTCTGCTGCTTCTTCAGTGGTTAGTGACCTCCAGTTTTGTTGGTACAGGATCCTGGGCCCAGGATTGTTTTCTGCCCTTTTCCCAGGATAGAAGGTTAATTCTTTAATCTTCCCCAAATCCTGGGGCCACTGGTTTGCTAGCTTTCCCCCAGCATCTTAAGGCTTTCGTCCACAGGGGATCAGAGTCTGGATGGAGTTTTATGGCTTTCCCGCAGGCGTCTGTCCCCTTCCTCCTTCATGCCACCCCGGAGAGAGGATTTTTCCTATCTCTTGCCCTTCCTGCAGTGTTTCCTGTGGACACCAGTAGAGGTGTATGGAGAGCGCCTGAGAGTGGGCACGATCTCCTCTTTATTTTTAGCTCCATGTTTCATACTTCCATAGGAGCCCACAGTCAGCCTTTAGCAATTTGCTAGATTTTTTTAAAGCTCCTGTATGGTGCCCAGCATCACTTTCTTCGGCGGTCTGCCGAAGGTGAGCCACGTTTCACAGTCTGTCTTTCCTTGGTTTCCAGGCTGCTTGTTGACCCTGTGACCTCAGCTCTCGGATGGGTTCAAGGAAAGGAATGGTTTTGTAGTTCAGCTCACTGTTTCTGGTTATTGGGCTGGAAGTGATGCTCTTTCCAGTTTTTCACATCCCAGGCCTAAATACTCCAAACATTTTTATAGCAAAGCACTTAAAAAGGGATGTCTAAATTCGCAGTCTCCAAAGTCACTCTCTCCATTGTCGAATCTCCTCCAAGAAGGCTCATTCCTCCACCACAGATTGTTCTTTTCAAGGTTGCCAACGACCTCTGGGTTGTTACATACAACAGTGAGTTCTGAGTTCTCATCTGACTTCACCTGTCAGCATTGCTCCTCGCAGATGATCTCCCACCCCTTCCTCATTAAAATATGTTCACTCGGCTTCCAGGACATCACACTCCCTTGGATTTTCTTCTTCTATGTCAGTGGTGCGCCTTCTTGATCACTTTCTTAGGTTCCTTCTCTTCCCCTGACCTTTACACATAGAGTCTCCAGGGCTCAGTTTCTGCATCTCTTCTCTAACTATACTTAGAGTCTTTTTGAGATCTCATCTAGCCTCAAAGTTTTAAATATCATCTATGCACTGACAAGTTCCCCCAAACTCCAAATTTATATGCTACTAGACATCTCATTTGAATGCCTAAGAGACATCTTAATTTAACATGTCTAAAACCAGCTCTTCCCTCAACAAACCTGTTCATCCTCCAGACTTCCCAAACTTAGTAAATGTGTTCTCAGCAAAAGTCCTTCTGTTCGCTCAGACCAAAATCCTTGGAGTCCTCTTGGTGCCTACTTTCAGACCCCACAGCCAGTCCACTGGTAAATCTCGTTGGCTCTACCTTAAAATATGTCCAGAACTAATTGCTTCTCACAGTCTCCACTATTAGCACCCTAATAGGAGCCACAATCATCTTGGGTCCAGTTCAGGGATTTTAAAGCTTTTTCATCTCCTGGCACACATAAACAAATGACTAAGATTTTGTGGCACACCAAAAAATATGTTTTTGCTGACCTCACAACAAAACAGGTATAATTTTGACTCACTCGCACTGGATGGCTATTGTTGTATTGGCTGTTATGTTGGAGTTTTTGGGTTTTTTTTGGTTTGACAAAAGAGGTCAGTGTCCCTGACTAAAATAGTCAGGTATTGCATATTTTAAAAATTCTTGTAGCACATCGGTTGACAACCACTGGTCTAGAATAAAACCAGAACTGGTTTCTCTTTATCTGCTTCCTTCCCTACTCAGCCTATTCTCAATCCTATTAACTATAGTTAATAACAAAAGAGCCATAGCAATCCCAATTAGTGATGTGATCATGGGCAGCCTACAACCTCCCTATGTCTCTCTCTCTCTCTTTTTTTTTTTATTCATTTGAATAATAAGAATGTGGGCAGAGACTTGAAACTTGAGGAAATTCCATGTGCCCTTGCTTGCTTCGAAGAGGGAGGAGCCGTATACCGAGGAATGCCTGCAGCCGTTAGCAGCTGAGAGTGACAGCCAGCAAGGCAATGGGGACCCCCAGCAATGCAATGGCAGGGGACTGAATTCATACAGTAAACTCAATGAACTGAGAAGCAAATGCTTTGCTGGACACCCCTGATAAGATCCTGGTCTCGCCCATGCCTTGATTTGAACCTTGTGCGACCCCAAGCAGAGCTCTCACATGAGCCTGTCTGCACTTCTGACCTATAGAACTGTGAGGTAGTAAAGGTGTGCTGTTTTAAGCTACTGTTTTTGTAGTAATGGTTATGCAACAATAGAAAACCTGATGAAAGGAATAACGAGAAACTTGTTCCTTTCATGGTAATGGCTCACTTTGAAAGATAAGTCAGATTACGTCTGTCTTCTTTTGAGAAAGTGGCTAACCCTATCAGATTCAGCAAAAGCCAAGGATGATAAAGGGTTCTATAATACTTGACCTTGCCCTTTCCCCTTGTTGATCCAATTTCCCTTTTGTTCCCTTATTTCCAGTCAAATTGGAATTCTTGCCTGGGGATGTTTGCACTTGATGTTTCCTATACATGGAGTGTACTTTACCTAGATGTGTCCCTGGCTCCTTTCTCAACCACCTCAGGTCTTTGCTTAAGAAATCTGTGGCTTGCCATGGTCAGGTGGCTCGGTTGGTTGGGCTTCGTTCCGTGCACCAAAGTGTCACGGGTTCAATTCCTGGTCAGGACACATACCCAGGTTGTGGGTTTGATTCCCATTTGGGGTGTGTATGGGAGGCAATTGATTTATGTTTCTCTCTCAATATCAATGTTTCCTTCTATTTTTCTTTCTCCCTTCCTCCTTTCCCTAAAATCAATTTCAGAGAGAGAGAGAGAGAGAGAGAGAGAGAGAGAGAGAGGGAGAGAGAGAGATTGAGCCCTGGCTGGTGTGGTTCAGTTGGTTGAGGGTTGTCCCATATGCCCAAAGATCAGTTCAATTCCTAGTCAGGACACATGCCCATGTTGTGGGCTTGATCCCCAGTGGGGGCATGTGGGAGGTGGCTGATTGATGCTTTTCTCT
This sequence comes from Corynorhinus townsendii, assembly GCA_026230045.1. NCBI lineage: Eukaryota > Metazoa > Chordata > Mammalia > Chiroptera > Vespertilionidae > Corynorhinus > Corynorhinus townsendii. Next base: position 53,912,071 of record JAPDVU010000010.1, read on the forward strand.
TCCATTGATGTTTCTCTCTCTCTCTCTCTCTCTCTCTCTGTCTCTGTCTCTCTCTCCTCCCTTCTTCTATCTCTAAAATCAGTAAAACCATAATTTAAAAAAGAGAAAACATACTGTCTGTTTTTTAAAAAAAAAGAATCTGTGGCTTGTCAAGAGATTCAAAAAAGCCTAAGAAATATGAATGGGAGATGCAAGCAGGCAATATGAGCTTGTGCAGTGGAGGCTAATAAATGCTATGATGAAACAAGGAAAAAGCAATTCAGCACATCTCAGGCATGAAACACAGAATGCTCCGGGCTGTGGAACAATTCTGGCCAGCGAGGCACCTTGAGAGAACAAAGTCCAGTAAATGTCTCATCCAGATTTCAACAAAAATGACCCAAGGAATCAATTACCCAATTGTTTTTAGGACTCAAGTAACTGTGTAATGTTGTACAAGTTAAAAAAAGAAGCTGTGGCTTGGGATGTTGCATTGGCTCACCAGTTGTGAAAATCTTCAGTCACCATCTCTTCAATGCTGTTGTTAACTGATCTTCTCTTTCCTCTCTCTCTCTCTTTTTTAAATAAATCTTTATTGTTCAGATTATTACAATTGTTCCTCTTTTTTCCCCCATAGCTCCCCTCCACCCGGTTCCCATCCCACCCTCTGCCCTTACTCCCCCCCCCCCCCACACTGTCCTCATCCATAGGTGTACAATTTTTGTCCAGTCTCTTCCCACACCCCCACACCCATTTCCCCCCGAGAATTGTCAGTCCACTCCCTTTCTATGCCCCTGATTCTATTATATTCACCAGTTTATTCTGTTCATCAGATTTTTTATTCACTTGATTTTTAGATTCACTTGTTGATAGATATGTATTTGTTGTTCATAGTTTTTATCTTTACCTTTTTCTTCTTCTTCCTCTTCTTAAAGAATACCTCTCAGCTTTTCATATAATACTGGTTTGGCAGTGATGAACTCCTTTAGCTTTTTCTTATCTGTGAAGCTCTTTATCTGACCTTTAATTCTGAATAATAGCTTCGCTGGGTAGAGTAATCTTGGTTGTAGGTTCTTGCTATTCATCACTTTGAATATTTCTTGCCACTCCCATCTGGCCTGCATAGTTTCTGTTGAGAAATCAGCTGACAATTGTATGGGTGCTCTCTTGTACGTAACTGTTTTTTTTCTCTTGCTGCTTTTAATATTCTCTCTTTGTCTTTTGCTCTTGGCATTTTAATTATTATGTGTCTTGGTGTGGTCCTCTTTGGATTCCTTTTGTTTGGGGTTCTGTGCGCTTCCTGGACTTGTAAGTCTATTTGTTTCACCAGGTGGGGGAAGTTTTCGGTCATTATTTCTTCAAATAGGTTCTTAGTATCTTGCTCTCTCTCTTCTTCTGGCACCCCCATAATTTGGATGTTGGTACACTTGAAGTTGTCCCAGAGGCTCCTTACACTATCTTCATATTTTTGGATTCTTATTTCTTTTTGCTTTTCCGGTTGAGTGTTTTTTGCTTCTTTGTATTTCAAATCGTTAACTTGATTCTTGCGATCCTCTAGTCTGCTGTTGGATCTCTGTGTGTTATTTTTTATTTCAGTCAGTGTATGCTTAATTTCTAGTTGGTCCTTTTTCATATCCTCAAGGGTCTCGCTAAATTTATGGCCTTTTCTAGAAAATTCTTGAAAAACCTTATAGCCGTGGTTTTGAACTCTATATCCAGTCGTTTGCACCTTTCCTGACACCTTGTAAAAGAGTACCCTCTCTCCTCCCCTTCTCTATTCTGATACTTTTTGTGTTTCTTCTCTGCATTGTTTTCTGCAGAGCACTTATTAGCTTTGACATACTACTTGTGCTTATTATTTATGTGTGTTCTCCACAACATGTGAGATCTGAGAGAACAGGAATTTATATATTTTTCTTCCATTGCGATATCCCTAACCCAGAACAGTGCTGTGGACACATAGGGTCATTAATAAGTGACATTAAGAATTTGATCAATGAGTAAAAAAATGAATGAATAAACAACATTTTGAGTCACTTGAGAGTAAATTTGCTTTAGACACTTTTGGTGGCAGAAAAGAAAGGAAATGTGATGGATTCAAATGCTCTCTATCAGTCAGAAGAAAGGACACCTGTTATTAAAGAAGTACAAACTCACCTCCTGCCAAGACCTTCTGAAAGGACTTTATTTCTTTTTACTGTATATGGGAGTCTTTTAATGACATAATAAATAATACATTAAATAGTACTTTCATAAGAGATGCAGACACGATTTTATGATTCTTTTGGTTCAATTATTAATAAAAATAATTTAAGCCAGAGAGGTAAAGACTGAAAGAGAACCCAAGGTAACTAGGAGGATGACATTGTATTTTGTATGTAATTCTCAGAATTGTAGCGATCAAATCCAGTAACATCAACAAGAGGAATGAACCACAAAACTTAGCAAGATGCAAAGGGCAGGTTAATGACCTCTACCAGCCTCAGTGTTTTGTTGTAAGAGGGGAATATGGGAACCGTACTCTCGCCAGAGGTGCTATGAATATCCAAGAAAGAATTCAAATGTTAGCTAACAGACAGCTGAATCCATTTTCTACCATTGACAAAATGCTCTTATGTGCATTTTCACATGCACATACTCAGGTTCTGTGATGCAAATGTCATCATCGCTCCGTGTTTTCCTGGAGAGGAAACCAAATCCGCGAGGCTCCTGGCCCACCAGGAAGCGGCAGAGGTGCAATTCGCCTCCGTCTTTTGATTCACGTGCAACCTCTGCAACCACCCATCTCTCCCCGGGAAGCGTTCTCACGTGGTGGAAGCTCAGACACCAGGGCAGGCACTCGCATGGCCTTCTGAGCACTTGCGTGGTTACCCACACAGACCCACTCACCTACTGTTGCAGACGTGGGAGCAAATAAAAACGCCAGAGCTGGTCCCACTTCAACACCAACCCCCCAGTCTTGGGACCAGGTCAGTTACCCCAGTTATGAGAGGTTACGCAACTTCTATGTTTCCCTTAGGAAAAAGGCAAAATATTTCATGGTTCGGTCTTTAAAAAAATCAATGTTTGGCCTTTATCAGGAGCTGAATGGGATGCCCCTTCTAATGTCTGATTCAATAAATTGACTTTGTCCTTCGAACTTTGCCATCGCCTTTAGCTACCAGCGTAGAGAAATGCCTTCACAAATATCACAGGAAGAGCGAGTGTATCTTTCTAAATGTTAAACCTGAAATAGCCAGGCCTCAGTGGCGGCTGTGGTGCTTCCGGGGGCCCATGGAGTCCTCCTGCAGCCTCGGGGGCTAGGGAGGAATCATTTGAAGTGAAGACGACTTTGTGGAGTGGAGAGGCTCTCTTGCTGAACCCTCATTCTCGCATTCCCATATTCTGGCAATGCACAGTTTGAGTCCCCATCATGTACTAGGTAGTTGCGGGCACGTAGCGAAGATAGCAAATGGATGAGAGGATGCAAGTCTTTCCCCCCAAAGAGCAAAGTCGAGTGCTGGAAACGTGTGCACACGGTCAAGTGCACCGCAGTGGGTCCCTAATGGAGGTGAGTGCAGAGTGCTGTGGGAGAGCCTGAGGCCTGGGGGAGCTGTTGGGTAAACCCCAGAGGAGGTGATAGACAGACTGTGGGCACTCAGGAGGAGTCAAGCCGAGAACATGTGTGCAAAGGCATGAGGCATGCATGACCACCGTGTGGTCTGAGATCATGAGCTCCGTGAGCCCGGCAGGGAGGGATGGGGGCCAGCTGGTCAGTGGGAGGAGTAAGCCGAGAGCCGGTAGACAGGACAGCTGCTGTTCCTCTGGCCCCCCTGCAGAAATGTGAGGAGAATATCATGGGGGAGACGGGGAGAATATTAGTGGAGGGCGAGTGTAGGAGAAATCTAAAGGTGCTCAGTTGCATTTTCTGGAATAGATTTAGAGAATGTAGAAAATTGAGAAATCAAGAATCAGCCCTAGCCGGGCCTCAGTTGCTTGGAGCGCTGTCCTGAGCACCAGGAGATTGCAGATTCTATCCCTGGTTGGGTGCATATGGGAGTCAACTGAATGATGTTTCTCTTGCACATTGAAGTGTATCTCTCTTTCTCTTTGTCTCTCTTTCTTCATCTCTCTCAAGTCAATAAAAACATATCCTCAGGTGAGGAGTAAAAAAAAAAAAAAAGAAAAAAGAAAAGATCATAGTAATAGCCAACATTTTAGGTAAACATGTAATATGGTAGGAAGGAAACAGTACATAGGTAAAAAAGTTGAAATTGGTCGTTTTGGGGTAGTCAGTTGCTGATTTGATGATCAGTCTTCTAATGGTTTGACATTTGAAGTCATGAACATCTCTGACATCAATAAAAATAATGGAAGGCACAAACGAGAAGCAGTTTTCTTTTCATGCAGATGCATCGTGGGACAGGTCAGCTAGGTCGGACACACGCACTTGTCTAGGGATATTTCAGAAGATAGAGGCACATCTTCCAGACAGTTCCTCAGTAGCCGTACCCGCCATCTGTATTCATGGTAACCATGGTAACCTGACTAGATGCTCTAACTGAGCCAATGAAGACGGGTAAGGTAGAAAGATGGCGGACACCCTCTGGTATTTGGCTCCTTGTCCCTTCTGGTTTGGCTCCTTGCCTGAACGAAGACTGAGGAATTGGGCTTGGCCTACTAGAGCAGATCCATGTGCCCACCTTAACACGTTAAGCACCCAGCCTGTTTTGTCTTCCGGATGGAAAGTAGAGTGTCAGTCACCGGTGACTGACTGGGTCATTAACGTGTTAATGACTTTGCGTTCCCTTTTTATGACCTGCCCAGGGCTGAGTGATTAAAAAACGAGCGTGGTAAAATGCAGTAGCCAGCACACCTGGGCCAACAAAGAAGATGAAGAAAAAAAATTCGCCACAACAGGTGGTGTTACAATCTAACCCGAGGAGGAGGCACTGCTGCTGCCTCTGCTGTGGTCCAGGCTAAGACTTGGGGTTTGCACCATGCTGTTCTCATAATGTCAAAGTTCCTGCCAACAGGTAGATAGTCCTTTAGGTCTCACTGAGCTGCAAGTTCAGTAAGCACTTGCTGCCTTGTCTGCACACAAGCAAAGGACACCCCCGTTTTACAGGTGAAGAAAGGGGGATCCACATGTACTCATCCATCAGCAACACACTGATTGGCATCTACTGTGAGGTGGGCACTTTCCTGGGTACTGAGATAGGGAGATGAAGATTGGATGCTGTGTGAGCACAGGAGATGGAAGCTGACCTGTTCAAACCATTCATTCATTCATTCATCCATTCAGCAAATATTGATTGAGGACGTGGTACTTGATGATGCTGGAGATCCAGCTGAGAATGAGCTAGATTGGGCCTTTGCTCTCATGAAATGTACACTCAAGTGCAGTGATTCTTGACTGTGCATTGGAATTACCGGGGGGTTTGGAAAGCCCACGACAACAGCTCCTATCCTGGACCCCTACACGTTGAGGAGGGGGATGCAGAAGGGTAGGTCAAATGTGTGCTGACCGTGTAATTTAGTCTTCGCTTTGGGGCACCTTTGAGACTGAAAGGGGGTGCTGTTCCTAATTTTACCAGGATAACAGGCATGGACTGGGACTCTTGTGAGCAAAGCTAGCGTGCACGGTCATCTTAACCAAAGGCAAGTGTGCAAAGGGCAGAGGAGGGCCGACTTGGGCCGAGTTTTACAGTCAGGAGAGCGGAGAACCCAATCACAGAGCTGGTGAGTGGGGTAGCTGGGATTCTCGCCCAGGGACTGCAATCCAAAGCCCAGACCTTCTTTTTCCATTGCAACAGCCTGTCTTCTAAAGCCCTTGAATTCCACTTCTTCAAGCTACAGCTGCCCACGGGGGCGGGTGGGCGAGCTGGGCACTGCCAACTACACCCGCTGCCAGCACTTCAGGGACGCCCCGTCTTGAGTCTGTTATTCCCAGAGACATCCTGTCCTCGCTTCCCCATATGGCGGCTCCCTCTGCTCCCAGCCCTGGGACTGGGCAGGAAGAGAGGTGCTTACCCTTGCCAAGTGCAGGAAATTGCAGATCTCAGGATTCCTGCCTGCCCTCTGCACCCCCAGGTCTGTTTCTCCTTCACCTGGATCCCTCCTCATGTGCTCACGGGCTCCTTTGTTCAGTGAGTAGTTTATGAGCGACTGCTTTAGTTCACTGCACATTTATTGAGTGCGAATGGAGCCAGACCTCTCTGTTCAGTGTTGGGATGAAGAGAAGAATAAGACACACATTCTTTGTCTTCAAGGAGGTCATAGGCCATTGTAGGAGGCCCACAGCTCCTGTTATCCAATCAAGGAAGCGGTGGGAGCACAGGAAGGGCATGGCTATTGCCACTTGGGCGTGGAAGGTCAGTGACATTTTCCTGGACAGAGGAGGTAGTGGCATTGGGCCATTACATCCATTTATCCACCCACGACCCATCGTCTATCCGTCCAACAATTCCACCAAAATCCATTTATGCCTCGAGCCCTTGGCTGCTCAGTGTAACGGCTTCCTAAATATTTAGGGTCTTCTCTGGGTCAGCCTCTACCCTTAGCACTAGGAGTAGGCGTGAGCCACATCCTCATGGAACTTGGAGTCTCCTGAAGTGGGGTTCCTAACTGTGTGGAGCATAATTGTCCCCGGGGGAGTTTGTTAGCAAAGCAGATTCCCACACTCACTCCTAAAAATCTGGATGGTTAACCCTGGCGAGCAACCTCAGAGCCTCCACTGGTGGGGAGCGTCCCCGGCGGACTCAGGCAGCTCACACCTTCAGCAGCATCGCTCTAATGGATGTCTAATGGCCTTGAAAGGCGGGGAGAAGTTGAGAGGGAGACCAAACATTCCAGGTAGAAAGGCAGCAACACAAAACACAACCGCCCAGGGGTGCACACCCGTGGGGGCGTGTTTAGGGTGAAGAAGCTTCAATGACCAGATAACGCGGCTTCCAGAGCTGGGGCGCGCAGTGGGGGTCATGAACTGAGACTGGTAGGAGGTGGACAGAAGCTAGACCTTGACAGCAGTGGCTGGGGTCCATGATGATGAGTTTGGGCTTTATCCAGGCAACTGGACGTGGTAGAAGGTATATTAAGGAGTCAACTTATAAGTCAATCTCTTAGAAGTTCCACGCGCTGGGGCCTCAGTCATTTCCTCCACCTCCATGAGCTCCAGGGCGGTCGGTCATCTGGGAAGAGCCGTTCCCTCCATTGAGGAGGAGTGACATCTACCCTGCAGGGTGGTTCGAGGGAGGGTCGATGGCCCTAAGTGGCACAGACGGCGCTCAGTACAGAGTGGTGTTCTTGTTTTGTGGTATCATTTGGGCGTGACAATCCCCGCAGGACAGAGGGGACTCTAGGGACTTAACAAGTGAGGGCTCACGGAATTCAGCGTAAATTTGGGGGTGTGGCTACGTGCTCCCAGGGCTAGTTTGGGGGAAGAGGAAGAAACAAAGAAAAGAGAACTGGAATCTGGGGGCACTTTCCCACACGTGGCTGCTGGTGTGCCAGGCTCTGGCGGGCTTCACAGTGACTTCAGACTTAACAGTGACAAGTCTTCCTACATAACCCCCGTAAACAGAGATTTGCTCACGACCCTGGCCTTTAACTTCCTCGTCCCTTCGTGCTCTCCTTCTCCCTGCCCCCAGTTTCTCCCCACTCCCCACAGAGCTCTGCTCCCACTGCCTGTCCGGGCTCACTCCTTCCAGCGGAGGTGAGGTCCCGGAGGCTCACTCCTTCCAGCGGAGGTGAGGTCCTGGAGGCCGTCTCCAGGTTCCCCCAGTGCCTGGAGGCTAGGACAGGCCTCCTGGGCGTCTGCTCAGCCGTCTGGGTCCCAGAAGCCCTGTTTCCCAGCCTTGGCTCCCCTTTCATGGCAGATGCCCTGGGCTCTTCTTCCCTGTGGGCAGGGTGCTGGGTACTGGAACAGTACCCTCACTCACAGGCTGCTTCTCTCAGTAATGAATGAGTTGGGTGGGTGCCTAGAAGTCTATCAAGTTGTTGATTCATTGATTTTTTTCTTTCTTCTTTGGCCTAAAGACTCCAGCACAATCACATTATGATTTGGTGGCTGCCCCCGGTGATTCGTCAAAAGGCAGGAACCTAGAGGGAAGAGGGTCTGGCTGCAGGGCACTCATTGGAGTCACCTTTCTGCCCCTCCTTTCTCAGAGTTGAGGGGGCACCCACCATGGGCTCAGCAGAGCAGGTTTTCACTCCTGTGGAATCCACAGCCCAGTGGAGGAGACTCTGAATGACTGAACGCAGACATGAATGAGTGAAGGAATGACTGGATATGAGTGAGTGAGTGAATGAATGAATGAATGCAGGCATGGGTGAGTGAATGAGTGACTGGGTATGAGGCAGCTAGTACAGTGGGCTGCCAGCTAGTCTCTATGCTGCTTGTGTTGCCTTCTAGAACCCATGCTTTTTAAAATATACATATTTTTATTGATTTCAGAAAGGAAGGGAGAGAGAGATAGAAACAGTGATGAGAAAGAATAATTGATTGGCTGCTTCCTGCACACCTCCCATTGGAGATCGAGCCCGAAATCTGGTGATGTGCCCTGACCAGGAATCAAACCACAATCTCCTGGTTCATAGGTCAACACTCAACCACTGAACCATGCCGGCCAGATGTGGTTTATTAATCTTAGTAAGTGGAACGTCTAAGAAGTGGAACCACCATCACTTAAGCCACCAACTGAGACATCCCCTGCTTGCCTTCCTCTCCCGGACCCTCCCTGTTCCCACCCAGCTCCTATCCCATTGGGTACCAGCTTTGTCCATGCTCCCTCCACATATTGGTTTCCCGTGGCTGCCATGGCAAAGGGCACGCACTGGGAGGCTTAAAATAACGTCACTGTCTTTCCATCTGGTTGCTAGAAGTGTCTTTAAAACACCTAAGGTAACGTTCTAGGTGGCTCCATGAGAGAAAGGCAGTCTGGAATTTCAGCCAGTTCTTGTTTGCTTACAACACAATGGACAGACCCCAGCGGCTGGGGTGGTGGGGAGCTCCTGGAGTCATTGAGGGGTTCTGGAAGCCTCCTGAGGATGAGGGGTGCGGGTTTGAGCACTCTCCCCTTTGTGGAGTTAATTGACTCAGAGTCCCAGAAACCTCTGGAGGCTAGTTGCTGGCAAGAACTGTGTTCACTTCCAGGCTTCAGAGGTGCAATAAGCCAGGAGAGACATTCACGGCGAGAGCGATCACAAGAGAGCTAATGGATTGATGGAGGGAAGGGAGAGTAATTAAGGGCTGGAAGGTCCTCACTAAAAGGCTTGGAGAGCAGCTTGAGTGAGAGGAGGACCCGAGCAGGATCCAGCCAGACAGGCTGCCCCGAGCCTGGCCCAGAACAGGTCCCTGATAAGGTTGGGAAGGGAGGATTGGAGGCCTCTCTACTGCATACGCCCCTGGACATCCCCGAGAGAGCACACTTCACAGGGAAATTGCCTTTTTTTCCTCTATGAACATCACTGCTATTTAGCGTTCCTCTCCCTCCTCCAATAACGAGCGCTCACCTTGGTATTCCCAAAGAGTCTTTACAGAAATTTTTAGATGTTGTCACAGTGACAAAGGTGAGGTCCAGGGGTGAGGTCACCTAGCCTGGGTTTATAGATTGTACAATTACTGCTGGCCGGCGAAGTCTCTTTCAACTTATTATCAACTAGAGGCCCAGCACACGAAATTTGTGCGCGGGTACGGTCCCTAGGCCTACCCTGGTATCAGGGCCATCTTTCCTGGCTGCTGGCAGCCACCCAGGTTCCCAGTTTGCCATCAGGCAATCAGAGCCTGATGTCTGGGGGGAAGGTACCGAGAGATCAGCCAGTCCCGCCCTCTCGTGGCCCTGCCCTCACCCTCTGTGTGTGGGGCGACCGGAGGGGTGGGGGCCTTGGCCTGGTGCCACCCACATCCCTCACCACCCACCCCTGGTCCCCGTTTGCCATGAGGCAATGGGAGCCTGGCGGCCAGGGAAAGGGACCAAGAGGTGGTCCGTGCACCTTATAGTGACCGGTTGAGCGGTCATTCTGCCGTTATGGTTGCTGGGCTTTTATTATGCAGGATGAGCCAATTGTTCTCAGAATGATTTTGCCCTCAAAAGGAATATGCTTGTAAAAACGTTTTATTAAACTATACATATAGAAAAAGGCATCTATCCTAAGTGTACTAGTTGGATGGATTTTTGGAACCTGAACGTACTTGTGTCGCCAGAATCCAGGTCAAGAAACCAAACATGCCAGCACGGGGAGCCTCCGGTTCCCCACAAGAGTGATTGCTGTTCTGACTTCCAACAGCCCGAGTTAGAGTCTCTGCCTCAGGGACATGGAACACGGCGGGCTCTTTGCTGAGTGTTATGTTGGTGAGATTCTGCCTCGTTCTTGCCTGTGGTTGTCGGGTGTCCGTTTTCATTGCTGACAGTTTTCTATTCTGTGCATACCCCACAGTGTATCCTTTCCACAGTGACCGGCATTTGGGTTGTTCCCAGCCTGGGGCTATTACAAATAGTGTCACGGTGAACATTTTATTTCTTCAGGTAGAGAGACGGATGGCGTTCTCAGGGACTCGTGTTCAGGGGTGGATTGCTAGATAGGATTCCCACAGTGGTTGGATTAATATATTCTCACCAGCAGTGCATGGCCATTTCCATTGCTCTGCTGTTTTCCTAACATGTGCCCTTTCTTACCGTTTTCGTTTGAGCCATTTTTGAAGTGATATCACGCTGTAATTTTATTTATTTATTTAAAAATGTATTTCTTTATTGATTTCAGAGAGGAAGGGAGAAGGAGAGTGATTGAAACATCAATGATGAGAGAGAATCATTGATTGGCTGCCTTCTGCACTCCCCCTACTGGGGATTGAGCCCGCAACCCAGGCATGTGCCCTTGGCCGGAATCAAACCTGGGACCCTTCAGTCCACAGGCTGCCGTTCTATCCACTGAGCCAAGCTGGCCAGGGCATCACGCTGTAATTTTACTGTGAATCTCCTGATGACTAATGAAGCTAAGGACATTTCCTGTCTTTATTGAGTCCCTGGTTCATGCCTTAGCCAGCTTAGGCTGCTATAACAATATACCGTAGACTGGGTGGCTTAAACCATGGACAATGTATTTTTCATGATTCTGGAGGCTGGAAAGTCCAAGATCAAGGTGCTGGCAAGGTCATGTCTGGTGAGGACCCTCTTCCTGGCTTGTTGCCTTCTTGCTATGTCCTCACATGGGAGGGAGGGGAGACGAGAGAAAGAAAGGGAGAGAGGGAGAGAGAGAGAATCTAATCTCTTTCTCTTCTTATAAGGGCACTAATCCCATTCTGAGGGCCCCACCCTCATGACCTCACCTAAATGCAATCACCTCCCAAAGGCTCCATCTCCAAACACCATCACATTGGGGGTTAGGACTTCAGTGAGTTTTGGGAGGATACAGACATTCATTCCATGAGAGTCAGAAAAGTGCCTAGTCTACGCTCTCTGGGCATCAAAACCTCGATGATAGCTGTCAATGGGAAATTCGCCCGCTCCAGCTATCAATCCATAAGAACTCGTAGGAATTCTTCAACACAGGAGCACAAAAAAACACAAAATAATTCACCAAATTAACTTAATTTGCTAACCGTCAGGAGCCTTGCCTCCACATCAGGCACTGAGTGGGGTTCTTTGTTTGAAACCGTACTATGAAGTGATGGTGCCTGTCGGCATCCTTGCAGGTTCAGGCAAGAAATCGGAAGCATTTAGCATCATGCTAACAAGTCTTTGTGGCCTCCTGGCTTCTTCAATAGGTCCTCACCTATGAATGGATTGCTACGCCTCTGGCATTCCCAGCATGCAGCCTGACACTGTCGTGTAGTGTTTACTACGGTTGCTTATACAGAGGAGGAATGTCACAGCGCAGGCAGTGGAGGTGGGTGTGTGCATCCTGCACAACTTTAGACTAAGGGCCCAGAGCAGAAGGAATAGGAAGGCTTGCGGGAGTCTGATCACAGGGATTTGAAGTGAAGGTGCATCAGGGAAGCAGGGCAGGGCTCCCCCTTCCTCCCTCAGGCATGAAGCTGTGCAAATGTCACCTTGCAGGAGATCCAGGAGCACAGTGCTTTCAAGGGTTTTCAGAATGTCCCCCCTGCTGTGCGGGTGGGGGGAGGCGGTAGGGGGAGGGCCCAGCCCGAGAGCATGTCATACCCATGCTGTCTGGTGTGTCAGCCGGGCAGGCAGGGGTTTTGGTCTCCCTGGACTGGTTTTAATCATCGAAAGGCAGGAACTCTGCCATTTTGCCAGCTAAGGTTTGCACCAAAGTCAACGCAGAAGTAAAGACTTTGCCCGACAAGGAGAGAGAGTGACCGCAAAGCTGAACCTGGGTGTGCTGAGCCGGGGCTGCAGGGGTAGAATCTGGAGACTGAAGGCACCGCCTTGGGAAAGTGATCTTGGGGTCCCCTCTGGAGAACAGCACCTGGGCCCCACAGGCAGTTCCCAAGGTCAAGACTGAGCTGGAGAGTCCAGCTTGGCCCTCGCCTCCAGTCCAGCTCTGGACCCAGAGCTATTGTTGGTCGATGTTATTTTTTTCCTAGAAACTGCCCGCCTTCAGAACACTCAAAGGGAAGTAGTATGAGCTCTAGGTGGGCACAGAACCCCACCCTCAGTCTTCTAACACAACCTGTGACGTGTCTGAAGGGCAGAAAATCCACGTGTCCCGAAAAGTTGCCGTTGGCCAAGTGTTCACACACGTCATTTCTTTTTCATCCTCAAACAATGCCTCGCTCAGCTGGGTGAGCAGTTTTACCTTCCATGCAGTAGAAACACTGAGCTGCGCAGAAGAATCGCGTGGAAAACTGTTAAAAAAAAAACCTTGACCCTCAGGCCATACCCTAGACCCGCTAAAGGGAAACGTTGGGGTGGGGTGCAGACACCAGCCACCCAGCAGTGGGGTTGAGAACACACCTGTACGATGCGGCTGTGAGGTGGGGATTAGCCGCTTCTGGGCCGTGGAGGTGCAGAGCAGAGGCATCTGCATTAGTTCCTGGTAGGGTCCACACTCCCTTGGCCGGGCCCAGCTTTTCCTCTAGAAGCAGGGTCTCACCTCCCAGGGGTCAGACAGTCAGACACGGTACAGTCTCAGTACCGTGGTACAGTGAGGCCCTGCAGGCCCCGAGGGGAGACCGTCTAACCTCTTGTGGGAGGCCAGGAGGGAGCTTCTGTGAACTCTTTCCTCCTTTAGGGCAGCCCAGGGATATGTGGTTTCCGGCCTGGTTTTAGCCGGAGAAGCAGGTTGAGAAGCAAAGGGGATGAATTAGTGCAAGCTCAGCCTCAGGCCAACAACTCATCAGACTCCCAGTGCGCTGCAGTCCCTGTGGTCTCTTTAACCAGGGAGGGGGCCGTCCCTGCTCCTGTCTCCGCCCTCCAGGGTGCTTCATTGGCGCCAAGCAGTGCTGCTTCCCCTGAGGTTGGCTCTGATGACACCACCAGGCCTTCAGCTGTGGGTAGGCTGGGGCCCGACCCTGTAAATGGGCACCTGGGAATACGGGCAGTCCGGGGGCTGGGGCCTCGGGCAGAGCTAATGGCTACGCTGTGGGTTCGGGTGGATAATTGGCTTGTTTTGTCAATTTCAGAGGCATGTTTTTTTTTATGTCTTAGTACATATGAATTCCACATGGATCTTGAAACTAAGGAAATACAACATAAAACATAGATTGGTCTCCAAAGACCTACATTCCCAAACGTAAATACAGGATTAAAAAACTGTGCCTTGAGCCGAAACCGGTGTGGCTCAGTGGATAGAGCGTCAGCCTGAGGACTGAAGGGTCCCAGGTTCGATTCCGGTCAAGGGCATGTACCTGGGTTGCAGGCACATCCCCAGTAGGGGGCGTGCAGGAGGCAGCTGATCGATGTTCCTCTCTCATCGATGTTTCTAACTCTCTATCTCTCTTCCTTCCTCTCTGTAAAAAATCAATAAAATATATATAAAAAAAATTGTGCCTTGAAAAACTGAAAACCGAGGATCAGTGGCGCAAGGGGTAGAAATCCCAGTTTTTCATGAACAGCCCAATCTTAGGTGTTTTTGAGGCTAAATTTGTAACTTCACATGCTTCAAATTGATGCTTTTCTATAAAGCTGCTGTGGAAAGGACTCGTTTCCGGGCGCACTGTCACCTCATTTAAAATTCAGGTCCACTTTTCCCAGGAGCCTGAGGGTTAACGTTTCAATAGCGCTGGCCTGTGAGTTATTCCTTTTGGGGATCATTTTGGAAAAAGAATGTTATAGGGAGTTTGCAAAATAACAGCTCCTTCCCGGCCATTTAGCAAATAAAGGTCTGGTTTCACTTTGTTTTCGGTGCGGAAAGTTATTTTCTCAGACAGAAACACATGCCATCATTTTGACATCCCCAGGTAGCTTCTCACCCCCGGTCCATGCCCAGCATCCCGGTTACTCTGCATCTCTGAGCCCTGAATGACCTGAGGGGCGGAGTCAGAGAAACACATTAGACATAAGCCCCGGACAGCGGGCTTGCGGGGAGGGGAGAAGGGAAGGCCTTCTTCACCTGAGCGTTATCTTCCAGAAGGCCAGGAGCAGTTTTGAGTATGTTCTTGATATTTAAAAATAGGAAATCACCGCGAATTTTTAACCAGCGAAGGTTTAGAATAGCACAGATTCATTAGACACAAATACCTGTCACTGCAGCCTGTGGGGCTGTTGTTTGTGCATTTCTTGTGTATTTCTGCGAAGGCACAAGTATTGGCTAGGGTCTCAGAAGCCCACTTGGACGCTGGTCCCTCTGACACTCCTTTCGCCCTGAGAATCACGTTTCTCGGCTGGGGGTGCTCCTACCACACGTGGTTGCAGAGCTTACCCTGCTGGACAGAAAGGGCTGCTTGCAGTCCAAACTCCCGGTCTGCGCCTGAGAAAATTCCTTTCTTACTCCCCCACCCCGTCCCCACAGTTCTGTTGTGTCTCTGTTCTCCTTTCTCCCCAAGAGCTTGGGACACCATGACTTCCATCTTCCCCTCTGTCTGATGAAGGGGCGAATGGCAATCCCTCCGGTGAGAAAGCTAAAGTGGATTCACGGTGTGAGTTACGGACCGGGCGTGAGACCTCGTCGCTGTGCTCATGCGATTCCCCAGCAATCCCAGTCTCAGAACTGATGTTACTGGATGTGCTGGGCCGTGGATGATGCCCTGCAACATGTGTGTGCATGTGTGCGTGTGTGTGCATGTGTGTAGGGGGGGCGTCACAGCATTGAACAGACATAATAATAATATTAATTTCACTCCAAGCAGCCTAATTTTGCCTTTGGAATACGTGGGGCCCCCTTTCCTGGCCTCTCTGCCCCTAATTCGGTTCCCATCTGGCCCGACGTCCCCCGTCCTCTTGGGTTGCTGTGCGATTCTCCCTCCTCTGCCCTTGCGGGCTGCTCATCTCTTAATTATTCTCAAGTTCACAGCCTCCTTCGTTACCCGCAGGTCCCCCTGATAATGGGTTCCCTGCTAGCATTCTCTGGAGTTGCTCTCCACGGGGCTCCTTGGTGAACGGAGCCCGCTCCATAAAGAAACTGGGTGAGTGGGCACCGTGGGCGCCAGGCTCTTTCTGCCACGCTCCACAGCTCTCTTTTCACGCCCACCCACTCTTCTCAGACATCCGCCTCACCTCTGCCCTGCACCTCACAGTCAGAACTGCTCACGACGTATGCAGGGGGGGTTTGCAATCTGCAAGCACGCTCACACTGCCACCCCTGCAGACTTGTCAAGACCGGATATTTCTAAATCCGGCTTTCCCGCAGGATGTTGTAATATTGGTGCTGGCCTTTGACAGTGTCCTTTGCACGTTTCTGTTGCGACACTCAGCGAGGTTCTCTGTGGTGGGACAGTCAGCGGGCGTCCAGTCCTTAGTTATAAAAACGTCACCAAGGACCCTGGTGCGGAAATCTCAGCTCCACATCTTCTGATTACTCCCCACAGCTGGGCCCCTCTGAAGGGCATTCTGAGGTTCTCGAGGAGTTGGATCTTTGTTTCATTGGTTTTATTTTTAAGTGGGTCCCCTTGCAGGTATGTAAACAGTCCCAGGAAGGGTTCTGCTAATAGGATGGCGGGAAAAGACTCATTTAGAAAGACGTAGCCTGATCTATGGCGAGTCCACACACACACACACACACACACACACACACACACACACACACCCCGCAGTGGGGATTGCTAAACTCTCAGTCAGGTGTGCCTGAGAAATGCACTCTGACCCTTTCCTGCCAGAATGGTCTTCCTCAGGGGTTTGCCTCTGTGCTGAACAGTCACCCAGTCCCCCTCATGCTCCAGGACAGCCTGGGAGTTAACAGCTCTGCCCTAGGTGCTGGGCTTATGCTGTGTACGTAGGGCTTGTCTGCACAGAGGACGGGCTCTCTGGCCACTGTCCCCGGCTATGCCCATTCCCAACTTGCTGCTGCTCCTGTCCGTGTAATGATGGAGCATAAAGAGGCTGCCACCTTTGGGGCGGGGGGGGGAGAGGGGAGGGGGGGTCTTTCGAATGTCGGATCCTGTGGTCTGTGAGTAATTACTCTCAGTGGCTCAGTGGGTCTCGAGAGTCTTTGGTAACAATCTCTATTGATCCAAGTAGTTCACATGTACGTCCCGAGGGCCTAGATACGTCCCATGAGTCTCCACTCCTCCCAGATAAGCCCCCTAATCCGGGCGCTAGTGTGCGCTCTAGCTAGCAGCATCCTCACTCCTCACAGGGCTTTGCCGCGTATGGGCAGGCTTTTATTTCCCTTATTTGTCCGACTTTGCAAAAACCGGTTTCGTGCTTTCACAGTGACCTTGTAACACACTCTGAGGAATAACCACTCTCTGGCCCTTCGAGTGATACGTTTTGAGCAACCGCAAGTATGAGTGCCACCTGCATGCGCCCTGGACCGCAGCAGGGAGCAGCGTGTGGGCAGGGAGCAGCGTGTGGGCAGGGAGCAGCGTGTGGGCAGGGAGCAGCGTGTGGGCAGGGAGCAGCCGGAGGAGGAAGGGGAGGCATTTCAGGTGATTAAGGCATCAGCACCCGCACCGCCTATCTCAGGGGCGGGGGGCACGCCGCCTGTTAGAAACTGAGGGGAGATTTAGCTCATATGTTTGGAATCTATAACAAGCTAATTTGCTCCCCAAAGACGCTTCCGCAAGAAGAAAAGCCTGTCTGAGCAAAGGAAGTGGTTTTAAGAAGGCAGAGCCCTGGGCTCCAGCGAAGGTGTTGGGGAAGAAACCCTGGTGGGGCTGGTAAACACTAGCTTTGCCAGCATCACCTCCAGCCCCGGGCCTGCTCAGTGCCGCCCACAGAGCGTGCGGGCCGCCGCACAGCAGCCTGCGGCCTTCGTGAAGGCTCCATTCGGTTTCGTGAAAGGGGAACGACTGGTGTGTGTAATATTAAAGCCAGGCTGAGCTCCGAGGACAGGGCCGGGCCGGTGGAAACCCTAATCCCAGACACTGCGCGTGTGTGTGTGTGTGTGTGTGTGTGTGTGTGTGTGTGATGGAGAGAGACGGACTGAGAGAGAGAGAATGAGAGACAAAAGAGAAAGAGAGAGAGAAACAAAGAGAGAGAGACATAAAGAGAGCACACGCCACACAGAGGGCCCGAGGGGTCTGGTGGAGGCGGGGACCGGGGGCCGGGGGCCGGGGGGGGGGGGGGGGCGGGGAGAGACACCTGCTCTCTCTCACCCTCACGAAGGCCTCACAGGTAGCCCTTCCCCCACCTAGTGCTGCGCGAACATTCCAGGGACGTCTCCACGGGACCGACTGTCAGTTTCCCCACACGAACCTCCACACGCCCTGGGCCCGGAGCGCACGCCACACCCATGTTTTAAAATACGTGGTGTGATGATTCTGGGTAAGTCGCCATTACTTTGCTTTGCGTTTTTGCAGCCAGAAATGGCCATTTATCAAGAGCACCCATTCAAAACAGGCCACGATGCCTGTAAGCCTGTTTCTGGCGTTTCCCATCATTTTAACGTCAGGGAAGTCTTAACCGAGAAGTGGCCAGGGGTCCGCCAAGTGGCCCCAGGGGAACCTGAACCCAGTACCGCCCGTGACGATAATAAAAGTAACTGATGATGACGACACTCTCCCAGGTGCCCCCGGGGTCTGTCCTTGGTCCTGTGACACCTCGCCCCAGGCAACAGTCCCCCCCAGCGAAGCCCTCCCTTACTCTGCACAGTAGGAGCGAGCAGCGGCCCCCTTCTAGGACACACGGGCATTTATTTTACCAGCACGTGTGTTTTATGCTCTTCGGCGTCAGCTGTGTGTGTTCAGTCCTTGTTAGCAAAGATCTCACTCACTGCTGGGCAATGCCACGAGACACTGTGGCCCGAGGCAGCTCCCTCTCGCTGTGGACGCCACGTCGGGTGCCTTGGGGAGAATTTACTGCGCAGCCACCGTGAACCAGGCTCTCTAACTCGCTAGGCAGGTTGCCTGCATTTTCTTCTTTTCTCCTTAGGATCACCTCCCCCGGTCAGACATTCCCCTTCCCGTCCTGAGAGCCCAATGGCGCGCAGAGAGCTGCAGTCCCTCACTCACCCTTACGCGTCGCACGGGGGTGGAACCAGAGTGTGAAGCCAGGCTTCGGACTCCAAAGCCCGCGTCTCCCCGACCCCTGCGGCCAGCAGCCAGCGGCCGCCCAGGCCTGACCTGGCATGAGGCAGGAGGAGCAGGGCCCAGGAAGACCCAGCCTTGGCCTTGAGTGGCTGAGCCCTCATTCCCAGGCGGACAGTGACCAGATGCTACCGTGAAGCGCACGTCCACCCCAGGAGAGAGGGACTTCGTGGCAATGCCATGTGGGGCGTCTGACCTGAGCTGGGGGAGTAGGACGCTTCTGGAAGGGGAACCCCAGGTGGCGTCCAACATGCGAGCGGGCAGTTACCAGGCCCGTGTGCTGCAGCTTCTGCCCCATCGCAGCTGCCCGTTGGGTGAGAGCCTCACCACTAGCCTGGCCGGTGCTGTGGGGGCCTAAGCGAGTGACGCAGGGGCAGGTGGGCCCTGGGGCTGGGCCTCCCCCTCCGCGCCTGCGAGTCTGGACGACACGCCGCCCACGGCCTCCCTCAGCATCGCAGTCATGTCTGCAAGGCAGACGGGTCTGAGGGAAGCAGGAATCCGCTGGCCTCGCCTCCCTCCCGTTTAAAGGCAGTGAGTGCCGGCAGGGCGGGGGCTGCGGGCTGGCCCTCTTCCGGCCTCATTTGAAGTGAGAAGTGCGAGGCCTGCGTGTTGGCGGGCAGCCTGGGCGCCGTGGGCAGCAGGGAAACGCCTTCCTCTCCACGCTCCGTGCCCGGGCCTCATCCCTGCCGGCGCCTCGCTACGTGGTGGCTCCATCCTCTCCCTGCACCTGGCCGGGCACAGACAGCCCTCCCTGCCACACCTGCGGATTTCTTTCCTTCCTTCCCTTAGACATTGTCTTTTCTCGTCACGGGGCCTCCGAGGTTCTTGGGAGAAGCTTCAGAAACTGTTCAAAATGTAGGGCTGATGGTGGGAGGAAGGGACAGCCTCTGAGGGAACCTGAGGTCACAGCAACAGCGTGGGGGCCCCAGGCCTCACCCCCCCCCGGACTGAAAGCTGCCTGTCAGAGATGCCAACACCAGTGACGGGGCAGGTGCCTCGCCGGAAGTTATCCCATTGGCGTATCCCTGGGCCGACTGACGGGGCTCTTTTCCCTGGGATTGCAGTGGGTGCTGTGTCCGGCAGTCTTCCCACCCTGTGAGCTCAGGGCATTTCTCCTGGGCCTGGCACCACTGGGGTGGCCTCCCACAGTGACGCCTCCTTCCCCGCTTGCCTTGGCCCATCCATTTGTTTAAAAAGCTGCAGAACCAACACTTAAAATGAGCCTTCTCCTGGTCTGCTCAGGATGCCTAATGATGTGAGCGGGCAATCTGCCGAAGGCCCGGCTGATTAATTTATCAAACACGGAAGCCCTTCTGATTTGCCTCTCGGTCCAATTAGTTAAGCATTAGATGTGGCAGGCAAGGCCGTGTCTCCGGGAGAGCCCTTGTCCCCCACATGCCGGTCCCCCTCTTCCCCGCCGTCGGCGCCATTCCCTTCTCCTCACCTCCTGAGTGATGGTCCCAGGCTGGTTCTCAACTCTCTAGCCCATCCCACGCTCCAGGGCCTGAGAAGCCAGGCTGTGGCTCAGGGCAGAGCACACTCAGCTGTCCCAGAAGGGCCACCACCCTGACCTCCGGGCCGCGCTCCCCAGCCCACCGCTCGGTTAGGCTCCGGTCAGCTCTTCACAGCAGATAGACGTGCGTGCGCAGCTTTCCTCCGAACAAGCAAGCGTCCACGGGCGCTTAACATGCCATCGTCCGGGAAGCGGCTTTTACAGCTGTTGTGATGAAGAGTCTCCCGAGCAGTAATTCTTATGTCTCCATTTAGCAGAGGGGGAAGCGGATGCTGAGCGAGGCGGATGGCAACTGTCCACGCTCACTGCATCCCACATCTCTCTCACCACCACGCTGACGGAGTCCCTGGCCTGTGCGCAGGCTGTGCGCCAGCTGACCTAGGCTGGGTCTCATGGCTCTGCCCTGGGAGTCGGTCAGTCTTGTCCTGGGATGGATGGTTGTCCTGGGCATGTTCTTCTCATGGTGACGGTAGAGACGTAGGAGTCTAGACTTGGGGCGGGGGCGGTGAAGTCTCGCTGGTGGCCCACACAAGGCAAGTGGCTAAACCAAGTGAAGCGCTGGGGAGCCTGTTCCCTTCAGTGGGAGGTCGTGTCCAGTCACGTGACCAGAGGCACATGTCAGGAAGGGCTGGAGCATCGTGGCTGAAAGTGCCGTCTACTCTAGTCCCGTGGCCTCCGTGTCGCGACGTGCAGTAAGCGATGGCTCTGTGAGTCCCGAGCTCCATGAAGACATTCTTCCTGGGGCTGTAAGTTAGAAAAGGCATAGGGCTCGCTGAGAGCGCTTAGGAGGAGGGTGTCAGGAAGGAAGAGAAGCTGACCGAAGGTGGAACCCTAGGAAATCCCACCATTTCGAGGTTGGGAAGAGGGAGAGCAGGGAAGGAGACTGAGGAGGAAAGCCCAGAGGTGTGGGAGGGGAACCCGGAGCAAAAGGTGCCCCAAACCAAAGGGAAGGGGCGCTCGGCTGTCTCCTGTTGCTGAAGCCCCAAGATGTGCAGCCGGAGAAGTTCTCTCAGCCTCCAGTCACCCCCAGGGAGCGGTGAACCGTCATGAGTATGGGAAGCATCCCACATGTGGGAGAGGTGGAATCAAATCTGTTAAAAGGATGAATTATTTAATAAAAGATGTGGGGAGAATTGGCTCATTATATATTTTGACATGAAATTAGATCCCTATCTCATATGGCACAGAAAACTTCTGTTTTCATAAAACCTAAATATGACAGGCAGAACTATAAATATATTAGAAACATGTGGGCCATTGTCTGCAAGATTTCGAGGTGGAGAATGATTTCTTTTAAAAAAAATCCCTGAAAGGAACTATCAAAGGAAAAATAAGTGAATTTGACTACATCATGCAAAAGGTTGCGGTGAGTGAAACCATAGCCAAAGTTAAAAAAAACAAAAAAACCCAACATGCTCATAAAAGACCGAGAGAATATATTTTCAAAGTACATAACAGACCAACAATTTCATTTTTAATATCTAAATTCTGAAAATCAGCAAGAAAATGTCAGGCACCCCAAAATTCCCCCTGAATATTGGGAAAAGAGTATAAATAAGTAATTAAAAAGATAACAACCTGCAAGGCCAGTGAGACCCGAGTGTATGATGCGTTGATGAGTTGGTCAGATACATGCAAATTACAACAGCAACGAGCTGCCCCTGGATACAGCTACTCAGCAAAAGAGACCACGGCAGAGCCCGCAGCGCCTGAGGCAGGTCCCGGGAGGCGGCTTGGTTCCCTGGGATCAGAGCAGGAAGGGCCTACCTGGAGGTCATGCTGCAGCCCAGTTTTGCAGGGTGTCTGGGAATCCAGCAGGCAGAGAGGGCTGAGCAGAATCAGGAAATGGATCCGAGACACAGAGTCATAAACGCACCCATAGAAACGGTGATTAATGAAGCCTCTGACAGTGCAGCGCCCGTCACCTGTAACCCTCACCCAGTGCCCGGGGACTGGTGGGAGGGCCGTTGTCCAAGGATGACACCTGGGAGCAGCTGCTATGTGGAGGACTGGAGATGCTGCTGTGTGGAGGAGCAGCTGCTGTGTGGAGGACTGGAGCAGCTGCTGTGTGGAGGAGCAGCTGCTGTGTGGAGGACTGGAGCAGCTGCTGTGTGGAGGACTGGAGCAGCTGCTGTGTGGAGGACTGGAGCAGCTGCTGTGTGGAGGACTGGAGCAGCTGCTGTGTGGAGGACTGGAGCAGCTGCTGTGTGGAGGAGCAGCTGCTGTGTGGAGGACTGGAGCAGCTGCTGTGTGGAGGAGCAGCTGCTGTGTGGAGGACTGGAGCAGCTGCTGTGTGGGGGAGCAGCTGCTGTGTGGAAGACTGGAGCAGCTGCTGTATGGAGGAGCAGCTGCTGTGTGGAGGACTGGAGCAGCTGCTGTGTGGAGGACTGGAGCAGCTGCTGTGTGGAGGACTGGAGCAGCTGCTGTGTGGAGGACTGGAGCAGCTGCTGTGTGGAGGACTGGAGATGCTGCTGTGAGTTGTACAACTGGTGACCAGAGTTCCTCCCCGGAGAGCAGGCAGCAGGAGTCTGGGAGCCTGAGGGAGGGAGACTGGGGAGGCAGCCGCCTCTTCCGGGCCCAGGCAGGTGTCCAAGGCCTCTCTGATCTGTGCCGCCCTGGCCTTAAGGCCCCGGTGCCCTCGGTTAGAGATAAACAGGATCGAAGAAGAGTGAGGTATGGGGCTCTGTGCCGCTGTGGGGGAAGGGGAAAGTCTGCGCGTGATGGGACCTCCACTCCGAGGCTGGGGACATTCTCCAGAGCACGGGCCACAGCTGCGGGGACACTGGGGACAGAGCAAGGAAAAACCCGGGCGGAGGAAGAGGCTTCTGAAACATGTTCCGACTGTGGCCTTGGGCAATAAGTCTCTACGGACTTTGGAGTCATCATTTATTCATTTGTCTATTCATCTCTCAATCTATCCATTCATTTTTCAAGTATTTGTCCTACACCTTCTGTGTTCTAGGCA
The DNA here is from genome assembly GCA_026230045.1 of Corynorhinus townsendii. NCBI lineage: Eukaryota > Metazoa > Chordata > Mammalia > Chiroptera > Vespertilionidae > Corynorhinus > Corynorhinus townsendii. Next base: position 53,935,093 of record JAPDVU010000010.1, read on the forward strand.
GTCTTTAGGGCACCTTGACCCTGCCCACACAGAAGTTATAGATAGTAATAGGTATATAATTAGGTACATATCTATTACATACATATAATAGATGTGTAGTATTGTCTATCTAATATATAAGGTATATAATAGATATGTAGTATTGTCTATCTAATATATAAGGTATATAATAGATATGTAGTATTGTCTATCTAACATATAAGGTATATAATAGATATGTAGTATTGTCTATCTAACATATAAGGTATATAATAGATATGTAGTATTGTCTATCTAACATATAAGATATATAATAGATATGTAGTATTGTCTATCTAACATATAAGGTATATAATAGATATGTAGTTTGTCTATCTAACATATAAGGCATATAATAGATATGTAGTATTGTCTATCTAACATATAAGGTATGTAATAGATATGTAGTTTGTCTATCTAACATATAAGGTATATAATAGATATGTAGTATTGTCTATCTAACATATAAGGTATATAATAGATATGTAGTATTGTCTAGCTAATATATATAAAGTGATTATATAAAGAAATGCAGGGTGTACCAAAAAATGCATACACACTTTAACAGCTGATAGCTCAATTTTGAAAATGATATGTATTTTAATAAATACTGCCTTTATACTTGTTCAAAGTGTGTATATACATTTTTGGGAGGCCCTATATGTTTCTATTCTATGTAATAGAAACGATGATTGTACAATTACCACAGTGAAGTAAATGCTTGCAGCTGCGCTGTGACACATGCTTGGGTTGGGGGGTCATTGTCCTTTTAGGGTGCATAACGGGGAGCTTTGGCCTGATTAGGGCTACCCGGGAGGGCTTCCAGGAGCAAGTGGCAATGGAGCTGAAACCCTCAGGACGGGGAGACATTGACCAGGTGAAGCTGTCAGGAAAGGACTTCCGTGCAGAGAGATCAGTACATGCGAAGGTGCTGGAGGGCGCCTGGGGCTTGCTAGGAACAGTAATGAGACCAGGAGCTCGAGCCGAGAGAGTTAAGAAAGGGATTGTGAGAGATGGACAGATGGACAAGGAGCAGACCCCTGGGGCATCATAGTCCGAGGTAACCACATTCGCATTGATGCCAAGCGGGAGAAGCCACTTAAGTACTAAAGCAGAGAGGTGACAAAAGCAGGCTTGCGTCTGGACACGATCACTTTGGCCACTTTGTGGAGGGCAGCCTGGAGGGGACCCCTGGGAGTCAGGTGTAGGGAGCACCGCATTGCTCAGGCGGGAGGAGATCGTGGTTGGGCAGATGTGAGAAATACTTCCAAGGTCCAACTGTCAGGGCTTGGACATGGGCTGGTGATGGAGGTGAGGTATCAAGGAGGAGTCGTAGATGCTGGCTTGTCCAACCAGATAGCGGGGGTCAGTCTCTGAGCAGAGGCCCTGGAAGAGGCCTAGTCGCCTGTAAGATCGGGGTAACCTTGCCACCCCTCTTTCCTCAGGGAGCTCCTGCCAAGCGCCAATGAGGTCAGGGGTTGTAGCAGTGCTCTGTGAATCCCGGGGCCCTGAGGCCTGTAAATGATTATTGGTTCCCCACCCTCTGTGGTTAACGGCTCAGCAGTCCTGCCACCTAACCGTAAGAGAAACCCAAGTTCTCACAGAGGAGCAAGCAAAAGTGCAGCCCATCTTGGCAACAATCCAAAAATCAGACTTAAGAAAATCCTTGGGACAGAAACTCCAGCCCACTTTCACGTCAAGTTCCACACGCCCAATTCCACGGGACCCTTCCCATCTCCAGGTCTTCTGAGAGGTGGCAGGTGGCGACACCATGTGTGGGGGGAACGTCCCTCATTATCGGACTTTCTGGACCTTTCTGCTTTTGCAAAACAGTATTTTGAATGGCATCCAAGCGATTCAGAACTGCTGGGACCCAACCGGCTTAGTAGTATTGTCAGTGCTGCGTGCAACGTGTGCTGTGGATTTTTTCTCCTCTGTAAGGAGATGGCTTATGGAGGCCACCCTGAGTCCTCTCATACCTAACATTCCTGAGAGCAAAATCCCCACTCCAGCATCACATTCCTGGGCCACAGGACCTGACCCCCCCCTCCCCCCGACATCTCCGGCTCCACTCCCACAGCCACAGATGGGCCACAGGACCTGACCCTCCCCCCTGCCTGACGTCTCCACATTCCAAGGACCAGAATGTGGAGGGGACAGCGAACAGGAAAGGAAGAGTCACAAAGGCCGGGGGGTGAGCTCTCCCTCTGCGCCTCGTCTCTGGGCTGCCCGTTGGTCCACTCAGCTCAGTGGCCCAGCTGTCGGACAAGGATGGCCCTTTCCACCTTTCCAAGTCAGCCACAGTGAGGAACACACTCAAGCCTTTTTTGACCTGGGTCCAAAGTTCAGTGAGGGGGCTGTGATGATTTCTCATTTGAGCCAAGCGTCCGTCCCTGGTCCAGCCGGCTTCGGTCAGGAGTGAGGCTGTGTGATGAAGCACAGTCGCCAGGGAGGGGCCACCTCGGGAATTTTCTATCGAAGAGGAATCCGTTGTGGGAACAGAACCCAGTGGTTTCTGATCCAGAGAGACAGCAGAGTCTCGGGTTCAGGTAGGAGCGGGTGGGTCCAGATGCTCAGGGAGGAGGTCCTGTGACGAGGGCCCAGACTCAGGTAGCTATGATCATCAGCAGTGTGATGTTGGACAAGCATCTCACTTTATTCTCCTTCTCTGAGAAACGGAAGCCCTGGATTCAGTTATTCCTGTGCTTTGCAACTCTGCCATTTTGTGTCTTATAACCCGCTAACAGCCCAAGTCAACCTGAACTCCCACTGGGTTAACCTGTCTTCAATCCATCCTCTAACCCATCCACCTCGTCCCACTGGCAGTGGGGAAAATGTCAGCTTCCGTACCACCCACCAGAGGCCAGAAAATGCTGAGAAATATCAGCGCTAGGGACAAAAGCAATCCAGGTCCACAGAGCAGAGGTCGCTATATCCTGGGACATAGTACAGGCCACAGGAGGAGCAATATAAGGTGTTCAGACCCCAAAGCCAAATGAAGTGAACATGCTTGAGGGAGGAGGGAAAGGTGTAAGCAAAGGTGACCTCAGCGGAGAAAATAATCCAGGTGCTCAAATGGAGCTTATGATGTTCTCCGATGGAGACACTCGACAAATGGGCTGTTGTAACATAGCATTTCCCGAGCTATGAAGCTCCAGGCCTTCAGAGAGTGGGCTCCAAGTCCTGCAGACACCCCCGACCATGACCCGTTAGCACCTTTGTGCGTGTGAGTGCGCTCTGAGCCGTCTCAGAGCTGTGAGATCACTAAAGGCGGAGAACCACATGCAGCCTGGAGCTCCAAGACGGCTCCCGTGATTAAGAGGTTCTGGCTGCCATCAGCACCTGTTGAGATGCCCGGAACCCAACACAAAATTAACTGAACAGTGGAGACCTGGCAGGGAACGGGGAAGAAGCACCAAACAGGCGACCTGGAGAAATGCTGCCGCTTTGATGCGACTTCCCACGTGTTTGCTCCCGAAGGGCAGGGACGGGACCCCACGTGCTGCCCTTTTCTGTCCTTCACAGCAGCTGGCACGGTGCCGGGCAGGAAAGAGGCGTGTCTGTATGTGTGTGGAGGGGCTGTCTGTGTTGGCACATGATGCTGAATCTTCCTTGGGAGCTTTGTGGCCTGATGTTCCCCCTTGGCCCACCTGGGCTTCTCCAGGGCCTCTCACACTGAGAAAAATTCACACGTGCTCGTAAACTCTCCGTATCTGGGCCCACAAAGCTTCTGAGAGCAGCACTGACGTTAGAGACCTCCTCCGAGGTGCTTTAGGAGATCTGGATTCTCCTCGCAGGGAAGTCCAAAGGTCTTAGCAGGGCACCCGGTGCTCACCGCACTCCGCTTGTGGCCAACTCCCCAGCTCAGCGCCTGACACTTCCCGTTGCGCACCTGGAAGTTCCCTGAACCTGCCACACTCTTCCAGCCTCTGCTCTTGCTCATTCTACCCGACCTTCCTGGGAATGGCTCCTCCCCCCTCACCTGTCCCATGCCTCGCTACTTCCCTTAGGATTCAGCTCAGATGCCGTCCGTCCCCTCTGTCCTCTCATAAACTCTTCACTTATACCTCCTCCCAGCAGCTGTCATTCTGTGCTGTGATTTATCTTTCCCTTTTTTCTGTTCTGTGTTAGAAGCTGCTTGAAGATTGGCCTGGTGTTTTATTCATCTCTCTCCTCTCAGTTCAAACACCGTGTCTTGTCTAGTCTAGGTATTAAGTAAGTTGTTTGTTGAATGAATGAATGGGTGATGGGCTAAAGATCAATCCAGGAAGACAGTAGAAGAACCTCACTGTGTTAAGGATCCCATTCTCTTCATTTCTTCATTGATGGACTCCCCTGAATCACTGTGATGGGAGCCACACTCTAGATCTCTGAAACCCACGGCCGTTGTCAGAGCTTTTCTGGGAAAAGAATCAGAGTCGGCCTGAAAGCACAACCTGGAGCCACAGAGAGAGACCACGGGAAGCCTCACCAGCGAGTGGAGGTCATCCTGTCCTGTCTTTCCTCTCGACCTGGACGCAGGCTGTGATGCGGGGAGCGAGAAAGAACTCAAACTAAATGAAGGAAGTAGCTGATCTTGTAGTTCCCGTCAGTGCTTGCCATTAATAACATGTAAGTCAAAAACTCCACACGCGGCACTTCTTCTCATTTGGGAGGGAGCTGGGGAGGTCCTAGCCTAACCCACACGAAAGGCCTTTCTTTCTCCTGTAGTTTGAAGTCCAAGCCAAGCACTGGACAGCCAGGGTCTCATAGCTAGTTATGGAAGAGGTGGGAAAGGGTGAGTGTGTGGGTTAGCAGGTGGTTGGACAGAAGGATGGATGGAGACACGCATGTATGTGTCCTAAGAGACTAGGAGAAGGATGATGAAAACCGGGGGAAATTAGCCCTCTCCTTTCCTCTCTCTGAAATCAAGAAAACATATTTAAAATGACTGGGGGAAGTGGAATGATAAAACTGCTTTAAGGACACTTGCGTGCTTAGGAAGAGAGGAGAGGTGTTCTCTTCCCCAAACTGAGGGATTTGTTCTGAGGGAAGAGAGGGCTTCATCTCCGAAGGGCACCCCATGCTGCCAGTGCCCCATGGGACCCGCAGGCTAGCCTCCCCTCCTCGAAGGGAGAGGGACTGAGTTAGTAGGGTGTGTGCACATGGGGGAAGGGTTTGTAACCTGAAAATGTCTCGGGGATTCAGTGAAACCAGAGGTTCTAGTATTTCACTCTCTAAATCTTTCCGGTAACTAGACCGTGGCCATAAAGGATTGCAGATATATGTGTGAAAAGTGGGTAAAATCAACAAGGAAAACCCTTTTACATTCAACAATTAATAGCTCTTGTTATAGATACCAACAGCATTATAAATGAAACACTTCAAGAGAGCTGTGGAGGGAGGGGTTGACTTTGACCTGGGAGAGGAGGTAAGCTAGAGGAATTCGGGTGGCAAGCCTCACTCATTCTGTCACCCTCCCCCTCGGCCACCTACACCATTTGTCAGGACTCCAGCTCTGGCCAAGGCGTGTAGTGGCGTAGGGCTGAGGTGTGAAAATTATGAAGTCACATAGCATTTGTATTCATCAGCATGCACGCTCAGACCCCTGGGGCATAAATCCATCCCGCTAACCTCCAAAGAGTAGTTTAAGGGAATGTTACTATTAAGCACACATCGGGGGCTGAAGTAGTGCCAGGAGGGAAATTACCTGTAAGAAGAGCCATTTGTCAAGTGAGGCTGTCCAGAGTTGAGAGATGCAGGTAGACCCCATGGCCAGGGTCAGAAAGTCCAGCAGGTGGTCTCTTCAGGCTGCTGGCTGCCACTTCCTGAGTCATCGGGACTTGGAGGATGGAGGCGTTTTGTGGGCCACTCGACAGCACTCTTGTCATCAGCTGCCTTGCCTGTCCACCCCAGCAAGGATGAGGGATGACATGGCTTGTTCTTCTTCTGTGCTCTGGGGAACTAGAGATGAAAAAGGGCAACCACAGCCCGTTTTAGAGAAGCCAAGAGCACCGGCTTTTGCTCTCGGACTGACATCAACAGTTGTGGAGCAAAACTCTGCAACTCAGGAAAATGATGGGACCTTAGGGCTTTGAAATTCAAACTCAAGTACAAGGGGAGCTTTGAAATGAGGAGAAAGGAGGCTGGAGGGGAGTGGTCCTGGCTGAAGAAAGGACCCAGGAGAAGAAGAACGCTCCTCTGCGTTCCTGGGGAAGGGTCGGCAGGAGGAAGCACTGCCTGCCCAAGGCAGCGTCCTCAAGGCGGGGACCTTTGATTTGGGGTCAGGGCAACACAGGGTTCAAATCCCAGCCAGGCCACTTACTGACAGGGTGAGGGAGGGTGGGCAGGAACCCCTGAGCCTCAGTTTCCTTGGTTGGAGCATCATCTCATACATCAAAAGGTCACAGGTTTGATTCCTGGTCAAGGGCACATACCCAGGTTGTGGGTTCTAGCCCCAGTCATGGTGTATATGAAAGGTGTGTTAATCCTCAGGTGAGGATTAGTAAAAAACAAACAAAACAAAACAAAAACACAAAAGAATACATCCTTAATGAAGAGAGGGAGGCAGGTCAAAGGATGTCCTTTGAAGCCGATGCCAGCCTCAGATTCCAGCTCTAACGCTCATTAGCCACCCTGCCTGGGTCCCTTAGTCTCCGCATCTGTGAAATGGGGACCCCAGCATCTGCCTCAGGTGGGTCGTTGTGAGGATCCAATGAGTTAAGGCATGCAACACCTTAGAACAGGGCATCGCCCATGTGCCCAGAGGTAGGGCTCTGCCCCCCTCAGGGACCCAGATGCCATAGGTCCACAGGCCTTGGTGTGTCAGGTGTTTACAAAAGACCTGGGGAGCCTGGTATTCCTTAGCCGCTGGCTTCATGCTGCCCCAGCTCCGTTTCTCTCCTGGCCTGTCCCTCCCCACCTCTCCATCGGTGTGACTTCGGGCGGGAGGGACCTGCTTGTGCCCGGGGGGACAGTTCTCTGCTCCCCGGGGGAAAGCCCTGGACTTTTCCGTGGTCCTGGGGGAGCAACGGGGATCCCTCTCCTGTGTAATTCCCCAGGAGAGCTGCCAGGAAAATACAGTATGTTCATTAATTCGAATTTCAAATGAACAATAACTTACATTGTTTTAGCGTAAGTATATCCCAAATATTTCATGGGGCATACTTTCACTAAAAACACATTCGTTGTTTCTCTAAAATTAAGATGAAACTGGGCAGTCTGTATTTTCATTTGCTAAATCTGGCAAGCCTGTCCTTCAGGCCCTTCTGTTTCCCTCTTAGCACGTCATTTGTTTATTGCCTCCCAGCCCCTGAGGGCAGTGACTGCGCTGTTGTCTGTGGTCCCAGCCTCCACGCAGGCCCAGCGCTGAGGGGGCGCTCAGCAGCGTGTTTGCCGATGAAAGATGCCAAGAGCATCTTACCCCACTGCACCTCAGGTCCACACACACACACACACACACACACACACACACACACACACACATACTCACTCACACTGCTCCCCCACATGCAGGGGTTGCATTTCATTCCTTAAGCAGCCACGTGGTGCTTTATTTTATTTCATTTATTTACTTATTTTTTGTTAATCCTCACTTGAGGATATTTTTTCCATTGATTTTTAGAGAGAGTGGAAGGGAGGCGGAGAGACACAGAGAGAGAAACATCCGTGTGAGAGAGACACGTTGATTGGTTGCCTCTCTCACAGACCTTGACTGGGGCCAGGGATCGAACCTGCAACCCAGACACGTGCCCTTGACGGGAATTGAACCCTGGACCCTTCAGTCCGTGGGCTGACGCTCTAACCACTGAGCACCCAGCTAGGGCCACATGGCATCTTCACACTGAGTGTTCTCTGCTCCTGCCTGCATGGCCTCCTGTCATCCCAGTGTCTCTCGGGAAGGTCTCGAAACCGCAAAAGGTCAGAGCCTCCACTCCGGGCTGGCCCAGGTCACATTTCCTTGAGACCTCCTTCACCTCTTCTTTGATTAAAGCTGTGTTTGCCTCACCTCCCACTTTTTAGGCAATTACGTTAATTAAGCTAATTTTTCTTTGTTCCCTCTTTGCAATCTGCATAAATGGCAAATTTATATATAGTGCCCCTAATTCTCCCGTAACTGCTCTGTGATTAACAGGATGCTCAGGCTAAATATAAATAAGGGCGGAAGGAAAAGCAGCCTCCCGCTAAAATGCCGCCGAAGGCCAGGCGGGAAGAAAGGCCGGGAGAAGAGAGCAGCTCCGAGCCTGTTCCGGGCTCATTATGCCTGACTGGGCCTCGTTCAGCGGAGACCAGCTAAAGGTCGCTGATGCCGGTGTCTCCTCGAGTGGCCTGCCTCCTGGAGCAGTTTGAGGACGCGCTGTGGGCCATTCGCTTGCAATAACAATAGCTTTTCAGGGGGGTGGGCGGTGTGGCTGGAGGGAGACGGTGGCGCGGCGGCCCGTGGGGCTGGGTCTGAGGTTCTGAGCAGCTGGGTCACCTTGAGCTAAGGGACAGCAAAATGGCATACCTGGGCCCCAGGTGCTTTCCACCGCCTTCTGGAACACGCAGGACGGCCATCATCCCATCATCTCCCAGGTGTGAAAACCTCCCAGTGCGGGAGGTGTGCTTAAAAGATAGCACTAGTCCAGCCGGCGGGGCTCAGTGGTTGAGCCTCAGCCTGTGAACCAGGAGGTCACCGTTCGATTCCTGGTTAGAGCACGTGCCCGGGTTGTGGGCTCGATCCCCAGTGGGAGACATGCAGGAGGCAGCCGATCAATGATTCTCTCTCATCACTGATGTTTCTCTCTCTCTCTCCCTCTTCCTTCCACTCTCAAATCAAGAAAAATATATTTAAAAAAAATAAGATAGCGCTACGTTGTGATTGAGATTTCCTCCTGTGAATGCATGTTAATGTATTAATACGCGGCTCATATACTGGTCCTTGGTGTTGTAACGGAAAAGCGGGTCCTTGGATCCTGGCCCTAATTCCCGCCCCCCCAGCCCCCGTCGCTCTGTGACCTCAGGAAATCACACAGTGTGTCTAAGCCCCTTTCCTCCCCGGTAGCGGGGTACCGTGGACCGATGATTCCCTGGAAGATGCACCCCAGGACTCTGCCTGGAGTCCTACTCGGAGCTGTGGCTTACTACAGGAAAGACTACCGAGCAGGCTCAGCACAGGGCAAAGGCCCATGGGCAAAGCAGGGATGGGGGGACCAGCACAGCTCCCCAGAGCCCTGTCCCAGTGGCATCACACCGAACATGCGGGCGGGCAAGCTCCTTAGAAACTCAGTGCCCAGGGTTTCTTTGGGGGGCTGGTCACATAGGCACCCGCCGCCCGCCGCCAGAATTCCAGACTACCCGGAGGACAGCAGGTGTCCAGCATCAGCCACATCCTTTGTCCAAACCGTTTGGGCACCGGGTATCACTCTGATCAGATGCTGGGGACCCTCTCAAAATCCAAGTCCCCACAAACTCGCCAGGGGCCACTTGGCCAGCAGGCCTGGGGGCGGCCGAGATCACGCAGCGTGAACGCCGCTCCGCAGAGCCGCCTTGGATGTTGCACAACGTGGTCCCCAGCCTGTGACGATATGAAACAGGATACTCAAACGGGAGGCCGGGGCCACGCTCACTCAGGGGAGGATCCCAGCCTGGCTTCAGGAAGCAACTTGGGCTCGACAAATCCCAGTGTTCCTCTGTGTAAAGGGACTTACAGTGGTTCCCAGCGGGTGCCTGGAAGTTAAAGAGGGTAACACAGGGAAGGTGCTGGTGTGTTCTGGCCCCTGTGCCCAGCATGGGGATTGGCACAGGGAAGGCTTCCAAAGAGCGTTTGCTGATTGGCTGAGACCCCTTTGGGCAGGCGGCCCACCCCTGGGGCATCTTGAAAAGACTCAGTCAAGGCCGGCCGGCATTGGCTGGTAGAAGCTGCTCCCGTTGAGACACAGACGCTGAGTTTCCTGTCTAATGGGATTCAGAGACCCTTTGTTTCAACATGACATCCCTGGGAACGTACCCGATTATAGTAACATAAAAAAGAAATCTAAAAGAATTTGGGAGAGAGAGTCTTCAATAATTTGGGGGGCTAAGGAAATCTTTCTTACTAAAGTGTCTTGTGAGAGATATTTTAAAGGTGTTGGAGGGAGATGTCTTTTGTACTGAATGTAGCTCCTGATGGGCCCTCAAAGGGAGCCTTTGCTAGCATCCCCGGTAGCCGACGAGTGTTGCTTTAGCGGGATGTGGGGGGAAGAACACAAGTTTTGTCTGAATTCCAGAGCTGCTTCACATCCTGGTCACTCTCTGTGTGACTTGGACAAGCCAGTTAGATTCTCTCTCAGCCTCGGTTTCTTCTTCTATAAATGGGCAGAGAGCCCTGGCCCATGTGTCTCAGTGGGCTGAGCATCGTCCCTTGCACCCAAAGGTCACTGGACTGATTCCCAGTCAGGGCACATTCCCAGGTTGGGGGTTTGGTTCCCAACTGGAGCATGTGCAGGAGCTAACAATTGATGTTTCTTACATCTTTCTCTCCCTCTTTCTCTCTCGCCCCACCCTCCCTTCCTCTCTTTCTAAAATCAATTAAAATATATATTTTTTAATTGACATAGAAATCCTTCCTGCAGAGTTGTGTTAAGAAGTAAACTGAGAAAATTCATGCAAAGCATCTATGGAATAAGAGGCACTTACTGTTATTTCTCTCCCTGGAGGGAAAAGTTTGATTAATTAGCATCCCAACCAGAGCAATGGTTTTCTCAAAAGACCTATTAATTGAGAGACCTCCAGGAAATCTCTTTTGGCATTTAGTTTAAAGTCATAATCATTGCATTGCCCCATGTGAAGAGATAAGGTCCTCACACTGTATTAGACAGCTTTGCTGAGTGACAAATGGTCCCCAAATCTTAGCTGCTTTTGACAGCAGATGTATATCTCTGGTTCTCATCACATGCTGGAAGCTGTGGTTTGCCTATCACTGCTCGGCTTTGCTCCATGGATCTTCTCCTTCTGGGATCCAGACACAGTGCGGGGAGAGCAGATCTTAACATATGGAAGAAGGAAGTTTAGTAAGGGACAGTTGAGTGGCTCCCAGACAAAATCACTAGGAACGGAGGGATCAGAATAAGCAATAATGAAGCATGCAAGGGCCACGCAAGCTAGAACTCAAACAGAAACTTGTCCGAGAAATACCCGTGGGGAGGAGGCCGGGGGTGCTCCCAGTGGAGAACATGCCTAATCTCCAATGTTACATGTTCATGGCTCTGAGCGTAAACCCCTCCACTGATCTGAATGGCAGCAAAAGCTGGCCTGAGAGCCCACGGTTTGGGAAATGAAGGAATTGGAAGAAAATCTACAGAGAACTGTGGAAAATTCAGCCAAGAAGCTAAAGCAGAAAGATGGAAGCAGGGATTAAGAGGAGAAAGACCTCAGTATGTCTACCACTGCCCGGGAAACCAGAGATAGTGATGGGGGGGACGCTGGGTGAGAGGAACAGGACAGGGATGTACCAGCTTCATCCTGGTGGGAAGGACAAGACACCCACGCAACGGGTGCAGGGAAATACGGGGGGTATTTGTAGAGGTGTGGGTAGTGGTAGGAGCTGGTACTGTCCCCCGATGGGAACAGAGGAGGGAAAGGTCACCAGATTCCAGGCAGAGAGCCCGATGGAGAAGACCACTCAGCAGGAGACGTGACTTCTGAGGGAAGGACATGGTCCTCTGGTGGCTACACAGCAGAGGGAACCCGGGAAATGAACACCCTGACTGCTCTCTCTAGCACCCCCTGCTGTCCTGTGTGCCCCCCACCCACTTCCTCCCTGATCAAGGGGTTTTACTGACCTCCTGTGAGCCATCCAGTCTGCCTGTAGTCGGGGCAGCCCTAAATTGCAGGGCATTTAATGTCCCCAAGGGAAACTCCCAACCAATAGGAAGAAGGATCCACAGAAACATGCTGCAGCCTTGCAGGCAACCCCCAGCGGGTGCACAGGGCTCTTCAGAAGTCCCATGGGACAGGGTGAGCACGCTCTGCTGACCTTTCTCCCTCATTTTCTCACTCTCCCCACTCATGCTTCCTGGGGTCACCTTCCACATGAAGGGCCTTCCTCCGAGACCCTGCCCCAAGATCTCCTTGTGAGAAAACCCAAACCAAGGTGCGTGAGAGTGTTCTTGAAGAGCAAACAGCATCGTTATAACCGGCCCACACGGGGAGAGCTTTCCACCTAGGACTTATGGGGACACAGAGGAGGAGGAGCCCAGCCTTGGGGATGGGGGCGGCCAGGAAAGGCTTCTTGGAGAACATGATGACATCTGAGTCCAATCTCCCTTCAGCGGGAAGGTACTAAAAGTCCTGTGGCCCGAAGGGGAGAATCCGTTCCCTGTGTTTCTCTGCTGGGGAGGCGCTGATTGCACGCCTGCCTGCAGTTCTCTGCTCCTGCTGTTTGGAAGGCTCTGCTACGGGGGAGCACCTCCTCAGCCAGGCACCCCAGAGTCTTCTACCAACAGAGATTCCAGGAGAAACACAGATCCAGATGAAGGGTTGGAGGGAAAAGATCATTCTGTCGCTGCCCTTAGTACCTTGGTGCTCTTCCCTGGAGGGATGTCAGCACCTGCTGGCAGCCTGCCAGGCACAGGGGGTTGGCTCACCCGAGCTGCAGACACATCTGTTCAAATGGGGAGGGAAAGGCTCGTCCCGGGAACTGGAAGCTGCTGGATGCTCTGCAGGGGAGCTGACCCGAATGGTTCTCCGATGCTTCTCTCTGATGACCTCAGCTCTGACTGGGACCCATGGAGCTTAGGAATAAGGGAAGTTAGGGGCTATGGGGACCGTGGTCCAGGTCCCTCATTTATATGGGAAGTGGTCAGCACGCTGAAACCACACCGTAGTGTCCAATGGCGCTGAGGCGGTCCCAGTCATTGTCACTCTAGATGCCAATTATGAAACTGCCCGCGGGGCCAGGCACTGTGTGTGGTTAGTTCCTTACAAATGGGATCTCGTGTCCTCCTGGCAATTACACGAGACAATTTGTTTCCAGTTTAGAAAGAAGGCACTGAGGTTCAGACAGAAAGGTCTCCTGTTCCAGGCCACTGCCCCTGGACCACCTCCCCATTTCCCGCTCTGGCTGCAGGGAGGGGGGGCGGTGCACATCGGCCCTAGAATCTAGCATGGACCCGCAGACATCCCCTGCTCCCGCCCCTTGCCAAGGCAGAGCTGCTTGCCAGCGTGCTCAGAACCAGAGAAGAGACAAGTAAATCTGTGTCAACTCCTTGGCTCCTACCAGCAGACTTACATAAATGCCCTTTTCTTCCTCTGGAAATCCTTCGGGTTTTTCTCCAATGTGAACATCTTCTTTCTGAAAAATTACTCAGATATCCAGCTCTCTACTCTTCGATCTGTTCGTCCCAGACCCATCAAATCCTCAGCGTTACACCTTATCTCTACTCACCAGCCTGCAGTGAGCGCCAGCCACACCCACTTTAATGACATATAACAGATTTGTCAGACGCAAGAAGCTTGCACATGGGTTAGCTCATCGAACCTTACGTTAATGAACTCCCCAGATGGTGGTATTTCCCCCATTTTTCTGAGGTTCAAGAAGATGAATTACGAGTTGTTGGTGATGGGAAGCAGGAGGGTTAGAACACGCTTTTGTCTCTCCTGAAATCCACTGTCCAAGAACCACACGAAAGAACTGCCCAAATGCAAGTCTAAAAGCAAATAAGACCCACGCTGTGTGCTCTAGGAAAGAGGCACATCCGGGCACTTGCATCCTTAGGCCTGGCTGTCCACAGGCAGGAGGTCCACTGAGGGCCCGGCACTGTTCTAGGCTCTGAACACATTCCAGGCGGACAAACCCCATGCACTGAGCCCAAGGGGTTGGCAGCCTAGTGGGCGACACACACAGGCACCATAGCGCGAGCACAGTGACCAAGACAGACACATATCATGGGAGCAGAGTTCGTCAATCCTGGGCTTGTTTTTCTTCCGTAACTGGGAGTGATGATGGTTGGAACTGAGCGGACATGTCACCTTTACCAGGTGTCCAGGGTCCACCCACAGGGGATTTTGTTTTAACCCTTTCCTGTCAGCTACTCTCCCTCTTTGTAGTCTCAGGAAGAGCTTGTCCAAAACGGGAACTTTTCAGTCCTCGGAGGTTTAGTATAACTTGACATTAACAGGTGCTATTGCTTTTCTTTGCGGGGGGGAAGGGGGGAGAAAGATTTTTGACCGGTAATTTAATTTACTGAATGGTCAACTTAGTTTTTCTATTTCTTCTTGAGTCAATTTTGGCAATTCTTATTTTTCTGAAAGTATTCGTTTCATCCTAGTAACGAAAATCGTTGTCACAGTACCATTCACAGCATTGTTTAATGCTTGCTAAATTTTCTCCCGAAACCAGAATTATGTTCCTCTGGTGTTCTTACTATTGTTTATTTGTGTCTTTTCTTTCTTTCTCGAGCAGTATTTTCAGAGAGCTGGTTTGTGAACCTTTTCAATGAGACGCCTTTAAAAAATAAACATCTTCACAGTGCCTTCATTTTCTAATTCATTGCTTTTTTATTTTGTCTCTTGTAAGTTTCTTTCAGTTTGCCGTGCTTCTTTTTCTAGCTTCTGAATTACATACGCAGCTTCCTAAGATTCATTGTTTTCTAAGGCTTCCGTGTAGGGCGATGTATCTCCCTCTGAGTGTCCTTTTCATTGCACTGCGCAGGTTTTCATATGTGGTGCCTTCGTCGTCACTCACTTCTAGATTTCCATTATGATCTCTGCTATCACTCATGAATTATTAATTGTAGTTTTCCTGATTTCTAAACATATGTTGTGTTTCTTTGCACGGTCTCACTCAGGTAAGGTGGTGGCAGCCTATTTTTCTCTCCTACAGCAATAAAGCAGTGGCTTCTGGAAAAAATTTCTGGTGGAGGTGATAAACACATCAGGTCTAAGTCACAGGAAAAAAAAAAAGTAGAAATAATGGTCTTAGATCAATTATACAGCTACATAGAGTAGTGTTTACTTACTGCTGAGTTGAATCTGATTTTTTATGGGAATGTTATCATTCAGCCAACATTTAGTTACCACTCAATATATGCAAGGAATAGCCCTAGCCGGTTTGGCTCAGTGGATAGAGTGCTGGCCCGTGGTCTGGAGGGTCCTGGGTTAGATTCTGGGGCACGTGTGGGAGGCATCCAATCGATATGTCTCTCTCACATGGCTATTTCTCTGTCTCTCCCCCTCCCTTCCACTCTCTCTAAAAATCGATGGGAAAATATCCTCAGGTGAGGATCTACAGCAGAAAAAGTATATAGATATATATGCAAGGAATGTGTTTGGGACCAGGGAGACACGTGTGCTGAGTTCTGTGACAGGGTCAGCAGAGAGGGTGTGGGTGAGTAGAGAAGGGGAACCTGGTCCAGGGAGATGTCTCCTGGGGAGGGGCCGGCTCAGCCGTGCCTTGAGGAAAAAGCAGAGGTCAGCTGGGTGGTGGGGTGCTTCTGCAGGCATCGGAACAGCCTGGGCAAGTGCTCGGAGAAATGGGTGGATGGAAGCGCAATGCAGGGATGGCTAGAGCCTCAAGTCATTATTAAGCAGGACCTGGAGATGAGAACAGAAGAGTGGGGCAGGCTTCCTAAGTGATGGTGTGAAAGCCAAACTCCACTCCTGTCCATAGCCCTCCAGTCTCCCCAAGAACTCAGGCTGCTTCCTTTGCTTTGAGGACCAGGTGGGCTGGTGGTCCTTACCTTCCTCTAACAGAAAACAAGAGCTATCCAGTCTTCCAGCAACTAAAGACCCCCACCTCCCTCACACCTGCACAGGTGGAGATGAAATGACGGCAGAGCAGAGACTGGCTTCTTACTGCAGGCCAGACAGACGCTTGCGAAGGCCTTACGCCCGTCTCTCATTCAGCTCCACCCGTTGGAGGGAGTCCTGATACTACACTTCCTGTTACAGTTGAGGAAGTTGAGTTTCAGGATGGGGAGTACTTGGCCAAGGTCACTGAGCCACAAAGTCCAGTCCCTTCAGGTCCAGCTGGCCAGTCCCAGGACAGGGCTGCAGGGGCGGACACTCCCAGGAAAGGCCAGAGCAGCTGTGCAATCCGGTCCTAGGGAGGAAGGGGTTAAAGCACCTCAATCATATTGATGCTTGTGACCCCATCTCCAACCCCTACCTCCCACCCAATGTACCTGGGGTTACCTGAGAAATTTGAGGGGCCCAGGGCAAGCCCAGAGCAGCTGGTCAGGATTTGGCTAAAGGTTGGGCCTTTGTTCGTTTGATCCAGGCACAGGATGTGTAAGCAGATGGGCTGTGGGTGGGAGGAGGGTTCCAATGGAGAGAGATGACAGCTGCCTCGAGAAAGGAACATTTGAGAAAAGCAAAAAATACTTAGAGAAGACATTCAGGTCTGGGCATTGGTGTGTGTGATTTATCCCTCTCCTTTATAACCTTAAACAGCCTTCAGAAAGAATACTTACAGGCAACAAACTGCCTTTCTCTCCCAGGTTTTAGGAACTGATTTGTGCTTCGGCAGAGGAGGAGGTAGAGGGGGGTGGGTATGAGTGTTTGTGTATGTGTGTGTTGGTTTGTTTTTATTGATGCTTATGTGGTGAGAGAAGGCTTCATTGTAGATGGTGGCAACTCAAGAGTTTCAACTAAATCCAAGTCCCAGCAATAGACAGAGCTCAGAGACCTTGGTGAGGGCTCAGGATGGAGGTGGGCAATGGAAGCACGGTACACAGGATCTTCCCACCCTGGTGTGCCACGGCTGAGCATTCCCGGGCTTTGCATGACTAAGCACCTAGCCTTTGCTGTGTTAAACTGCTTAGATGGGGGCAGGGGGTTGCTTGTTATTACAGCATAACCTGACTTATGCTAACTGATACATAGGTAAAGCATTTGTGGAACACTTGCTATTGCTGTCTTTGCACAAGGCCATTGGGGTACATGATGACAAAGATTTCAGTTGCCACTTAGCTAATGATGAAGTAGAGACATGACCACACAATTACCATGCAGCGTGATGCCCACTCAAGTGCAGTTTGCCTTGGGAGAGTAGAGAGGGAGCATTCAGTAGAGCTGGAGATCAGCGAAGCCTTCCCAGAGAAAGCAACATCGAGTCAGAACCTGAAGAGAGGTGCGGGTTAGGAAATAGGCAGTACTTCGAGGCCGAGGCGACAAGCGGTGCGTGAAGCAGGTGGCAGTCCCCAGTAGGTAATTCCGTGTCCCACCTTCATTCTTCAAGCGCTTTTCCCCGGATCTCGTCGCCATCTTTCCAGAACAATGCCGAGCCTCTCCCTTTGCTTCCCAGCACAGGGATTGGAACTGCAGGCTGTCCAGACTTGCTTTTGCGCGGCCATCTGCATGCGATGGGCTTCAGGGACTGTACAGACAGGCATGAGTCATTCCATCTTGCGACTTAGAAAATATGTCTCAGACACTGAGTCAGAAACCCATAAAGGCTCGGAACATTTGGATCGGGGACCAAAGGAAGAAAAGAGTGAACTTTCTCCTCTCACACACATGGTGTTGGTACCGATCTGTAATAAGACGTGGAAACTGAAGGCTCCCATCAGCACCCCGAGCTAACAACTCAGAAACTCAGAGCCAGGTCCTCGGGTTTGCGGTTTGCAAAGGGAATGTCGGAAGGCCTGTTCCAGGGCTCTGGCTCCCTTAAGGGCATGGAAGGAGGGGAGTGATCACATTTCCTCAGCGATGCTGCTGTTGTTTTGGGGGCCAGCTGAGGTCTGGTGAGAGCCTTCCATTGAACAGTTCCAAGCATGACACTGCAGTGGAGGGCTGACCCCCAGGTAGGAAATGTGGAGGGTGGAACCGGGGAAACCCTGCTTTGTGGGGCCCAGTGTTCCCCGAATAGAGGGTGTTGGGAGTGTTCCCCTAATAGAGGGTGTTGGCAGTGTCCCCCTAATAGAGGGTGTTGGGAGTGTCCCCCGAATAGAGGGTGTTGGGAGTGTTCCCCTGAATAGAGGGTGTTGGGCATGTTCCCCTAATAGAGGGTGTTGGGAGTGTTCCCCGGAATAGAGGGTGTTGGGCATGTTCCCCTAATAGAGGGTGTTGGGAGTGTTCCCCTGAATAGAGGGTGTTGGGAGTGTTCTCCTAATAGAGGGTGTTGGGAGTGTTCCCCTGAATAGAGGGTGTTGGGAGTGTTCCCCTGAATAGAGGGTGTTGGGAGTGTCCCCTGAATAGAGGGTGTTGGGAGTGTTCCCCCGAATAGAGGGTGTTGGGAGTGTTCCCCCGAATAGAGGGTGTTGGGAGTGTTCTCCTAATAGAGGGTGTTGGGAGTGTTCCCCTGAATAGAGGGTGTTGGGAGTGTTCCCCTGAATAGAGGGTGTTGGGAGTGTCCCCTGAATAGAGGGTGTTGGGAGTGTTCCCCGGAATAGAGGCTGTTGGGAGTGTTCCCCTGAATAGAGGGTGTTGGGAGTGTTCTCCTAATAGAGGGTGTTGGGAGTGTTCCCCTAATAGAGGGTGTTGGGAGTGTTCCCGGAATAGAGGGTGTTGGGAGTGTTCCATGAATAGAGGGTGTTGGGAGTGTTCCCCTGAATAGAGGGTGTTGGGAGTGTTCCCCTGAATAGAGGGTGTTGGGAGTGTTCCCCGAATAGAGGTTGTTGGGAGTCTTCCCCGAATAGAGGGTGTTGGGAGTCTTCCCCTAATAGAGGGTGTTGGGAGTGTTCCCTGGAATAGAGGGTGTTGGGAGTGTTCCCCTAATAGAGGGTGTTGGGAGTGTTCCCCTGAATAGAGGCTGTTGGGAGTGTTCCCCGAATAGAGGGTGTTGGGAGTCTTCCCCGAATAGAGGGTGGTGGGAGTCTTCCCCTAATAGAGGGTGTTGGGAGTGTTCCCCTGAATAGAGGGTGTTGGCAGTGTTCCCCTGAATAGAGGGTGTTGGGAGTGTTCCCCCGAATAGAGGGTGTTGGGAGTGTTCCCCTGAATAGAGGGTGTTGGCAGTGTTCCCCTGAATAGAGGGTGTTGGGAGTGTTCCCCTAATAGAGGGTGTTGGGAGTCTTCCCCTAATAGAGGGTGTTGGGAGTGTTCCCTGAATAGAGGGTGTTGGCAATGTTCCCCTGAATAGAGGGTGTTGGGAGTGTTCCCCTAATAGAGGGTGTTGGGAGTGTTCCCCTAATAGAGGGTGTTGGGAGTGTTCCCCTAATAGAGGGTGTTGGGAGTGTTCCCTTAATAGAGGGTGTTGGGAGTGTTCCCCTGAATAGAGGGTGTTGGGAGTGTTCCCCGAATAGAGGGTGTTGGGAGTGTTCCCCTAATAGAGGGTGTTGGGAGTGTTCCCCCGAATAGAGGGTGTTGGGAGTGTTCCCCTGAATAGAGGGTGTTGGCAGTGTTCCCCTGAATAGAGGGTGTTGGGAGTGTTCCCCTGAATAGAGGGTGTTGGGAGTGTTCCCCTAATAGAGGGTGTTGGGAGTGTTCCCCTAATAGAGGGTGTTGGGAGTGTTCCCCCGAGTAGAGGGTGTTGGGAGTGTTCCCCTAATAGAGGGTGTTGGGAGTGTTCCCCCGAATAGAGGGTGTTGGGAGTGTTCCCCCGAGTAGAGGGTGTTGGGAGTGTTCCCCTGAATAGAGGGAGTTGGGAGTGTTCCCCTGAATAGAGGGTGTTGGGAGTGTTCCCCTAATAGAGGGTGTTGGGAGTGTTCCCCTGAATAGAGGGTGTTGGGAGTGTTCCCCTAATAGAGGGTGTTGGGAGTGTTCTCCTAATAGAGGGTGTTGGCAGTGTTCCCCTGAATAGAGGGTGTTGGGAGTGTTCCCCTAATAGAGGGTGTTGGGAGTGTTCCCCTAATAGAGGGTGTTGGGAGTGTTCCCCTAATAGAGGGTGTTGGGAGTGTTCCCCTAATAGAGGGTGTTGGGAGTGTTCCCCCGAATAGAGGGTGTTGGGAGTGTTCCCCGAATAGAGGGTGTTGGGAGTGTTCCCCTAATAGAGGGTGTTGGGAGTGTACCCCGAATAGAGGGTGTTGGGAGTGTTCCCCTAATAGAGGGTGTTGGGAGTGTTCCCCTAATAGAGGGTGTTGGGAGTGTTCCCCTAATAGAGGGTGTTGGGAGTGTTCCCCTAATAGAGGGTGTTGGGAGTGTTCCCCCGAGTAGAGGGTGTTGGGAGTGTTCCCCTAATAGAGGGTGTTGGGAGTGTTCCCCGAATTGAGGGTGTTGGGAGTGTTCCCCTAATAGAGGGTGTTGGGAGTGTTCCCCCGAGTAGAGGGTGTTGGGAGTGTTCCCCTAATAGAGGGTGTTGGGAGTGTTCCCCAAATAGAGGGTGTTGGGAGTGTTCCCCCGAGTAGAGGGTGTTGGGAGTGTTCCCCTGAATAGAGGGTGTTGGGAGTGTTCCCCTGAATAGAGGGTGTTGGGAGTGTTCCCCGAATAGAGGGTGTTGGGAGTCTTCCCCTAATAGAGGGTGTTGGGAGTGTTCCCCTGAATAGAGGGTGTTGGGAGTGTTCCCCTAATAGAGGGTGTTGGGAGTGTTCCCCTGAATAGAGGGTGTTGGGAGTGTTCCCCCGAATAGAGGGTGTTGGGAGTGTTCCCCGAATAGAGGGTGTTGGGAGTGTTCCCCTAATAGAGGGTGTTGGGAGTGTTCCCCTAATAGAGGCTGTTGGGAGTGTTCCCCTGAATAGAGGGTGTTGGGAGTGTTCCCCGAATAGAGGGTGTTGGGAGTGTTCCCCTAATAGAGGGTGTTGGGAGTGTTCCCCTGAATAGAGGGTGTTGGGAGTGTTCCCCGAATAGAGGGTGTTGGCAGTGTTCCCCTGAATAGAGGGTGTTGGGAGTGTTCCCCGGAATAGAGGGTGTTGGGAGTGTTCTCCTAATAGAGGGTGTTGGGAGTGTTCTCTGAATAGAGGGTGTTGGGAGTGTTCTCCTAATAGAGGGTGTTGGGAGTGTTCCCCTGAATAGAGGGTGTTGGGAGTGTTCCCCTGAATAGAGGGTGTTGGGAGTGTTCCCCTGAATAGAGGGTGTTGGGAGTGTTCCCCGAATAGAGGGTGTTGGGAGTGTTCTCCTAATAGAGGGTGTTGGGAGTGTTCCCCGAATAGAGAGTGTTGGGAGTGTTCCCCGAATAGAGGGTGTTGGGAGTGTTCCCCTGAATAGAGGGTGTTGGGAGTGTTCCCCGGAATAGAGGCTGTTGGGAGTGTTCCCCTAATAGAGGGTGTTGGGAGTGTTCTCCTAATAGAGGGTGTTGGGAGTGTTCTCTGAATAGAGGGTGTTGGGAGTGTTCCCCTAATAGAGGGTGTTGGGAGTGTTCCCCCGAGTAGAGGGTGTTGGGAGTGTTCCCCTAATAGAGGGTGTTGGGAGTGTTCCCCGAATGGAGGGTGTTGGGAGTGTTCCCCTAATAGAGGGTGTTGGGAGTGTTCCCCCGAGTAGAGGGTGTTGGGAGTGTTCCCCTAATAGAGGGTGTTGGGAGTGTTCCCCAAATAGAGGGTGTTGGGAGTGTTCCCCCGAGTAGAGGGTGTTGGGAGTGTTCCCCTGAATAGAGGGTGTTGGGAGTGTTCCCCTGAATAGAGGGTGTTGGGAGTGTTCCCCGAATAGAGGGTGTTGGGAGTCTTCCCCTAATAGAGGGTGTTGGGAGTGTTCCCCTGAATAGAGGGTGTTGGGAGTGTTCCCCTAATAGAGGGTGTTGGGAGTGTTCCCCTGAATAGAGGGTGTTGGGAGTGTTCCCCCGAATAGAGGGTGTTGGGAGTGTTCCCCGAATAGAGGGTGTTGGGAGTGTTCCCCTAATAGAGGGTGTTGGGAGTGTTCCCCTAATAGAGGCTGTTGGGAGTGTTCCCCTGAATAGAGGGTGTTGGGAGTGTTCCCCGAATAGAGGGTGTTGGGAGTGTTCCCCTAATAGAGGGTGTTGGGAGTGTTCCCCTGAATAGAGGGTGTTGGGAGTGTTCCTCGAATAGAGGGTGTTGGCAGTGTTCCCCTGAATAGAGGGTGTTGGGAGTGTTCCCCGGAATAGAGGGTGTTGGGAGTGTTCTCCTAATAGAGGGTGTTGGGAGTGTTCTCTGAATAGAGGGTGTTGGGAGTGTTCTCCTAATAGAGGGTGTTGGGAGTGTTCCCCTGAATAGAGGGTGTTGGGAGTGTTCCCCTGAATAGAGGGTGTTGGGAGTGTTCCCCTGAATAGAGGGTGTTGGGAGTGTTCCCCGAATAGAGGGTGTTGGGAGTGTTCTCCTAATAGAGGGTGTTGGGAGTGTTCCCCTGAATAGAGGGTGTTGGCAGTGTTCCCCTGAATAGAGGGTGTTGGGAGTGTTCCCCTGAATAGAGGGTGTTGGGAGTGTTCCCCTGAATAGAGGGTGTTGGGAGTGTTCCCCTGAATAGAGGGTGTTGGGAGTGTTCCCCTAATAGAGGGTGTTGGGAGTGTTCCCCTGAATAGAGGGTGTTGGCAGTGTTCCCCTGAATAGAGGGTGTTGGGAATGTTCCCCTGAATAGAGGGTGTTGGGAGTGTTCCCCTAATAGAGAGTGTTGGGAGTGTTCTCCTAATAGAGGATGTTGGGAGTGTTCCCCTGAATAGAGGGTGTTGGCAGTGTTCCCCTAATAGAGGGTGTTGGGAGTGTTCCCCTGAATAGAGGGTGTTGGGAGTGTTCCCCTAATAGAGGGTGTTGGGAGTGTTCTCCTAATAGAGGGTGTTGGGAGTGTTCCCCTGAATAGAGGGTGTTGGGAGTGTTCCCCTAATAGAGGGTGTTGGGAGTGTTCCCCTGAATAGAGGGTGTTGGGAGTGTTCCCCTGAATAGAGGGTGTTGGCAGTGTTCCCCTGAATAGAGGGTGTTGGGAGTGTTCCCCTAATAGAGGGTGTTGGGAGTGTTCCCCTGAATAGAGGGTGTTGGCAGTGTTCCCCTGAATAGAGGGTGTTGGGAGTGTTCCCCTGAATAGAGGGTGTTGGGAGTGTTCCCCTGAATAGAGGGTGTTGGGAGTGTTCCCCTAATAGAGGGTGTTGGGAGTGTTCCCCTGAATAGAGGGTGTTGGGAGTGTTCCCCTAATAGAGGGTGTTGGGAGTGTTCCCCCGAATAGAGGGTGTTGGGAGTGTTCCCCTGAATAGAGGGTGTTGGCAGTGTTCCCCTGAATAGAGGGTGTTGGGAGTGTTCCCCTGAATGGAGGGTGTTGGGAGTGTTCCCCTGAATAGAGGGTGTTGGGAGTGTTCCCCTAATAGAGGGTGTTGGGAGTGTTCCCCTGAATAGAGGGTGTTGGCAGTGTTCCTCTGAATAGAGGGTGTTGGGAGTGTTCCCCTGAATAGAGGGTGTTGGGAGTGTTCCCCTGAATAGAGGGTGTTGGGAGTGTTCCCCTAATAGAGGGTGTTGGGAGTGTTCTCCTAATAGAGGGTGTTGGGAGTGTTCCCCTGAATAGAGGGTGTTGGGAGTGTTCTCCTAATAGAGGGTGTTGGGAGTGTTCCCCTGAATAGAGGGTGTTGGGAGTGTTCCCCTAATAGAGGGTGTTGGGAGTGTTCCCCTGAATAGAGGGTGTTGGGAGTGTTCCCCTGAATAGAGGGTGTTAGGAGTGTTCCCCTGAATAGAGGGTGTTGGGAGTGTTCCCCTAATAGAGGGTGTTGGGAGTGTTCCCCTGAATAGAGGGTGTTGGGAGTGTTCCCCTGAATAGAGGGTGTTGGGAGTGTTCCCCTAATAGAGGGTGTTGGGAGTGTTCCCCTGAATAGAGGGTGTTGGGAGTGTTCCCCTAATAGAGGGTGTTGGGAGTGTTCCCCTGAATAGAGGGTGTTGGGAGTGTTCCCCTGAATAGAGGGTGTTGGCAGTGTTCCCCTGAATAGAGGGTGTTGGCAGTGTTCCCCTGAATAGAGGGTGTTGGCAGTGTTCCCCTGAATAGAGGGTGTTGGGAGTGTTCCCCTAATAGAGGGTGTTGGGAGTGTTCCCCTGAATAGAGGGTGTTGGGAGTGTTCCCCTAATAGAGGGTATTGGGAGTGTTCCCCTAATAGAGGGTGTTGGGAGTGTTCCCCTGAATAGAGGGTGTTGGCAATGTTCCCCTGAATAGAGGGTGTTGGCAGTGTTCCCCTGAATAGAGGGTGTTGGCAGTGTTCCCCTGAATAGAGGGTGTTGGGAATGTTCCCCTAATAGAGGGTGTTGGGAGTGTTCCCCTGAATAGAGGGTGTTGGGAGTGTTCCCCTGAATAGAGGGTGTTGGGAGTGTTCCCCTGAATAGAGGGTGTTGGGAGTGTTCCCCTAATAGAGGGTGTTGGGAGTGTTCCCCTGAATAGAGGGTGTTGGCAGTGTTCCTCTGAATAGAGGGTGTTGGGAGTGTTCCCCTGAATAGAGGGTGTTGGGAGTGTTCCCCTGAATAGAGGGTGTTGGGAGTGTTCCCCTAATAGAGGGTGTTGGGAGTGTTCTCCTAATAGAGGGTGTTGGGAGTGTTCCCCTGAATAGAGGGTGTTGGGAGTGTTCCCCTAATAGAGGGTGTTGGGAGTGTTCCCCTGAATAGAGGGTGTTGGGAGTGTTCCCCTGAATAGAGGGTGTTAGGAGTGTTCCCCTGAATAGAGGGTGTTGGGAGTGTTCCCCTAATAGAGGGTGTTGGGAGTGTTCCCCTGAATAGAGGGTGTTGGGAGTGTTCCCCTAATAGAGGGTGTTGGGAGTGTTCCCCTGAATAGAGGGTGTTGGGAGTGTTCCCCTAATAGAGGGTGTTGGGAGTGTTCCCCTGAATAGAGGGTGTTGGGAGTGTTCCCCTGAATAGAGGGTGTTGGCAGTGTTCCCCTGAATAGAGGGTGTTGGCAGTGTTCCCCTGAATAGAGGGTGTTGGCAGTGTTCCCCTGAATAGAGGGTGTTGGGAGTGTTCCCCTAATAGAGGGTGTTGGGAGTGTTCCCCTGAATAGAGGGTGTTGGGAGTGTTCCCCTAATAGAGGGTATTGGGAGTGTTCCCCTAATAGAGGGTGTTGGGAGTGTTCCCCTGAATAGAGGGTGTTGGCAATGTTCCCCTGAATAGAGGGTATTGGCAGTGTTCCCCTGAATAGAGGGTGTTGGCAGTGTTCCCCTGAATAGAGGGTGTTGGGAGTGTTCCCCTAATAGAGGGTGTTGGGAGTGTTCCCCTGAATAGAGGGTGTTGGGAGTGTTCCCCTAATAGAGGGTGTTGGGAGTGTTCTCCTAATAGAGGGTGTTGGGAGTGTTCCCCTGAATAGAGGGTGTTGGCAGTGTTCCCCTGAATAGAGGGTGTTGGGAGTGTTCCCCTGAATAGAGGGTGTTGGGAGTGTTCCCCTGAATAGAGGGTGTTGGGAGTGTTCCCCTAATAGAGGGTGTTGGGAGTGTTCTCCTAATAGAGGGTGTTGGGAGTGTTCCCCTGAATAGAGGGTGTTGGGAGTGTTCCCCTAATAGAGGGTGTTGGGAGTTTTCCCCTGAATAGAGGGTGTTGGGAGTGTTCCCCTAATACAGGGTGTTGGGAGTGTTCTCCTAATAGAGGGTGTTGGGAGTGTTCTCTGAATAGAGGGTGTTGGGAGTGTTCTCCTAATAGAGGGTGTTGGGAGTGTTCCCCTGAATAGAGGGTGTTGGGAGTGTTCCCCTGAATAGAGGGTGTTGGGAGTGTTCCCCTGAATAGAGGGTGTTGGGAGTGTTCCCCGAATAGAGGGTGTTGGGAGTGTTCTCCTAATAGAGGGTGTTGGGAGTGTTCCCCGAATAGAGAGTGTTGGGAGTGTTCCCCGAATAGAGGGTGTTGGGAGTGTTCCCCTGAATAGAGGGTGTTGGGAGTGTTCCCCGGAATAGAGGCTGTTGGGAGTGTTCCCCTAATAGAGGGTGTTGGGAGTGTTCTCCTAATAGAGGGTGTTGGGAGTGTTCTCTGAATAGAGGGTGTTGGGAGTGTTCTCCTAATAGAGGGTGTTGGGAGTGTTCTCCTAATAGAGGGTGTCGGGAGTGTTCCCCTGAATAGAGGGTGTTGGGAGTATTCCCCGAATAGAGGGTGTTGGGAGTGTTCCCCTGAATAGAGGGTGTTGGGAGTGTTCCCCTGAATAGAGGGTGTTGGGAGTGTTCCCCGAATAGAGGGTGTTGGGAGTGTTCCCCTGAATAGAGGGTGTTGGCAGTGTTCCCCTGAATAGAGGGTGTTGGGAGTGTTCCCCTGAATAGAGGGTGTTGGGAGTGTTCCCCTGAATAGAGGGTGTTGGGAGTGTTCCCCTGAATAGAGGGTGTTGGGAGTGTTCCCCTAATAGAGGGTGTTGGGAGTGTTCCCCTGAATAGAGGGTGTTGGCAGTGTTCCCCTGAATAGAGGGTGTTGGGAATGTTCCCCTGAATAGAGGGTGTTGGGAGTGTTCCCCTAATAGAGAGTGTTGGGAGTGTTCTCCTAATAGAGGGTGTTGGGAGTGTTCCCCTGAATAGAGGGTGTTGGGAGTGTTCCCCTAATAGAGGGTGTTGGGAGTGTTCCC
Source organism: Corynorhinus townsendii (assembly GCA_026230045.1). Lineage (NCBI taxonomy): Eukaryota > Metazoa > Chordata > Mammalia > Chiroptera > Vespertilionidae > Corynorhinus > Corynorhinus townsendii. The sequence goes on from JAPDVU010000010.1 coordinate 53,961,358, forward strand.
CTGAATAGAGGGTGTTGGGAGTGTTCCCCTAATAGAGGGTGTTGGGAGTGTTCCCCTGAATAGAGGGTGTTGGGAGTGTTCCCCTGAATAGAGGGTGTTGGGAGTGTTCCCCTGAATAGAGGGTGTTGGGAGTGTTCCCCTAATACAGGGTGTTGGGAGTGTTCTCCTAATAGAGGGTGTTGGGAGTGTTCCCCTGAATAGAGGGTGTTGGGAGTGTTCCCCTAATAGAGGGTGTTGGGAGTGTTCCCCTGAATAGAGGGTGTTGGGAGTGTTCCCCTGAATAGAGGGTGTTAGGAGTGTTCCCCTGAATAGAGGGTGTTGGGAGTGTTCCCCTAATAGAGGGTGTTGGGAGTGTTCCCCTGAATAGAGGGTGTTGGGAGTGTTCCCCTGAATAGAGGGTGTTGGGAGTGTTCCCCTAATAGAGGGTGTTGGGAGTGTTCCCCTGAATAGAGGGTGTTGGGAGTGTTCCCCTAATAGAGGGTGTTGGGAGTGTTCCCCTGAATAGAGGGTGTTGGGAGTGTTCCCCTGAATAGAGGGTGTTGGCAGTGTTCCCCTGAATAGAGGGTGTTGGCAGTGTTCCCCTGAATAGAGGGTGTTGGCAGTGTTCCCCTGAATAGAGGGTGTTGGGAGTGTTCCCCTAATAGAGGGTGTTGGGAGTGTTCCCCTGAATAGAGGGTGTTGGGAGTGTTCCCCTAATAGAGGGTATTGGGAGTGTTCCCCTAATAGAGGGTGTTGGGAGTGTTCCCCTGAATAGAGGGTGTTGGCAATGTTCCCCTGAATAGAGGGTGTTGGCAGTGTTCCCCTGAATAGAGGGTGTTGGCAGTGTTCCCCTGAATAGAGGGTGTTGGGAATGTTCCCCTAATAGAGGGTGTTGGGAGTGTTCCCCTGAATAGAGGGTGTTGGGAGTGTTCCCCTGAATAGAGGGTGTTGGGAGTGTTCCCCTGAATAGAGGGTGTTGGGAGTGTTCCCCTAATAGAGGGTGTTGGGAGTGTTCCCCTGAATAGAGGGTGTTGGCAGTGTTCCTCTGAATAGAGGGTGTTGGGAGTGTTCCCCTGAATAGAGGGTGTTGGGAGTGTTCCCCTGAATAGAGGGTGTTGGGAGTGTTCCCCTAATAGAGGGTGTTGGGAGTGTTCTCCTAATAGAGGGTGTTGGGAGTGTTCCCCTGAATAGAGGGTGTTGGGAGTGTTCCCCTAATAGAGGGTGTTGGGAGTGTTCCCCTGAATAGAGGGTGTTGGGAGTGTTCCCCTGAATAGAGGGTGTTAGGAGTGTTCCCCTGAATAGAGGGTGTTGGGAGTGTTCCCCTAATAGAGGGTGTTGGGAGTGTTCCCCTGAATAGAGGGTGTTGGGAGTGTTCCCCTAATAGAGGGTGTTGGGAGTGTTCCCCTGAATAGAGGGTGTTGGGAGTGTTCCCCTAATAGAGGGTGTTGGGAGTGTTCCCCTGAATAGAGGGTGTTGGGAGTGTTCCCCTGAATAGAGGGTGTTGGCAGTGTTCCCCTGAATAGAGGGTGTTGGCAGTGTTCCCCTGAATAGAGGGTGTTGGCAGTGTTCCCCTGAATAGAGGGTGTTGGGAGTGTTCCCCTAATAGAGGGTGTTGGGAGTGTTCCCCTGAATAGAGGGTGTTGGGAGTGTTCCCCTAATAGAGGGTATTGGGAGTGTTCCCCTAATAGAGGGTGTTGGGAGTGTTCCCCTGAATAGAGGGTGTTGGCAATGTTCCCCTGAATAGAGGGTATTGGCAGTGTTCCCCTGAATAGAGGGTGTTGGCAGTGTTCCCCTGAATAGAGGGTGTTGGGAGTGTTCCCCTAATAGAGGGTGTTGGGAGTGTTCCCCTGAATAGAGGGTGTTGGGAGTGTTCCCCTAATAGAGGGTGTTGGGAGTGTTCTCCTAATAGAGGGTGTTGGGAGTGTTCCCCTGAATAGAGGGTGTTGGCAGTGTTCCCCTGAATAGAGGGTGTTGGGAGTGTTCCCCTGAATAGAGGGTGTTGGGAGTGTTCCCCTGAATAGAGGGTGTTGGGAGTGTTCCCCTAATAGAGGGTGTTGGGAGTGTTCTCCTAATAGAGGGTGTTGGGAGTGTTCCCCTGAATAGAGGGTGTTGGGAGTGTTCCCCTAATAGAGGGTGTTGGGAGTTTTCCCCTGAATAGAGGGTGTTGGGAGTGTTCCCCTAATACAGGGTGTTGGGAGTGTTCTCCTAATAGAGGGTGTTGGGAGTGTTCTCTGAATAGAGGGTGTTGGGAGTGTTCTCCTAATAGAGGGTGTTGGGAGTGTTCCCCTGAATAGAGGGTGTTGGGAGTGTTCCCCTGAATAGAGGGTGTTGGGAGTGTTCCCCTGAATAGAGGGTGTTGGGAGTGTTCCCCGAATAGAGGGTGTTGGGAGTGTTCTCCTAATAGAGGGTGTTGGGAGTGTTCCCCGAATAGAGAGTGTTGGGAGTGTTCCCCGAATAGAGGGTGTTGGGAGTGTTCCCCTGAATAGAGGGTGTTGGGAGTGTTCCCCGGAATAGAGGCTGTTGGGAGTGTTCCCCTAATAGAGGGTGTTGGGAGTGTTCTCCTAATAGAGGGTGTTGGGAGTGTTCTCTGAATAGAGGGTGTTGGGAGTGTTCTCCTAATAGAGGGTGTTGGGAGTGTTCTCCTAATAGAGGGTGTCGGGAGTGTTCCCCTGAATAGAGGGTGTTGGGAGTATTCCCCGAATAGAGGGTGTTGGGAGTGTTCCCCTGAATAGAGGGTGTTGGGAGTGTTCCCCTGAATAGAGGGTGTTGGGAGTGTTCCCCGAATAGAGGGTGTTGGGAGTGTTCCCCTGAATAGAGGGTGTTGGCAGTGTTCCCCTGAATAGAGGGTGTTGGGAGTGTTCCCCTGAATAGAGGGTGTTGGGAGTGTTCCCCTGAATAGAGGGTGTTGGGAGTGTTCCCCTGAATAGAGGGTGTTGGGAGTGTTCCCCTAATAGAGGGTGTTGGGAGTGTTCCCCTGAATAGAGGGTGTTGGCAGTGTTCCCCTGAATAGAGGGTGTTGGGAATGTTCCCCTGAATAGAGGGTGTTGGGAGTGTTCCCCTAATAGAGAGTGTTGGGAGTGTTCTCCTAATAGAGGGTGTTGGGAGTGTTCCCCTGAATAGAGGGTGTTGGGAGTGTTCCCCTAATAGAGGGTGTTGGGAGTGTTCCCCTGAATAGAGGGTGTTGGGAGTGTTCCCCTAATAGAGGGTGTTGGGAGTGTTCCCCTGAATAGAGGGTGTTGGGAGTGTTCCCCTGAATAGAGGGTGTTGGGAGTGTTCCCCTGAATAGAGGGTGTTGGGAGTGTTCCCCTAATACAGGGTGTTGGGAGTGTTCTCCTAATAGAGGGTGTTGGGAGTGTTCCCCTGAATAGAGGGTGTTGGGAGTGTTCCCCTAATAGAGGGTGTTGGGAGTGTTCCCCTGAATAGAGGGTGTTGGGAGTGTTCCCCTGAATAGAGGGTGTTAGGAGTGTTCCCCTGAATAGAGGGTGTTGGGAGTGTTCCCCTAATAGAGGGTGTTGGGAGTGTTCCCCTGAATAGAGGGTGTTGGGAGTGTTCCCCTGAATAGAGGGTGTTGGGAGTGTTCCCCTAATAGAGGGTGTTGGGAGTGTTCCCCTGAATAGAGGGTGTTGGGAGTGTTCCCCTAATAGAGGGTGTTGGGAGTGTTCCCCTGAATAGAGGGTGTTGGGAGTGTTCCCCTGAATAGAGGGTGTTGGCAGTGTTCCCCTGAATAGAGGGTGTTGGCAGTGTTCCCCTGAATAGAGGGTGTTGGCAGTGTTCCCCTGAATAGAGGGTGTTGGGAGTGTTCCCCTAATAGAGGGTGTTGGGAGTGTTCCCCTGAATAGAGGGTGTTGGGAGTGTTCCCCTAATAGAGGGTATTGGGAGTGTTCCCCTAATAGAGGGTGTTGGGAGTGTTCCCCTGAATAGAGGGTGTTGGCAGTGTTCCCCTGAATAGAGGGTGTTGGCAGTGTTCCCCTGAATAGAGGGTGTTGGCAGTGTTCCCCTGAATAGAGGGTTTTGGGAGTGTTCCCCTAATAGAGGGTGTTGGGAGTGTTCCCCTGAATAGAGGGTGTTGGGAGTGTTCCCCTAATAGAGGGTGTTGGGAGTGTTCTCCTAATAGAGGGTGTTGGGAGTGTTCCCCTGAATAGAGGGTGTTGGCAGTGTTCCCCTGAATAGAGGGTGTTGGGAGTGTTCCCCTGAATAGAGGGTGTTGGGAGTGTTCCCCTGAATAGAGGGTGTTGGGAGTGTTCCCCTAATAGAGGGTGTTGGGAGTGTTCTCCTAATAGAGGGTGTTGGGAGTGTTCCCCTGAATAGAGGGTGTTGGGAGTGTTCCCCTAATAGAGGGTGTTGGGAGTTTTCCCCTGAATAGAGGGTGTTGGGAGTGTTCCCCTAATACAGGGTGTTGGGAGTGTTCTCCTAATAGAGGGTGTTGGGAGTGTTCCCCTGAATAGAGGGTGTTGGGAGTGTTCCCCTAATAGAGGGTGTTGGGAATGTTCCCCTGAATAGAGGGTGTTGGGAGTGTTCCCCTGAATATAGGGTGTTGGCAGTGTTCCCCTGAATAGAGGGTGTTGGGAGTGTTCCCCTAATAGAGGGTGTTGGGAGTGTTCCCCTGAATAGAGGGTGTTGGCAGTGTTCCCCTGAATAGAGGGTGTTGGGAGTGTTCCCCTGAATAGAGGGTGTTGGGAGTGTTCCCCTGAATAGAGGGTGTTGGGAGTGTTCCCCTAATAGAGGGTGTTGGGAGTGTTCCCCTGAATAGAGGGTGTTGGGAGTGTTCCCCTAATAGAGGGTGTTGGGAGTGTTCCCCTGAATAGAGGGTGTTGGGAGTGTTCCCCCGAATAGAGGGTGTTGGGAGTGTTCCCCCAAGTAGAGGGTGTTGGAAGTGTTCCCCTGAATAGAGGGTGTTGGGAGTGTTCCCCTGAATAGAGGGTGTTGGGAGTGTTCCCCTGAATAGAGGGTGTTGGGAGTGTTCCCCTAATAGAGGGTGTTGGGAGTGTTCCCCTGAATAGAGGGTGTTGGGAGTGTTCCCCTGAATAGAGGGTGTGGGGAGTGTTCCCCTAATAGAGGGTGTTGGGAGTGTTCCCCTGAATAGAGGGTGTTGGGAGTGTTCCCCTGAATAGAGGGTGTTGGGAGTGTTCCCCTAATAGAGGGTGTTGGGAGTGTTCCCCTGAATAGAGGGTGTTGGGAGTGTTCCCCTAATAGAGGGTGTTGGGAGTGTTCCCCTGAATAGAGGGTGTTGGGAGTGTTCCCCTGAATAGAGGGTGTTGGCAGTGTTCCCCTGAATAGAGGGTGTTGGGAGTGTTCCCCTGAATAGAGGGTGTTGGGAGTGTTCCCCTAATAGAGGGTGTTGGGAGTGTTCTCCTAATAGAGGGTGTTGGGAGTGTTCCCCTGAATAGAGGGTGTTGGGAGTGTTCCCCTAATAGAGGGTGTTGGGAGTGTTCCCCTAATAGAGGGTGTTGGGAGTGTTCCCCCGAGTAGAGGGTGTTGGGAGTGTTCCCCTAATAGAGGGTGTTGGGAGTGTTCCCCTAATAGAGGGTGTTTGGAGTGTTCCCCTAATAGAGGGTGTTGGGAGTGTTCCCCTAATAGAGGGTGTTGGGAGTGTTCCCCTAATAGAGGGTGTTGGGAGTGTTCCCCCGAATAGAGGGTGTTGGGAGTGTTCCCCGAATAGAGGGTGTTGGGAGTGTTCCCCTAATAGAGGGTGTTGGGAGTGTACCCCGAATAGAGGGTGTTGGGAGTGTTCCCCTAATAGAGGGTGTTGGGAGTGTTCCCCTAATAGAGGGTGTTGGGAGTGTTCCCCTAATAGAGGGTGTTGGGAGTGTTCCCCTAATAGAGGGTGTTGGGAGTGTTCCCCCGAGTAGAGGGTGTTGGGAGTGTTCCCCTAATAGAGGGTGTTGGGAGTGTTCCCCGAATTGAGGGTGTTGGGAGTGTTCCCCTAATAGAGGGTGTTGGGAGTGTTCCCCCGAGTAGAGGGTGTTGGGAGTGTTCCCCTGAATAGAGGGTGTTGGGAGTGTTCCCCTAATAGAGGGTGTTGGGAGTGTTCCCCTGAATAGAGGGTGTTGGGAGTGTTCCCCTGAATAGAGGGTGTTGGGAGTGTTCCCCTAATAGAGGGTGTTGGGAGTGTTCCCCTGAATAGAGGGTGTTGGGAGTGTTCCCCTAATAGAGGGTGTTGGGAGTGTTCCCCTGAATAGAGGGTGTTGGGAGTGTTCCCCTGAATAGAGGGTGTTGGCAGTGTTCCCCTGAATAGAGGGTGTTGGCAGTGTTCCCCTGAATAGAGGGTGTTGGCAGTGTTCCCCTGAATAGAGGGTGTTGGGAGTGTTCCCCTAATAGAGGGTGTTGGGAGTGTTCCCCTGAATAGAGGGTGTTGGGAGTGTTCCCCTAATAGAGGGTGTTGGGAGTGTTCCCCTGAATAGAGGGTGTTGGGAGTGTTCCCCTGAATAGAGGGTGTTGGCAGTGTTCCCCTGAATAGAGGGTGTTGGCAGTGTTCCCCTGAATAGAGGGTGTTGGCAGTGTTCCCCTGAATAGAGGGTGTTGGGAGTGTTCCCCTAATAGAGGGTGTTGGGAGTGTTCCCCTGAATAGAGGGTGTTGGGAGTGTTCCCCTAATAGAGGGTGTTGGGAGTGTTCCCCTGAATAGAGGGTGTTGGCAGTGTTCCCCTGAATAGAGGGTGTTGGCAGTGTTCCCCTGAATAGAGGGTGTTGGCAGTGTTCCCCTGAATAGAGGGTGTTGGGAGTGTTCCCCTAATAGAGGGTGTTGGGAGTGTTCCCCTGAATAGAGGGTGTTGGGAGTGTTCCCCTAATAGAGGGTGTTGGGAGTGTTCTCCTAATAGAGGGTGTTGGGAGTGTTCCCCTGAATAGAGGGTGTTGGCAGTGTTCCCCTGAATAGAGGGTGTTGGGAGTGTTCCCCTGAATAGAGGGTGTTGGGAGTGTTCCCCTGAATAGAGGGTGTTGGGAGTGTTCCCCTAATAGAGGGTGTTGGGAGTGTTCCCCTAATAGAGGGTGCTGGGAGTGTTCTCCTAATAGAGGGTGTTGGGAGTGTTCCCCTGAATAGAGGGTGTTGGGAGTGTTCCCCTAATAGAGGGTGTTGGGAGTGTTCCCCTGAATAGAGGGTGTTGGGAGTGTTCCCCTAATACAGGGTGTTGGGAGTGTTCTCCTAATAGAGGGTGTTGGGAGTGTTCCCCTGAATAGAGGGTGTTGGGAGTGTTCCCCTAATAGAGGGTGTTGGGAATGTTCCCCTGAATAGAGGGTGTTGGGAGTGTTCCCCTGAATATAGGGTGTTGGCAGTGTTCCCCTGAATAGAGGGTGTTGGGAGTGTTCCCCTAATAGAGGGTGTTGGGAGTGTTCCCCTGAATAGAGGGTGTTGGCAGTGTTCCCCTGAATAGAGGGTGTTGGGAGTGTTCCCCTGAATAGAGGGTGTTGGGAGTGTTCCCCTGAATAGAGGGTGTTGGGAGTGTTCCCCTAATAGAGGGTGTTGGGAGTGTTCCCCTGAATAGAGGGTGTTGGTAGTGTTCCCCTAATAGAGGGTGTTGGGAGTGTTCCCCTGAATAGAGGGTGTTGGGAGTGTTCCCCCGAATAGAGGGTGTTGGGAGTGTTCCCCCAAGTAGAGGGTGTTGGGAGTGTTCCCCTGAATAGAGGGTGTTGGGAGTGTTCCCCTGAATAGAGGGTGTTGGGAGTGTTCCCCTGAATAGAGGGTGTTGGGAGTGTTCCCCTGAATAGAGGGTGTTGGGAGTGTTCCCCTAATAGAGGGTGTTGGGAGTGTTCCCCTGAATAGAGGGTGTTGGGAGTGTTCCCCTAATAGAGGGTGTTGGGAGTGTTCCCCTGAATAGAGGGTGTTGGGAGTGTTCCCCTGAATAGAGGGTGTTGGCAGTGTTCCCCTGAATAGAGGGTGTTGGCAGTGTTCCCCTGAATAGAGGGTGTTGGCAGTGTTCCCCTGAATAGAGGGTGTTGGGAGTGTTCCCCTAATAGAGGGTGTTGGGAGTGTTCCCCTGAATAGAGGGTGTTGGGAGTGTTCCCCTAATAGAGGGTATTGGGAGTGTTCCCCTAATAGAGGGTGTTGGGAGTGTTCCCCTGAATAGAGGGTGTTGGCAGTGTTCCCCTGAATAGAGGGTGTTGGCAGTGTTCCCCTGAATAGAGGGTGTTGGCAGTGTTCCCCTGAATAGAGGGTGTTGGGAGTGTTCCCCTAATAGAGGGTGTTGGGAGTGTTCCCCTGAATAGAGGGTGTTGGGAGTGTTCCCCTAATAGAGGGTGTTGGGAGTGTTCTCCTAATAGAGGGTGTTGGGAGTGTTCCCCTGAATAGAGGGTGTTGGCAGTGTTCCCCTGAATAGAGGGTGTTGGGAGTGTTCCCCTGAATAGAGGGTGTTGGGAGTGTTCCCCTGAATAGAGGGTGTTGGGAGTGTTCCCCTAATAGAGGGTGCTGGGAGTGTTCTCCTAATAGAGGGTGTTGGGAGTGTTCCCCTGAATAGAGGGTGTTGGGAGTGTTCCCCTAATAGAGGGTGTTGGGAGTGTTCCCCTGAATAGAGGGTGTTGGGAGTGTTCCCCTAATACAGGGTGTTGGGAGTGTTCTCCTAATAGAGGGTGTTGGGAGTGTTCCCCTGAATAGAGGGTGTTGGGAGTGTTCCCCTAATAGAGGGTGTTGGGAATGTTCCCCTGAATAGAGGGTGTTGGGAGTGTTCCCCTGAATATAGGGTGTTGGCAGTGTTCCCCTGAATAGAGGGTGTTGGGAGTGTTCCCCTAATAGAGGGTGTTGGGAGTGTTCCCCTGAATAGAGGGTGTTGGCAGTGTTCCCCTGAATAGAGGGTGTTGGGAGTGTTCCCCTGAATAGAGGGTGTTGGGAGTGTTCCCCTGAATAGAGGGTGTTGGGAGTGTTCCCCTAATAGAGGGTGTTGGGAGTGTTCCCCTGAATAGAGGGTGTTGGGAGTGTTCCCCTAATAGAGGGTGTTGGGAGTGTTCCCCTGAATAGAGGGTGTTGGGAGTGTTCCCCCGAATAGAGGGTGTTGGGAGTGTTCCCCCAAGTAGAGGGTGTTGGGAGTGTTCCCCTGAATAGAGGGTGTTGGGAGTGTTCCCCTGAATAGAGGGTGTTGGGAGTGTTCCCCTGAATAGAGGGTGTTGGGAGTGTTCCCCTAATAGAGGGTGTTGGGAGTGTTCCCCTGAATAGAGGGTGTTGGGAGTGTTCCCCTGAATAGAGGGTGTGGGGAGTGTTCCCCTAATAGAGGGTGTTGGGAGTGTTCCCCTGAATAAAGGGTGTTGGGAGTGTTCCCCTGAATAGAGGGTGTTGGGAGTGTTCCCCTAATAGAGGGTGTTGGGAGTGTTCCCCTGAATAGAGGGTGTTGGGAGTGTTCCCCTAATAGAGGGTGTTGGGAGTGTTCCCCTGAATAGAGGGTGTTGGGAGTGTTCCCCTAATAGAGGGTGTTGGGAGTGTTCCCCTAATAGAGGGTGTTGGGAGTGTTCCCCTGAATAGAGGGTGTTGGGAGTGTTCCCCGAATAGAGGGTGTTGGGAGTGTTCCCCTAATAGAGGGTGTTGGGAGTGTTCCCCCGAATAGAGGGTGTTGGGAGTGTTCCCCTGAATAGAGGGTGTTGGCAGTGTTCCCCTGAATAGAGGGTGTTGGGAGTGTTCCCCTGAATAGAGGGTGTTGGGAGTGTTCCCCTAATAGAGGGTGTTGGGAGTGTTCTCCTAATAGAGGGTGTTGGGAGTGTTCCCCTGAATAGAGGGTGTTGGGAGTGTTCCCCTAATAGAGGGTGTTGGGAGTGTTCCCCTAATAGAGGGTGTTGGGAGTGTTCCCCCGAGTAGAGGGTGTTGGGAGTGTTCCCCTAATAGAGGGTGTTGGGAGTGTTCCCCTAATAGAGGGTGTTGGGAGTGTTCCCCTAATAGAGGGTGTTGGGAGTGTTCCCCTAATAGAGGGTGTTGGGAGTGTTCCCCTAATAGAGGGTGTTGGGAGTGTTCCCCCGAATAGAGGGTGTTGGGAGTGTTCCCCGAATAGAGGGTGTTGGGAGTGTTCCCCTAATAGAGGGTGTTGGGAGTGTACCCCGAATAGAGGGTGTTGGGAGTGTTCCCCTAATAGAGGGTGTTGGGAGTGTTCCCCTAATAGAGGGTGTTGGGAGTGTTCCCCTAATAGAGGGTGTTGGGAGTGTTCCCCTAATAGAGGGTGTTGGGAGTGTTCCCCCGAGTAGAGGGTGTTGGGAGTGTTCCCCTAATAGAGGGTGTTGGGAGTGTTCCCCGAATTGAGGGTGTTGGGAGTGTTCCCCTAATAGAGGGTGTTGGGAGTGTTCCCCCGAGTAGAGGGTGTTGGGAGTGTTCCCCTAATAGAGGGTGTTGGGAGTGTTCCCTGAATAGAGGGTGTTGGGAGTGTTCCCCCGAGTAGAGGGTGTTGGGAGTGTTCCCCTAATAGAGGGTGTTGGGAGTGTTCCCCTAATAGAGGGTGTTGGGAGTGTTCCCCTAATAGAGGGTGTTGGGAGTGTTCCCCCGAGTAGAGGGTGTTGGGAGTGTTCCCCTAATAGAGGGTGTTGGGAGTGTTCCCCGAATAGAGGGTGTTGGGAGTGTTCCCCCGAGTAGAGGGTGTTGGGAGTGTTCCCCTAATAGAGGGTGTTGGGAGTGTTCCCCGAATAGAGGGTGTTGGGAGTGTTCCCCCGAGTAGAGGGTGTTGGGAGTGTTCCCCTAATAGAGGGTGTTGGGAGTGTTCCCCTAATAGAGGGTGTTGGGAGTGTTCCCCTAATAGAGGGTGTTGGGAGTGTTCCCCTGAATAGAGGGTGTTGGCAGTGTTCCCCTGAATAGAGGGTGTTGGCAGTGTTCCCCTGAATAGAGGGTGTTGGGAGTGTTCCCCTAATAGAGGGTGTTGGGAGTGTTCCCCTGAATAGAGGGTGTTGGGAGTGTTCCCCTAATAGAGGGTATTGGGAGTGTTCCCCTAATAGAGGGTGTTGGGAGTGTTCCCCTGAATAGAGGGTGTTGGCAGTGTTCCCCTGAATAGAGGGTGTTGGCAGTGTTCCCCTGAATAGAGGGTGTTGGGAGTGTTCCCCTGAATAGAGGGTGTTGGGAGTGTTCCCCTGAATAGAGGGTGTTGGGAGTGTTCCCCTAATAGAGGGTGTTGGGAGTGTTCCCCTGAATAGAGGGTGTTGGGAGTGTTCCCCTAATAGAGGGTGTTGGGAGTGTTCCCCTGAATAGAGGGTGTTGGGAGTGTTCCCCTGAATAGAGGGTGTTGGCAGTGTTCCCCTGAATAGAGGGTGTTGGCAGTGTTCCCCTGAATAGAGGGTGTTGGCAGTGTTCCCCTGAATAGAGGGTGTTGGGAGTGTTCCCCTAATAGAGGGTGTTGGGAGTGTTCCCCTGAATAGAGGGTGTTGGGAGTGTTCCCCTAATAGAGGGTATTGGGAGTGTTCCCCTAATAGAGGGTGTTGGGAGTGTTCCCCTGAATAGAGGGTGTTGGCAGTGTTCCCCTGAATAGAGGGTGTTGGCAGTGTTCCCCTGAATAGAGGGTGTTGGCAGTGTTCCCCTGAATAGAGGGTGTTGGGAGTGTTCCCCTAATAGAGGGTGTTGGGAGTGTTCCCCTGAATAGAGGGTGTTGGGAGTGTTCCCCTAATAGAGGGTGTTGGGAGTGTTCTCCTAATAGAGGGTGTTGGGAGTGTTCCCCTGAATAGAGGGTGTTGGCAGTGTTCCCCTGAATAGAGGGTGTTGGGAGTGTTCCCCTGAATAGAGGGTGTTGGGAGTGTTCCCCTGAATAGAGGGTGTTGGGAGTGTTCCCCTAATAGAGGGTGCTGGGAGTGTTCTCCTAATAGAGGGTGTTGGGAGTGTTCCCCTGAATAGAGGGTGTTGGGAGTGTTCCCCTAATAGAGGGTGTTGGGAGTGTTCCCCTGAATAGAGGGTGTTGGGAGTGTTCCCCTAATACAGGGTGTTGGGAGTGTTCTCCTAATAGAGGGTGTTGGGAGTGTTCCCCTGAATAGAGGGTGTTGGGAGTGTTCCCCTAATAGAGGGTGTTGGGAATGTTCCCCTGAATAGAGGGTGTTGGGAGTGTTCCCCTGAATATAGGGTGTTGGCAGTGTTCCCCTGAATAGAGGGTGTTGGGAGTGTTCCCCTAATAGAGGGTGTTGGGAGTGTTCCCCTGAATAGAGGGTGTTGGCAGTGTTCCCCTGAATAGAGGGTGTTGGGAGTGTTCCCCTGAATAGAGGGTGTTGGGAGTGTTCCCCTGAATAGAGGGTGTTGGGAGTGTTCCCCTAATAGAGGGTGTTGGGAGTGTTCCCCTGAATAGAGGGTGTTGGGAGTGTTCCCCTAATAGAGGGTGTTGGGAGTGTTCCCCTGAATAGAGGGTGTTGGGAGTGTTCCCCCGAATAGAGGGTGTTGGGAGTGTTCCTCCAAGTAGAGGGTGTTGGGAGTGTTCCCCTGAATAGAGGGTGTTGGGAGTGTTCCCCTGAATAGAGGGTGTTGGGAGTGTTCCCCTGAATAGAGGGTGTTGGGAGTGTTCCCCTAATAGAGGGTGTTGGGAGTGTTCCCCTGAATAGAGGGTGTTGGGAGTGTTCCCCTGAATAGAGGGTGTGGGGAGTGTTCCCCTAATAGAGGGTGTTGGGAGTGTTCCCCTGAATAGAGGGTGTTGGGAGTGTTCCCCTGAATAGAGGGTGTTGGGAGTGTTCCCCTAATAGAGGGTGTTGGGAGTGTTCCCCTGAATAGAGGGTGTTGGGAGTGTTCCCCTAATAGAGGGTGTTGGGAGTGTTCCCCTGAATAGAGGGTGTTGGGAGTGTTCCCCTAATAGAGGGTGTTGGGAGTGTTCCCCTAATAGAGGGTGTTGGGAGTGTTCCCCTGAATAGAGGGTGTTGGGAGTGTTCCCCGAATAGAGGGTGTTGGGAGTGTTCCCCTAATAGAGGGTGTTGGGAGTGTTCCCCCGAATAGAGGGTGTTGGGAGTGTTCCCCTGAATAGAGGGTGTTGGCAGTGTTCCCCTGAATAGAGGGTGTTGGGAGTGTTCCCCTGAATAGAGGGTGTTGGGAGTGTTCCCCTAATAGAGGGTGTTGGGAGTGTTCTCCTAATAGAGGGTGTTGGGAGTGTTCCCCTGAATAGAGGGTGTTGGGAGTGTTCCCCTAATAGAGGGTGTTGGGAGTGTTCCCCTAATAGAGGGTGTTGGGAGTGTTCCCCCGAGTAGAGGGTGTTGGGAGTGTTCCCCTAATAGAGGGTGTTGGGAGTGTTCCCCTAATAGAGGGTGTTGGGAGTGTTCCCCTAATAGAGGGTGTTGGGAGTGTTCCCCTAATAGAGGGTGTTGGGAGTGTTCCCCTAATAGAGGGTGTTGGGAGTGTTCCCCCGAATAGAGGGTGTTGGGAGTGTTCCCCGAATAGAGGGTGTTGGGAGTGTTCCCCTAATAGAGGGTGTTGGGAGTGTACCCCGAATAGAGGGTGTTGGGAGTGTTCCCCTAATAGAGGGTGTTGGGAGTGTTCCCCTAATAGAGGGTGTTGGGAGTGTTCCCCTAATAGAGGGTGTTGGGAGTGTTCCCCTAATAGAGGGTGTTGGGAGTGTTCCCCCGAGTAGAGGGTGTTGGGAGTGTTCCCCTAATAGAGGGTGTTGGGAGTGTTCCCCGAATTGAGGGTGTTGGGAGTGTTCCCCTAATAGAGGGTGTTGGGAGTGTTCCCCCGAGTAGAGGGTGTTGGGAGTGTTCCCCTAATAGAGGGTGTTGGGAGTGTTCCCTGAATAGAGGGTGTTGGGAGTGTTCCCCCGAGTAGAGGGTGTTGGGAGTGTTCCCCTAATAGAGGGTGTTGGGAGTGTTCCCCTAATAGAGGGTGTTGGGAGTGTTCCCCTAATAGAGGGTGTTGGGAGTGTTCCCCTAATAGAGGGTGTTGGGAGTGTTCCCCCGAGTAGAGGGTGTTGGGAGTGTTCCCCTAATAGAGGGTGTTGGGAGTGTTCCCCGAATAGAGGGTGTTGGGAGTGTTCCCCCGAGTAGAGGGTGTTGGGAGTGTTCCCCTAATAGAGGGTGTTGGGAGTGTTCCCCGAATAGAGGGTGTTGGGAGTGTTCCCCCGAGTAGAGGGTGTTGGGAGTGTTCCCCTAATAGAGGGTGTTGGGAGTGTTCCCCTAATAGAGGGTGTTGGGAGTGTTCCCCTAATAGAGGGTGTTGGGAGTGTTCCCCTGAATAGAGGGTGTTGGCAGTGTTCCCCTGAATAGAGGGTGTTGGCAGTGTTCCCCTGAATAGAGGGTGTTGGGAGTGTTCCCCTAATAGAGGGTGTTGGGAGTGTTCCCCTGAATAGAGGGTGTTGGGAGTGTTCCCCTAATAGAGGGTATTGGGAGTGTTCCCCTAATAGAGGGTGTTGGGAGTGTTCCCCTGAATAGAGGGTGTTGGCAGTGTTCCCCTGAATAGAGGGTGTTGGCAGTGTTCCCCTGAATAGAGGGTGTTGGCAGTGTTCCCCTGAATAGAGGGTGTTGGGAGTGTTCCCCTAATAGAGGGTGTTGGGAGTGTTCCCCTGAATAGAGGGTGTTGGGAGTGTTCCCCTAATAGAGGGTGTTGGGAGTGTTCTCCTAATAGAGGGTGTTGGGAGTGTTCCCCTGAATAGAGGGTGTTGGCAGTGTTCCCCTGAATAGAGGGTGTTGGGAGTGTTCCCCTGAATAGAGGGTGTTGGGAGTGTTCCCCTGAATAGAGGGTGTTGGGAGTGTTCCCCTAATAGAGGGTGCTGGGAGTGTTCTCCTAATAGAGGGTGTTGGGAGTGTTCCCTTGAATAGAGGGTGTTGGGAGTGTTCCCCTAATAGAGGGTGTTGGGAGTGTTCCCCTGAATAGAGGGTGTTGGGAGTGTTCCCCTAATACAGGGTGTTGGGAGTGTTCTCCTAATAGAGGGTGTTGGGAGTGTTCCCCTGAATAGAGGGTGTTGGGAGTCTTCCCCTAATAGAGGGTGTTGGGAATGTTCCCCTGAATAGAGGGTGTTGGGAGTGTTCCCCTGAATATAGGGTGTTGGCAGTGTTCCCCTGAATAGAGGGTGTTGGGAGTGTTCCCCTAATAGAGGGTGTTGGGAGTGTTCCCCTGAATAGAGGGTGTTGGCAGTGTTCCCCTGAATAGAGGGTGTTGGGAGTGTTCCCCTGAATAGAAGGTGTTGGGAGTGTTCCCCTAATAGAGGGTGTTGGGAGTGTTCCCCTGAATAGAGGGTGTTGGGAGTGTTCCCCTAATAGAGGGTGTTGGGAGTGTTCCCCTGAATAGAGGGTGTTGGGAGTGTTCCCCCGAATAGAGGGTGTTGGGAGTGTTCCCCCAAGTAGAGGGTGTTGGGAGTGTTCCCCTGAATAGAGGGTGTTGGGAGTGTTCCCCCGAATAGAGGGTGTTGGGAGTGTTCCCCCAAGTAGAGGGTGTTGGGAGTGTTCCCTTGAATAGAGGGTGTTGGGAGTGTTCCCCTAATAGAGGGTGTTGGGAGTGTTCCCCTGAATAGAGGGTGTTGGGAGTGTTCCCCTAATACAGGGTGTTGGGAGTGTTCTCCTAATAGAGGGTGTTGGGAGTGTTCCCCTGAATAGAGGGTGTTGGGAGTCTTCCCCTAATAGAGGGTGTTGGGAATGTTCCCCTGAATAGAGGGTGTTGGGAGTGTTCCCCTGAATATAGGGTGTTGGCAGTGTTCCCCTGAATAGAGGGTGTTGGGAGTGTTCCCCTGAATAGAGGGTGTGGGGAGTGTTCCCCTAATAGAGGGTGTTGGGAGTGTTCCCCTGAATAGAGGGTGTTGGGAGTGTTCCCCTGAATAGAGGGTGTTGGGAGTGTTCCCCTGAATAGAGGGTGTTGGGAGTGTTCCCCTGAATAGAGGGTGTTGGGAGTGTTCCCCTAATAGAGGGTGTTGGGAGTGTTCCCCTAATAGAGGGTGTTGGGAGTGTTCCCCTAATAGAGGGTGTTGGGAGTGTTCCCCTAATAGAGGGTGTTGGGAGTGTTCCCCTAATAGAGGGTGTTGGGAGTGTTCCCCTAATAGAGGGTGTTGGGAGTGTTCCCCTAATAGAGGGTGTTGGGAGTGTTCCCCCGAATAGAGGGTGTTGGGAGTGTTCCCCGAATAGAGGGTGTTGGGAGTGTTCCCCTAATAGAGGGTGTTGGGAGTGTACCCCGAATAGAGGGTGTTGGGAGTGTTCCCCTAATAGAGGGTGTTGGGAGTGTTCCCCTAATAGAGGGTGTTGGGAGTGTTCCCCTAATAGAGGGTGTTGGGAGTGTTCCCCTAATAGAGGGTGTTGGGAGTGTTCCCCCGAGTAGAGGGTGTTGGGAGTGTTCCCCTAATAGAGGGTGTTGGGAGTGTTCCCCGAATTGAGGGTGTTGGGAGTGTTCCCCTAATAGAGGGTGTTGGGAGTGTTCCCCCGAGTAGAGGGTGTTGGGAGTGTTCCCCTAATAGAGGGTGTTGGGAGTGTTCCCCCGAGTAGAGGGTGTTGGGAGTGTTCCCCTAATAGAGGGTGTTGGGAGTGTTCCCCTAATAGAGGGTGTTGGGAGTGTTCCCCTAATAGAGGGTGTTGGGAGTGTTCCCCTAATAGAGGGTGTTGGGAGTGTTCCCCCGAGTAGAGGGTGTTGGGAGTGTTCCCCTAATAGAGGGTGTTGGGAGTGTTCCCCTAATAGAGGGTGTTGGGAGTGTTCCCCCGAGTAGAGGGTGTTGGGAGTGTTCCCCTAATAGAGGGTGTTGGGAGTGTTCCCCTAATAGAGGGTGTTGGGAGTGTTCCCCTAATAGAGGGTGTTGGGAGTGTTCCCCTAATAGAGGGTGTTGGGAGTGTTCCCCCGAGTAGAGGGTGTTGGGAGTGTTCCCCTAATAGAGGGTGTTGGGAGTGTTCCCCCGAGTAGAGGGTGTTGGGAGTGTTCCCCTAATAGAGGGTGTTGGGAGTGTTCCCCTAATAGAGGGTGTTGGGAGTGTTCCCCTAATAGAGGGTGTTGGGAGTGTTCCCCTAATAGAGGGTGTTGGGAGTGTTCCCCCGAGTAGAGGGTGTTGGGAGTGTTCCCCTAATAGAGGGTGTTGGGAGTGTTCCCCGAATAGAGGGTGTTGGGAGTGTTCCCCGAATAGAGGGTGTTGGGAGTGTTCCCCTAATAGAGGGTGTTGGGAGTGTTCCCCCGAGTAGAGGGTGTTGGGAGTGTTCCCCTAATAGAGGGTGTTGGGAGTGTTCCCCTAATAGAGGGTGTTGGGAGTGTTCCCCCGAATAGAGGGTGTTGGGAGTGTTTCCCGAATAGAGGGTGTTGGGAGTGTTCCCCTAATAGAGGGTGTTGGGAGTGTTCCCCTAATAGAGGGTGTTGGGAGTGTTCCCCTAATAGAGGGTGTTGGGAGTGTTCCCCCGAATAGAGGGTGTTGGGAGTGTTCCCCTAATAGAGGGTGTTGGGAGTGTTCCCCTAATAGAGGGTGTTGGGAGTGTTCCCCTAATAGAGGGTGTTGGGAGTGTTCCCCTAATAGAGGGTGTTGGGAGTGTTCCCCGAATAGAGGGTGTTGGGAGTGTTCCCCTAATAGAGGGTGTTGGGAGTGTTCTCTGAATAGAGGGTGTTGGGAGTGTTCCCCTAATAGAGGGTGTTGGGAGTGTTCCCCTAATAGAGGGTGTTGGGAGTGTTCCCCTAATAGAGGGTGTTGGGAGTGTTCCCCTAATAGAGGGTGTTGGGAGTGTTCCCCTAATAGAGGGTGTTGGGAGTGTTCCCCTAATAGAGGGTGTTGGGAGTGTTCCCCCGAGTAGAGGGTGTTGGGAGTGTTCCCCTAATAGAGGGTGTTGGGAGTGTTCCCCGAATAGAGGGTGTTGGGAGTGTTCCCCGAATAGAGGGTGTTGGGAGTGTTCCCCTAATAGAGGGTGTTGGGAGTGTTCCCCCGAGTAGAGGGTGTTGGGAGTGTTCCCCTAATAGAGGGTGTTGAGAGTGTTCCCCTAATAGAGGGTGTTGGGAGTGTTCCCCTAATAGAGGGTGTTGGGAGTGTTCCCCCGAGTAGAGGGTGTTGGGAGTGTTCCCCTAATAGAGGGTGTTGGGAGTGTTCCCCCGAATAGAGGGTGTTGGGAGTGTTCCCCGAATAGAGGGTGTTGGGAATGTTCCCCTAATAGAGGGTGTTGGGAGTGTTCCCCTAATAGAGGGTGTTGGGAGTGTTCCCCTAATAGAGGGTGTTGGGAGTGTTCCCCGAATAGAGGGTGTTGGGAGTGTTCCCCTAATAGAGGGTGTTGGGAGTGTTCTCTGAATAGAGGGTGTTGGGAGTGTTCCCCTAATAGAGGGTGTTGGGAGTGTTCTCCTAATAGAGGGTGTTGGGAGTGTTCCCCTGAATAGAGGGTGATGGGAGTGTTCCCCTAATAGAGGGTGTTGGGAGTGTTCCCCTAATAGAGGGTGTTGGGAGTGTTCCCCTAATAGAGGGTGTTGGGAGTGTTCCCCCGAGTAGAGGGTGTTGGGAGTGTTCCCCTAATAGAGGGTGTTGGGAGTGTTCCCCTAATAGAGGGTGTTGGGAGTGTTCCCCTAATAGAGGGTGTTGGGAGTGTTCCCCTGAATAGAGGGTTTTGGGAGTGTTCCCCTAATAGAGGGTGTTGGGAGTGTTCCCCTAATAGAGGGTGTTGGGAGTGTTCCCCCGAGTAGAGGGTGTTGGGAGTGTTCCCCTAATAGAGGGTGTTGGGAGTGTTCCCCCGAATAGAGGGTGTTGGGAGTGTTCCCCGAATAGAGGGTGTTGGGAGTGTTCCCCTAATAGAGGGTGTTGGGAGTGTTCTCTGAATAGAGGGTGTTGGGAGTGTTCCCCTAATAGAGAGTGTTGGGAGTGTTCTCCTAATAGAGTGTGTTGGGAGTGTTCCCCTGAATAGAGGGTGTTGGGAGTGTTCCCCTAATAGAGGGTGTTGGGAGTGTTCCCCTAATAGAGGGTGTTGGGAGTGTTCCCCCGAGTAGAGGGTGTTGGGAGTGTTCCCCTAATAGAGGGTGTTGGGAGTGTTCCCCGAATAGAGGGTGTTGGGAGTGTTCCCCTAATAGAGGGTGTTGGGAGTGTTCCCCTAATAGCGGGTGTTGGGAGTGTTCCCCCGAGTAGAGGGTGTTGGGAGTGTTCCCCTAATAGAGGGTGTTGGGAGTGTTCCCCTAATAGAGGGTGTTGGGAGTGTTCCCCCGAATAGAGGGTGTTGGGAGTGTTCCCCGAATAGAGGGTGTTGGGAGTGTTCCCCTAATAGAGGGTGTTGGGAGTGTTCCCCTAATAGAGGGTGTTGGGAGTGTTCCCCTAATAGAGGGTGTTGGGAGTGTTCCCCTAATAGAGGGTGTTGGGAGTGTTCCCCCGAATAGAGGGTGTTGGGAGTGTTCCCCGAATAGAGGGTGTTGGGAGTGTTCCCCTAATAGAGGGTGTTGGGAGTGTTCCCCTAATAGAGGGTGTTGGGAGTGTTCCCCTAATAGAGGGTGTTGGGAGTGTTCCCCTAATAGAGGGTGTTGGGAGTGTTCCCCGAATAGAGGGTGTTGGGAGTGTTCCCCTAATAGAGGGTGTTGGGAGTGTTCTCTGAATAGAGGGTGTTGGGAGTGTTCCCCTAATAGAGGGTGTTGGGAGTGTTCCCCTGAATAGAGGGTGTTGGGAGTGTTCCCCTAATAGAGGGTGTTGGGAGTGTTCCCCTGAATAGAGGGTGTTGGGAGTGTTCCCCTAATAGAGGGTGTTGGGAGTGTTCCCCTGAATAGAGGGTGTTGGGAGTGTTCCCCTAATAGAGGGTGTTGGGAGTGTTCCCCTAATAGAGGGTGTTGGGAGTGTTCCCCTAATAGAGGGTGTTGGGAGTGTTCCCCTAATAGAGGGTGTTGGGAGTGTTCCCCGAATAGAGGGTGTTGGGAGTGTTCCCCCGAATAGAGGGTGTTGGGAGTGTTCCCCTAATAGAGGGTGTTGGGAGTGTTCCCCTAATAGAGGGTGTTGGGAGTGTTCCCCTAATAGAGGGTGTTGGGAGTGTTCCCCTGAATAGAGGGTGTTGGGAGTGTTCCCCTGAATAGAGGGTGTTGGGAGTGTTCCCCTAATAGAGGGTGTTGGGAGTGTTCCCCTGAATAGAGGGTGTTGGGAGTGTTCCCCTAATAGAGGGTGTTGGGAGTGTTCCCCTGAATAGAGGGTGTTGGGAGTGTTCCCCTAATAGAGGGTGTTGGGAGTGTTCCCCTGAATAGAGGGTGTTGGGAGTGTTCCCCTAATAGAGGGTGTTGGGAGTGTTCCCCTAATAGAGGGTGTTGGGAGTGTTCCCCTAATAGAGGGTGTTGGGAGTGTTCCCCTAATAGAGGGTGTTGGGAGTGTTCCCCTAATAGAGGGTGTTGGGAGTGTTCCCCTAATAGAGGGTGTTGGGAGTGTTCCCCTGAATAGAGGGTGTTGGGAGTGTTCCCCTAATAGAGGGTGTTGGGAGTGTTCCCCTAATAGAGGGTGTTGGGAGTGTTCCCCGAATAGAGGGTGTTGGGAGTGTTCTCTGAATAGAGGGTGTTGGGAGTGTTCCCCTGAATAGAGGGTGTTGGGAGTGTTCCCCTAATAGAGGGTGTTGGGAGTGTTCCCCTGAATAGAGGGTGTTGGGAGTGTTCCCCTAATAGAGGGTGTTGGGAGTGTTCCCCTGAATAGAGGGTGTTGGGAGTGTTCCCCTAATAGAGGGTGTTGGGAGTGTTCCCCTGAATAGAGGGTGTTGGGAGTGTTCCCCTAATAGAGGGTGTTGGGAGTCTTCCCCTGAATAGAGGGTGTTGGGAGTGTTCCCCTAATAGAGGGTGTTGGGAGTGTTCCCCTGAATAGAGGGTGTTGGGAGTGTTCCCCTAATAGAGGGTGTTGGGAGTGTTCCCCTGAATAGAGGGTGTTGGGAGTGTTCCCCTAATAGAGGGTGTTGGGAGTGTTCCCCTAATAGAGGGTGTTGGGAGTCTTCCCCTGAATAGAGGGTGTTGGGAGTGTTCCCCTAATAGAGGGTGTTGGGAGTGTTCCCCGAATAGAGGGTGTTGGGAGTGTTCTCTGAATAGAGGGTGTTGGGAGTGTTCCCCTAATAGAGGGTGTTGGGAGTCTTCCCGTGAATAGAGGGTGTTGGGAGTGTTCCCCTAATAGAGGGTGTTGGGAGTGTTCCCCGAATAGAGGGTGTTGGGAGTGTTCTCTGAATAGAGGGTGTTGGGAGTGTTCCCCTAATAGAGGGTGTTGGGAGTGTTCCCCCGAATAGAGGGTGTTGGGAGTGTTCCCCCGAATAGAGGGTGTTGGGAGTGTTCCCCTAATAGAGGGTGTTGGGAGTGTTCCCCTGAATAGAGGGTGTTGGGAGTGTTCCCCTGAATAGAGGGTGTTGGGAGTGTTCCCCTAATAGAGGGTGTTGGGAGTGTTCCCCTGAATAGAGGGTGTTGGGAGTGTTCCCCTAATAGAGGGTGTTGGGAGTGTTCCCCTGAATAGAGGGTGTTGGGAGTGTTCCCCTAATAGAGGGTGTTGGGAGTGTTCCCCTGAATAGAGGGTGTTGGGAGTGTTCCCCTAATAGAGGGTGTTGGGAGTGTTCCCCTAATAGAGGGTGTTGGGAGTGTTCCCCTAATAGAGGGTGTTGGGAGTGTTCCCCTAATAGAGGGTGTTGGGAGTGTTCCCCTAATAGAGGGTGTTGGGAGTGTTCCCCGAATAGAGGGTGTTGGGAGTGTTCTCTGAATAGAGGGTGTTGGGAGTGTTCCCCTGAATAGAGGGTGTTGGGAGTGTTCCCCTAATAGAGGGTGTTGGGAGTGTTCCCCTGAATAGAGGGTGTTGGGAGTGTTCCCCTAATAGAGGGTGTTGGGAGTGTTCCCCTGAATAGAGGGTGTTGGGAGTGTTCCCCTAATAGAGGGTGTTGGGAGTGTTCCCCTGAATAGAGGGTGTTGGGAGTGTTCCCCTAATAGAGGGTGTTGGGAGTCTTCCCCTGAATAGAGGGTGTTGGGAGTGTTCCCCTAATAGAGGGTGTTGGGAGTGTTCCCCTGAATAGAGGGTGTTGGGAGTGTTCCCCTAATAGAGGGTGTTGGGAGTGTTCCCCTGAATAGAGGGTGTTGGGAGTGTTCCCCTAATAGAGGGTGTTAGGAGTGTTCCCCTAATAGAGGGTGTTGGGAGTCTTCCCCTGAATAGAGGGTGTTGGGAGTGTTCCCCGAATAGAGGGTGTTGGGAGTGTTCCCCGAATAGAGGGTGTTGGGAGTGTTCTCTGAATAGAGGGTGTTGGGAGTGTTCCCCTAATAGAGGGTGTTGGGAGTGTTCCCCTGAATAGAGGGTGTTGGGAGTGTTCCCCTGAATAGAGGGTGTTGGGAGTGTTCCCCTAATAGAGGGTGTTGGGAGTGTTCCCCTAATAGAGGGTGTTGGGAGTGTTCCCCTAATAGAGGGTGTTGGGAGTGTTCCCCTGAATAGAGGGTGTTGGGAGTGTTCCCCCGAATAGAGGGTGTTGGGAGTGTTCCCCTAATAGAGGGTGTTGGGAGTGTTCCCCTAATAGAGGGTGTTGGGAGTGTTCCCCTAATAGAGGGTGTTGGGAGTGTTCCCCTAATAGAGGGTGTTGGGAGTGTTCCCCTGAATAGAGGGTGTTGGGAGTGTTCCCCTAATAGAGGGTGTTGGGAGTGTTCCCCTAATAGAGGGTGTTGGGAGTGTTCCCCTAATAGAGGGTGTTGGGAGTGTTCCCCTAATAGAGGGTGTTGGGAGTGTTCTCCTAATAGAGGGTGTTGGGAGTGTTCCCCGAATAGAGGGTGTTGGGAATGTTCTCCCGAATAAGGAATGTTGGGAGTGTTCCCCATTAGCCAGTGTGGGACTCTTTGGGGTGAGGGAAAGCTAGGACAGGAATGTTCCAATCAATAGGGCTCCCTATTGGGGTGAGACCCACCATCAAGGACCCAGGTTCTTGGAGTCTGAGTGGCTTCCCGCTGGTTTGGGGAGTCTTAGGGGACATTCTCAGCGAATTTCCTGGAGGTGATTTCCTGTCTTTTCCAAAAATAGTGCGTTTTCCATGCCAACAATTGGGACATGAAATGTCTCTCGATAGATTTAATGCTGGCTACTGGATGGGATGTCTGTGGAGCTGGGCAGGAGCTGGTCGGAGGAGGGCTTACGGAGGGACCAAGTCCCTGCCCCCTGAGCACTCAGGAAGGCATGTTCAGATGGTCCCTGGACAGGCCCCGTGACAGAGGCTCTTGGGAAGGTCGGGCCTGGACAAGGTGGGCCTGGAGGACGCTGCTGGGTAAAGGCTGGGGCGGGAGGCTCCTCTGTGGAGGGGCTCACCAGGGGAGGGGACTCTTTTGTAGAGGGGACTCCCCTGTGGTGGGTTTCACCGTGGAAGGGGAGGTTGGGATTCCGACTTCAGGGTTGTGGGTTGGGATGGGTTTTGAGCTCACGTCTGAGCATTTCCTAAGCAAGCCCACACCTGGCGCAGCATGGCACTGAAGGGGTGCTGGGCTTCGGGACCCCGATCTTAGCTCCAGCGCTGCTGCCAGTGTGTCTGTGACCTTGGCCACGTTTCCACTCTGAGGCCTAGCCCTCCCTCAAGCTCCCAGCAGCCTGGGAAAGAGCCCGCAGCCTTAGGCTCCTCGCCTGGAGAGCCACATGTCAGGGAGGCGAGGCACTGGTGCTGACCTGCAGGTGGCAGCTGCCCTTCGAGGTGGGTCACTGCCACCCCCTCACCTCACCGACATGCCATGGCCTAGGAATGCTATCATTTCCCGAGGCCCGCCTGGTGGGTGGAGGGGCAGGCAGGCAGGTCCCCCGGGACCAGTCCCCCCAACCCTCCCCCCAACCAGGACCAGTCCCCCCCAAATACCTCCCCCAAACAGGACCAGTCCCTCCCCCCAACCCGGACCAGTCCGCCCCAACCCTCCCCTCACCCAGGACCAGTCCCCCCACAATCTCCCCCTCCTCCCCGCAACCAGGACCAGTTCCCTCTGCTTCTGCTCCCACACCGGCTGCACCAACGCTGGTGCGATGTTCAGAAAACGTGGAGCATCACTTTCACAGACGAAGACTTCCCACACGTGACAGAATTTCTATGACATTCTGCCTCCAGGCGCGTCTGCGCAGCTCTGGGCTGTTCCGCGCGTGGGATACACTGTGACAAAGGCCCCGAGCTTCCATGCCACGCCTTCGAGGAGCCGGCACGTCTCTCTTGTCCACAGCAAGTGAAATATCCCGTCAGCACAGCCTACGTTAACAAACCCGGGGAAACGCAGCCCGGCTCTCGTGGAACGAAAGCTGCTGATGAGCTTTGTCATCATCTGAGGAAAGTTCTGGGTCCTGAGTCATCCCGGAGCCTGCCGTCAAAGCCGCCTGGGCTGTCAGACTCCCAGACGCTGTCTGCTCGGAATGCCATTAAGTGCACATCGCGAGTGGTGACTGCGTCTGGGCTCCACGTGGCTGCGGGGACTTGGTGGTTTGCATTTCTCTAAAGGCCTGCTGTTCGCCGTTGCATGGACTCGCCTCCTCCTAAGTTAGGTTATGTTGGCACTTCTCCCAACGTTCCTTCCCAGTGACGTCTGCCTCTCCATCTCTGTCGCCTCCTCAGTTCCTCCAATCACCACCGTGAGCCCACTGCTCCAGCCTGCAATGCGTTTATGAATATATATATGTTTATTTCAGAGAGGAAAGGAGAGGGAGAGATAGAAACATCAATGCTGACAGAGAATCGAGCCTGCAACCCGGGCATGTGCCCCGACCGACTAGCTGTGCTGGGTCTGGAACGGAACTGCGACCTCTTGGTTCATGGGTCAATGCTCAATGTTGAGCCATGCTAGCTGGGCCAGCCTGAAATGTGTTGATGCCCAAATCAGGTCTCCGGAGTGTGGCGGACGCTGTGTGGGAAGTCCCTGCCTGCTCATGTCGCTCTCCTGCACACTCGCCTTCGTGTACACCCGAGTCAGCCTCCTGCAGGCTTACCAGACCCTCCTGCTCACACAGGCCTCCCTCTCCGGCCTCATCCCGCTCACAGGCGTCTTTGCTCTGAAATGGCCAAAGGCATGCTAACCTCCATCCTTCCCCATATGACTTACTCGTTCTCATCTGTGTATCTGCTGAGCTCGTCTCTCTGATGAAGACAGTGCTCCTACCGGCCCCTCCCCCTCCCCCTCAGTACTTCTCCTGGCCGACCCCTATTCCGGCTCCGATGGAAACTCAGCTGTAACCCTGACATCCTCCAGGAAGGCTTGCCGCATCTCCATGGACTGTCACACCCATTCGCTTATCTGCATCCCTTATGGGACCATAAGCTCCTAGGAAGGTGTTACCAGGAAAGGACTGTGGACTCACAATCTGTGTTCATTGAATGAATAAATGCACTGGGATAAGCACCCGGACGAAACCACAGAGGAACTCTGCCTGAGGAGGCCGAGCTCGGGGCCTTCCGTGACTATCCCAGGCAACTCGATTCTAACCTCACACACTGGACCCTCCTCTGCGTCCCCGCCGTCCTAGCAGGGCCTTGGGCACACCGAGAGTCAGGGCACACCGAGAGTCAGTTTGCGTGAATAATGGTTGGACCTGCCGGGGCTGGCTGTGAGCAAGTGGTTCCCTAGGAGCTGGGACCAGGGGTGGCCACGGGGCTGCAGAAGGTTCCAGTGACCAGAAAGGTAGTCCCACTCTCTCCTTCGTCGTCCTCTTCTCTGGGGTCACCTCGAGAGGATGGGGAGAAAGTCAAAACAGCTGGGTGATGCCATTAACCACCCATAATCCGGGAAGACCGCCGACTGCTTTTGAAACCGAAGCGGCAATAACTCCCCACGGGGCCATTAACCTGCAGCGGGAATTAGATGATGGAGAAACAACATTAAGTGGAGAGCCACAGTCCTCGGTTAATTGAAAGGCTGACTCGTGAACTACAAGATCGTTCCCTCTGAAAGGCGGACTGTCCCATCGCCGGGGGGGCCTGGGGACCCCTCTCGAGTGTCCAGCTCGAGGTTCATGTGAGAGAAAACACATTTCCTTCGGGGGCACTTCAGAAATCTCCTTGCTGCAGGAAACATTTTAACATGGGAAAGATGAGAAGCTTTGGAAGGAGGCGCAGGGAGGTGGGCTTAACTCTTGGCTCTGCCGCCCACTAGCTCTGAGACCTCAGTTTCCCTGAGCTCCCCCAGTCTGGTCTGTTACTGGGCGTGGTGGCGCGGTCCTAACAGGTGCCTCCCAGGCTGGTGAGGAAGGTGTGCACAGAAGCACATCATGCAATGCAAGGAGGGCCGACACGGCCAGCGAGGACTCGGGTAGCATCCGGGGGACCAGCTCTAGCCAAGAAAGCCAAGGACGGCTCCTGAGAGATGCCACCTGGGCCGAATGATGAAGGAACAGGTGCAGTGGATGAAGGGGGTCATTGGCCTGGCCCCGGAAGCCACATTTACTGGGACTGGGTCCTGATCGCCCGCCCATGCAGGAGGTGGCAGAGCCCTGTGCCTCCTAGAGGCCAATGGTTGCAACAAGTCAAACGCACGTCCGAGTCAGACAGTTTCAGGTCACCTGCATGTGGAGTCAGTATAGAAGCTCTTGGGACTTTAAGGTCAGCTCCATTCCTTCTTTAGTATCTGAGGAAAGGAGGTGGAACTTGCGGTATGTCCCTGGAACGTGCATGTGTATTGGTGTTCCTTCCAAGTGGAGAGAAAAACAAAAATAGAAGGTGGAGGTCAGTTTACTGATCAAACTGCCTTCCTCTCTCCCCCCCCTCCCTCCTCTCTGAGCTTCCGTATTCCTCCCCTTCCTCTCTCCTCTGAAAGGCCATCTTCCTCCTCACCGTGGCTTCAGTGGAGCCTGGAGAACCGACCGGGGTCATTCTCTGGGGACCGAGGGGAGCAGGGCCTGTCCCATCCCTTCTTGATGGCACCAGACGACAGGGCGTTGTCTCCATGTCCCTGTGCCCAGGCAGATGGCAGGGAGCGCTGCGGGTTCCCACAGGGGCCACACTGTCCTCCTCGGAGTCCCCCGCGGGCCCTGTGGTGGATGGAGGGTCAGGGAGGGAGAATTCTGAACTCTGCTCCTGCCTTTTCCGACCACGGGAGCCTCCGCAGCCCCAGCACACTCGCCTCTCTCTGCAGGGCCTTTCTCTTTCCCCCGTCCTTCCAAACCCATCAGGACCCAGCACTTCCCATGGCAGCCTCCTCCCGGTTACACCACAGAGCCCCCACCCTCCCCGTGGGCCATTTCACCCCCTTCCGGCTGGTGAGGCTGTCATTGGCCGGACGAGGACGTGAAGCCAGCGGGGACTGCTTCCTGGGGAGTGAGAGGAAAGGGACAGGCCTCGTTGGCTCCTTCTGCAAAACTATCCAAGGTTTAATTTTCGAGATGTGGAGGAAGCAGGACTTGGCTCCCTGGTCGGACTAACGATCGCACTGATGAGTCATGGCGATGAGGTGGCTTTGGAAGTGCCACGGCTGTCCCACGGAGCCACGGGGCAGAGGGCGCCCGATGGGCTCTCGGGGGCCTCACTGTGCGGTTCCTGAGGAATGAAGCCATGGCGTGAATCTGGGTGTTTCTCTGGGCGGCGGGCCTTGTGCTCCGTGAGGAGTGGCTCCGTAAAGATAGGAGGGATGCGGGACGGTGCGCCACACCGGCACCAGGTTTCAGGACAAAACAATACACCCAGCAAAGAGCTTGTCTGGACACCGCGATGAAGTATGGAAACGCTGGATGCTGGCCCGGCCCCTGGGGATGGAGAGCCCAACACACTCCTGCTGCCGATGGCCACGGACCCTGCATGTGGCCAGGCTCTGCCGCCCCTACGGGAGCAGAGCGTGGTGACACCCGTCGGGGTCAGGGCTCCTGGGTCCAGTCAGGTCCGCAGCGGAGCCCTGAGGGGACTCACTTCTGCTCTAGAGACAAGGAGATGCGACCCCTGCACTGTCTCCCTAATCGCCACAGGTACAGTGTATTCACAGGTTACTTGTTTTCTGATTTAACATTTTCCTTTTCATTTAACTGAATCCAGTTTTAAAGCTTTGCCATTTCCTCAGGAATGATATCCATAAAATCACGGGTTTCGTTTGTAATGACATGCTTTCACACGGTACCCCTCAGAACAGTGGTTCTCAACCTTCCTGATGCCGCGACCCTTTAATACAGTTCCTCCTGTTGTGGTGACCCCCAACCATAAAATTATTTTCGTTGCTGCTTCATAACTGTAATTTTGCTACTGTTATGAATCATAATGTAAATATCTGTCGCGACCCACAGGTTGAGAACCGCTAGCAGGGTCGCCTAAGACCATCGGAAAACACAGATATTTACATTACGATGCATAACAGTAGCAAAATTACAGTTATGAAGCAGCAACGAAAATAATTTTATGGTTGGGGGTCACCACAACAGGAGGAACTGTATTAAAGGGTCGCGGCATCAGGAAGGTTGAGAACCACTGCCTTAGAAGGTTCCCAGTTGAAAGCAATTGGAAATAATTCCAGCCACTTGAGCAAGGGAAGAGTTTGCTGGAGGGATCCTGGGCCTCAGAGGGCTTCCAGGAGCCAGAAGATCGGCCTTGAAGGCAGCAGGGATCAAGGATGTTGGCTGACCAGACAACAGGACCGTGGCAATGGCCCTACAGCACGTCCAGTCTGGTCTCCGCGCAACACCACGGCCAGGCCACAGCCACTGCACAGATGCGACCGTTAGCCACCTCCAGCCATCACTGTGTCGTCTGCTCAGTATTTAAAGTCCTGGGAGTCCTGGGAGAGCACCTGGTGGCCAGACCCAAGTCACATCTGGACCCTGCCTATCTGGGACGAGGTGGGGAGAATGAAAGGCTAGTCCCTTCGACTCCCCTACGTGGCCAGTGACCGCCCCCCCGCCCCCCCCCCCCCAGGCAGCACGGGAGGGGAGACCCCCAGGAGGGAGAGCAAGGTGCTAACCGCAAGGCAGATTGAAAGGTGGGCAGGAAAAAACACAAAGCAAAATGAAACACCGAAGAGGCAATGCCTATTACACGCATCAAAGTTAAAGACGAAACTACGGAAATAGAAGGTCCATTCCTGCATCGTCACATCATACATCGAGGCGGCGCTGTGCCGGCTGACCCCTGGCCCTGCAGCATTGGCATCATTGCAGACCCATGGCACTAGAAAGTGCCGACTCACTGTGCCTCCTAGTGAAAACAGGGCCCGGGGCTGGGTTTTAGTTTTGTTTTTTTGGTGGGGGGAGGGGTAGCCATTCTTATTCGCAGCTGCAGAGCCTGTAGAGCAGGGGTCCTCAAACTATGGCCCGCGGGCCACATGCGGCCCGCCGAGGACATTTACCCGGCCCGCCGGGTGTTTTTGCCGCCGCTGCCTGTCCTGCTTAGCAGCCGACTCGTCCCGGGCCCGCAGTGCGCATGTGTGGAATGTTTTTTTTAACTATAGTCTGGCCCTCCATCGGTCTGAGGGACAGTGAACTGGCCCCTGTTTAAAAAGTTTGAGGACCCCTGCTGGAGAGAGAGCTGTTCTCTGACTCTTGTCCTCTGACTTGCCACGCCCCTCGGCCCTTCTCTGAGGATCCACAGGGACTGCCATAGAGCTTGCTTTTGGGGAAGGGAGTGCGTTGAAGATGGCGAAGGCAGATGTAAATTTTTCACTTAGGTAGGATTTGGATTTCTCTATAAATACTGCGTATTTCTTCACTTAAAAATGATTTTTGTTATTTTTCTTCTTCTTTTCCAATTACACTTGACGTTCAATATTATATTCGTTTCAGAGGTACAGCATAGTGGTAAGACATTTATATAATTTACGAGCGTCCCCCCAGTACCCCCCTGGTGCCATCCATAGCTATTACAGTATCATTGACTATATTCCATGCCGTACTTTATATCCCCAAGACTATTTTATTATTGCCAGCAGTATCATTGACTATATTCCATGCTGTGCTTTACATCCCCAAGACTATTTTATTATGGCCAATTTGTGCTTCTTTTTCACCCAGTCCCCCAACCTTTTTCCCCCAGTTCCCCAAGCCCTCTCCCCTCTGGCAACCAGTAGTTTGTTTTGTGTATCCATGAGTCTGTTTCTCTTTTGTGATAACAATATTTTAAAATTAAACAACTAGACATATGGGATGGTCACTGGCCATCATATATGTCTAGTTGCTATATATATATATATATATATATACACATACATATATATGTGTCTCTCTCTCTATATATACTAACTAGACATATTTCTAACTCATATATTCTGTTGTCCTCAAACCTTGTCCTCCAGGCGATGGGGAGCGATAGATGGTTTTTGAGGAGGAGATTGACCTGGTCACAGTGAGAAAGTCTTGAACAAGCAGCTCCCTGTCCTGTTCTGTCTTACTTTCCTCACCTACTGCTCCCACTGCCTGCACGTCCCCTCCTTTCTTGCCAGAAGCTAGAGGTTTTCCTTTGATTTTCTCTTCGCCAAGCACTCAGCACTCACGTTTATTTCTCCCGTAAGGTCTGTATTGTTTCCTCTTTCCAGACAAAAATCGGTTTCTTCTCTGTTGCTTGCTGAGCCTCCAGAGAGCTTGCTTACAGCGAAAGAGATTTGTTTCCTCCTCCCCGAGGCGGTGAGGGTGAGTGGGAAACGCCGTGCCAGGAAGGAGAGACGGGCACCTGGCCCTGACTTGGTGCTGGCCCAGGGTTCGCCCACTCTGAACTCCAGCTTCCACAGGAACAACATGGAGAGCTCCAAGCAGGTCCTCTCGGATCCCATGCGGAGGTGCTCATCTGAGATACGGCCACAAAGCTCCAGGTTCCTGGAGAAAGGACCGTGATCAGGAGCCTCTGTGCCTTCGCACCCCTGTCCCCTCTATCTGGGACGTATTGCTGTGATTGCTTGACTAATGTCTGCCTCCCCCAGTGCATTGCGAGCTCTGAGGAAGCCATATTCCTCGTGCTCGTGGTTGTGAGGGATCCCAGTGGGGAGGCTCCTGGTCTCACAGTTTAAGGAGGCACTCACCCTCTGGGGTCAAGGGAGGCCCCTCATGCAGGGAGAGTGTGGCCCTCCTTAAACGGAGCACTCAGCTCTGTGCTCCCACACCCTCGTCCTGGTCCGGGCCAGTGGGGAGGGAGTTGGTGCCCATATCCCCTGACAGAGGGGATCACGTGGGCTCTGGGATCAGGCCTTCTGTATGCAACCCCCCTGCCGCCCCCAGGCTGCGCAGCTTAACTACACCAGTGGTTGGCAAACTGTGGCTCGCGAACCACATGCGGCTTTTTGGACCCTTGAGTGTGGCTTTTCCACAACATACCACGTGTGGGTGCGCATGTACAGTGCGATCAAAACTTCGTGGCCCATGTGCAGAAGTCGGTTTTCGGCTCTCAAAAGAAATGTCAATCATTGTACTGTGGATATTTGGCTCTGTTGACTACTGAGTTTGCCGACCACTGGGCTATACTAATGCCCTGGTCTGTAGGTGGAGATCGGAGCAGTCTGCCTCGCGGTGGTGCTATGAGGGCTAAGGCAGGGGCTGAGTTTGGGTCAGGCCAGTGGTCAGCAAACTCCTTGTCAACAGGACAACGACTGACATTTCTTTTGAGAGCCACATTTTTTCAACTTAAACTTCTAACGCCACTTCTCAAATATAGACTCGCCCAGGCCGTGGTAGTTTGTGGAAGAGCCACACTCAAGGGGCCAAAGAACCTCATGTGGCTTGCGAGCCGCAGTTTGCCGACCACTGGGTTAGACCGTCCGTTCTGGAGAAGGGGGAGGGATCCCGTGCCTCCCGGTGCAGGTGCCATGCCACGTGCTTTCCTAGTGAAGCTCCAAAACTGTGCTGTATGGCACAGCGATCCCCACTTGGCACGGTAGGCAGCTGAGGCCACCCAGGACGAAGGCTGGCCCCGGATGCTCTGTTGCTAGGAAGAGTTGCAGTACTTGAACCTGTGTCCCCGAAATGCCGACTTCCTTTCTCTTTCCTTCCACCCTGAAGCCACTTGTGACTGGAAATCCAAGGGCCAGGGGCGTGGTTCCGTCACGTCTGCTCCCTGGAACACACACTGGCCTGAGCTCCTGGACCCGAGCTGGAAATCTGTGTTTCTCACATTCGGCGCTGGGGTAGCAGGAGCCGCGGGCTGGGCACCCGGGAGGCTGGGGGACCGCGAGGGCCTGCTCCCCCTCCCGTGTTCTACGGGCAGCCTCGGGAGGCAGTGAGAAAGTGATCACATCACGAGAACCGTGCCTGGCTAAGGAAAGCCTGGCCGTTCCTAAGGGACATCTCACTGAAGCCGGCAGATTAAAGTTTCTGTAAGAGATGAGTAAAGGGCTCATTTACTTGAAGGCGCTCCAGGATTTATGGGCGGAGGACGCGCCCGCTGTGACTGCAGAGAGCAACGGGCCCCTCTTGCCCAGGAAGGAAAAGTGTGCAGGGGCGGCATGGGCGACCAGCCCGCATGGCGCGGGAAGGGCTTTTGCAATATGCTCCTGACAAGGAAAAGGAACCCCTCCAGGGAGCAGGGAGGCGTGGCTGCCAGTCAGGGGTGGAAACCTGGGTGTCAGCCCCGGGTCTTGGGTGGGCTTTTTATCACACACGGGAAACGAGCAAAGGAACAAGGAGTAATTAGGCCGTAATGAAGTTGTCAGAATAAGCTATTGACCGAAGAGCAGACAAGGGAATAGATGAAAAATTTAAACGTTTCCAATTTAGCCGATCTGGCGGCTTCGCCTCCTCTGTCCGCCTGGGAATTACCCTGGGCGCCTAATGAATGAGTTTTTCTGGGCAAAGCAGGAGCCTCCCAGAAGACAGAGGACGAGGCCCTGGAATCAAAGTCCAACATGGCAATAGGAAAGTAATAGAAAGTATAATGAATCCCTTACATCGCTCTCCGTCTTTGCAAAGCTCCTGGACATATTTTACCTTGCTCAATTCGCACAGAAACCTAAGAGGGAGGAAGGAATGTCTGCAGACACGGGTGTGGGACATCGAGGTCAGAGGACACAGTGTCTCGCCTCAGCGTCACACCACTTCTGCACGACTGACACTCAAGAGCGTGGTGAGTTTCCAGCGGCGACTTAGAGCGTTTCCTAATGGCGTTTGACCACAGGGCCCTCTTCCGACGGAATGTCTGGTGAGAGGCACACTGGGAAGCGCAGGGCCTGCTGGCTGGTATGAGCTGCCGACTCATGACTATGATCATCTTAATCACCATAAATATCGAATGCGTGACTCTCCTCGCCATTTCTCATTGTTGGTCACTCAGCTTTGATCTCACACCTTCATTCGTGTGACCATCATTATTCACCATCAGCTGTAAAGCGATGGATAGCGTGTGAACCTCAGTCCCCGGTGATTACATTTCCGCCCTGAGAAGCGGTCAGGAGGGTGGACGCGTGGGGCGAGCTGGGATTCAAACGCCCTGGACCCGGACCTGGCTTGGTCGGAGGTGTGTGACGTGGGTCCAAGATGAATCTCTGGAGCCTCGGTTCCTTTCCTGGTGGCGGAGCCGTTTTGATTCAGTCTGGTGTTTACGCTAAGAAGGCCCCCAAGACGTGTGGTGAGGGGACGAGAACATCCCCGCCCCGCGTGGCTCTGCGGCTTTTGTCTGGAGATACCAGCTGCCATCTCTGTTCTCTTGCTCCCTGCCGGGCACTGTCCTACTGGACGCTGGCACAGTGCCCACGGCAGCCGGTGGCAGATGCTCCAAATAAATGAGAGGCCTGAAGCAGAGACTGACTTGGGGATACTCTGTTCTATGAAGTTTCTAGCTTTAGCATGCTCTATAGCAAAATCCCTACACGCACACACACACACCGGGGTGTGTGTGTGTGTGTGTGTGTGTGTGTGTGTGTGTGTGTGTGTGAGCTGAAAAGTAACCTATTGCAAGAGCTTTGGTGAGTGTAGGAGAGCTGCTGAGCTGCGGGGTTTAGAGGAAGGAGGGCTCTCTTGTCCTAAGGAAGCTTGTCAGGACAGCAGCTCGGGGTTCTTCCCTCAGCAGCGTCATTCCCTCTAGAAGGGGAAGCAGGTTCCCAAAGGCTGAGAGCCAGTCAATAGCCCAGAGCTAGACGGGACTGCATCAGCTTGGCGGTTCAGGGCTCAGACAAGAAAAGGGTCAAGAATCCTCCCTTCCCCAGAGGCTGCCTGGGCCCCCGAGAAGCCAGATGCGAGTTTTATGCCCTCTCGCGCTGGGTCTGGTCCCTCCGCGTGGGGACAGCTCAGCTCTGGGTGAGACAGAGCCCTTGGATGAAGCAGCTCAAGCCACACTATTTCTGAGTCTTCGAGCCTATCTGAGGTGACACGTCCAACACAGTTACAGAGACTGGTAACAATGCTTCCAAAATTCTAAGGGTATTGACGAAACAGCATCGCACAGAAACTGGTTCAAATGCCCCTTTCAAAACCCTGGTGAGGTTGTGGCCCGCAAGATGGTAACGGAAGTTGGAGAGAGAGTAAGCTACCTTCCCTGACCCCCAGGACTCGAGGAGATTCTGAGCCGAGAGCCTTAACATGCGCCATAAAGCACAGCCCGGGATATCCCTCTCAGTGTAACAGGCAAGTGTGGGGTCACGAATACGAACATGTGAGCGGGAAAAATACTCCAAACTACTCAGGAAGGATCCTTCAGGCAAGACCTGGCCCTCCCACTAATTCTGCGTGGCATTCAGCAAGTCCTTTCCACAAACTGGGTTCAGTCTGCCCGTTTGGAAAGAGTTGGTACAAGAGAAACGATGGGACTAGTAGATGGATGCATGCGTCCTATGTTTGTCCTCTCATTCCAAAGACAGACATCATCTTTCAGTCAGAGCACTCTCTCCCGCAAGCCCGTTGGTACCTCAGAACCTTTCTCCAAACTTTCCTCCAGGGAACCTCTCCAGAGGTGGCCTGGGCATCCCCGGAGTCAATAACTGAAAATTCCTTTCGTGGCAAACAGGCTTTTAAATTCAATGAAAAACACTTTCTTTGCGTTAAAGCACTTCGGCGATTGCAGTGTCTTCTTGCCAGATCAGTGGCACCATCACATGCTTCCTTCAGGCTTAGAACTTTGGTCCCCAATGTCCTCACCAGGAGCCATCCGTCTCAAGGTATTTGCACCTGAAGGTCACCTGCAACCCCAAGTGCTGATGCTATGAGCAGTCTTCCTGATGAGGGATCCGTTAGGAAGACAAGTCATAGGTGTTGACAGGCATCCTAATGATAGTTTTGGCCGCTTTTATAACCACACACATTTTTAATTGGACTTCCTCGGAGACCACCTCCTCTGTGATGTCTTGAGGAATGTTCTTGCCTGGCATCCTGTGGGAAGGGCACATCGCAGCTATCCATGCTAATTACCCTCTGGAGGGAAGAGGGGAGAGACCCGGCCAGCAGCTGGTTCTACAATCTAGGTCAACTCTCCAGAGTTGGTCTTTTGTTATTTCAATTTCCTCGAGCTCATTATCAGGAGGAACCTATAGACTGTGGATTTACTGAGCCCAGACGGAACAGAACACTCGGTTTCCAGTAAACTTCTTAGAGCCCTCCTCTCCAAGGGCACGAGACAAATGATAGCCAGATGAGTTGGTAGGAAGGAACTCAGAACAACATAAGATGCTTAGGGAAAAGGCATATATGACCTTATGGCATTTGTTGTTATTGTGTAACTTTTTTGTTTTAGTTTTTGAAACATCAGCCATGTTTTTGCCCATGCTTCCGTGGGTCAGGAGGTCAGGCTGGGCTCAGCAGAGACGGTTCATCTCTGCTCCATGCGGTGTCACTGCAGGCAGCTTGCCTGGGGCTGACGCATCCACGACGCTCTCACTCACACGTCTGGAGTGTTGGTGCTGATGGTTAGCCGGGAGCCTCCCTTCATCTCTACCAGGCATCTCTTTCTGACCTGATGGTCTCTCATCAGTGAGGACTCTAGACCAGGCCTTTTCACATGGTGGCTGGCTTCTAAGCATACACATTACTTACAGAGCTTGCATCTGTACTCTCCCTGAAGCATCAGTCTGAGGAGGCCCATCAGGGAGTTGTAGGCACCAGTAACATGATCAGGAAAAAGAGTCCTTGGCTCCTCCTCTCACCACTGGAGTCTGATGGCCCCCAACTCTCAGGCTCCTTGGGTTCAGAGATTCAAAGTAAACAGGACGCTTAGACTGGGAAAGCAATGTGTAACCTTCGCTAATGTGTGTTCTTTGGCATATCATTGGAGTAGACGTCTCAGTGTGTGTCATTGTGAGCTTTCTCCAAACTTCTCCCCAGTACACAGCATTCTGAGGGTAAGCCATATGCCAGCGAGAAGCCCATCCTTCAAGTCCACTGCCCACATGTCCTGTCTCTGAGTTTATCTTATTACCCACCTGGCTGCAGACTTCAACAGCTGTTCACTTTCCCCTAAAGAATCCACTTGTACCAAAGCATCAGTGAGCAATGTGGATTAACTGACAATTACGGAAGGGAGAAAATTTACATAGCACCACCCTCAGCAAAATTAAGAAAATATATGTATCCCCTGCTGGACATTTATCTTTCCCAAATTCCCTTCTCCACAGGCTCCCTGGGCATTCCGTCCCTCTCCTATTTCCTCCCAGCATGTTCTGGCTCCCCGGTCCTCTCTCTCTGCCCTATGCTCTCAGATCCTTCAGATTCATTTTGCCTTTGTCACCCAGAACAGCACAGCTCTCTCCTCCTGAGTCCTTTATCTTTCTCAGTAAAACTCCCCTCTGCCCAGTTTTGAGAACAGCCCATGAAAACCACAAGGTTGAAGAACAAAGAACATTCTAACCCAATTCTGCCCACCTGGGATCACCACTCTCATCACCACTAAGACGACACAGCGGCATTTGGTTCTGTGGCCCAGATCTGTTCATTTATTAATTTAGTAAACAAACATTGTTTTGAGAGCCTTCCTCTCTGCTGTCATTCATACGAGGGTAAAGAGTGTACATCTACATGGATCTCATATTCTGGTGCGTGGAAACTAGCAATTTAAAACACCCACATCA
Source organism: Corynorhinus townsendii (assembly GCA_026230045.1). Lineage (NCBI taxonomy): Eukaryota > Metazoa > Chordata > Mammalia > Chiroptera > Vespertilionidae > Corynorhinus > Corynorhinus townsendii. Next base: position 53,997,966 of record JAPDVU010000010.1, read on the forward strand.
GTAGAATAATGCATACGTGGATGAGGGAAGAAATGTGATGGGAATAGGAGAAGCATCTACACCCAAGGAGGTAGGAAGGGCCTTGTGAGGGTGGGGCATGGAGACTGAAATCTGAAGGCTGGAAAAAAGGGTCCCGTCACTGACTGAGCTCCTGTCTTCATCCTGCCATCTTCTTGTTCTCAAGGAACAAGCCCAAGGAATGCCCAAAAGTAGAAAGTCTGTCTCAACATGAGAGGATTTAAGCTGAAAAAGACCTTGGCGTGTTCCAGGGAGTGGGATGGAGGGAGACGGGGAATGGCTCAGAGGGAGGCTGAGCCCTGACTGTTGGGGGCTCTGTAGGCCAGGTGTGCCTTCAGGGTTCAGCCAGGGAAGCTGGGTCCCTGCACATGGTATGGAAATAGGTTTACTATCGGAATTGGACCTTACACATGTGGGAGTTGCTGGGAAGTGGGTGTCTGCAAGCGGGGAGTTGAAGGATGGACATGTTGGAGCTGTGAGGACACCTGAAGTCACAGCAGGTCAGGTCCCCACAGTGAGGCTGCGAGGGGAGCTCAGGAGGGGGATCTGTGAACTGTTGTCTCCAAAAAACTGTTGAGTTTGTATAACTGCAGCCCCAGGGCCTGAGCCCAGCGCCTGGGTGTGGTCAGCCCAGAGCTGAGCTGGTTGCAGAGGAGAGCGCAGACAGGTGGGGCCCTCGGCCTTCTGTGTGCCTGTCCATTGCCACTTGTGCTAACAACAGCCTCTGAGACCATGTCTACTTTCCTTCCCCTTCAGCTTCCTCTCTCCACTCGTCAAAACCAGAACCACATAGCAAAGGGGATTCGGGAAATACGACCCCAGTTCTCCAGGGGAGGGTGTAGATTTCACTCTCATGGAAAAGAAAGCCCGCTCACCTTCAGGACTTAGAACCTTTGGGGAAACACCAGTCCTCTGCCATTTACCTCACCTCCTTTCTCTTCCTCCACGGCCTCCTTCCTTCCACACCTGACTGTTAGTAAGGGCTCCTAAGCCCCAAATCCCTTGACTTTATGGTTGATTGCATTATAGTTCCCAAATATCGGCTATCCTCTCCATGGGAGGAGCATAGTTCTTCTGATAATTGGCTGGGTCATGTGACTTCCTTTGACCAATGAAATGAGAGAAAGGTCCATGTGTGGTCCCTCAGACACACTTTCTTTTTTTAAAAATTTTTTTTATTGTTTTAAGTATTACATATAGTAGTACATATGTCTCCTTTTTTTCCCCCCATTGACCTCCCCCGACCTCCCCTACCCCCCAGTACATGCCTTCACCTGCCCGCCCTCCCCCCCGCCCCAGTGTCTTGTATCCATAGGTTGTGCTTATATGCATGCGTACAAGTCCTTCAGTTGGTCTCTTACAGCCGCCCCCCTCGCCCAACCACCCCTGTCTTCCCAATGTAGTTTGACAGTCTGTTCAATGCTTCTTTGCCTCTGTATCTTTTTCCCACCATTTCTTTCCTTTAAAAAGTTTTGCCTTTGCAGACTAGAAATAAACATATAATAACAAAACAAAAAAATGTTTGAGTCTCAATTTCAATGTCCAACAGTTCTGAGTCCCCGTTTCAATGTGTAACAGTTCCTTATGTGTACATGTCAGCAATGATATCTGGATGGTGGGCACATGGTGGCAATGCAGGTCCGACCCTCTCTGGTTTGGTCCTGGGTAACCTGCAGCGGTGCACAGCTACTGACTGCTCGCGTGGCAAGGCGTTGTCAGCGTCTTCCATCTCTGGACTGTTTTTTCCTCTTGTCTTCGTGGTTGGAGCACACCTGTCAATTCCTCTCTGTTGCAGGAATCCACCTGGTCTTGGGGCTGTTTTCTGAAAATATACAAATATATTCTCGACCACAAGTTAATAAAGGAATCTTTTCTATATAATTGATTTGGGATCTTTTATATTTTTGTTCAAACAATTTTCCTTTGTCTTATTTAGACTCCATGTGTGTTTTTAATGGCCGTCTTGCTTTATCCGGGGGATCCCTGCTCTTCCCAGCTGCAAACTGTCTCACCAGCTGTGCCTCCTTTGCCAATTTGGGCTGGATTCTGCTCGTCTCAGCTGCTCCCTCTACTTGCTCCGGGACAAGGCTCAGGACACGTCCTATTCCGCCGCCATTTTGTACTCCTTTCTCTCCAGACACACTTTCTCCTCGGCTCCAAAACCAAGACAAGGGTGTTCCTTCAGCCCGTGCCCTGGAGTGAAGATCAAAGGGCAGACTCACCGGGAGCTGATGGTTACGTGAGCAGGAAAACAACGCACCTTGCTGTCAGCCACTAAAATCGGGAGTCATTGGTTGCTGCAGTGTGAGTTACACAGGGTAAGACTTTCTTCATCACCTTACGGGCAGAGTTGGTGGCGGTTGGTAGAAGATGCAACATTCCCTTCTAGTATACAAAAGAAGTTTCTGTCCATGAAAGCGTGTAAGAATATGCTGCCCTGGCCAGGAGTGAATTTCTTAGCAAGGACGTATTCAAAACAAGTTGACCAAGTACTTGTTTCCAGCATTAGGCAGGGTCATAACAGTCTTCTGAAAGTCAATCGTTCTTGGTGTTTGGGGAGAACTGAGTTCTGGACCCAAACAGACTTATCAGAAAGTGTAATCTGGACGAACTCCTTTTCTGTTCTTCTGTGACATGGGTTGGGTCACCTGGAACCTCCCTTCCCCGACCATGCCCCAGTTACTAATCATCAATAATAATAAAACAGCGTCACCTGGCACATGGAAGCCCATTTCTGCGTGTTGCTCTTTACTGGTATCATCTCTTATGGTCTTCACCACAGCCTCAGGGACAGACATTGTTATACTCCTGTGCAAATGTGCAAATGGAGAAACATAGGCTCAGAAAGCTTCTTAACTAACCCAGGTTCACGCAGGTGGTACGTGGCGGAGGCTGGTTGACTGTAAAGCTCAGCTCTTAACTTCTAATGCACACACCGCCTCCCAGCGTGGCTCTGTTCCCCAGACACCTGTGAGAAGCTGAGGATGAGTTGACACCTTTCTAGTCATAAGAACATATGCTGTGGGGCACGAATGTCCAAGAGCGAGATAGCAATTCTGTGATTCTACGCTTGATGCCGGGATAAGGATGTGTTGGCACATCTTTCAGAAGTGCTGTGTTCTCCAAGCACCTGGAGGTCCATTTGTGCATTTAATGTGCATTAAAACCATCTGTGCATGTGGGGAGCAATAACCAACAGAGTAATTTATGGACACGATCTGGGTCACGGATGGAAAACATGTTTTACTTTATATATCAGCTCTGATGTTTTATAACTGACCACCTTGAGGGCTGTGTTGAGAAGGATCCTGAGGGGTCCTTAAGAAAGCGTGGCGTAATCAATAAGCAACATCTGCTTGAAGAAACTGAGGGGGAGGCTGTTCTGTGCCTACCAAGCACTTGTCATCCTGTACTAGGCAGAACCACCCAGTGATCCAAGGGTCAGAGCTTCCTGGAAAAATGCTAAACTACATTTAATTTCATAAAAAGGCATGAGAAAACTAATATTGTTTTAGCACCTACTACTGGGCATATACATACTTAGCTACTCCTAACAGCACAATGTAAATGGGTATTCATGTTCCCATTTCACAGTCAAGAAGATGAAGACTCAGCCCTGGCTGGTTTGGCTCAGTGGATAGAGCATCGGCCTGCGGACTGAAGGGTCCCGGGTTTGATTCTGGTAAAGGGCACATGCCTGGGTTGTGGGCTCAATCCCCAGTAGGGACATGCAGGAGGTAGCCAATCAATGGTTCTCTCTCATCATTGATGTTTCTCTCTCTCTCCCTCTCCCTTCCTCTCTGAAATCAATAAAAACATATTAAAAAAAAAAAAAGAAGTGGAAGACTCAGAGATGCCAACTACCTGCTCCCAAGATCCACAGCTAGTAAATGGTGGAGACAGGGTCCTGGTGCAGGTTCTATGGATGCTTGATGCTAGAACGCAGCGTGCCACCTTCTAAAATACTCCGAGTTCAATTCCGTGTTCCACTGGTTTATATAGGTTTTCCGCCATGATAATGGCCCAGGTCCAGGATACCCACCACCTTTCTGTTCTCGTCTTTCCTCCTTCTCACTGGCGAAGACTCACTGCTCTCGGAACACAAGCTCCGGTGCCGGAGCAGATCATGCCTCCGAAAGGTGCAGGCTGGCATCACGACTCTGCATATGCTCTTGGCTCGGACAGCAGGAGGCGGGCAGGAGCGTGGCGCTGCCATGCGACAGATATAGAGCTGCTGTCCCTAAAGCTCGAACAAGAGACTAACCCTCAAGGGAGACGCCATGCAATAAATAATTTTTGCCATAACACATTCCTTCCCTTTGCATAAATTTAACACCCCACTCTCTGTACAATATGTGATCTTACTGCTAACTCCCCATCGACAGAAATAGCTCTGGTGAGATGTGATAAAAGACAAGTGGCAGGAAGGAAGGGAGATATGACGTGTCGGAGAACTTGACTTCAGGGCTGGCTTTCTGCAGTGGGTATTATTTTTGCATTCTTTGTGATTAGTAATATACAAAAGGGGACCATAATGAGGAAGATCAGCAGGTCGATGGGATCCCCAAAATATGAAATAAACAGTGGCTTTGGACTCTTAAGTTGCTGGTTCCCTGTTCCCTCTGCCAGGCGTTCCTTGGCTCCCAGCTTCCGCCTTCCTTCCCTCCCCTACAGCAAGGGCCAGGGACCACTTCCCTCACCCTGAACATGCCACTGGCACCAGCCTCAAGAGGCAATCCCGCCTCAGGTGGAAGGCTTCTGAGAAACCTAGAAAAAGTCATCTAATCAGCTAGGTTATCTCTGTTTTTGTTTATTTGTTTTGTTTGTTTGTTTTTGCTTAATTTCAGATTGCTGAGGAACTTTGAAGGGGATGGGCAAATTATGCAGGCATCCGAGTTAGATGTTTCAGATCTACCTAAACAGTCTTCCTGTAGTGTATATACTCCAAACAGGCCTTTTGGCACCTGGAAAATCTCCACGTGTTGGTGGTGCCCTGTGTTTCCTTCTAAAAAGCCTGCGTAATCTTGGCGTTCCCTTCTCTGGGGAGGAAGCACACTGCTCGAGAAATACCCCTCGTTCCTGCAGACAGAGGCCCCCGATTAGGCAAGGGCTTCCGCTGATACTCCCTTCTTGCCAGAGTCCTGGGTGTAGCGTCTTCTCTCTTGCATTGTCCCTCCCCCTTTCCATGTCATTCCTTTTGGGAATGCCAGTCCTGGAAACCCATCCTCCTCCACCTCCCAGATTCAGCGTGACCACACGTTTGGTACACTCATCCCTGGGAAATCAGACAAGGAGAGCTCCAAGGGATGACTAGCCCATGACTAAAGTAAGAGTCATCACACCACTAGTATGGACTTGGCCAGAATGTTTTCAGTTGCAAGTGACAAAATCTTCCACCTGAACTTGTTTAGATGGAAAATAGAATGTCTGGGACCATGTACATTGCAAATCAAAAGTAGATGCAATTCAGAAGCATTTAAATCAGGGATTTCAAGTCAGGCCATCAGGTCTAGGTCTCTGTCTAGTACTCTCCCCGTCTTTCCTCCCTCACCCAGGTCAGTCCGCATTTCTCTGAGTTCATTTCACTGTCAGACACCCTGTCCCGCTCACAGCTCCAGGCTAGTTTCTATGACCTGGACAATCTGGGGGAAGTAGGCACTTCTCAAGTCCCAGAGCTGACTCTCATGTGTCAGCTTGTGTCCCTGGGCTTATTCTTAACACCATCCAGTCCCTTGAGTTACTTCCAGGTGGAATTCTGTCCATGCCACTGGAAGAGATGGACTCATACCAAGTTTGCTGATAGGCTGTTGACTTAGACCTTGGTATATTGACAACCCATAGGGAGCAGATAAGGCTACCAGAAGACACACTAGGACACAAACAAAGCTGAACTTGGGCAGGTGGTAAATAACATAGAACTCGAGCCCAGCTCACTTTTCTCATGTCTCCAAACAAAAGGACTAGCTGCCGCATATGGGAGATGTGGGGAGCTCTGTGGAATGCGGCCCCATGTCTCTCTACCGTGAGCAGGTGGACTCGGAGCTTTAACATTTTGTAGGCTATCACTCCTGAGCACTGAACTTGATACCATATCGCCTCCTACCGCAATGCTGGTTGGCATCAAAGGTCAAATGAGTCTCCTGGCTTCTGCTCTCATTATCTCAGTGACCCAAGGAAAGCCACACCTCTTGAGTGGTCACACGGAGAATGAAGCCCCTGCTGCCTGCCAGTGACCCGGGTTCCCATTCTTACCACTCAGTTCCTGTCTAGATCCCATGTTCTAGTTATAGTTTTGGCTGCCGACCTGGCACCTCAGTTCCCCTAGGAGACTTGGTTTCCTTAGAAGTTGAAGCTGTGCCCCTGAGCCCCCGATCCAGTGCCGGGGACTGTGGTGTGCGGGCCTTGCTGCAGGACTATCATAATCGGCCAGAGTGGGGAAGGGCATTGAGCCGCAGAGCCGGTTACTAACCTGCCACCTGGCAGCTCCGCCGATGTCACCTCTGCTTCAGCAGGCCCAGGACTGATGACACCAGATCTCTTCTCCCCAATCTGTTCTTCCTCCAATGCCCTCATTTCAGTGGATGGCGTCACTGGCTTCCCATTTGCCCAGTCCAGGACCGTAGGGGTCATCCTTGACTCTCTGCTTGCTTTGTCCCCATATACAGTCGCTCACCTCATCCTACTCATCCTGCCCCCAGCAGTTACTCAAGACCTGTCTCCATCTCCACCTCTGCACCTTGGCCGAAGCCATCAGCATCTTCCACCAGCTACAGGTCTAGGTCTACCTGTTTCCATTCCTGCTGCTCCAGTCCACTTCTCACATAGCAACCAGAGCCATCATTTCTAAGAACGTGTTGAACTGTGTCAATCCCACACACCGTGTCCTCCAATTTCTCCCCTTTGTCTCAGCCCCTAGTCATCCTCTAGGTCTTAGCTTTAAATGCAATGTCCTCAGGTCCCTGACCACTTTCATAGCATTCTATATTTAATCATCATAATGTTCATCAGAACTGGAATATATCAGTTATGTGTGTTATCATTTTATTGGCCATCTGCTCTCCCAGTTAAATTAAATCATATAGAACACGAGCACTGTATCTAGATTTCTCCTCCCATTTTCCCAGACCTGGTTCCCCAGAATGCTCCATAAATACATAATAAATTTATGAGTGACTTTCAAAGGCCATGCAAGCAGTGTTAAGCAGAGCTAAAGAGTCATCATTCTGGGATGTTGCAAAGAGAAATATCTGTTTTGGAAGAAGCTGGACTAGATAATTCTTAAAGCTAACCCTTTTGGATAGTCTCGATGTTCTCATGCTAAACATTAGTCACCAGTGCTCCATGTCACAGCCACAAATAGAAGATGCTAGAAGTAATCTCAGCCTTTACCAATTGAGGTACCATTTGCTGTTATAGTGGGCCATGAAGTCATCTTACTTCCACTCTCTGCCCAAGCCCTTTCTTCTGAATATGAGAGAGGGGACATTTGATTGACCTGATTTTTATCATCATCTAAAAATATTGAAATCTGCCCACCCAATAAATTAAGGGATTGTTTTAGGCCTTACAAAAGGACCCACCAAAGAGGCTCACCTAAACAGCAAGCTCTCTGCGGGCATTGAACATTGGATTGGATTTACAAAAATTTGACTGGCACGAAACTATTCAGGAACATATCGATCGCTTAAAGTGAGGTACAGGGGGACATAACTACCTTTAATCTTTTATAACAAAGGCAGCAATTAAAACCGCTTTTGCTAAGCAATTTTTGAAATGGAGGGTTCGATCTCCTTGCCGGCTCTCCCCTCTCCAGAAACCTCCCCCCTCTCCTCCCTTCCCCTCCTACTTCATGAGGAAACCAGTTTGGATTTCTGTAGAACGCTGTTTCCAGCACAATTGCGCTCCTAGCTTACGGGTACTGAAAAAGTCACTCTCGGGCTTAACTTCATTTCCATCGCTCTTTGTTAATACAGCCCCTCTTGTCCTCGCTTCTCGGAAGCATTGTTAGAGAGAAATCGATGTGTTGGTTATTAAAAAATGGCCAGTTACCACGGTATTAGCTGGACCAGTATTCCCCAACCACGGCGGCTGTGTCGCTTCCATCCCCCGAAAACTCGGCCTTCGTGTGCGCGCCTGCGTGATTGCTTTATTTAGCTGGGAGTGCGGGCGCCTAATCAGGACTCCTGACCCCAGTTTGTTCCATCTCCAGATTGGATTTCTCTGCAGATCCGCCTCAGGAATTCATTTCCCACCAGGTTCTGATCAATACAGCTTGACGCGGCTTAAGGTTAGAGAAACTGACAAAACCCTGGTACCGACTGGGCGTCTCACGGCGCCTCCTTCACAAAGGCCATTTCCAAAGGTGGCCTGTCACCCGCCCACAGCCTCTGCGTGGAGTGAGCTCCGGCCCGAAGCTGTCACGGCCTTGTTTACTTTGATCCCACGAAGCCAGAGGCCAGGGGGCTCTCCCGGAGCAGCAGGTGTGAGGGATGGGTGAGCAGTGGCGCAGCAGGTGCCTCAGACACGCCAAGGAGCTTTAGCGAGTGGCTCAGCCGTTTTGAGATCCCAGGTCCCCATCCAAGGGACCAGGCCGCTGGACCCGTCGCTGTCTGAAGGTCTCCCTGAACTCGGAGGGGCTAAGACGCTGTGTGGAGGCAGAAAGGCCTGCTGTAACCCCACGCATCTGCCTCACAGAAGTGCACCCTAAAATCACGACCATTTGAATAAAGAGATGGAGGACCATTGTTGAAACCCCCACAAAACGAGCCCTCTGCCACAGATTCCGGAACCGGCCTTATGCTTCTGGCTGTGCGCTCAACCAGGCTCTGTTTTCTTACCTTCGAAATGGGGGCATTTCATTCTGCCCTGTAGCTATTCGAGGGGGGCTGAGAGGGTCAAACAAGGCCACAGGTGTGAGAAGCACATTGGAAAGGAAATGGGAATGCATGAGAGAGACTTAATTGGGTGGCCCTTGAGTTGCCAGAAAAGAGGCTTGTACATCACCCCCGAGCATCATGACTCTGACTCCTTCCAGATCCCCAGCCTCCCAGCCTCCCCACTGGAGCTGTAGTTCACGCAAGGCCAGGAACCACAGCTTGTTTACAAGCTCTCGGAGTGCAGCGCTCATTACTGTGGGCAGTGACACCACCCGTGGGGACTGCTGCAGAGATTCAGCTGAGTGAGCTCAGCCAGCCCGTCCACCCCAGCAGGCAAATGCCCTGACATCCCCCAGTCAGCCAGCCAGCCTCCAGGCACTGCTCTGCCTTGCGGACTGAATTCCGGAGTCAGGAGTGCCCAGGAACAAGAACAACGCTGAGGGTGAGCTGACCCCACACCTTCTATTTATTTAAAGTATATATATATTTGTATTGATTTCAGTGAGGGAGAGAGAGAGAGAAACATCAACAATGAGAGAGAATCATTGATCAGCTGCCTCCTCCACACCCCCTACTGGGGATCGAGCCGGCAACCTGGGCCTGTGCCCTGACCCGGAATCAAACTGTGACCTCCTGGTTCATAAGTTGATGCTCAACCGCTGAGCCATGCCAGCAGGCATGGGACTTAGCCAATCTTGATCACTGGTTAGTGACAGAGCAAAAGCGAGCTTTCAGTTTCTGTCTCGACAGTCAGAATAATCAAACAGGCTCTTTAATGAGAGTGTAGGAATTTTTAGGAACCACATAAAGACGTCTGTGAATGGTGGGGAAGGGGGGAATGGAGCGCGCCCAGCCCCACCTCCCGACTGCTGGAAGTCCTCTCCCCTAACAAGGCTCTACTGTCGTTCCGCAGTCCTTCCCATCCTCATCCGGGCTGCCAGCTTCTCTGGGTGAAGCTGCGTGGACTGGGCCATCCCTTGGAGACACTGTCAGCATGGCGTTACCTTTCTCCAAAGGCCCTGCCTCCAGCCACTCTGCTCATTACAATTCCTGAGTATAGCTTCTCAGGCAATCCTGGAGAAATCAGTCCCCGAACCAGACAGCAGATAAGTGTGTCTCCCTCTGGAAGCCACACAGGCTACAAGAGAGTTCACAAGGACGGATTAAGGGTTGCCAGAGCTTGGGGAAGTCATGCTGTTTTCTACCCAGGAGCAATCTAAGATCATAGAAATCTGGACAAGTAACTGGAAAGACATCTCAGGGAACAATTTTGGACCAGTGAGCAATACAGAATGATTGTGTGGTGAAGCCTTGTCTATCCCCATCACCTCCAGGCCTATTTCTAGCAGGACCTTGTATGACCATCTAGTCAGTATCATGTCTCCACAATATCGCCACAGCGGGTCTGCCCGGGGATCTGAGACTCCTCTTTCTCTGATTCCCCTCGCCTCCCACTCTCCCTAGGAGAACTCCAAGATGAGTTCTGCCACGGGCAAAGCATTTCATTTCTGATGGACTCTGATTCATAATAAACAGGGATATGTATGTCTGTGCTAAGGCTGATGGGAGAATATAGACAAGAGTGAAATTGCTTCTGTGTCTTTGACCTTTAGAGCATATTTTTCTGATTGATCTTGGAAGTTATATTTTTCACTCAGCAAAGAGGGAGATAATTTCTTTTATATATGTGTTGTACTTAACAATTGAACAGACAATAGCAGTGGACTCCCTTGCTTAAAGAAAACCTTATTGTCGAACATTTACCAAACTATACAGATGGATGGAGAGATGGATGGGTGGATGGATATATGGATGGATGGATGGATGGATGGATGGATGGATGGATAGATAGATAAATGGTGGGTTGGTATATTTATGTCTGTGTATTAAGCTCAGGGTCTATAGAAGAATTGAAGGCTTATATTGAAGCAGAGAAAACTTATTAGAAGATCACCAGAGTAATTTTTTTAAGGTGCATTGAGTGCCTACTATGTGCCAGATACTACATGGATAGCTCTAAACATGCACAGCTGGCCCAGATTCCTCTGAATTGCCTAATTATCACTCCCACTACACTACCTATCTTTACAGCTCAATAAATGACAACTACTCCATCATCTGTGGCTAGATGTTGCCTTACATTGGATACAGTGCCTTGTCTTACTCTCATTCATTCATTCAACGAATGCTTATTGTGCATATAGCATGTGCTAGGCCACTGGAAATAGAGCAGTGAGCAAAGAATTAAAAACCCCTTTCCTTTTGGAACACAGAGTCTAGTGGGAGGAAGCAAACAATAAACAACGCAAAGTAAGTAGAGCAGGTGAATCATACTCTGAATTCAGTCAGTAAATAGTGGAAAGCACTGAGTCCATTGGGGATGCAAGAGGAAGCTGGAACTCATTGGATTTCAAGCAGTCAGGGTCTGGGTGGAGAGGAGAGCAAGGCCTGTGACAGGTTCAGTAAGGCACCAAGAGGGATGGATGGGTGGATGTTTGGATGGATGGGTGGTTAGATGGATGGATGGATAGATGGGTGGTTGGATGGGTGGATGGATGGATGGATAGATGGATGGGTGGATGGATGGATGGATGGATGGATGGATGGATGGATGGATGGATAGATGGATGGGTGGATGGATGGATGGTTGGATGAATGGATGGATGGATGGTTGGATGGATGGATGGAGGATGGATGGATGGATGGTTAGATGAATGGGTGGATGGATGGATGGATGGATGGATGGTTAGATGGATGGGTGGATGGATGGATGGATGGATGGATGGATGGATGGATGGGTGGATGGATGGATGGTTGGATGAATGGATGGACGGATGGTTGGATGGATGGATGGAGGATGGATGGAAGGATGGATGGATGGATTGATGTTTGGATGGATGGATGATGGATGGTTGGATGGTTGGTTGGATGGATGGATGGATGGATGGTTGCATAGATGGATAGATAGATAAATGATGGTCACTTCTACCAAGAGGGCATGGATATGGCATACATAGCCAAGAAGGTCTTTGAGATTCAAGGAGGACTCCAAGTGAGTCTTAAATTTGTGTTCTGAGCAGACAATGAAAGATGCTCTGTTCCAGGTGAAGGGTATTCTAATCTAGAGCCTTGACACTTGCAGAGTGGTCTGCAAACCAGCAGCAGCACCCCTGCCCTGGAGCCTAGAAGAAATGAATGAGCTCTGGCCAAGCCTGGGCTGCTGTCTCGAAATCTTCACTTCAGCAGGATACCCAGGAGCTCCCTGCGCAGATTATCCAGAAGCTCTGAGGGCAGGTGAGGTCGCATGCACTGGGAAACTCCCAGGGGCAAATCCCTGCCGTGCAGAGGGATTGCCCCTGACCTGGGTGTGTGATCCTCAGCAAATTTTCAACTCACACAAAGGAATGGTCATTGACACAGCGATTCTCATCCCTAACTCTACAGATACAGCTACTTTGGTCACAACCCCCCCCCCCCCCCCAGGAAGCTTCATCTGAGAAAAGAGAACTCCCAGCTCGTATGTGGCAGGGAGGCTGTGAAATAGGTTTCTCTGCCCAGCGACAAGTGGCAGGTCTGGCCCCTGTAGGTGGCCCCACTGATGCAGACCCAGTGCCACACTCCTGACACATACGTGTCAGACTCCGTGTCCCTTCCTGAGCCAGAGCGGACAGACCTGGGAGAGAGGACAGCGAGTCTGCAGAGAGAGGCAGAGCACACAGTCCCAAGTCCTCCTCATCAACACGCTCTGTTCTTGAGGAGCAGCCAAAAACCACTTATTCTCACCAAAATTGCATCAGACTGAAAAAGCAAGCCGTGGAGCCAAGAGGCAAACTTTTCTCAAGAATGTTCTCCCCGCATCTCGGTCTGGTGCCTTTTGCCCATGTAGGTCCTTCCAGCCATTACTCCCTTGACTCCCACCCACCCAGCCCTAAATCTATAGCAAGGAGCAGGGTCTAAAGCACAGGGGTAGGAGGTGGCTGGGATGTGGGGACCCCTGGAACCGGCAGCAATTGTTAAAAATGAAAAGTGACATACATATCTGAATCTCATGCCTTGGAAGATGAGAAGGATACTCTTTGCTCTCACTGCTGTCCCCTTCCCCAGCTGTTAGAAGGTTGGGGACCAGCGAGCTACTGGGTCTTCCAAGGGTGCTGTAATGGATGTGGTCCAGGAGAGGGCAGAAGCCGGTGTGGCTCAGTGGTTGAACGCTGACCTATGAACCAGGAGGTCACAGTTGGATTCCCCGTCAGGGCACATGCCCAGGTTATGGGCTCCATTCCCAGTGTGGGGTGTGCAGGAGGCAGCCAATCAATGGTTCTCTCTCATCACTGATGTTTCTGTCTCTCTCTCCCTCTCCCTTCCTCTCTGAAATCAATAAAAAAGACATTTAAAAAAAATAAAATAAACTTCTTCCAATATGTTGCCTTTGGGGTGCTGTCTCACCAGGTCCCCCCGTGTCCTCACCCCTGCGTGGGTGTTTTCGTGCCTGTGTTCTTTGACGATGTTGGGTTACCCTCGTGTCCCTATTAAATGTAATCTTGCTAGTGAGTCCCTCACCACAGCCTGATGCCCTTTAGCTTGCTCCCGCCACCAAGCATCTGATCTATCCCTCTCAGCACTGGGTCAAAAATAAGCATTTTTCCTGCGCCTCCAGCTGGGTCGTGGCTGGAGCACGCCCCACGAAGCTGCTTGCTCGGGGCAGCGATGAGCCAGTCAGTCCTCGGGGGCACGAATGTCCATCCAGCTCCAAGTCTGTGTCTGGTAGATGATGCCTCGGTGCATTGTGGGTCAGGGCTGACCTTGCAAGCGGTTTGTGATCAGCCTGCTCATCCCATTGCAGTAACAGCGCCCGTCATGGAAAGTCACCTGGCGTGGGGGTCATGTGGCTCCCGGGGATGGCCACTTTCTCTGCGTGCCCCCCCGCCCGGGTGCGCTGCCACAGGCTGTTTCTGAACAGGCAGTGCTGTCCGCTCAGAGGAGGCGAAATTTAAATGTAAGACACGGCTGACAAGGAAGGAGCAAAGTCGAGGCCCTGCAGTCCCCCGGGCACAGGGCTGAGGGGCAGAGAGGAGTTGTGGGAGAACGGCGTGGGGGCAGAGGCCGGGGCGCGGAGCTGGGGGAGGAGTGAGAGCAGCCAGCAGCGGGCAGCTGCTGTTTTTAGGACATTTCCTTCACGGGGCTTTGCTTTCTGTTTTGAGGTTCTGTTCTTCTTCAGTCCAGCCCAGGATTTGTTTTCCCATTACTGATGATGTTCTATGTCATCTATTTGTTTATTCCCCGTGAGCTTGTGCCAGAAGGATTCCTACCTACTCCAAACGTGGGGGAGTATCTGTGTATAAGTGTGTGTGCTCTTTAAGACCATGTGTTGCCGCTCCGCACGCGGCTGGGAGATGATGTGCGTGTCAGCCACGGAGCCCTGCAGGGGGCAGGGCTGCCCGCGGGCCTCTCTGTGTGCAGGGAAGGTACGGAAGCCTCATGAGGCTTTGCCAAGTGTGGCCCAAAGAGGCCTCCTGTTACCAATGAGCAAGGGCGTAGGTATCAGGAGCAAGGGTTCAAGTCCTAGCTCAGCCAGCGTGTGATCTTGGCCAACTTCCTGTACCTCAACAGGTCTCTATTTTCTCATCTACAAAACAAGGATTCTTGCAGCGGGTCCAGTAAGCCTACTGGATGCCCATCTGGTCCATGAAAGCAAGCCCACTGCTCTGGCAAAGACTGACTCTCAGTCTCAAACCCTCCCCCATGCCTTTCATCCCTATTCTCAACCAGCGAGACCCTACTGAGTGCCCCCAGGTCTGAGCTCTGGGCTTCTAACCCTGTCCTAGGTGACTCCTCCCATCCCCCCACCCCAGCTTTCTCCATCCTCCTTTTTGTTATTGTTAATCCTCACCCGAGGATATTTTTCTATTGATTTTTAGGGATTGGAAAGGAGAGAGGGAGGGGGAGAGAGTAAGAGAAAGAGAGAGAGAGAGAGGAACATGGATATGAGAGAGACACACTGATTGGTTGCCTCTTGCATGCACCCTGACGGGGCCAAGGATGGAACCTGCAGCCCAGATATGTGCCCTTGACCAGGAATCGAACCCGAGACCCTTTGGTGCACAGGCCGACACTCTAACGACTGAGCAACACCGGCCAGGGCGTTTCTCCATCCTCTTGATCTCCCACCCAGAGGCGCCCATCCTCTGGAGTCCTGCACATCCTCTGGCAGAACATAGCAGACAGCGGAGCCTGCAGTGTGAGCACAAGTTCGGGTGTGTGAGTCAGAAAGCTTTCACCTATGAATTCTTTCTGCTTCTCTGCCTGTTGCTCAACTTACTATTTACTGCAGGAATCTGGAACTTTCCACTGGCTCGGCTGAGCCGTGAGCGCAGACCTGGGATTATACCAGGCAGAGGCAAGCCTTGGGGACGAAGATGTTGGGACCAGTGCTGGGGAACCCTCACTTCCATCCTTGGACTTTCTACTCCAGGCATCTTCCTGACCACACCCCCCGCCCCACACACACACACACACCTCACCCCTCCTCTAGGGAACTCAGGACAGAAGTCAGTGACCTGAGGGGTCACGTGGGGGAGGAGCCACTGGAACCTGGCAGCCTCAAGACACTCAGGCTTCCTGCATGAACTTGAGGAGTGGGAGACCCGGAGAGTCCCGGAGGTGGAGGAGTGGCGGCGGGCAGCTCAGGTTGTGGCCGCACCCCGGAAGCAGTGTCCAGACCAGCCGGGTCGGTACAGAGCTGGTGTTTCACTTCTGTTTCCCTGACTCCCGCCGGGCATTTCCTGATCTGTCCCAAACTCTGCGTGAGGACACGCAGGCGTTACTTATTGCCCCTTGGAGTCCCATGCATTCCAGGCCCTGGCACTGTCGCTGGGAGCCCCAGCGGTGCAGGCGGACATTGTTCCCAGCCTGTCACTGGGCCAGCAAGCTCTGGACTGGGGGTTTCCCTGGGGTTTGCAGCGCTTTCCACGGTGGTGGCTGGGATGGCTGTATAGTGACTTGGGGCCCAGACCCTAAGCGAGGCCTCATCCCCAGGTGCCACCGATGGTTCTGACCGGGGGGAGTCCCAAGGAGGCGAGCATCGGCCTGTCGGACGGGGCGTCTCGTAGGCAGAGCTTCCGTTGATGGCTTCTTAGGCGACAGTGGAAGGATGAATGTTTTACTTCTTTCTCTCTGTTTCTCAGTGAGGTCTGTAAGCCCCACTTCAACTTGGAAAAGTGACGAAATTCTACATGGGCCAGCAGGCAAATGTAGGAAGGCCAGACCTTAAGGTGGACGTGCTGGGCCGGGGGGACCAGCCACCCCAGGGCCTCGGAATCGGCTGTTCCCACTCGGGTACAGGAGCCCATGCATCGTGACCTCACAGTGTGGAGACCCAGGCTGCTGCTCCTGCCCCCACGGCAAGGGGGCGGGTATCATCCATGTGAGTGTCAAATCAGACACTTCCTGTCACCTCAGGTCGCCACTCTCATGCCCTCCAGCTCCTCGGTGTTCTCGCTGAAGAGGGGCAGAGAGACGCACCCCACTGGGGAGACAGGAAGCAGGCACGGGCACCCTGCCCCTCTGTGCCCCCTGCAACCGGGTGTGGACCCGTTCAGTTCACAGGGAGATGGATGGAGCTCAGATGGGCTCACACAGCCAGTGTCCATCCCCAGCCCCCAGCGTTTCCACCATAAAACCAACATAACGTGGTCTGTTGCCAGTTTCGGACCGGGCGTGGCTGAGTCTTCGTCCTCTGCAGCACCCCTACGGTCCTCTTGGTTCTTGGCTGGTGGACGAGCCGGTGGGAACATCCGAAATTGTGCCACTCCCATGGTGCGTCGGCACGTGTGGCTGGAAGGCCAGGCTCCGCTGAGCCTCCTGGTGGGAGTACTGTGGTGGGCCCTCCACATGGTGGCCTTGGGGTCACTGGGCTGTTGACCCAGGATTGCCTTCCCTGGAGCTGCAGTCCCAGGAGAAACTGCTGGAAGCCAAGCTTTCCACCAAGGCCTCCACCTTCCCTTCCCCACACCCCCTGGGGAGGAGTAACAGGCCTCTCCTGACTCGGGGGGAGGACACAGACACCCCAAGTCACAGTCTCCTTGTAGACAAGCTTGCAGGCATGAGACACTGCACCACCTTTGGAAAAACACTGCCACGGAGCCCGGTCCGTCTGTCTCAGCGCCTTGCAGACATGTAACACGCACGTCAGTAATCGAATGCCTGTCCCTATGACAGCACTAGAGGCACCTTTACACAACGAAGTGCCTGGCCCACAGAGAGCTGTGTGTAAAGTCAGCATCCCCGTCGCCTCGTCTGCAGAGCGGGCCGGTGCATGTGAAGCCTGAGATGATCGTGCGGGAAGCGTGTCGGGAAGCGGCGGGAGAGGAGAGCGGCGCTCACCCGCTCACTCGTACACAAAGCGTGGGCTCTGTCCTCTGCAGGAAGACGATGCGTTTCATGTTGCCCCCCTGTTGCTATGGTATCTGTCACGTTATTTATAACCGCGTCTGTTAGCTGCGTGCATGGACGGGAGACGCTTTCCTGCTCTGGGAAGGAAGTCGGGCAAACAGGAGGCTCCGCGTCCAGCTGGGCAGGCCGGGCCGGGTCCCTGCCAGTCTGTCCCCCTGCCTCCCGAGTTGCCTCTCCAGTTCCCAGCACCCCTCAGAAGTGGTCGTACCTGCATGCTGCACCCCATCCCCTCCCCCACCTCCCGCCCCATAACTGTGTCAGCGCCTGCCTCGCCTGGTCAGGGAGACAGTGGGAGGCGAGGCCGCAGGCGCACGGGCTTCCAGCTGAGATGGTGCTAACCACAGCACCTAGAACCACCTGGACGTTTCGGTGTCTCTGCCTGTGACGGGCTCTCCCCTGCTGTCCCTCCCCGCTCCGTCCTGGGAGTTCAGGTATGAGCGCCTCCTCCTCCGAGCCCCCGCCTGGACCCTTCGAGCAGGGCTATCTGAGGACAGACCCGGCCACAGATGTTGCCAAATGGTGTTGGACCAATGAGTAAGCAGGTTTCAGAACCAGCCACGAAGCCCTCAGCATGCCCTTTGACCTCTCCGAGTCCCTGTGCTCATCTATAAACATGGAAGTCGCTGGCTGGTGTGGCTCAGTGGTTGAGCACCGACCTATAAACCAGGGGGTCACAGTTGGATTCCAGTCAAGGCACATGCCTGGGTTGTGGGCTCCATCCCCAGTATGGGGTGTACAGGAGGCAGCCGATCCATGACTCGCTCTCATCACTGTTGTTTCTATCTCTCCCTTCCTCTCCCTTCCTCTTCCTTCCTCTCCCTTCCTCTCTGAAATAAAATAAAAAAGGAAGTCAACAGAATCTATGATTTTTAATCCTGCCTCAGCAGCCACACAGACTCTATCCAAATGTACTCCTTCAGTGCACGTCTCTTAAACGTCTTCTGTGTGTGAGGTGTCGGGGGTTCTGTGGGCCGAGGGTCCCTGCTCTCATGGAGCTTGCCGGCCAGCCAGGAAGGTGAGCCATGTGCCCGGGCAAGGACCTGGCTCTGGGGCTGTGACCATGACGGTGGGGACCCTGATGGGTGCTTGTGCGGAGTCAGGGCCACGGGACGGGCTCACTGCAATGACTCTGGGCCCGCTCCCCTCGCCGAGCCCAGCCGTGTGCTTGCTGTTTGCTCCTCAGGGGCAGCCACAGTGCTGGGATGCCGTCAAGCCGTGTGGACTGGGAGAGTTTGCAGCATGGGCACCTGTGTATGGTGGGGTCAGAGCTGCGGCCATCCATGACACCAGCACACTTGTCCGTGCAGCAAAAGGGCCTCAGGCCTTATTTCCATGGCTTTGTCATTCTCTGCACAACAATCAAAAAAAAAAAAAAAAAAAAAAAAAGAAGAAGAAGAAGAAGAAAGAAAAGCTCCATCCAGAAAATACATGTCTGTTCTAATTCAGTCTTCTTTGGTTTCTGCTGGAGAAGCCGGATGCCGAGTCTGAGTCCTGATGCTTTTCCTGATGGGAAGTAGATAGTTATTTAGTCTGTTAGTGCCAACACAGGGGGAGCTGCTGAGCTCGCTGCTGTGGGCACCTGTGGCTCCACCCTGCCCGGGGACTCCCGGGGAATGCCCAGAATGCTCCTTTCCACCCAAAGGCCAACCAGAGAGTAGGATCCCTTTGGGGAGCGCCGCCCCTGTGGGTGTTCACACCCCTGCATTTCCACGTTGTCCATGGGAGCGTGCTGGGGAGGGTCACACCAGCATTGGGCATCAGAGCACACAGGAGGGTGCATGGTGGTTTGAGCCCAGCGGGGGGCCTTCCACACCAGGGCACGTCCATGCCGCCGCCGGGCTGTGGATGAGGTGGTGAGGATGCAAGCCAGGGCACGAAGGGTCTGATACAGTCTAGGAAGCAAATAGTCTCAATGTGGCTTAAAGGGTTAGGACTGAATGTCCTCTTCCCGTTCTATGGTCTGGTTTGTCTCACCGGGAGTAGTTTTAGCAACAGTAACCAGCTTTTGGGTGGAAATGTCTTTCAATCGAGTATGTGGTGACGGGTCCTGGAAATGTCGGGTTGCTTGGTGACCTTTACACTCAGTTTGCTCGCTCTGTCAGAGGGAGACAAGGACCTGCAGTGACCTCTTTGCACAATCAGGTAGGGGGTGCCATCGACTGAATGTGTGTGTCCCCCAAATCCATATGTTGAAGCCCTAATCCCCGATGTGATGGCATTTGGAGGTGGGGTGAGATGGACCCGTTGGAGCCCTCTGTGTCCCTCCACCCCGCTCAGCCCGTGTGGCTCAGTGGTGGAGCTTCGACCTATGAACCAGGAGATCATGGTTTGATTTCTGGTCAGAGCACATGCTCGGGATGCGGGCTTGATCCCCAGTAGGGAGCAGTCAGCAGGCAGCCGATCCACAATTCTCTCTCTTCATTGAGGTTTCTACCTTTTCTCTCCCTTCCCCTTGGAAAGCAATAAAAAATATTAAAAAAAAAAAAATGGGTTGACCCTCCCTGCAAAAAGGCAGTGACCCAACCAGAAAGGTTGGTGCTTCCAGAGCTGAGGTGCCCGTGTTGAAAGAGACATTTCCAGTGAAAACCCAAGTGAGTGGGAGGTTGCGCCCTGCGTGGGGTGGGAGAGAGCGAACGCGGGAAACCGCCAGCCAGCCTCGCAGAGCGGCGGGGGCCGGGATGGGGCTCCCGGGCCAGGCTGTGATTTGTTGCATTTTCTTTAAAAGCATCTAATAGTTCAACTCGATTCATTACCGCGCTGATCCCTCCTCGGGAGGCCGCTGGGGATCCAGGAACCAAAGACCCTCCACCCCTGAGGTGTTGGAGAGAGTCATTAATGAAACCCATTTCTCCATAAACTGGGGCCGTCTCTCTCACCCTTCCCATCTCCCTTTACTCCATTTAATAGAGAAATGGAATCTGAGATGAGCTTTTAATTAAAAATCTCATCATAATATACAAAATCCAGGAGATAAGGAAATTAAATATTAAATGTGGACCTTTTTCCTTCTGCCTCCCCCCCCCCTCGCCCCCACATTTCCTGCTGCTTGGCAAGTACCACGTTCATAGAACACCAAGGCGAAGAGGAACTTTGGACAGCAAGGAGGGCAAAGCTGCAGAGGTTCACGTCGGTGGTGAAGGGCCCATGGCCTTGAACTCATGGGTCCAGAACCAGAGCCCGGGATAGACAGGTGGCCTTGCCACTCATTTTCAGGCAAACTCAGCCGGCAGTCACCTGTCACCACGGAGCCCACCCAGCCCTCGGCCCACCCCCCCGGGGCTAGGTGTCCTCGGGAACTTTCTGCTGACCATTTCCATAGGAATTACCACCCACCAGCAACAGCCCGAGCTCTCTGAAGACAAGAGCTGGCTCTCCTCGCCCTCCCTTCCCAGCTCCCGGCACATCTCACAGTAGGCTTTCAACAGGCCTGTGTGGAATGAAAGAATGAATGAATGAATGAATGCAGCATATCTGGGTAGATAAAGAGTGCTGGCAAACTTGTCCTGCGCAAGGCCAGATGGTAACTGTTTTAGGCTGTGGAAGCCATCCACGGTCGCTGCCACAGCCACGCAACTCTGCCTGGATCACATGTGTCACATGGGTGTGGCTGGGCTCCCCCAGCACAGTTTACAAAACAGGCTGTGGGTTGGAATTGGTCCAGGGGCTACGGTTTACCAACCACCCGCCCCGCTCCGGCCTAAATAATTACCTTTTTAATTCGGACAAATGCTCAAGTTTGGTTATTTGTTTTCTGTGCTGTTCACAGTGCCCACCAGCCACTTTGCTGAGTGCTGTCGGGTCTGCAAAGATTACGGTTGGAGGGTTCATTTATTTTCTTCTCCTTAAGAGGAGGAGGTGGCCCGCTACTTCCCGGTTCTTGGCTCAGCCTCTGACACTCCCACCTAAAACACCAACAAAGTGGTGTCACCAACACTGAGGCCTCAGCCTGTTCACCTTCCAGCTCTGACACTCCTGCTGGCTCAGCAAGCAACCCCAGGTCAGGCTCCAGCTCAGAGTTAGCCCAGGCCCAGCCCCCTCACCCGCCCTGTCTCAGGGGGAGTCCAGGGGGTGGTAGTCAGGGAGGGGCTGACAGGCAATGAGAAGCAGGAGGAGAGCACCCAGCACCCTGCAAGCCTCTGCCCCGGCCCTTTCTCTCCTTCCTCCCAGTGTCAGCGGGAGGAGCACCGGCCACCTGGAGACACGCTGATTAGGGGGAAGTGACGGCTGTTCCACAGGGCCCCTCGGCTTCCCTGGGAGAGTGACAGGAAGTGTAACAAGCTTGCAGGTCTCACCTTCCCATCCAACTGTTCCTGACAGATCGGCTTCCCTGTTGGAAAGATTCCGCGGCCAGAAGCCCGGGACAGACACCTCTGCCTTGGGCACAAACAATGTCGGTTGCAATCCTATCTCCTCACCTGACTTGGTCACTTCGCACGGTGTTCATGGGTCCCCTTCAGATCCAGGGTCTTCAGATCCAGACCAGGCAGGTCTGAGAAGTCCTTCCGAAGCCGGGTCTTTCTCTGGGCCCGGCAAGCGGGGTGCCTCCTCATGCACAGCCCTTCCTCCCAGGTGCTTGGCCTCCTTCCAGAATGCACGGCCATTATGAGGAAGGGAGGAGATTAGTTTCAAAACAGTTTCTTTCATGAGGCATCGCAACGTGTTTTAGGGGGTAAGAGCCCATTTGTTGGATGCAAGGACCATCGGTGTTGAAATCTCAGCCCCGAAGCTTCTTAGTGTGTGAGCGTGGGTCTCGCGTCCTCATCTGTGAGTGGCCTGCTGATGTTCCCGCCTCACAAGCTGGCGGAGAAGGAAAGGAATTCATGTAGACTCTGAACAGAGTCTGGGACGTGGTCCATGGTCACTGTTGATGGGAGAGTGACATTTGTCTGGCAAACGTTATTAGGTGCCAGGGCTGCGTGATGGAGGAGGGCAATGGGGGGCAAGGCCTGCGGCCCATGCTTAGAGCTGCTCTCCCCAGAAAGAGAACCCAAGGCCAGGGAGTGGAGGGACGCGTTTCCAGCCTGTCACCGGAGTGAGGCGAAACGTCCCCACCTGTCCCTTTCCGATGACAGCAGACAAGGCCACTGCTGAAAGACAAGGACTTCTATTCACAGAAGCACAAAGGAGCCGGCATATTAACATCTGACTCTGCAGCAGGAGAGGCAAGGGCGCCGAGTGGGCTCAGAGGCAGGCCCAGCCCGGAGGACGCTGGTGGGGCGGGCCAGCAGAGAGCTGCGTCCAGGTCCCCCCGCCGCAGGTGACTGCGGGGTCTGGAGGAAGGACCCAAACGGGGTGACCTCCACGAGGCCGTCATCATTGCTGTGTCTGACGGTCGGTCCCTCACTCACGTTCCTGGGATGTTTCACTTTCGGCTCATTTGTTTGTTTCGGCCTCACCCTGTGCTTGTGTGTCAGTGGACGCTGGTCCTGTTTTTCCCGTCTTGACTGGTGAGCTGACCAGTGACTGGTGAGTTAGCTGACCGGTGACATGACCTGCTTGGTGGCAAAGCGGGGATGGAATCAGGACTCTCCACCCTTCAGGCTAAAGGTCTTTCTCCTATGAATGTGTCCCACCCCCTTTCTGATTGTTCCTGAAGTGCTGTCAGGAGCCAGGCTAGTTCCTGGTCAGCTAGCGAGGGGAGCTCACCATCCGTGCTGAGGAAGCTGGCTGTCAGTCACGCTGCCGCGGCTGTGGCTCTCAGCAGGGGTGCTGTGCCCACAGCGTCCTGCACCCCACCCCTGGGTGCCCAGACTTTGGAATCTGATGTAGCAGGAAGATCTCAAGGAATATATATATTTGGTTAATCCTCACCTGGGGGTAGTTTTTCCATTGCTTTTCAGAGAGACCAGAAAGGGGTGGGGGGGGGGAGAGAAAAAAAGAGAGAGAGAGAGAGAGATCTATTGGTTGCCTCCACAAGTGCCCCCACCCCTGGGAGCAGTTTTCAAGAGTCTCATGTTAATATTGCGTCAGTAGCTCCATTTAATGACCCGCCTGTACCTGCGACTCTTGCCTCGTGGTTGCCTCCAGATGGGCTCAGCCGTGTGGCTTACTGTGGCCGCTGAGATGCTGGAACATTCCGTGCAAAGGCTCCTTCCACCGCCAGCCAGCTTCCCCGGGGACGTGGTGGGCAGGAGAGCTGAGTCATTTTATCCGAGGGCATCCTAGAGTAGGATTCCTTGGGTCATCATTTATATGAAAAATATGTCCTGCTCATCTGAACTTCAAATTTAACTGGGCGTCCTGTATTTTTGTCTGCCAAATCTGGCTACTCTGTCCCCACTGAACAGCCCCCAGGTGACGTGTCAGCTGACTGCAGACACGTGAGTGAGTGCACCTGGCTCGGCTCAGCAGAGCTGCCCTGCAGATCCCAGGCTCCAGAGAAAGCAGAATGTCTGTGGGTTTCAGCCACGGAGTTCTGGGGTGGTTTCTTATGCAGCATTAGCTGACTGATACACCCAGCATATCACCTTAGACAGTGGTCGGCCAACTGCAGCTCGCGAGCCACACGCGGCTCATGAGCCGCAGTTGGCCGACCACTGCCTTAGAAGAAGCTCTCTGTTAATGAGCTGTAATGGCAGGAAGCCGTCAGAAACACCCGCGTGTGTGGAAACGAACCTTGCCTCAAGTACAGCCTTGTGATAACTGTGGCTTTTCTGAGGTCTCTGACTACCCACCGCAGTTTGTGTTAGCATTGCTGGCACAGTGAGGTGTGCAGTGTGTGTGCGCGTATGTGTGTGTGTGAGCTCCCCACCCCCTAATTCTGCGGATTTGGAGAGAGGCTGTCCTTTTAAATGTGTGGTCGCTGTTCGTCTCCAAAGTACCCGTTTGAAGCTGAATGGTCAATGGTTCCAGGAAGCCACCATAACAGAGGTCGATTGTGCTTCAGACGCCTGTGACTTCTAAAACCTGCACCAGAGTGGGCTGGTGATTAACTGTGAGGCTCTGGGAGAGCTTCAGGGAGAACGAAATGCATGCAGACCAGGCCTTCCTTCCTGCCTGCCTGCCCGCCTTCCTTCCTCCCTTCCTTCCTGCCTTCCTTCCTTCCTTCCTGCCTTCCTTCCTTCCTGCCTTCCTGCCTTCCTTACTTCCTGCCTGCCTTCCTTCCTTCCTTCCTTCCTTCCTTCCTTCCTTCCTTCCTTCCTGCCTTCCTGCCTTCCTTCCTGCTTTCCTTCCTTCCTTCCTGCCTGCCTTCCTTCTTGTTTGCCTTTTATTATTATTATTATTCTTAATGTCACAGGAAATGTGAGTGCATTTCCATTGGAATAATTTCCAGTAATACCAACGGATATAGCAAAAGGCAAGGCAGTGCCTCTCATCCTTCTCCTCCCCCCCTCCCCCAGACAGAGCTGACCTCCTGTTGCATGTTCTTCAAGTTCCTTTTCTAAGGCCCAAACACACACACAACTCTGTGTATGCACACACAGGAAATAATAACATAATCGTGGTTGTGAAAATGGCTGTTTTCGCTTAAAATGTCCCCGCCTGACTCTTTTCGGATGAATGGAGAGTTTTCTTGGGCATGCTGAGGGTTGTTTATACTCGTTCCTGTTAATGGGCACTTAGGTGTTTCCACTTTCTATGTTAAAAACAAATGTCCAGTTAACATCCTACAGGGAACACGCTTGGGCCCAAGAATGACGCTTCCCTTGGGATGTTCTCAGGGAAGTAGAGCTCCCGGGCCTGGGGTCCCTTGGAAGTGTTGACAGCTATTGTCACGCATCCTTTCCAGAAGGCTTCACCCGTTTGAAAGTTTCTCCCTCAACACTATGTGCAGCTTCCTACCTCCACCTGTCTCCCCAGTCCAGGATCCGTCTCTCATCTTCCGTCTTTCATCACGGGAGTGAAGAATGAATCTTCACTCATTCTTATTCGAATTTCTTCTGTGATGAGAGGAGGGGAGGATTTTCCCACGGGTCTGTTGGCCGTTTGGTTTTCTTCTGTGGCGTTGCCCTTTCCTGTTGAACGCCTTGGCCTTCTTGCTGATTAAAACAACACTCTTTATGCATTTCTCTGGATGTTGATGAAAATATTTATAATCGTTTATTCCAGTAGTTTTATCACTTTAACTTTATTGCATAATTGATAACCATAAGCTATTTTTTCACTTTTTATTATTTATCATTATTATTTTAATATATTTTATTGATTTCAGAAAGGAAGGGAGAGGGAGAGAGAGAGAGAAACATCAACGATGAGAGAGAGTCATGGATTGGCTGCCTCCTGCACGCCTCACACTGGGGATCGAGCTCGCAAACATGCATGCGCCCTGACTGGGAATTGAACCGTGACCTCCTGGTCTATAGGTTGGCACTCAACCGCTGAGCCATGCCAGCCGGGCTTTTTCCAATTGTTATATAAACTTTTAAATCTAGAACGGTTTTAGATTCACAGAAAAATATTGAAGAAATACAGAGAGTTCTCCAAGACCACATGATGCCCCCTAGTTCTAGCACGTGGCCTTAGTGCAGGACACGGTCACCGTTAAAGCTCCGGTGTGACAGTACCGTGAACTGAAGTCCATCTGCACTCACATTTCCTTGCTTGTTACCGAGCGACCTCTGTCTCTTCTAGGAGCCCCCCCAGATAGCACGTCCCTCTGTCACCACGTCCCCTCGGCCTCCCCTCGGCCACGACAGTTTCTGCTTCTCGATGACTGTGGCAGTTTCGCTGGGGGCGGGGCAGGTACCTTGTAGAATGTCCTTTACCTGGGATCTGATGTTTTCCCATGACGAGACAAGGGTGATGTGTGCACTGCGGGCGGGAGACATTCCAGAAGCAGCAGCATTTTCATCATGCAGTATCAAGAGTCCCTCCTGTCTACACGACCTGTCACTGCCCATGTTAAACTTGATGGCCTTTCTGAAACAGTGTTGGCCATGTGTTTCCACTGACAGCCCACCTTTTCTCCCCCTTCCCATAGTTGAGAAGGGGTCACATGGACAGCCCGCCCACAAGGCGTGGGGTGTGGATATTCTCTACTCCCTAGAGGGCACAGTAGCTACATAGATGCTTTGGAATGTCTCTGCGCTGAAGAACTGTCTGTTGCCCTAGCCGGTTTGGCTCAGGAGATAGAGCATAGGCCTTCAGACTGAAGGGTCCCAGGTTTGATTGCCGTCAAGAGCATGTTACCTCAGTTGTAGGCTCGATCCCCGGCCCCAGTCGGGGGTGCATGAAGGAGGTAATCAATCGATGTGTCTCTCTCACATTGATGTTTCTCTCTCTGTCTCTCCCCCTCCCTTCCACTCTCTCTAGAAATGAATGAAAAAATATCCTTGGGTGAGGATTAAAAAAAGAAGAAGAAGAATTGTCATGTTCTCCTCTACTTTATTTATTTATTCCACTGTTTATTTAGATCAGTTGGATCCATGAGTATTTACTTAATACTTTGGGAATAATCCAATAGTTCTTTACTTGTTTTGCTTGAGTTGTTCCCAC
The DNA here is from genome assembly GCA_026230045.1 of Corynorhinus townsendii. Classification (NCBI taxonomy): domain Eukaryota; kingdom Metazoa; phylum Chordata; class Mammalia; order Chiroptera; family Vespertilionidae; genus Corynorhinus; species Corynorhinus townsendii. The sequence continues at coordinate 54,024,743 of JAPDVU010000010.1, forward strand.
TTTGGCCACTGGGAACAACTATATGTATTTGTATTTCAGAGAGGAAGAGAGAGGGGGGGAGAGAGAGAGAAACATCAATGACGAGAGAGAAGCATTGATCAGCTGCCTCCTGCACGCCCCACACTGGGGATCGAGCCCGCAACCCGGACATGTGACCTGGGAATCGAACTGTGACCTCCTGGTTCATAGGTTGACACTCAACCGCTGAGTCACGCCAACAGGCTGTGACCATTTTTTTTTTTTTTAACACTCCCTTACTTTCGGGCTTTACAAGGCTCGTCTTGTGTATTCTGTGGAAGAGATATCAGAATATATCTCTTCCTCCCAGGAACCCTAGTTTCTTTTCTTAGAGAATGGTGTTAGCAAACAGCCCTGGGTGGGAGGTGTGCTTATTGCCGGGCATTGGTACTGTCAGGCTTTCGCTGGGTGTTAACCACCCTCCTAGGCCTGTAGTGGCAACTGATGGTACCTGGAATTTGAAATTCCCTGAGGACGAATGGCGTTGATACCCCCACCCCCCACCCCCCTTGCTTATTTGTTTGCCTTCTGCACAGCTTCTTTGGTGAGGCATCTCTACAAATCTTTTGTCCATTTAAAAAATCGTGGTAAAACATACGTAACATAAAAGTTACCCTTTAACCATTTTTAAATATACGTTCACATTCTTCTGCGATAACCACCAATACTTGCCTCCAAAATTCTTTCATTTTTCCAAAGTAGAACTCTCCACATTCAACAATAACTGCGGCCTCCAGTACCCACCAGCTTATGCTGGGTCCCCCTCTGTACGCTCCCAGCGTTCTCCAGAACCTCTTACTTAACATGTGTCATAACTGTAAATAAATAAAGACACTTGTAGGTTCATGACGGTCTCCCCCCCTGAGGGCTTGGAGGAGGGCCCAGTGCATCCCGGGCCTGTCCTCCCTGGCACCTCCAGTGACTGGGCCCGACTCTGATTGCCTGCCTTCAACCCCTTCCTGCTCGGAAGACCTGGAGGGAGTTCTCTCTTCCTGAAACACGACCCGCTCAGTGCATTCGGAAACACGTCAGTTTTCAGCACAGGCCGGAGCCGAGAACAGGGCCTCTGATGTGGGTTCGATTGGAAGGTGGTAATGGCCTCATCTCCGGCGGAAGATCGAATATTGGGAGCGCTTGGCAAATCCTGGCTGTTTGACAAGGCCTTACAGAAACGAGAGGCACTCAGGGGACCATTAGCTGGTTTCTAAGCAAAAATGAAAGGGAATAGAGAGTCCGGGAATGGAGACCCTTGAAGGCTCAGAAAAACGGATTGATTCAAGACCCAGATGTGAGAAAATAAAACTGAGAGTCTGTATCTGGATGAGCAAACCCTGCCACGGAGGTCAGATTAGGAATGTGGTCTTCCCACTGAACCCTAACTGAGATGGTACCACGCAATTGAGAGAGAGAGAGAGAGAGAGAGAGAGAGAGAGAGAGAGAGAGAGAGAGGCATGGGGGCGAGGAAGCAAAGGAGAAGGAAGGTATGAAAAATGCGTCCAGGAAAGACCTTTGGGAATGGCTGTTGGCTCATTGAACTGACTGGAAGAGAAAAAGACCAAACATCTGCTAAGTTTTTGTGAGGATTGTCTAACCAATGGTACCACACTTTCAGACGAAAACAAATCCTTGATGAATCGAGGCTTAAAACAGCCCTTGGCTCTCTGACCTTCTGTCAGCAAACAGCAGACACCAAAAAAAATCCAAGGGAAGTTCCTTCCCAGCAAGGCGGTCATGAAAGAAAAGGAGCAAGAAGAAGGCTCCCCGAGGGTAATGCGGGGCCATTGAGGGAGACCGGCCTGCTCTTTCGGCCCAAAGAGCCGGACGAAAGTCTGGGACATCGCCCTCTGCCAGGCAAGGCGGCCTCCCGGCCTGCCCGCGAGATGCCCACATCGCTGCAGGTCAGCAGCTGCTCCGTGCCGGCTCTTCTCTCCTTTTGCGCGTGGGAGATGTTACGGTGGAATTCCTGTCCCTGCCCACCCTGTCCCCGCTGGTCCTCCAATCTCTTTCTCTCTTTCCCGCCTGCAGGTTGGAGGTTAACACCTAGGCTGACCCCGAGAATCATGTGCTAAAAAAAAGCAGTGTGTCCCTTTAGCCTGGGCCCCTGAATGGCCACGCGGAGCAGAGCCCTCTGTGGCCGCACTACACGGCTGTGCCAGAGAGAAATCAGCGCATCATGTGTCAGGATGACCACATTATGGAGTTATTTGTTACAGCCTCTAGAGTTAATTGTCCTGACAAGTACATTGGGTGACTCTCTCGAGCCCCACAGCAACTCAGACCAAAGCAGGCCCGGAGCTCTGCTCACGTGACCCGCGTCTAGCAGGCAGTCTATGGAAAACACGCCTTGTGCTGAATCTGAAAGGACAGTCTCTTCCCCCAAGGCCCGCCCGTGTTCACTGGAACAACGACACGGCCTTGCTTTTCAGCCGACCGATCTTGTCTGGGTTAGCAAGCGTGATGGAGGCTGACCCAGTTCTCCCCCTCTCCCGCGTGGCAGGGTTTTATGAAGGACTGTAAGTACACGATCACCCTCCTCCTTCGTGAGCGCACACAACGTTTCTGGGCTGTTACTGCGTTTGCTGTCCTTGCTCGCCGAGGTACTTTCATGACCGTGGGCACAACTGCCTCGCTCTTGAGAAACACAGGACTCCCTGGGCGCTCCATCTAACGTGTCACAGTGTTTCTAACAGCAATTATTCTTGTGTGTTTTTTTGTTGTTTTTTTGTGAGAGCCTGTCGCCAGCAGGTCCCCTGACGACACTGGGAGGTGCTGGAGGGCTCGGACCCCGGGACTCTGCTTTCTTGTCGTGACAGCAGCTTTTTCCAGGCCTGTGCCCACGGCCGGCTCCCACTCTTTAAGCCCCCTACCCTCGGCCTCCTCGTGCATTTAAAGGCTCCAGAGTTTGAAGGCCTGGGGCTTCTTTGCAGCTGCAGAGAAAAGACACAGACCATCCTGAAATACACTGAACTCCGGGAGCAAGGGCGATGGGCAGCCTTAAGCGGAGGTTACCAGCAGCAGCGATGTTCTAGAAAGCATTTGTTTACTAAGCACGTTCATAGATAATCCATTTTTCCTGCGACAACAGTTTGGGGGTGGAGGGGGGGAGCTGCATTATAACTTGTCCCATCGTCTTTGAGATTCAGGTCTTTTGGGGCACCCTGGGAAGACTCTGCCGCCCCCCTCGCGTCTCTACCCCGTTTCATTTAGATGCCTTTTCCTTTTTTTTTTTTTTTGCTCTGCCATAATAGTCTAAGCTTATTTATATATTTTTAATATTAAGTTTATTGGGGTGACATTGGTTCACAAAACCACACAGATTTCAAGGATACAACCTAATAAAACATCGTCTGCACATTGCATGGTCCGTCTCTTTCCCTTCCCACCACCCTTCCCCCCATCCACCCCCCCCCCCCCGGCCCCTGCCCACCTTACAGGCCATGAACTACAAGGAGGAAGAAGTGTCTCCCGGGAAACTTGATGACAGAAAGATAAAGAGACCTAGCCAAGGACTCAGAACTGGGGACAGGATACAGGCCCACGTCCCACATCCATGCCATTTCTGTTACAACTAAACGCTGTTCCCTCCCACGGGGCTCAGGGCAGCAAGAATGGCCAGGGCTCTGCCTCCTTCTTAAAAGCGCTGTGTCCCTGTGAAGAGTAATCACAGGGGCATTTCTTGCACATTTACTATGCCCTGAGCACTGTGCCCAGAAAATGAGGTACATTATCTGATTTAACTCTTCAGAGGGCTAATTAGCCCAAATTAATACAGAAAGATAGAGAGCTTGCAAGAATTAGTGAGCAGCAGGGCCAGAGCTGTTGTAGGCTTTCCCACCTGCGTCCGTCTCCAGGAATAAAAAGAAATGCATGTTGTTCTTGACAGTGTGTGGCTCCCACGGAAGTCACATGCATTTCTGCGGCATCTGAACTGCAGGCCAGCTCAGGCTGCGGGGACCCGATGACCCAGAGAGGCAGGAGGCCGTGGGGACACGTGTCTGCCCGGACTCCTTCCTGTCCCATGGCCTCGTTTTCCAGAAGGACCGGCCGCGCAGTCTGGCATCCACCCCTGTGGTCGGCCTCCGCTGGCTCATCAAAGCCCCTGAAATGCATCGCAGACGGGTTCCTCTAGGGCAGTGGTCGGCAAACTCATTAGTCAACAGATCCAAATATCAATAGCACAACAATTGAAATTTCTTTTGAGAGCCAAATTTTTTAAACTTAAACTTCTTCTAACGCCACTTCTTCAAAATAGACTCGCCCAGGCCGTGGTATTTTGTGGAAGAGCCACACTCAAGGGGCCAAAGAGCCGCATGTGGCTCGCGAGCTGCAATCTGCCGACCCCGGCTCTAGGGCAGTGGTTCTCAACCTTCCTAATGCCGGGACCCTTTAGTACCATTCCTCCTGTTGTGGTGACCCCCAACCATAAAATTATTTTCATTGTTACTTCATAACTGTAATTTTGCTACTGTTAATGAAGCGTAATGTAAACATCTGTTTTCCAATGGTCTTAGGCTCTACAGCAGCGGTTCTCAACCTGTGGGGTCGCCTAAGACCATCAGAAAACACAGGTATTTACTTTACGATTCATTAACAGTAGCAAAATTACAGTTATGAAGCAGCAACGAAAATAATTTTATGGTTGGGGGTCACCACAACAGGAGGGACGGTACTAAAGGGTCGCGACATTGGAAAGGTTGAGGACCACTGCTCTAGGGCCTAGAGTCTAGGCTGACACAGGAGGGCCACCCGGGACGGAACCGGACACGTGGCCAGTGACAGTGAAGCGCCACTGTTGCAAGTGACCCAGGCCTCCTCTGTTTTCCTCTGTGCCCAGAACAGCGTCCCCTTCATCCGTCGGACACTGTGATCAGATACAGCCCTGATGGGATGAAAGCAGAGGTCACGTGGGACACATCGCGCCTGACGGGCTGGGAGAAAGCGCCTTTGTACCAGGGAAACGGCGGCCGTGGCCAGGGGTTTCTCCTAAAAGGACAGGCCGCTTTGTTCGCGGGCTGCTGACCTCAGCGCTCCGGCGGGAGGGCCCTGCAGACTGTCTGCCTGCGGAGATGTGTGGGCTCCTTTGTTTGCAGAAACAGCCCTGATCCCCGGGAGGCTATTAAAATAGGAACTGTGAACCATTTCCAGGCAATTTTTTTTTTAAAAAAACACACACACAAACATTTTGCCCTAACCGGTTTGGCTCAGTGGATGGAGTGTCGGCCCGTGGACTGAAGGGTCCCGGGTTCGATTCTGGTCAAGGGCATGTCCCTTGGTTGCAGGCACATCCCCAGTAGGAGGTGTGCAGGAGGCAGCTGATGGATGTTTCTCTCTCATCACCGATATTTCTAACTCTCTATCCCTCTCTCTTCCTCTCTGTAAAAGATGAATAAAATATATTTTAAAAGTTTTTATTGATTTCAGAGAGGAAGAGAGAGGGGAAGAGAGAGAGAGAGAGACACATCAATGAGAGGATCATCGATTGGCTGCCTTCTGCATGCTCCCTACCAGGGATGGAGCCGCAACCAGGGCATGTGCCCTGACCGGGAATCGAACGGTGACCTCCTGGTGCATGGGTCGATGCTCAACCCCTGAGCCACACCAGCCGGGCTCCAGGCCATGTTGTGATTGTCCCAAAATATCAGACAAAATGTAAACTGGTCCCCACTCTCCATCTTCTTCCAGTGTCAGATGTCCCGGGAGCACTGAGGGGCCCTGGCTGCTACAGCTCTTGGGGTGCTGATTCTCTTGGTTGTTGTTAATCCTCACCTGGGGATATTTTCCCCATTAATGTTTAGCGAGAGCGGAAGGGAGAAAGGAGGGCAAGAGAGAGAGATGAGAGACAGACATGGATCGGTTGCCTTCAGCATGTGGCTCATCCTGGGTGGGGATCAAACCTGCCACCCAGGTCCGTGCCCTTGACCGGGAATTGAACCTGTGACCCCTCAGGATGCGGGGCGACACTCTAGCCATGAGCCACACTGGACAGGGATGGAGTCTCTTGTAAGGGCTGGCACTCCGGATCACTGTATTCGACTGGCGCTTAGAAGGAGAAACAGCAAAAGGGAATGCTGAGTTCAGGGAACGTGCGGGAAGGAAGGCTGCGGGGCTGGGGCCCACGTTTCTCCGCCATCCGCGGGGACCGGGCCGGACGCGGGGAGATGGCTGGCGAGGCCGAGCGTGAAAGTGTGAGCTGTGCCTGAGCCGGGAAACCAGGCTTCACATGGGTCCAAATGCCAGGCACGTCACGTCTCCACAGGTAACGCGATGACAATCAAGCCAAGTGTTTCCTTTTCCCGGGTCGGTGACAGGACCGTGATTCCTGCGTTCCTTCCGGCAGGGCTTCTGCGCGCCGCCCGCTTTCTCTGCTGTTTCACTAACCACGTACACGTCTCCTGAGCACATGGGTTGCTGCCGTAAAGCTGACTGTTGATGGCTGATAATACCGGTCCCATCAAGCCCACTGAACCTGTATTTGCGTGTGAAGCGCCCCGTTTCCCACCGCCTTGCTATGTCATGAGTGAGCTCAGCCTCGCTATGTTTCGTGAAACAGCGCCCTATTCGCAGGCCTTCCCACCCACATTTCCCTTCCCCATTTGCAATGGGCACATATGAAAAGAGCTGCAGAGATTTTGTTCGGGAATAAGAAGCAAGAGGGCCAGCTGGGTCCCCCGGCGTTGTCTGCTCTTCCCTCCTGTGGGGGACAAAGCGAGAGAGGACGGAGGGGAAGGTCAGCTGTGGGGGGAGGTCCCGGATGCAGAACAGCAACAGACACGCTACATCCCTCCGCCCCTCCCTCCTTCAACCCTACAAAAGAAGTTCTCTTGGAGAAAAAGGAGATAATGAGATCCTAATCATTGTTTTCCAGGGTGAGGGAAGCATCCTCCAGGTGTCACAGGTGTTTGGGGGAAGGGTGATGCGGCCAGGGCCAGGAAGGGCGGAGGTGGTGCTAATTGCTTGGTCCCATGGATTCCCCGGGTCCCAAATGCTTCCTGCTCCTCGCGGGAACATCACAGAGGTCCGCAGGCTGCCCGCCCGCCGCTCAGCGGCTCCGAGACAGGCACAATGACCACTGAGTTTTGTCCTCACAGTACGGGGCCAGCCCGAGCCTCTCTTCTGGGAAGAGGAAGGTGGGGGTTGCAGGCAGTGGGTGAGGAGCGTGCAGCGGGCTGATCCGGAGCTGCAGGGGGCTCTAGCTGGAGCGGGGCGAGCCGGGTCGCCAGGCGGAACCTCAGCGAGGGCCGCTCTCAGATGCGCTCACCCCTCCTGTGTGCCCTTCGCCTGCTTGGGCACTTTGAAGGGAGACAAAGCCTGGGAGGACGCGGGAACAGAGGCTCAGGGACAGCGTGCCCAGCGGAGAGCTGCTCCTGCGGGTTTGCAAGAGGGAGGGCAGGTCCGGGGGGAAGAGGCTTCCCGAGGCTTAAACACTGTCTGAGCATGACCTTCCCACGCTCACTGTCCCCAAAGTCAGAGGGGACTGGGAGCGCCAGCGCAAGGCTGCCCTGCAGGGCCCGTGAGGCTCCTCCTGCCACGGATGGAGGGAGTTCCACCTGCAGTCTCCGCTGAGATTCCTCTCCAAAAGGTAGCATCAACCTGGCCCGCAAGGCTCAGGGGTTGAGCATCGACCTATGAACCAGGAGGTCACAGATCAATTCCCAGTCAGGGCACATGCTGGGTTTCGGGCTCAATCTCCAGTGTGGGGTGTGCAGGGGCCAGCCGATCAATGATTCTCTCTCATCACTAATGTTTCTCTCTCTCTCTCCCTCTCCCTTCCTCTCTGAAATCAATAAAAAAATATCCTATATAATGAAAGGCTAATATGCAAATAGACCAAACAGCAGAATGACCAATCGCTATGACGCACACTGACCACCAGGGGACAGATGCTCAATGCAGAAGCTGCCCCCTGGTGGTCAGTGCACTCCCACAGGGGGATTGCCGCTCAGCCAGAAGCCAGGCTCACGGCTGGCAAGCACAGCAGCGGTGGTGGGAGCCTCTCCCATCTTCACAGCAGCGCTAAGGATGTCCGACGGATGGCTTAGGTCCAGAGTGTGCCTAAGCCATCTGTTAGACATCCCTCGAGGGCTCCTGGACTGCAAGAGCACAGGCCAAGCTGAGGGACGCCCCCACCCCAGAGTGTATGAATTTCATGCACCGGGCCTCTAGTGCAAATATATTATCTCACAGCACTGGAGGGTCAGAGGTCTGATGTGGGTCTCACTGGGAGGAAACCAAGGTGTTGGCAGGGCTGCATTCCTTCCAGGAACTGGAGGGGAGATTCCATTTCCCTGCCGTTCTGGTTTTCAGATCCGCTGTATTCCTTGGCTTGTAGCCACTTCCCTCAATTTCAAAGCCAGCAGCATAACATTCTCTGATCTCTCTGAGATCAGACTGACTCTAACAATCTCTCATGGCCCCCCTCTTCCACTTAAAAGACCTTTCCGATGGCATTGGACTCACCAGATAATCCAGGATAATTTATTTCTTTTACAATACATTGATTAGCAACCTTAATTCTATCGGCAATCTTAATTTCTGCTTTCTGTAAAGCATACCTAGTCACAGATTCTGGGGGATTAGGACACGGGCATCTTCGAGAGGCCACTATTTCACCTCCCATGAGATCCACACCCCAGATCTGAGGCAAGTCAAGTAACCTCCCAGGCCTGTGACCTCATTTGTGGCCACTGACCCCATAAGAGGGATGAGGTCTCCTGCTATCAACTCCCAAGCCCCGCCCTTGAACAGTTTATGGTAACTCCTTGTCTATCAGCGGTATTCTTCCTCAGATTGGAACTTGCATGAGACAGGGAACAGTGCCTCATTTGTTCAGCCCTCAACTCCAAGCACAGAGTGTATCACTCAGCATTTGCTGCATTAACAAATATCCCCCCCTCCACACACCACCACCAATCTCACTGAGTTAACAATGACTGACTGAAAGCTAAAGATTATATTCGGGTCTGTTCCATGTGTTTTCACATTCAAAGGCCCAGATGGTGGTTGAGAATGTATAATCCTTTTATGGGGGTAAAAGGCAAAACATTTTGAGAATAACAACGCATTCTGCCCTAATTAGGATCCGATGGAAACATTCCTTACCAAACAGACGACAAGATGAGCTGCGTCTGTAACAGAGGGAAGCATCGGGAATGACCACACTGCTCCAGTCCGTTACTGCTGCTTTCAGCCTTCCTCACCAGTTGCCAGGATGTCTTATCATTTTATCCCCACATGAAGCACCTCTGTCCTGGAGGAAGGATTAAGTCTGGCTCTTTCTGGCCCTACCATCCACACCTTTCATCTAATTCATTTTCCTTGGAGAATTATTTGGAGGACAAGTCACACTTAAGTGTCACCTTAAAGTTGTGGCATTTAGTATAGGAACATAAATTATTAGGGTGGGAAGTTTGATTAATAGGAATATGCATCGTGCAGACAGTAAGGAGCTGATTTCATTCTTTCAAAAATGTATTTTTATTGATTTTGGAGAGAGGAAGGGCGAGGGAGAGATAGAGACATCAATGATGAGAGAGAATCATTGGTTGGCTGCCTCCTACACCCCCCAACCTCCCCTCCCCGCCAGCCCCCCCCACCTCCTCGGGGATCCAGCCTACAACCCAGGCCTGTGACCGGGAATCAGCCATGATCTCCTGGTTCATGGGTCGCCACTCAACCATGCCTGCTGGGCAAGGAGCTGATTTCCAAAAGCTCTTGCGTCCTGTCTGGCAAACATAAAGCATGCCTGTAGCGCGAGCTCGACTCCACGGTTCCCATCAGCTCAGATCCTTCCCCGTCTCCCCAGGCGGAGCTGCTTTTCCCCTGAGCCAACATCGAGGAGCTGACAGGTAACTGGCCCAAACCGCATTTGCTTCTCACCCTCCACCAGGATGTGAGAGTCAACGATTTGGTAATCCGATTGTCTGCTGCCAACGTCATTCGAAACAATTGCTGATAAAATAGGAAAGAAGACTTCAGCAAATCTGAAAACGGATTAGGCAGAACTCACCGCACCAGGGGCTGATATTCAATATTGTTTCAGAGCTTGGATCAGGCTTCCTATTGCATCTGGGTGAATACCGGGCCATGGGTTTGGGTGGAAGCCAGGTCGCGTCCAGTCTCCCACTATGCACGGCACTGAGATTCCAAGTCGGGAGCTGATTCCTACAGCAACTCCCCCATCTCCACCTCATGGGCACAGCGACTGAAGATCGGAAGTTAAGAGCATTACCTGAACTTAGAGTAACCCTACCGAGGGGCCCACTTACATATGCACACCATCCCTCATGAGCCTCACACGCTCAGAGGTGGATATTACTCTTCTCACGTAACAGATGAAGACTTTGATTCCTGCCAAGGTCACAGAGATCGCGAGGGACAGAGTTAAGATTCAAAGTTGGGGGGTGTGTCCCAGGACCTTGGCCATCTGGTTGGACCACGCTGCCTCTTCACCTGTCCTGGGTGGTGCTAACCACACCTTATCCCCGAGGGCCAACATCTGCTTGGATAGTCCCATTTCGCTTTCTACCCTGATTAGCTTCCTTCTATTCCTGCCACTGTCCACTTCATAAAGGCCGCACAGAGAAAGCGAAATGTAATCGAAACACCAACCGTTCAGACAGCTGTGCATCTGCAAAGCTTGGGACAAATGGAATTTTTAAGTAACATATTGTATTTTATTTGCAAAAACATCTCTGTTAATTTGTGCATTCAACAAACATAGGAGCCATTGGAGGTAGACACACTGGAAGCCTGCTTGCAAAGGTTCCCCCTGGCGGCAGAGATGAGAATGCACTCTACCGCGCAAGGGTGAATGCCTGCGGAGCCCTTATTCCCACTTGAATGAATATTTCCTCAGCCAGCTCAACACGGTGGAGCCAGATTCAGATTCCATAATTGTTAGCCAGCAGGTGTGGAATGAATTCTCGGCTGGAGCCATGAGAGGGCATCGCACTGTCCCTGCACTGTGCAACGGTGAGGAAGGCTCCCATCTGCCATGGCTGCCCTATTGTTGGGGTCACTGGGAGCCCCAGAGTCGCCCTCTAGCTCTGAGTGGGCAAGGGGCGGGTGAGGATGCTCATGGTCCCTCAAGTTCCCTACCTCCACTTCAGCCAGCAGTGTTGAGGTCTTTTGGTATTTTGGGTGGGAAGGAGACAGGGCCAGTAGGATGAAGGGACAAAAGGAGAAGGAGAAGGGAGGGAGGGAGGGAGGAAGAAAGAGGTGAGTTGCTTCTACCCAGGTATTTCTGTTCAACTTAGCACAAAGCCTTTGTAGACAGCGTGAAACCACACGGCGAAATCTCAGAGAACAGTCAGCGAAAGGAGGTGGAATTTAGGGACCCGAGACACATTCCAGATAACGAATGTTCCATGATGAGGGCTCTGCCTATTTTAAGAATTTCTTTGCAATCAAGTACTCCAGAGGAGGAAACAGAGGGGTCACATGCATCATGGGAAAAGCACTTTGTATTAGAAAAATAATGGTGTTGATATCCTTTCAACAGACCTTTAAGTACAATTTGTCCCTTCGCTTAATTAATTGCAGATTGCAGAGAACATATTCTGTGACAAGACTTTTTTCTGTTGACACTGCCATCTAACGAAACATAGATTATTTTAGACCGTTTCAGAAAATGTCTTCTGTGTGTAGATTCTGATGACATAGCTACTAGAACAAGCAGGGATCACCTGGCCAGACTACCCCTTCCCCTCACGGGCCTGCAATCAATCGTGTGTGTCTGTACATGTTAACCTGTAGCTACATTTCAAAGCGACATTATGTAAGAAAAACAGTCGTGTTCAGACATAATGAGACAACATTTAAAAGGGGGGGGGGGCGCGTAGGGATAAAAATAATTCCCCCAATGGAATTATTACAATTGGTCTTCATCAATGATTCATAACAGAATTGGAAAAAAGACATATTCAAAGGGTGTCTACTTGAGTGATTTAATTCAATGAGCTAATGGACTGCTAAGGTAGAAAGACCTTAGAAATAACCTAGCTCAGTCCGTGTTTGTGAAGATGAAGCAGTTAAGCAAGTGACACGTTGAGCGAGTGGAGAAAGCTGGGACTTTGGAATGTCATCTCTCTCACACCCTGGACTCCATCTCCCCATCTGCACACGGGGACTCGGGACAGAGCGACTACCTCCCGCTGCGAGTCCCCTGGCCCCCTCCCTGGTTTAAGTGGGTTGCTCACCCTCCTTCCTTCACAGAGTGCATCGCCATTTGTCATTTCCATATGGATGTGAGCATGTTTGGTTACTTTTCTGTCTCCCCAGGGGAGGGGTGGGGCCAGGGCTCGGTGAGGATGTAGCCATCCTGCTGTAGCTCCCCAGTGCCCCACAGGGTACTCCATGGCGTGCTCCCCACATGGTACTCGATGGATGGCGTGTGCTGAATGGAGAATGGATGACGAAGGCAGATGGTACTCGATGGTGCACTCAATGGAGACATGAATGACTTGCTGAAAGATGGGCTGACCATCATGGAGGAGAGACTGGAACTTTAGTTTCTCGAATACCAGTGACAGTCATAAAAAAAATGTAACACAACCGAAGCTTTTTTTGGCTCACGTAGATTTTAATGTTATTGAAATGGATGCGTTAATTTTTTTACATAATTGGCTCTTTAGACTTGATATGTAACAAACTAGTAAGTTAACACTCTTTTTCACACTCTCAGCTGCTAAACTCTGGAAACTTGATGCTTCTCATGAGCACAGGAAAAGAGAGCCGTGTATTTGAAGGCCCCCTCCACTTCCTTAAACATTCTCTGATCATGTCTCTACATAGTCCTCTAGATCGCAGCTCTAGGCGTGTTTCCCTAAGCACTGAGACTGGTTCTCCACACCCGCTTCCTTGCCCTTTCGTCTGGGAAACTACCCGTCTTAGGGCAGACCAGCCCAGCAGGTGGCTTACGAAGCACATATTAAGATGTACTTTTTAGCTGATTGCATGGAATCACACACTCATGGCCACAGAGCGATGAGTCACTTGTTTATCTAGCCAGCTGGCCTAGGAGAATGATGGAGAGAAGGAAAGAAGGGAGAAAGGAGGAAAGGGAGGGCAGGCACAGTTCCAGCCCCTTGGAGAGGAAGATCTGTCCTCAGAACAAAACTCAGTGATACAGGTGCCCCCATAGGCCCCTTTTTACAAGAAGAGACAGGCACACAGCTGTGAAGTAACTAGCTCAAGGTCCCACAGCTGGAGGGAAGCTGGCTCTGCGGGTTATAATCTTAGCCCCACCCCCCACCCCCACCCCCAGGACAGGGAGCCACCAATCATGAGCCCCTTCTGGCTGAGTCCAGGGAGGGCGCTGTCCACCCTGCCGGTGCTGATCTCCCCCTGGGCTTCCCTGCAGGAGGGATGGAGGGAGCTCGCTGTGTATTGAGCACACAGTCTGGGTCTCGGTGCTGGTAACAGGGTGTAATCCCTGTTTATGTAATAGCTCATTTAATTCTCACGACAACCTTACGTCGTAGGGACCATTTTCCTTCATCAGGCGGATGAGACATCGGAGACACGAAGAGGTTAAGTCCTCAGTCCAAGGAAACAGGGTTTAAAATGGCAGAGCTGGGCTCGGAACCCACACATTCTGTCTCCAGGGCCGCACTCCCAGCCCTGGCGGCCTAGGCTTTGGCTTTGAGAGAGGCGCGCAAAGGCCTAGGGACCAGGTCCAACCCAAGGGTTATCAATCTGGCTCCACAGGAACTTTTGGGGCATGCACTTCCACACTTGGCCACGAGGGGGTGCGTGCGCAATAGCTGTGGTTTTAGGAGCTGCTGGGACCAGGAGGGTTCCCTTCCTGGGGAAGGAAGAGGGGGGGAAGCCGAGAAGGCTTGGGGTTTCCATCCGCCAGATAGTGTGAGGAGGGAACAGATGTGTAGGGAACCTGGGTGCAGACAGGCAGGTGTCTTGAGGAAAATGAGCGACCGGGCTGCAGGGTCTGACGTCATCCATACGTAGGCGTGGGTGGAGTGTGCCATGTGCGCGTGCAGTGGTCTCATTACTGCCTTTAGGTCACTCAGATGTCTGAGCAACAGTGTCTTCCCCTCTCAAACCAGTGGCCTGGGACCCAGCTGAGCTGGGCGGTCCCTTCCAGCTGCATTTCGCAGAACACAGGAGGTTTGGGAAGGCGGGTTGAGTAAATAGAAGAGGACCTCGTACAGCCCGAGGCCCGGCTTGGAGGTTTCCCGGGCCCTACTCCCTGCACGGGTCAGGCCTTTCCACTCACGCTGGAGGTGGGCAGTGCATTCCCGGCGGTAACTGGCAGGGGCCGGGGATCTGAGCGGGCATCCTTGGTGTCTCCCGACAGGGGCATGACTGATTCGCAGGCGAGGCCCAGCCATCTTTGGGTGCTTGTCTCACTTGACAAACTCATTTGTCTCAGGGAGCCGGGAAGCCGTGCTGTGAGGAGACCGCCTTCGGGACAGAAGGACGCAAAGGAGTGTCGCGAGCTTGCTGCGAAACGACTGCCTGACCAGCACAGACCTGGGTGTGGAGGTGAGCAGGCTCTGAGGACATCCCGGAGGCAGGGCGTCTGATGCCCGGCACCGGTGGGTTAAGTGTGGAAGGACCATAAGCAATGCCAGTGGAGGGCGAGGGGGGAGCGTCGGATGCGTTAAATGCAGTCCCCTAGTGCCCAGGATGAACTCAGCGCTTCAGTTTAAACCGTGCAAGGCCCTTGCGAGTCGTAGGTGTTGCCTCTTCCCTGCTCGGAGACTGGAGTTGGAGACCTCCTTGCAGAAAAAGACCATTTTTCTCCAACCCTTCTTTCCCATCTTCAAAAGGACCGGAGCGCTAGAGCCCACAGGATGGCCATCTCCTGAAGGCCAGCAGACTCTGCAGTAAGGCCTGGAGGAGCCCCCCCCCCCCCCCCGAGCCAGCGGCTCAGCAGGTGGGAGGGTGGGGACAATTTCCTGAGCATCTCACAGAGACATTCATCTCTATCCTCCCTGGAGGACCCCACACGGGCACTCACGGCGCTGGGCACCTGCCCTCTTGGAAGGTTCTGCGAGGAGGAGGGCCTGAGGGAAGAGTCAGTACCCTTGCTGGCGGCTTCCTGGTGTGCAGCCCTCCTCCCCAGCTGCTGGTGGGCACCTCTGCCAACTGTTCCGATGCGGGAGGGAGGGACGAGCCAGTCAGGAGTGTCTCAGGCTGCTACCAGGGAGGGTGGGACAGGGAAGGAGGGAGAGGAAGCTGTAGGGTCCCTGGGGCGTGGGGTCCCTCATGGACAGCTGTGGGACTTGGGTAGAGCATCAGGCTAATTCGGGCCTTGGTCTTGTAAGTGGTGATAAATAGTATCTCCCCTACAGGGTGTGGAGAGAACGGAGAACAGTGAGTGCAGAGCCACTGGCATGGTGCCTGGCACCTAGTAAATGCCGAATGAAAATGGCGATCACCCAGTCAGGGCTATCCCTGGGACACAAGGTGACAATGGGAAGGAGAGTGAGAGGCCACGTGGTGAGGGAGCAGCCGGCCTAGGTCCCCATGCTCCTCTCCTGAGGCTCCTCCTTGTCCCAGACACTGCCCTTCTCCAGTCCTCCGTTTGCAAGTGGCTGTTCAGGACGCAAGCCCTAGGGGGTAAGCCCTGCCATGGAGGCACGGAAGCCAGAGGGATGTGCATGCGAAACACTGCCCCACGGTCCTCCCAGCTCCCCCCCCCCCCCCCCGTTCTAGGGCACGACCCAGCATGGGCAACATGTGTCTGGAAGCTCATCTGATGGGGGAACTAGCTGAGGTGGCAGCGGGTCAGGGAGGAGCTGGGACGAGCCACCCACGCTGGGGTCCTGGCAGCCCACTCTGGGCCCCAGGTGATAGACAGAGCCGTCTTCTCCTGGGCCCTTCACTCAGTGTGGGTGGGGGTAGTGGGGGTTGAGGGGGGCGGAGCTACAGCCGAGGGGAAGGGAGGTTCCGGAGACCAGACAAGCGGGGGCGGGGGCGGGGGGAGGGGGGGACCAACAGAGCCCACCAAGCATGTCCGTCGCGCTGGAGGCTGCTTGGGGGACTTCATTATGAGTAGGAGCCAGAGAGGTGCCTCCCCGGGATGCACCGCTGCTTGAGCAGCAGGGCTCCTTCCCCAGCCAGGCGGCCGGGCCCAGAGCCACACAGTTAACTGTCTCATTTGACCTCTTGGACGCTGGGCCCAAAGGAGACCTAGAGAAACTGCTTACGGGGGCTCTGACATGGCACCTGAGGCGGGAGGTCAGTCTAGGGGTGCAGCAGGGGATGGGGGCTTTGAGAGTGGAGACAGTGGGGGCTGGGGGTTGGGACTCAGAATAGCTCAGAGCTCCCTGATTCCCACTCTCAGCATCTGTGGTCGGTTTGCACCCCGCCCACAGCGGGTGGCCTGGGGGAGGAAGGTTCAGCCTGGCCAGGAGAGTGGCATGCCACTGGCTTATCCTTCCCACAAACATCTCAGGTGCCCCCACAGCTGTCCCAGCGCTGGGGGTCTTCCCCCCCAAACGAAACCTAGCCCTGCCCACTAGATGTTGGTGGTCTGATGAAAACAGAATGCCAGCCAGCCTGGGGAGTGAGGGCCGAGCAGCACTGGGCATGGAGGGGGGTGGGAGGGTGGGGGGACACAGCAGGGACAAGCGTTGCAGCGAGTGGGAAGAGGGTTCTCGGAAGGCTGTCCAGGCATGGAGGCCAGGACTTGATGTTGGGGTTTGCGTGGGGGGGGGGGGGGAGGAGGTAGAATAGACTGGAGTCCTTGGCCTGCTGGGGGATTATTCCACAGGCTCAGAAAAATATCTGGAAAATGGCTTTGCGGCGGGGGGGGGGGGGGGGGAAAGGGGGGAAGCAGTGGGGGTTGGGGCGGGGGCGGGGCTGAGGCGGACAGAGGACATAGGCACCCATGTGTACCCAGGGCGCTCTCCCCGCTGGGGGACAGGCACCCGCGACTGCGTCCTCTGCATCCAGGCACAGCAGGCTTCTGCGCAGAGAGAATGATAACTCCGTGGTGACTCTGGATGACAAAGACGCCCTGAAGGGCGTGCGCTGTTATGTAATTAATGGGCCTGGGCACCGAGGGTCCGGGGATAGGCGCTCAGAGCTAGGCGCCTAGGAATGACTGAGCCCGCCGTTTTTCCTTGCCCATAGGAAGGGGCAGCAAAGTGAAATAAGTTAGGCAAGTCCTGGGAGCCTGAGCAGGGAGTCTGCCCGGTGGCCTTTCCCCAGAGCGCGCTGGGGGAGCCCGGCCCGCTCCCCGTCCTCTCTCCCGGCCTGGCCCTTGCCCCGGGGGCGCCGAGCGCATAGCTCTCTCTCCGAGATTGCTCACTGGGTGACCTTGGACCAACCGCTTGACCTCTCTGGGCCTCAGTTTCTGGGTCCGGGCGTCTGGCAAGGCTGTAATAGCAACGTGCAGCGCCCCCAGGGCTGGAGGAGAGGGCGGGGCTGGCGGGAGGAGCCCACGATGCCCCCACCCCGCGGACAGGCTGCGCGGCCACGATGGCCCCACCCCAGCGGCGGCGGCTGAGCTGTGGTCGCGGGGCACTGGGCGCCGGACGCGGGGCGCCGGAACAGCGCGCAGGCGCGGCGGCGCGGGGCGGGGCGGGGCGGGGCGGGGCGGGGCCGGGCGCTCAGCGCGGCGGCTCAGAGCTCGGGTGGCGCGCGGAGTGCGGGTCGCGGCTGAGCCGGGCGCCGGCGGCTGGCGGGGTCGCCTGGGACTGCCTGGGCTTGCCGAGCGCGCCGCCGCCCGCCGCCCGCCGTCCCTAGGGTCCTGCTATCGCGCCGGCCCGCGCCCGCTCTGCCAGCGCTAGGTGCGGGAGCGTGGGTCCACGTCCCAAGGAGCGGCCGCCGGCGCGGGGCACTCGGCGGGCGGCCACCCCCGGGACCGGAGCTGCGCGGCCGGTGCCGCTGCCGCTGGACTGACTGCCCGGCTGGGCTTGGCCGTGTCCGGGGTTCCGCGCCGCTGGGGCGCGGGCGCGGTCGGGGGTTGCGGGGCCGCGGCTGCCCGCCCGCCTCGAGTCCGCGTCCCGGGCCGGGCGGCCGGCGAGCATGGAGGAGAAGTACCTGCCGGAGCTGATGGCCGAGAAGGACTCGCTGGACCCCTCGTTCACGCACGCCCTGCGGCTGGTGAACCAAGGTGAGGGCGCGCGCCCCGGCCCTCAACTGTCGCCCGGGGCCCTGGGGGCCTGGGGAGTGATGGCCAGGGGCCTGGGGCCAGGGGAGGGGAGGGACCGCGCTGGAAATAGCCCTCGGGGAGACCAGAGGGGCCCAGGTAGCCATCTGGGGGCGTTTCGGTGGAACCTGGGAGGATATGGGACACCTGGGGAAAGCCCGTGTGCGAATCTGGGAGACTCGGGAAGGAAGAAGGCTGGGCGTTCTGATGAGACTTGAAGGTAGTCCTTGGGGACTCAGAGGAGACCCGAGGGAAACTTCGGGGTGGGGGACAGGCACATCTGGGGGCTCTGTTGGGGCGGGGGTTGAATGATCTCTTGGGAGAGGAGAGGAGGCAGGGAGCTGGTGTTTGCTTTGCCCGTGGAACTGAAGAAAGAGCTGGAGGAAGATGGAAGATTTGAGGGGCGCAGATGCAGAGAGGTGAAGGGAACAGGTGCTCGGATTGTTGGGAAGTTTGAGGACCTTGGAGGAGGTTTGGGGGCAGACCCCAGGCACCTTAGAAAAGGACCCAGAGATTCTCTCCTCTCCCTGTGTTTCTCCGGAATCTCTGGCAGCCCTGGGGATCCGAGGGGGGAGGGAGGGGGCAGTCTGCCCTCCTTGGGGGTGAGCCAGTCAGGACAACCCTTGAGACCGGCCCTTGGAGGGGGCAGGAGAGAAGAGGCAGGCGCAAGATCTTGCCCCTGGTGGCTCGCCTGCCCTCATTTGGGGAAGAGCTGGGTGACCCTCATGGGTGGCTGGCTCAGGGTCCCGAACATCAGCCAAGGAGTCTTAGCCGCCCATGCCTTTAGCACGGCCCTCGCCAGCTCAGGTGTGGGCAGCCCTGGGAGGTGCAGGGCGGGTGCGGGGGCACATGGAGGCGTGCCTCCCCGGACAGCATCCCGGGCTGGTTCCTCCTCCTGCTTCCCCGTTAAGCTTTTGGGATGGAGGGCAAAGGAAGCCTTCCTTCCCCAAGCAGAGCAGCTCTCTGCCCCTCCTGGGTCTGGGATCCGCATTTCAGGTGGAGAGGGGTGCGGGGGCCACGGGTCGGCTTTTCCTCAGGGTGAAGGCAGGAGCCCTTTCTGGTGGTGGTCAGACCTGTCACCTCCTGGTGGCTCACTCTGCAGCGACAAACCGAGACAGTTCCCGAGAGAAACCCCGTCTGCCGGTCTCCATGCCGGCCTGGCTCCTTCCCTGTTGAAAGTGAAAGACGAGGCAGACATGTTCCGTTTGTATCTGGGGTGTCTGTATTGTAAAGCCGTGACCTCCGCTGTTGGCCGCGGGCAGACCGCCCTCCGAGGGGCTGTGTGCGGACCGATGGCGGTGGCGGCCCAGAGCGCCTCCCTGCCTCCAGGAATCCAGTCCTAGGTGGCCGGTGGGACAGGGAGGTGGTTTGCAGAGCGCTCCCGTGTCCTTTGCATCTCGGGCTCATGATTGCTGAAAGGGGCTTGTGAGGAAGTAGCAGGCGTGCATTCCTCAGCGAGGGGAGGAGCCGAAGTTGGATGCCCACCCTCCCTGCACAGTCGGGTCTGCGCGAGGCTGTACCCCCTGCTCTTCAGGGCGCACCCACGTCTTTGGTTGCCGGCTGGCCGTCATCGCTGTGAAGGGCACGTCCCTGTCCCCTGTCCGTGCTGTGAGATGGGCAGCGTTCGAAGTGCTCTGGACCGTGGGCTCGGGGGGCTTTTCCGAACAGAGAAGCCGACTCCCGGGGATGTCGTGCCCCGCAGAAGGCACAGCGCACGAGTTCAATGAGTTACCCTGCAAGTCAGCTCTTGCCCCGTGCCCTGTTGCCATAGCGCCGTGTGGCTCATCCCCTCACAGCTCCTTTGGTTTCTGTGCTGTTACTAGTGTCACGGCCTCCAGTTCCTTGAAACAGATCCTGGGCAGTGTTGCCAGTCGGTGTATTTTGAAACCAAGCGTGAGACCTCGCTTCTCCGTGGAAAACGCAGTTCTTGCTAGAAGCACATCTCTCACCCGAAAACAGCTGGGCGACGGGAGAAGAGCGCTCCTCGTGCGCGCTCATTACTGATAATTTCGTTTCCGTCAGAAGAAAGGCTTCCCCCTTCAGCCGCAGGCTGCTCTCTCCCCGTGCGAAGGCCTGTCGCTGAAACTCACTGTGCTGTTACGTAACTCCCCGATTGCCAGGGCGTTTCTAAACCTGCCTTAGATCTGAGCTCCCCGGGCTAGGAAGCTTTGGTTTTAAATCCGATGACCATCTCTTGGTATCTGCTGCGAGGTGGGGGGTGGGGGGTGGGGGGGGCGCATTTTAATTCTTAATGAGCTATGTTTCTCTTTGTCTCTCAAGGAAACTTCCCTCAGAGGGCCTTCTGCTCCCCGACCCCCGTCTCGGTGTCCGGCTCCCTCGCACGGTGATGGTGGGTTCACCTCCCCGTGGGGTGGCGGGCACAGTGACCTCTTACGGTGAAGGTCTCCCAAGGCGGTCCCTGGCTGTGTCCGCGTGGCGCCTGGAAGTTTCCAGCGCTCTGCCAGGCACACACTCTCGAGTCCAGTTTTCAGGCTTGCACCCTTGTGGGCCGGCTCTGAAGTCCCCACGTTCCAGGGGAGGGAGCCAGGGCCCGCTCTCACTCTGCGAGCCTATAGGGACCGAGAGGGATGCGACCTGGCTGACCTCGGGCCCCGCTCTTAAGGCCACTGTTCTTGCTGCGCACGCCTCTCCCGAAACGATGGAGCAAAACGCTTTGCCCGCGCTTTGCCCGCGTTCCCTTAAAGCCCTCGCAGGTCGGTTTCATCCGTACGCTGGCTTCCGGCTGACTTACCTGGATTTCCCAAAAAAACACGTTTCTCCCCGGACCTGTCTCCTGGTCTCCTTCGAAGGAGCAAACATTCGGGGCTGGTTTCTCTGGCAGGGTTTTCAGGGCCCAGAGGCTCTTTGGAGAGACAGCCCTCCCGCCGCCACTCCGTCACTTCGGTAGTCAGCGCAGCGTGGTAACGGGGCAGCCTACTAGTAAGGCGCTGTCACTTTTTAAAGAGGGAGGAACGTCGATCCACTCTCTCGCCGAATTCCTTTCCCCCCGAATCCTCGGTAAGTGGAAACTTGAGCTGGGAGGACATCAGAGCGGAGGTTGGCTTTTAGGTGTTTGTTTTATATTTTGTGAATCCTTACCCTTGGATGTTATTCCCCTGATTTTTAGAAGAGAGTCGGAGGGAGGGGGAGAGACAGAGAGAAACATCCATGCGAGAGAGACGCATTGATTGGCTGTCTCCCACACGCGTCCCCAACCAGGGCTGGAGATGGGGTCTGCAACCCAAACATGTGTGCCCTCGACCGGAATCGAACCTGGGACCCTTCAGTCCACAGGCCGATGTTCTGTCCACTGGGCCACACCGGCCAGGGCCAGGCCGGCTTTTAGCCTTTGTCCGGCTGGTGTTTTATGATGGGCCTTTGTCGCCGACTCTCATTTTTATTTTCTCAAGATAACTGGTTCTCCCGCCTGCCCTCCCCCCGCCCCCATACTGAATACTTTTGTCTCTTTCCCAAAAGTAACGGGTAATGTAATGTTTACTTGATGTAAAACCAAATCCAAGAAAAAGGGCTTTGCTGTTTCCCCTCCCCCCGGCCCCCCTCCCCGCCACGCAGGCGCCTGCAGGGTGCATTGACCGTGCCCTTTCTTGCCAGGGAGGCTAATTGGAGATGAAAGTATTGCTCTGGGTTGTGTTCTGGGTTGTGTTTGCTAGGAGGCAAGTGCTGACTCGGACTCCGCGCCATCTCCAGAAATGCCTTACGCATTATAATTTAATCCCGCACTCCGGTCTCGCTTTGGATGGTTTGCAGTACAAGCCAAGTAACCATTAAATAAGATTACGGAACCCTGTATTTTTAATTATCGGATATAATATATGGATTGGCGGCTGGCTCGCTGCCACGTGATGCATAGTGGTCGGTGGCAGGAGACCGTGGAGCAGAGGAGTCGCGAGGAAGGTGGTCTGTGTGCGCCCAGTTGATGGAGCGCTGTGTTGGTCGCTTAGCTTGCACCCGCTTCTCTGATGTTGGGACTCAGTGTGACGTGGGGTGCACGTGAGGGGTGACAGCATGTCCCTTTGCCCCGTGCGCATCTCTGTGCCACAAAACCCGGTTTCATTTTTTGAGGACCCCTTTTGGAAAATGCTTTTGATTTGCCTGAATGTCCTCAGGTGTGTAAAGTACAAGAGAGGAATGAGAATGAAGATTGCAGAATTATATTTAAGTGGGGCTCTTTCATACTATAGTGTGAGCCTCTGCTACATCCAGAGGAGGGCGTGGTGATTTCGTTTTTAATTGTACCTCTTAGGATTTCCTGTTTGTTTGTTTGTTTTTAAATATGTTTTTATTGCTTTCAGAGAGGAAGGGAGAGGGAGAGAGATAGAAACATCAACGATGAGAGAGAATCAGTGATTGGCTGCCTCCTGCAGCCCCACACTGGGGATCGAGCCCGACACCCGGGCATGCGGCTTGATAGGGAATCAAACCGTGACCCCCAGGTTCATAGGTTGACGCTCAGGTTCATAGGCTGACGCTCAACCACCGAGCCTCACTGGCCAGGCTGTTTCTGGCACCTCTTGTCTTCCCCGGGACGGAGCGAGCTGCTGGAGGCAGGGCCTCGCCCTGTGTCTGTCTTTGGCACCTGACATGTGCCTGGTCCTTTCAGCTGAATGTCTTCATTAGCATAAAGGAAGAGGAATCAGTACACTGGGAGTCCAGGCCTCAGGAGGGAGCCTTGCCCCTTTGGAAGGTGGAGCACCTGAGTTGGGGGGGGGGCGGGGGGAGGAGGTCTCTGATTGGCCCCCAGGCACAAGTGCAAGCAGGTCCTACGTGAGATGGAGAGTGAGCCCCGCTGGGGATGGGCCCTTCTCTGGGAGGTACCGAGAAGCGGCTGTCAGGTCTGCTTTGAATCGGAGGTTTATTTCCTTTAATCCTTTCCCGGGGAACGTGAGCCGGTGCACGCTAATGCAATCAGCTCTCCTTCCTTCCTGAAACCCCTAATGAGGGTGCTTAGGGCAGACCAGAACCAGAACTTTGGAGCCCTTGTCACATGCCACGTAAGCCTTCTGACCTGCAGGAGCGGCCTGCCGTCCCGGGTGCCACATGGACACCCAAGACCAGAGGAGCAATGGAGAGAGCAGATCCAGTGCCCACGGCAGCTTGGGCACCACCGGGCCCCAGTGCTCGCTGTCCTCCTCCCCACGGGGAAGTGAGGATGCGTTACGTTTTTTTTTTAACCAGTAAGAAGGAAGTCGAGTGCTCCTTAGCATTGGGGATCAAAATTATAACAGCAGCGGCCAAATCCCGGGCCCTCCGTGCCAGGTGCTTCCTGTAAGGTGTCTATGGTAGAAGCCGGTTAGGAATTTCCATTGAGGATGATGAACTATTTAATACTGTTATTACTTTTAAAGAATCGTTTGCAATGGTTTCCCTTAAATTCAGGCTTGCTTTTTGTCTCAGACCTTAAGTAAGCATTTATGGAGACGACCAGGGAAGCTCACGTCCAGTCCTTCGTCATGTAACACGTGACGCGCCCAGCCTGTATTGTCTTCCGGATGGACTGGGCGCTTTGTGTGTTAAAGATTTTCTATCGATTTTCAGAAAGGGAGAGGGGGAGAGAGAGAGAAACATGGATGTGAAAGCAAATCATCCATCGGCTGCCTCCTGCACACCCCCTACGGGAAATCGAGCCCACAGCCCGGGCATGTGCCCTAGCCAGGAATCCAACCGGCAGCCTTTCGGCGCACAGGAAGATGCCCAGCCAGCTGAGCCTTGGGGACCGGGGTGGGGAGGATGAGTTTTTAAAAGAGGTTCTGGAGGCAGGCTCGCTTCCCCCCCCCCCCTCGCCCCCCCCCCGTGCTCCCCAGCGATGCCTTCCGTCTTGAGTATGTGTTCCAGGCAGGGGTCTGAATTACGTGTGCGTCAGGGGTCATGGAGGAAGTGGGGAAACGTGCTGTATAGGTGGGTGCTCAACCACTGAGCCCCAGCGGCCGGGGAGAAACGCATTCCTGAGGACTCCTCTCGCGTGAATGTCGGTGTAGCCGCGCTCTGATGGGTTTTGCGATGCTCCCCACGGAGGCAGCACCCGAGGCTGCAGTTAACCAACGGGGCTGGCAGAGCCGGGCCCCTGCGCGCACCTGTGAGCGTGTGTGGACACGCAGCGCGTCTCGCCAGGCACAGACCTCCTCCTGCGCCCTGGCAAGCCGTCCCTTTCCGAAGTCTCTCCCCAGTCAGCCCGGGCTGCTGTTTTAAGGGCTTTACAAGGCCTTCCCGGCACACTCCTGGCGTGGTGAAAAGCCGGAGCGTGCCAGAGCACCCTTCCGGGTCTCTCTTGCTGACAGAAATCTCACATCTGGGCTCACGGCTGGTTCAGGCTCCCGGGAGAAATTATAATGGAGGGGAAGGGGCCGTTTTCTCTCCCTTCCTGTTCCCTTGTTCATCTGTCTCAGGACCTTTGTCATGTGCGCGCCGCTCTTCTTGCCACCAGGTGGCGCTGCCCGTAGCGCGGTCGCCCTCTGCCTCAGCCCTGGGCTGCTCCTGAGCCCGAGTACTGATCCATCAACAAGCTGGCGTGGCTCTTGGTGTCCGGGGGCTGCTGCGAAGCTCTCAGATTTCGGATAGTGTCAGAGGCTCGCTCTCTCGGGAGTGTTTGCAGGAAGTGGTGGCTTGTGTTTGCTCTGTAGCCCCCTATTCCTTGAGGGCCTAAGGTGTGCGTGGCTTTCCCCCACTTCCCTTCCTTCAACCCCGGTGACCGCCTGGTGGAGGTGTTTCACTGTGGTCATTCCGCGGAGAAAGAGCTGGAGGCCGGAGGGAGGTATATCTGGTTCAGGGTCACGCAGCCAGCTTCCCGTCTAGGGCTGACTGTGCCCTCAAGGAAAAATGTTCCAAAATCTGGAGCTGAGAGACTCTTTTCAGGGGAAGTGTGAGGACAGCTGGCTGCCGCGACCCGTTTATTCTGCTGGGGAAAGCGGCAGTGTCTGCGTGGCCGGATGCAAGTCGGATGCTCTGATGTGTGTGAGGCGCAGACCAGAGTAGCGGACGCCGGTGTGGGAATTCCCGTGCCCTGCTTCCCACCGTCTGCCCATGCGAGTGGCTTCCCAGTTGCGGGTCGCGGGCTGGCCCAGGGCTGGTGCAGAGTCCCGCCCCGGGGGCGAGGGGGAGCTGAGCGTGACTCCCGTGCCCGGGTGCCTCAGGAGATGGTGACTGGGTCCCCGAGTGTGTTACCCCGTTTTTGTTTTGTTCAGTATGAAGAGTACCGCCGTAAGGAAATTATACCTCCGTGTCCGTCTGTCTGTCTCCGAGACAGGCGCGGACAGAGGGCTCTGTCTGCTTTCTGACACGGTGCCCGCCGTTCAGGACGGACCCATCACTCGCTGCCCCGTGCGCACGTGGCCTGCCGTGACAGGCGTCTCGGACCTTGGCGGCAGGCTGTCCGCTTCCTGCCAGCGCCTCCCTGGGGAACTGGGTGCGTCGCTTTGGTGAACAGGCTCTCTGGGCTCCACGCTCTTCGTCTGTGAAACAGGCGCGAGAGAGTCGTAGGTCCTCAGAAGCTTCCTCTCCTCCTGAGTCCAGCGGACGGGGCTCCCGTTTTCCTTCTCCTGGAGCCCACAACCCACGACACGGAGACGACACTGTGACCTACTTGTTGAAGCATTTTATTATTATTAATTATTATTATTTTTATCGATGTCAAAGAGGAAGGGAGAGCGCGAGAGAGAAACATCAGTGATGAGAGAGAATCATGGACCAGCTGCCTCCTGCTCACCCACACTGGGGATGGAGCCCCCAATCCGGGCACGTGCCCTGACCGGGAATCGAACAGCGGCCTCCTGGTTCACAGGTCGATGCTCAACCCCTGAGCCACGCCGGCCGGGCGAAGCATTTATTTAGGAAACTGGACGTGAACTGTTGGCTCGCCAGGCTTTGTTCGGACGCCGGCTCGCTTCTAACAGAGGGTGAGAGCGGAGGGCGCTCTCAGGCCCGGGAGTCAGCGAGGCGGCGCAGGAGCAGCGGGACGTACCTGTCAGACTTCAGGCTTTGCGGCCGGCCATTGGGGACCTCCCCGTCTGGGAGAAGCCGGAGGGAGAGTTTCCTCTGGCCTTTCCCACGGGAAAAGCGGAGGGCATTCAGTTCTCACTCCATAAAACTCACGGCCCTGGGCGAGGCTCAGAGCGGGGCCGCTGGGCGGGTGGCACTGAGTCCTGGGCACAGGGTGTTCAGCACAGCGAGGAAGCCGCCGCATGCAAAGCCTTTACAGTGCGGCTGTGAGTGCTGCGGAAAGACACGCGGCCAGGGCGGCAGGCCCGGGAGCTCTGCCTCGTCCCAGGAAGAGGGGTGCGTGACTCACGGCGTGGTGGGGAGGTCCCCAGGCTGCCGGCGAGACAGGCCTGGGGGGTGAGGCAGGCTGCTTCCCGGGGTGTCTCCCCGTGTTACCCCGTGGACGCCTGTGCAGACTCCCGGCCGCATCTGGCACGGCGGTGCCAGGAGGGCGCCCCCTCCTCC
Source organism: Corynorhinus townsendii (assembly GCA_026230045.1). Lineage (NCBI taxonomy): Eukaryota > Metazoa > Chordata > Mammalia > Chiroptera > Vespertilionidae > Corynorhinus > Corynorhinus townsendii. Next base: position 54,051,339 of record JAPDVU010000010.1, read on the forward strand.
CTCTGTGTTCCGGGCACTGCAGTCCCTCCTCTCGCCTCCGTCTTCGCACGCCTCCCACTGCAGAAGGTCACCATTTGTTGGGAGTCACTTCTGCCCCTGGAGCCCAGGTTCCTTACAATCAGCAAATCGGACTTCCCCTCGATTCCGTCCCCGATGCTCAGCAGCGCCCGGGGGCGGCCGGGGTCCAGGACGTGTCTGTGGAGTGACCCGTGGGTGGGGCTCAGTTTCTTCCCATGGGTCCGGGCCGTGCAGGCCTCATCCCATGATGCCCTGGTGCAGGGAGATTGCAACGGGGGGGCTTTTCTTTTACTCGAGTTGCCGGCTACTGGTTCTCAGGCAGGTGTGCCAGGCGTGGGCACCCCGACCACAGGGGCACTGGCCGTGGGTCTGGGACTCAGACCAGCGGGAAGCCCCCTCTGCGTGGCAGAGCCTTGGGGCCTGGGCGCGTGCCTTCCCCTCGCCCAGCTCCCGTGCCGTTAGCTTGTCTGAACAGGTGCGATGCCACCTGTACCCGGACTCGTGGGGAAGTTTCAGTGACATGCCCGAGGGGTCTGCCACCAGTCCCCAGGCTGCTGGGCCCCGCCTGCCTTCCCTTCCCGGCTGGACCCCCCTGCCCAGAACGGGGCCCGGCACGCTGAGGGCGCTCAGTGCTTGTTGAATGGATATGTGAGTGTACCTTCTGGCCGTCTGTCTGAACGTAAGTTGAAGGCAGGACTGGATGGACGCCCTGATGGACAAATGGGACCAGAGGGGTGGGCGCAGCCTAGGCCGTTCAGGGCCTGCAGGTGGCTGAGGGGTGTGAACGTACGGAAGGTTCTGGAGCACCACTGCAGGGCGCGGTGCGGGGGGGGGGGGGGGGGTGGGGGGGTGACCTGGTCAGCTGTGCATTTCAGAAAGTTCGTTTGGGGATGCCGAGCGATACAGGGCGATACAGGACGAACAGTTTCAGAACGACGCAGTTTAGAGTTAGTATTTCCGGACGTCTGCTTTCGCTACACGTGCCTTGCCTTGTATTTGAAGCCACGGTCAAGAAGGAGAAGAAAGAGCCCCCTCTCCCTCTCCCTGTCCCCAGGGAGAGTGCGGAATGGAGACAGAAAGGGCACGGGGAGGAGCCCTTGCGGCCACATGGGCCTCGATGGCGTGGGGGAGGGGAGGGAACTCCAGGTGTGTCCTTTTCTCCCCTAAGGGAACGAGCGTCATGAAATCCCCTCGGTGTAAATTACACTTAAAATGTTTGTTTTAAAAGCTTTTTTTTTTTTTTGTAATGCATTTCTTTTCACTAGAAATCTTAAAATGTGCGGCGGCCTGCGATGCTTAAGCAAAGCAGGGGGTGTGGGTTGCGGGAGCCCTGCGCCTGTGGGAATGAGGAGGAAGCGCTCAGGGAACGCGGTGCGATGGTTGGTCACCGCGGGGCTGTCTGCCAAGCGCATTGCTCTGGATAGCTCTTCTTCGCCCCTGGCCACAGGGCGTCCAAATTGATGGGAGTTGGTTCACACTCTCCCGGTGACTTTAAATTTGAACGCTAGGCTTCGTGGCTTCCGTTCTCGCCATCAAGTACACGCCGGAATCGCTGCTTTCTTTGTGAGTGTCTCCGGGTAGTGCTGCAACGTCAGCGGGCGGCGGTTGGTGCCGATTCCACCTTGAAGGCGAATCCTGCTGCCTGGCAGAGGCCCCCCGGCTCCTCCGCAGCTCCTGGGGGTGTTTGCAGATACGGAGGCCACATTCCAGTCGGACCTACGCTTCTTCTTAGTAAAGAACTTTGGCCACAGACTTTTGACACATGAGCTGCAAACAGATGGTTTTTTCCCCCAACTCATTTCATTTCGGGGGAGCGCACCCTTGGAGGCGCTGGGAAAAGAACAAGGAAGCGGATTGTCCCTTGGAGCCCCTCAAGGAAATGCTGCCTGCCATTTGCTGCCCATCGTAGACTTCTAACCTCCAGAATGATAATATAATGCGTGTCCGTGCCGTCGTCTTAGGCCGTTACGTTTGTGGTAAATTGTTACAGTGTCAACAGGAGGCTGTACAACGTCCTTAAATCATTATGAGCTGCTTAATAGTAATAGTTGGAGACTATAGTACCCTTTTAAAAAGTGCATACAGCAACTAAGATCATAAGGAAATAGAAGACTTGAACAACAGTGTGAGCTGAATAGACTTGTCAGACATCGATGGGACATGTTTCCCGAACAACAGCAGGAGCGAAGAAGCTGTACCTTTCTCAAGTGCACGTGAACCTTGTCCATGAAAGATCATGTGCGACTCCATAAAACAGGCCTAATAACTTTTCAAGTATTGAGATCATGCAAAGCATGCTCTCTGACCACAATGAGATTAGAAATCAATAACGAAAAGAAATTTGGGGAATTAATAAATATGTGGAAATGAACAGACTCCTAAATAACCAGTGAGCCAAATAAGAAACCACAAGAAAAATTAGAAAATATTTTGAGGAGAATGAAAATGAAGACACAATATACCAAAATTTATGGGATGCCACTAAAGCAGTACTTAGAGGCAAATTTATAGCTATCAATACCTATGTAAAAAAATGAAGATAAATGCTCTAGCTGGTTTGGCTCAGTGGATAGAGAGTCAGCCTGAGCACTGAAGGGTCCTAGGTTCAATTCTGGTCAAGGGCACATGCCTGGGATGCAAGCTCGATCCCCAGTTAGGGGGTGTGCAGGAGGCAGCCGATCAATGATTCTCTCTCATCATTGATGTTTCTATTTCTCTCTCCCTCTCCCTTCTTCTCTGAAATCAATAAAAAAAATTTTAAAAAAAATGAAGATAAATCACAAATTAGTTACCTATCCTTTCATCTTAAGATACCGGGGAATCTGAAACAAGAAGAATGAAGGAAATTATTCAGTTTAGAATGAAAAATAATGAATAGAATTAAAAAACAGTAGAAAAAAATCAACAACCCAAAAAAGTCGGTTCTTTGAAAACATAAAAATTAACCAAACTTTTGATACATTGACTAAAAGAAGAGAGAGAGAGAGAGAGAGAAGGCTCAAATGACTAAAATCAGGAATGAAAAAGAAGACATTACTGTTGACTTTATGGAAACAAATAGGATTATAAGGAAAAACTATCAACAATTATGTGCCCGTACATTAGATGACCTACATGAGCTGGATAGATCCCTAGAAGGATGCTATCAAATCTGGCTCAAGAGGGAATGGGGAATCTGAATAGAATGGTGACGAGATGATTGAATTGGAAACAAAAACCTGCTCACAAAGAAAAGCCCAGGTCCAAAGGACTTCACCGGTGAGTCCTTCCAAAAACGTACACAGTTATTAATGCTAATTCTTGACAAACTTCCAAAAAATTGAAGAGGGCGACTAGTTCCCAACGCATTCCTGAATAAAAAGTCGGACAAAGACTTCACACAAAATCCACAGACCATCCTCTCATGAATATGAACACAAACGCCCTCAACAAAATACTAGCAAATCAAATCCAGCAACATGCAAAGAGGATTATCCACCAGGATCACATAGGATTTATCCCAGGAAAGAAGGTTGGTTTGGCATCCAAAAATCAATCCGTTATTTAACACACTGTATCAATAGAACGCAGGACAAAAACGCAGTCCTCTCAGTAGACACACAATAAGGGCGTGTGACAGATTCTGACATCCTTTCATGATAACAACACTCAGCAAGCGAGCCACAGAAGGGAGCGTCTCCAACCTGAGCAAGGCCCGTCTGCGAAAAACCCCAGGTGACGTCACAGCTTGGAAGGACTTGCCCCTTAAGAGCAGCAGCAGGCAAATGTGACTGCCTTCACCCCTTGTGATGCCGTGGTGCTGGAGGTTCCTGCAGGCCCGCCGGGCAAGGCACTGAGACGCAAGGCCTCGCCCTCGGAGAGGAAAAGGCACCGTTCGCGCCGTTGGTAGACGCCATGGTCTTCTGTATAGAAAACCACAAGGAATCCACTAGGAATCTGCTGCACCTACTAACCACGTTCAGGGCACCCACGCCCCCTCCCTTCCCTTTTGCAGTTTAATTTAAAGAGACTGTCCTGATGGCAAACAGAGTGTGTGCTCCACTGGGCCAGGGGCTTCAGGGGGCCAGGGGCCGTGTCTGCTTGTAGATCCCTGTGTCACTCACACCCACCCACGTGCCTGATCCGGAGAATTCACTGTGTACACGCTTGGTGTGTGAATGCATGCTACAGGAAAAAGAGAAAGCATTAAAAACACACACACACACACACACACACACAACACAATGGCACGCCTAAAGCAACACGTTGGCGCGAGTCCTTGCTAATGTTTCGGATCGTCTCCGTCGCCATCTAGAACGTTGTGTTTGGGTGTTTAGTTTGAGACTCCCACGCCATTGTTTTCCTCGGTCCTCGGGAAGCTGGGGGCGCCGCTTTCCACGGCGGCGGAACACTCCCTGTTCCGTGTGCCCTCGTGCCCTCAGCTGCGCGTGCGCCACGGACCATCGTTCCCAGGGCCTGGGATGAACAGTCCTGACTCGTCCCACCCGTGTGCTTCCACGCTGCCCCTCGCCGCCCACCGGCCTGACTCTGCCTCCTCACCACTAGCCGGCATCCTCTTCCCAGACCTGCGCTCTCAAAGGAGGCTGTGCAAAAGGCCAATCACCCCCACGATTGCAATGGGGGGCTTTTCTTTGACTCGAGTTGCCGGCTGCTGGTTCTCAGTCAGGTCTCAGCGCGGCTGACGCTTTCTCTCTTCCATCCTGTCCTCAAGGGGAAAGCTGTCTTCCAGGCTGGTACCACGCCTTGCTTCCCTGCCCGTTCTCACCTGCGTCCCCCTCTGGCGCCTGCTGGGCTGTCTCCTCTGACTCATAGCGCTCGGGTTCCTTTCAGCGCTGTGTTTTGTGTTGTTTTCTGTTGCTTTTGGTTTGTTTGTTGGTTTGCTTGTTTTTAAGGCAAATGCCCTTCTCCCTCTGTGTGCTCCGCTCCTTTATAATCTTAGGGATTCAGCGCAGGCACCACCACCCAGAGGAGACCAGGGTGCCCCCCACTCTGGATTTCCCGGGTTGGGGACCCTCTCTGTCCCTCTCTGAGGTCTCCCAGCACTCGGCACACCTTGGTCGTGGTCCTTGTCACCCTGGGTCCCAATCTCCTTCTTACTTAAGTCTCCCCTTTACAGAGTGAGCCCCTGAAGGCGGGGCCCCTGGACCCCCTTGTGCCTGGGGCCCGGCCGGTGTTCGGGACACGTTGACTCACTGGGTGCTGCGGGGGCCTCCATGCGGGCGTGAGTCTGCGGGGCCGTTCGGTCGGTTTCTTTAGGCCCTCAGAGGTGGATGATGGGACGGGGTTCATCCACAGCATAAAGGTTCTTGACCCCCAGGGTCAAGTTCATTTCCGCCAGGAGTGAGCGTGAGCATGCTCTGTGTCCCATTGAGACGAAACCTGTTGGCATCATTTCTGTGGTGGCTGCTGGGGCCGGGGCTATTTTGGGAGATGCTAAGTAGGAAGCATGTATTTGGTGGGCTCTCCGCCCGTCACCCCTCGTGGGGACGTGGTAACGGGACAGAGTGTGCCAGCCTAGAAAACGGGGCGTTTGGTTTTCTGTCTCCCCTTCTGCCGAACCGGTGCCGCTCAGCTGTAATTTGTTTTCCTTGATGTGGGAGCCGGGCCGACAGGGAGCTTCTTTGATGCTCAGCGTGATGACGCCATCGGCGAGCGGCTGGCGGCCAGAATTAATGCCTTCCAGACCTCGGAGAAGCTCTCAGGAGAGCACTTTGGTCTCGTCTCCCAGTGGTTTTCCAAGTTGAAAAAAAAAAAAAAAGGTGTTATAGTGCCGTCACGAATTATGTTAACATGTGAGTTTGGGGTAGCTGGCTGGGCGTGGGCCTTTCCGTGGCTGACGCCGTCCACAGGACGGAGAGAAAAGTGATTAGCCATGGTGTGCGTAGCGTCTGGATTTGCACCCAGAACCTGTAATAGAATTGCAGCGCATCTCACAGGGCTGCCCTGGGAGGCAGGGTGTGGTTGGATTTATGGGCTCAATCCTAGGGAGAGGGGGTGGGAGAGGTGGGTGCTGGGTGACTGGCTTCTGGAAGGAGGTCCTCAGTTGTGATGCCCAGTGTCTGTGCCTTTGACAGTCCCCAATGTACCCATTCTCTTCCTCTCTCTCTTTTCTGTGTGTGTGTGTGTGTGTGTGTGTGTGTGTGTGTGTGTGTGTTGGGAGGGAGGGCCGTGGCTCGGGGCCTGGGAGAAGCGTGCTCTGTGAGCTTCTGATTTCAGCGTCTGGACAGGTTGCCTGACAGGGGATGCCAAGGGCTCCAGGTGAGCTGTGACCTCGGGTGAGCTGTGACCCGGCAGGTTTGTTCCCCAACGCGGCACTCACCTTCCCTGTGGATGAGGGGACGCGCCGCTGTGGATTAGGGCGTGTGTGTGAAGCTCGGCCAGGGAGAGAAGGTTGGTGAGGAGTGTGACGTGCCTGGCAGGTGCCCAGGCGTCCTCCCTCCTTCCTCGCGGCTCCTCCATCGGAACAGGTAGGCGAGGATGCTGTGGCTCCGCAGCGGGCGTGGCTTTGGAGGCGCCGTTCCTGGGGAGGCTCCCTTCTCCCAGGGCTTCTCCAGACCCCGGTTTCTCTCCTCCCTCCACCTCTCCCCGCTCTGTCCACATCCCCTTCCGTGTTGGAAAGGGTCAACACGGGTGTGTTTTCTCTGTGGAAGTGCTGTGTTTACCAACCGAGCCCTCTGGGTGCCTGGCTCCTTTGGAAGGTCCTGATTCTGTTTTACGGACTCTTTCCCCCACATTGAGCGTGTGGCCCAGTGGTCAGACCTGCGTGGAAACATCTTCTCAAACCCGTGGTTGTTATTATTTTAACAATATATACATATATATTATTGGTCTCGGAGAGGAAAGGGGAGGGAGAGAGAGATAAAAACATTAGTGATGAGAGAGGATCCCTGATCGGCTGCCTCCTGCACACCCCTGTCTGGGGATGGAGCCCACAACTGACGGGGAATCGAACCACAACCTCCTGGTTCCTAGGTCGACGCTCAACCACTGAGCCACGCCGGCCGGGCAGGTGATGTCATTAAATATCGGCTGTATGAGAGGCTGTGCCCGAGCCGCACGGAGGAGGGAAGGAGAAGAACGACGATCTTCTGCTCTCAGGACGGACACAGGCATGAAGAAGACATGAAGGAAACGAGGCGGTCGCCCGCGCGAGGCTGCCCGTGTGCAGGTGCGCGTGTGGGAGCCGCCGTGTGGTGGGAATGCCCGCGCTGCCCCTGAGGGCGGACTGAAAGCGTTGAGGGGACCGAAGGGCACCAGGCAGGAAGAGCCCAGCAGAGGCGAGGTCACAGAGCGGGTTCCGGAATGGGGGAGGGGCTCTGGGCGCACAGTGACTGCGAGGGCGAGGCCGCAGCAGCAGGGCCCGCTGGCGTGTCTGTGCCGATCCATGGGCCATGGACAGAAGCCGGAAAAGTAATGGGAAGGGTGCTTGGGACCGGTGTTAGGCTCACAGGACTGTTTTAACACTGTGGGACATGTCACCCAGACAGACAAACGCATGCACTTCTACAACAGATAAATGTATTTCTCGGAAACTGTAGTTTTACATAAAGTGACATATTTCTATGGTGACATACATGTATTTGGTTGATTTGTACACTTGCTAATACTGATGTCTCGTGCACTCAGCTTTTGCCAAGGAGAGACTATTACCATGTTGATCGAAAATGCGAACCTAAGGGGGAAGTGAGGTTTTTAGATCTTTTCGTTGTTATTGCCAGGTTATTGACTAATGGGCTTGACTAGGTGCCCTGCTGGCTTGTAGGCGGGCACGCCTTGCCTTCTGTGGCTGAGCCCTGAGCACATCCTCCTGACTGTGGCTGACCTGCGGCTCAGCCGAGGGGCAGGGCGACCCCTCACACCCAGCTTCCCAGGGAACCCCTGTTGCAGAGGAGTAGCTCGTGCCCCCTCTGTGCTGCTGCTGGCTTCAGCATCCAGAGCTGGGAAAGTGCAGGAGAGGGCAGGTCAGGTTACCGCCGGGCCAGGCATCCTTGTGAGACATTGTGATGGCACGTTGAGGAAGTGGGGCTCCCGCGGCCCCTGACTTCCTAGCTGGTTGGGAGTCAGGCTGTTCCTGGAACCCCAGAGGGAGCCGAGTTCCAGGCGGCTCTGGGCGTCGTGTCTGGACCCCGTGTACCGGGGAGACTCGTGTGGAAGGAGGTCGGGTCGTGATCACTGCTGTGGGCCCCTCGTGTGGGGGTCCTCTCCGTAGCTGATGCTTAAACATCTTCCGAGTGGACGTGGTTGGGTGTTTCCGCCCGCGGAGCCTGGGCTACGGCCAGTGCTGGCCGGTCACCGCGCGTCAGGAGGGTCGCCTCGCCTCTGCGAGTGTTCTTGTGGCTCCGACCAGGCATGATGTCCTGTGCAAAGCCCAGCCCCGCCCGCAGCCGTGGGCGCCCAGCCGCGAGCGGGCGCAGCTGCTATGGTGATGGTCGTGTTGTACCGTCACGATCCTGTTGTAGCTGACAATATACTTAGAGGGCTTCCGGTTTCCTGGGGTGATTCTGTCCACCCCTCCCCAACCCCTTTACGGTGCGTCCCCTCGCTGGGCTGTGGTCCTCAAGAGGCCGCGCCTGGCTTGGTTCCGTTCCCTATGGCATCTCCGGGGACCTGGGCGCGCACTGCACATCGTGATGGTGCCCTGCTCCCGGCACGTGGTGCCGAAGTCCTTGCCTTTCCTCGCTCGCTCTGCCCGCCCTCCGCGCTGTCCTCCGCCTCCTGCTGCCCGAGTCCAAGGCTGTCCTCTGGGTCCTCACAGCACCGCCCTTTAGGGGCGCTTCCTCCCGGTGTTTCCCCGCCACCTGCGCTCCCCAGGCTCCTGATCCCCAGGCTCCTGTCTGACCTCAGCTGACTGCTTGCACGACCTGGCCATGACCTTGGGCGAGCTGAGGTTGACAAAGGTCGGCTGGTAGGATTAATGTTTTTATTGCCCTAGATCCGTGGTCGGCAAACTGCGGCTTGTAAGCCACATGCGGCTCTTTGGGCCCTTGAGTGTGGCTCTTCCACAAAATACCATGGCCTGGGCGAGTCTATTTTGAAGAAGTGGCGTTAGAAGAAGTTTAAGCTTAAAATATTTGGCTCTCGAAAGAAATTTCAATCGTTGTACTGTGGATATTTGGCTCTGCTGACTAATGAGTTTGCCGACCACTGCCCTAGATGTTTGTGTTACAGAGACTGAAGCAGTGTCATGTTTCAAGGTTTCATTGTTTCAGTGTGGTTAGCCCTTTCTCCCCCTCTCCCCCTCCCTGTCACCCCTAGTCCTCCAGTCCGAGCTCTGAGTGCCATGTGGAGGCTTCAGAAGGCCAGGTGTGCCCTCACCAGCCCACACGCCCAGAGGTCTTCTCCTGGCCTGGGCAGCATCTCTCAGGCATGCCTTTCTCTCCCTTCCTGTGGCACCTGGATGGCTGTGTTGAAGGCGTTCAGGGTTCGTAAATGTTTATTTTTTGCATGAATTTGACCATATTACCTTTGACACAGGCATCTCCTCTGTCTTTTTTATAAAAATACTTTTTATTGATTTTGAGAGAGAGAGGGAGGAACAGAGAGAGAGAGAAACATCCATGGGAAACAACATCAGTCAGCTGCCTCCTGCACGCCCCCTACAGGGGATCGAGTGGGCAACCCGGGCACGTGCCCTGACTTGGAATCGAACCGGTGACCTCTTGGTTCCTCGGTCGATGCTCAACTACTGAGCCACGCTGGCCGGGCCATCTCTCCTGTCTTTCACCCAGAGTAGTGGTCGGCAAACTCATTAGTCAACAGAGCGGCAAACCATGGCTCGCGAGCCGCAGTTTGCCAACCACTGACCCAGAGGAGCATAGCACCCTGAAGTCTTCCTTCTTGGGCTGGGAACAGCCCACAGCTGGTGAGGTTCTTGGGCCAGGTCTCTAAATAAGAGAGCCCTCGGAGACGCTGGTGTGTTGTAACGTAAATGTGCCCCAAAGCAGGATTCGCTTATCAACGTCTGCTTAGTGTCAAGCGCAGTGCTCAGTAGGTGTCCTTTATGCATTCAGCCTATTTTCTCAACCATGAAAAGTAAGTGGTATTTTCTCCATTTATAAGCAAGGAAGGCGTGACTTAGGGAATAAATAACATCCAAGGCCAGAAGGCTGGAAATTGACTGTGCTTTTTGGCCTATTCATCTGACTTCGCAAAAAGTAGGTTATTATTCTGCATAACTGGGCCCCGGTCCGCTGATATCCCTGTGGTGACCGAGTGGGAAGCATCCTGTCCCTTTGCGCTAAGTCACAGTGGCGGGATGCCACTTCCTTCCTCTCCTCCAGGCTGCCCTGCGGTCTAGGGTTCGAGTCCTGTGCTCCTAGAGGGATACCTCGTGGCTCTATATATGAATGGCTTCGAGGAGGATGAAAAACCCCATCCTGTCCTGTCCATTGCTCTGGGGATGGGAGACTTAGCGCACACAGCACACTTTCTTTGGGGAGCGCTGGGGGGATGGTACTTGCGAGCTTTTAGTCACCACGGAGCAGTGTCTCCGCACCAGGCTCCTATGGGGTTCCCCCTCTATGAGCGGCTCCTCATCCAGCCGACCACCTTTCCCCAGTGGCCAGAGGTGTGGCACAGCCAGGCCCGACCACAGGGTCCTCGTGGTGAAGCCTTCCCCGGGTCTTGGCCTGCGCATCTCGCCTCTGACCCTGAGCAGACTGGACCGAGTCCTCGGCTAAGGCCGCCATGGCCCGCGCACCACCTCTGCCATCATTCTCCTCCGAATGCCTGCTTTCCTGCTCCGAGTGTCGCCGTCACCAAACCGCCTTCAGTCTCGTCTGGGGAGGAACTCCGCAGCCAGCGTGGCGCCTGGTGCGTGAAAGGCAGTGGATAGGTAGATGAAGGACGGGCATTTGGAAGCCCCGGGGAAAGGCTCATTGTTAAACTCTTCCGTGGTTTGGAATATAATCAGTGCACCTAGATTAGTCATTTGTTCAGTCAGTCCCCTCAAATACATGGAGCATTGGCCGGGAGAGAGAGAGGATGCAGGCCCGGCCAGCATGGCTCAGTGGTCCAGTGTCCACCATGAACCAGGAGGTTGTGGTTCGATTCCCGGTCAGGGCATATGCCTGGCCTGTGGGCTCAATCCCCAGTGAGGGGAGTTGAAGAGGCAGCTGATCACTGATTCTCTCTCATCGATATTTCTCTCTCTCTCTCTCTCCCTTCCTCTCTGAAATCAATAGCTGTATTTTACAATGAAAGAAGCATGAGAGACACCAGTCTCCCTTCAGGCTCACAGTCTGGAGGGGCGAGGGGCAGGGGCACGGGCAGGGACATGCTGAGTGCCGTCCGTGCAGGTCTCATGTGCCCCGTGTCCTCCCCTCGGCCGTCCCGGGGTGACCGTGGGAAGGAACCCTTGTAAGTTGGGGTTAGACCTGGCTCCGCCTGGTTCCGCTCCTCGTGCTTCCTCTTGGAATTGACTTGCTCTTTCCGTTCCTCTTACCCTAACCCAGTGGTTGGCAAACTCATTAGTCAACAGAGCGGCAAACCGCGGCTGCATGTGCCGACCGCTGCCCTAACCCAGTTGCAGGTGAGTGTTGGTGCCTGTCTAGTGGGCCGGCCCCTGAGAGTGGGGGTGCAAGAGGGAGAGAGAGCAGCACGCATTGGAGATTTCAGATGTGGGGGTAGCGTGGGCCTGTTCTGTGTCTGTGTTTTTACGTGGGAGGGTGTCCCTGTGAAGTACATAAAGGACGTAGTAACAGTATTAATAGGTAACATTGGTATCTGCTGGCTGGCAGGCATGGTTCTTACAGTGGGACCGTGGTTCTCGAACGTCTCCCATCTTGAACAGCGCAGTTCTCGACCACGCTGTTCACAGAAAAAAATGTCTCGGTTGTGGAACCAAACTGCGGTTCTCCCGAGTTTGATGGAACTTGTTTGTGCCGACAGTGACCTGCGTATCAAGTAATTTTTATTCCTTTCCACGCATCTGGTTTCCCCCCTGGAAGGGCTGATACCTCGGCATGACAAAAAGTGTCTTATCAGGCAACAACCAAAGGGAAAAAAATCGCTTTTGTTGCTGGCGAGATCGACAGCACCATTTTCAAAGCTAACACGGCCATCCCGAGTGCTGATGTCGCGAAGGGTGTGAGACAAGCAGTGCTCCCAGGCCACCGAGGGGGCGGGGACCCTGCTGCTGACGCGGATGAAGGAAAGCGGGGAGCCAGGGACAGCATCGGGCGGCAGCGGTGAGTGACAACGCGAAGACGCTGCATGCTGACCTGAAAGGCAGCCCTGGCCCGAGTGCTGACGGTGACGCCCTTAAGGCGGCAGGAGCGGCTCAGTGCATGTGATGAAACAGGGTTTGCAGGTTAAACGGCACATTAGACACGTGCTGTGTGTAAGAAAGATAGGAACAGGGAATCAGGTGTGGGTCTGGAACAGATGAAATCAATGTACATGATTTCTGAAGGGAAAAATGATTTGGTTTTTTAACAGATCGCTCCTCCCACAGCTTCCTGGGAGGAATTAAGTTCGAGAACCGAGGCTCCACGGTCTTCGCTTTCTGCTGTAGTTGTGTACCACAGTCCTGCTGGCGGACATCATCATTATCTACATTTTGTCGATAAAGAGCTACAGTGTCAGGGACTAGGTAGCTTAACCCAAATCATGCCGCTTCTACGTGTTGGAGAAGTCATTTAAACCCATGCAGCCCCTTGGCTAAGTCAGCCGTCCTGCTGGTCTACCTCGATGCTCTTAGCACGCCGAAGGCATGCAGCTGAATGTGCGTGTCCCTTTATACCAAGTGCAAGTTGCAACTCTTCCCTGTCCCTTATCTTTTGTTACCATTTCCTCTTTGGGAAGGTCTAAATCTGAGATACAGGATATAGCTGGCAGGCCATCATCTTGGTTATGGCACAGTTTCTACACATCTTACTGTTTACTTTCATTGCATTTTTAAAAATCATTAATTTTTTACTCTAGAAACACATCCAAGTGTCTCAGGCTCATTTTTCCCACTTGCTTTCTCTTGCTGAGTTTTTACCCAGGAGGTTTATTTGGGGTTTTTATCTTACCGAGGTGACTTTGGTAGGGCCATGAATAATATTTTAAAACAGTTGCCTTTTGCCCTGGCTGGCTTGGCTCAGTGGATAGAGCGCTGGCCTATGGACTAAAAGGTCCCGGATTCAATTCCGGCCAAGGGCACATGCCCGGGTTGTGGGTTCAATCCCCAGTAGGGGGTGTGCAGGAGGCAGCCAATCAATGATTCTTATCATTGATGTTTCTATCTCTCCCTCTCCCTTCCTCTCTGAAATCAATAAAAAAATATTTTTTAAAAATATATAAAACAAAAACAAAATATATAAAACAGTTTCCTTTTGAGCGGTCTCCTCCCATGCTAGAGTTCTCGTCCCCCTCATCCTGCCACAAAGTTATGATGAAATAGAAAATATTTGTTACATTTAAAATAGAGTTTACCTTTGTTACTTATGGGGCAGAGCTAAAACTGTTATGCAGTGTCTACATGACCTTTGTTTTTTTAAAAAAATAATATTTTTATTGATTTCAGATAGGAAGGGAGAGGAAGGAAAGATAGAAACATCAATGATGAGAGAGAATCATTGATCAGCTGCCTCCTGCATGCCCCTGCCTCGGGATCAAGCTGGAAACCTGGGCATGTGCTCTGACCGGGAATCAAATTGTGACCTCCTGGTTCATAGGTTGACCTCAACCCCTGAGCCACACCGGCCAGGTGACCTTCAGGGTTTTTAATCCTAAGTCATGATTTCTCATTGGACAACGCTGGGTCTCGCTACTTAACAGGCGAGCCCAGGTCTCACCCAACTCCACAGCCACCACTGCTGCTGAGGTCGGTCAGACTCGGGCCTGACCCCGTGGACAAAGGCTCTCGGGAGGCAGACAGCTCTGAGTGGCTCAGCGGCCGCCAGGCGTCATCGTCCACTGTGAGGTGTCACACGCCCCGGCCAGTGGCAGTGTGGTTGTCGTCCTCTTTCTTTTGTACATAAAGAGCTGAGATGACAAGAAGGATAGTGGGACACGCACTCGGTGCCTCCCACAGCGTCGCCCACGGTCCTTTGTTACGAAGAATAGGAAGGAACCCTGAGTAACCAGCAAACCTTGAATTTGTCAGGATTTGAGGAGTTCCAGGGTGGATGGAAGATTCTAGAAGTAGGTTTTGTAACAGGAAGGAAGGAAGGCACTCTGAAGGGGAAGGGTCTGGAAAGGGAAGCAGAAGTGACCCACCCTCTTCTCTGAAGGCAGTCAGCTCCCAGCCCTGGGCCTCGGCTGGGGTGGGAAGCAGTAGAGAGCTGGGGAAATATTTCCCAGAAGAAATGGAAGATAAAGCTGAGAAAAACCGTAGCAGGTCCAGGTCATTGAACTAGTTCATGGCAAAAACCAACAGGGAACTCAAATCTTACAATTACTACTCCTCCATGTATTTATCCTTTCGTTGAATACTTGCCACGCGCAAGGCAGTATCCCGAGCGTGGGATTGAGCCGTGGTTAAGATGTGCACATGCCCAGCTGCGTGGCTCAGTGGTTGAGCATCGACCTGAGAACCAGGTCACAGTTTGATTCCCAGTCAGGGCAAATGCCTGGGCTGTGGGCTTGATCCCCAGTGTGGGGCGTGCAGGAGGCAGCCGATCAATGATTCTCTCTCATCATTGATGTTTCTCTCTCCCTCTCCCTTCCTGAAATCAATGAATATCCTATCTAATAAAGAGGGAATATGCTAATTGACCCTCACACCGTCGCAAAGATGGAGGCGCCCATAGCCAATAAGGAGGGGATATGCTAATTGACTGCCCCGCCCTCAAAGATGGCGGCACCCACAGCCACAAGCTGGCAGTGACCAGTCCCCTCAGCCTCACCGGGGTGGCGGGTGTGTGGCAAGGCTCCACGCACCTACCTCCAGAGTCCACCAGTCCCCTCGGTCCCCCAGCCACCTTGGGCCACCCAAGGCTCAGGTAATCAGGGCTGGCCGAGGCTTGTGATGCCGGCAGTGGCAGCAGCAGAGATGTGATGGGGCGTCGCCTTCCCCTGATCGGTGGGTTGCCTCCCACCCCTGAGGGCTCCCGGACTGTGAGGGGGAGAGGCCAGGCTGAGGGTCCCCCCCCTCCAGTGCATGAATTTTCATGCACGGGGCCTCTAGCATACATATATTTAAAAGTCCACTTGAAATATCAGTCACGACATAGCTCTTGTTTCAGGCAGAGAATTTTCAAAAACATCCTTTCTAAAAATCATTTCTGGGAAAAATCCAATGTAGCTGGTGAGCAGGAGTCTTGAAAGGGACAAGGACTGGGAAGGGGCCTGAGTTGCATTTGAAGGGACGAGGAATGAATTCAGCAGACGGGGGCTGGAAGTGGATTCGAGGAAAAGAAACAGGAAATTGTGTGTTTTCCCCTCCTTCACAGGGTGTATACCTGTGTTACCCGTTGTCCAAGATGCGGCATGTCAGTCCTGTACTTCCTGTCTCGTAGGAAGGTTGCCATGTGGGGATTTTGTTGTTTTTTCATGGGTGCCGTGTAACAGAGTTTTCTTGTGTCTCATTTTCAGTCTCAGAGTAAAATGACCTTGTGTCCACACAGTTCATTCTGGGGGTTGCCGTGCAGTAATTCTCCCTTTTGCCATCTTCCACCTCTGGCCTGAGATTGAACGTATATCCTGGGAGTCTTTTCACTGAAATTCAGACCAGCACGTCCTACGCTTAAAAAAAAAAAATTCACCTGAGGATATCTTTATTGATTTTAGAGAAAGAGGAACGTTGAGGGAGGGAGGGACGGAGGGAGAGAGAAGCAGAGAAACATCAATGTAAGCAAGAAGCACTGATCGGTTGCCTCCCCTACTCGCCACGAATGGGGATCGAACCCCCCACCTTTCCGTGTGCAGGTCGATGCTCTAGCCCAGTGGTCGGCAAACTCATTAGTCAACAGAGCCAAATATCAACAGCACAACCATTGACATTTCTTTGGAGAGCCAAATTTTTTAAACTTAAACTTCTTCTAACGCCACTTCTTCAAAATAGACTCGCCCAGGCCTTGGTGTTTTGTGTAAGAGCCACACTCAAGGGGCCAAAGAGCCGCATGTGGCTCATGAGCCGCGGTTTGCCGACCATTGCTCTAGCCAACCCAGTTGCCCCGTCAGGGCTGCTCCTGAGCTTTTTGCTTTAATTGCTGACGCGTTTAATTTTGCTTCACTCTTCCGATGCAGGTCATTACAGGGGCCTGTCAAGGGTCTCAAAACCACTTAAAAAAAATCTCATTTTCTGTTCCTGTGCCGCCTGTTTGTGGCACCTTTGTTTATGCAAGTAGTTGAGCCGTCACCCCAATGCGGGACACTAAATCTCCGTCAGGACAGAGCGTGGGCAGTGCCATCCCCGCACTCTGCTCCCTTACTAAGCTGGGCATGTCCCTGCCATAGCCGGGGCCAGGCCTCCAGGCCCCAGCCCGCCTCCCAGCCCTGCGAGGAGGAGCTGCAAGCACGCGCCCCAGGGCCCGTCCCTCCCTCGGTGCCCGCCTCGCTGACTTTTCAGAGCGCCTGAGGCTCTTGCTGCTGCAGCCCCTGGTCACTGCAGACGTTACCGGGGAATCTGTCCCCTGAGCATCCTTCCTGCCCCCAACCTCCTGGCACACCCCCCTGCACTGGGTGCCTTCTCATAGCCACGCCCCTTCCTTCACCTCAGCTCACACACAAGACACACCCACCCTGAAGTTCTCCTGAGCTTTGACCTGGGAGTCCCATGCCTCGTTTACCTTTTGTACTCCTCCATTTGTGTGTGTGTGTGTGTGTGTGTGTGTGTGTGTGAGTGATACAGAGCGTGAGGTTTAGCCTGGCCAGTGTGGCTCAGTGGTTGAGCATCAACCCAGGTACCAGGCGATCAGGGTTCAATTCCCAGTCAGGGCACGTGCCCGTGTTGCAGGCTCCATCCCCAGTGTGGGGTATAGAGGAGGCAGCCGATCAATGATTCTCTCTCATCATTGATGTTTCTATCTCTCTCTCCCTCTCTCTTCCTCTCTGATATCAATAATAATAATTTTTTTAAAAAGCTCAAAGTTTAAGTTTTGTGTTGAGAGCATCCACAGGTGGTCTTTCCTGAGCACAGGGTCCACAGGGTCCGTATCCCCGTATTAGGCGGTAATAGACCCACCGTTTATGGAGCCGTGGTCACCTGCCTCCGAGGCCCGTGTGCTGGTCCGCCCCTTCCGGCCCCTGCTCAGAGCCACGGGGTGCCCGTTAGCGAGCCGTGGCGGGATATTGCAGGCTTCGGTCAGTGGCTGGATGAAAAAATACATGTTTAACCGTCCTCTCTCGCTGCTCACCCGCCTGCCTCGTCACTCGCGGTTTAGTTGTTGGCTATGTTCCAGATCTGTGCTGTCATAGCTTCTAGCCACGTGAAGCTTTTAAATGTCATTCATTAGACTGAACTAGAAGTAGAAGTTCATTTCTTCAGTCAGACACACACACCAGCCACGTTTCACATGCTCAGAAGCCAGATGTGATGGTGTGGGGCGAGCCGGCACGGCCATGGCACACTCAGCCCCAGGGCGCCTTATGCGCCCCGCCAGCTCAGCCAGGTCCAGTGAGCCTGAGAGGGGGCGGTGAAGGATTGGGAAAAGACGGACAAGAGAAGAAAGCTGGGTCTGGGTGGGACGCTGCTCCTGATGGAGAGACAGCGCCACGGCCCACAAGCCGTGTCTTTATTTTACAGCCGATGCCACGAGGCAAAGGAAGGGTGTAATCAAGATGTTTACAACAGTCTCGTGGGTTTCCATCCTCCTCAATTACATGCGCCTGAACTCGATCAAGCCCACATCGCTCAGGCACGTGGGGCCACGTGTTCAGACCACAGGTTCACGCTCACAGCTCCAGCTGTTGGCTATCATGGTGCTGGGAGGGCTCTGCCTTCCACGCTGGGACTTGCACGTGGCCACGAGAGGACTGTGCCCTCTCATCAGTCTGAGGCTTGAACCTGTCCAAACACGGTAGCCGCGCCCCACAGTGGGGACTGCTGTTGTGAGTACACGGGTCCGCCTCCATTGTCCTGGGACGTCCTGCAGGCGGGCCGGGCTGGTTCTGATGCCTTCCATGTCACTGGGAAGGACTCCTAGGGCAGGCATGGCAGTGATGGTGTCCCGGAAACAGAGCACTCCCCAGCTTGTGTGTCCTTCTCGGGAGGGCCCGGAGCCGTGGTCTGTAGGCGCCGTGGGAGTGCCCAGCTTGGGACCACTGCAGGGGGCTCCCCCTCACCCAGCGGACCCCAGCCCTGCTCCGGGGGAGGCGCCTGTGTTTCCGCAGGAGCCCCGAGCCCGGGAGCCGGCCAGGCCACTGAGGCAAAGGTGTCTCTGCACTTGGAAGGGTTCCCACAGTGACCAGGGCCCTGCGCTCACCTCTGCTGCGTGGCCATGGCCTTCCGAGGGGCCCTGCCTCAGGGCCCTTGCCGTGGCCCCGCGGGCACCAGGCGCCCCTGCAGCTGGGAGTGTGTCCTTCCCAAGGACTCGCATGTGCGCTCCTCCTCGGCTCCCTGGGGTAATACAGGTCCCATTGCACAGGTAATACAGGTCCCATGCAGCTGAGTTTCAGAGAACGAGCAGCTCCCCCAAGTGAGCCGTCAGCAAGGGGCGAGTGAGGGCAGAAGGTTCTGGAACCTGCGCCCCGATGTTCAGGCTCTCCGGTTTCACCCAACCACTCCCTCGCACGGGGGCGCTGCCCAGCGGATGCCACTGCAGGACCATCGGGAGTCGCTTCGACTCCTCTCCGGTGGGCTTCCTCATCTGTCCTCCTCTCGCCGACGCTGAGGGTCTGCTCAGTGCGCATCAGCTTCTCTCCAGAGGTGCCGCTGCCCTCACGAATACGCACAAGCACACCGCGTGCAGGGGGTCACAGGCGGGCCGAGGTGTGGCATGAGGTGCGTCACTCATCCCGGGAGGAGGTATCACCGGGCCTGATTGAGAGTCGAGGGCACCCGGAGCCTCCGATCGGCTCATTTCCCCTGTGGGCTGTACATAAGCGCTGGGCTGCCGCTTGTACCCATGTTCTCATTAGTTCCTGTTACTTCCGGCCTCACCGAATCAAGCTCCTCTTAACAGATTATTGTTACTCCATCTCCTCCTGCAGGTGTCAGAACGCTAGACGGCCATGCTTCTCTGGGGTCGGCGGGTTAATACCCAGTTCTGGGGGCGCCCTGAGCAACAGCCGGTGACATGGTGACCGGAGGACGCGTTCGCTTAGGGCTGCGTTTGAGTTTTCCTCCGAGCCGCTTCGTGTGTGTGCGCGTACCAGGGGCCACGGCATCGGCAGGGCTCGGCTGGCCGGGCATTTGCGTGTAACCCGTGCACCACCCTTTCTCTGGCAGCAGCGTAATCAACCATGTGGTTTGTACTTCTCCTCCCTCTGGCATTCACAACGCCGTGTGTGAACGTGATTCGTCTCTGGAATAGCACCCGTTTTCAAGGTGATGCACACTCTCCCTCTGACTAACGTGTTGAGCTGCGTGTATTCCTCGACATGGGGGCTGCCCTGCTCCAAGCAGCTGCCGATCGGTGTGCCTCTTGAGGTCCCCGGGTTATAGTGTCGCCCGTCCTGTGCTTTTCACAGGGAAATCAGAGACGTGGCTCTGCTAACCTATGCGGGTGTCAGGGCATAGCTGCGGTTTTCGGACCTCTGCTAATGACCACCCAGCAGCACCCCACGTCTCAGAGCTCCTCTGACCCACCTCCCCGCCTGGCTCTACCGGGGAACCTCCGGTGTAAGAGAAATGGCTTGCAGAATCGCCGCCAGCACCTGGAGCAGGCCCGGGGGGCCCCCTGGAGCAGAGGAACAGCCGCTCAAGCACCTGCCGTCCCATGGCTGCTAGTGGCAATGGACGGGGGTGGCTTCCACGCTGGGTCACACAAACCCCGGTATCCTTGACCGTTCATCCGGTCCTACTGTGCCTTTCCATGTGCAATGTCATGGACTATTCACTCAACAAATGTAAATGGGTGTGTATTTTAAATGTTTTCACTGGTCTGAGAGAGAGAGGAAAGGGGAGAGAGAAACGTGGGTTGGCTGCCTCCTGCTCGCCCCCTCCTGGAGACGGATGCTCAAGCAGCTGCGCCACAGGGACCAGGGCTCAATCCACCTTGCGAGTGCACGTGGCGTTCCCGGTGCAGAGCTGGGTCCTGGGAGGTGGGGCCGAACAGCTCCGTGTTCTGTGTGGAAGAGCTCCCTGTGACATCTCCGCCAGGAGCGCGCGGCCAGGCCGGGCCGGGTTGGACGGGGCTCTCCGCAGGAGCCTCACGTCTCCAGGCAGCCAGGCCCTTCCTGGAAAACGCTGAGGCCAGGATCTGCGTCTGTCCTGGGGGTGGTAGCTCCCTTTCCTGCAGGCTCTGCCGCCGGCCTTTTCCCGACGGAGCCAGGGGCGGTCCGTCCTTTATGAGACACCCCGAAGTATTTGTGTAGACGTCCTGCTTTCTCCTGAGTTATTTCTCCTTTGGGATGAGCGCTTTCAGTTATTTCAGCTGCTTCTCTTCGTGCTTTTCAACCTTTTCCCGTTATTTCCTCCCTCAGCGCCTTTTTAGACAATTCCCCTCAGTCGTGCATCCGCACTCTCTCATGAAATAGTAATGCTTCAGGTCTGTGGTGCATCCGTGTGTGCTGTGGCCTTGGGTTGGGGGAGGGGCGGGGGGGCACCACCTTTGTTGCTATAACTGTCGGTGAATGTTTGAAACTGGTCTTGGGACACTTCCCTGGATTCCTGGGCCCATTACTAGTCTTAGTGTTCCCGTCCTAGTTTGTTACTCGTTCCTAGAATTGGTCAACAAGCTATTCTGCCTCTTTTTTTTTTTTTTTTTTTAAAAGGATGTTCTTACTGATTTTAAAGAGAGAAGAAGGGAGAAAGAGAGAGAGAGAAGCATTGCTCGGCTGCCTCTTGCGTGTCACCTACTGGGGATCGAGCCCACAGCCCGGGCACGTGCCCTGCCTGGGAACTGAATCGGTGAACTCTCGGTGCACAGGACGGCGCCCGACCAACCGCGCCACACTGGCCAGGGCAGCCTCCTGTGTTTGAGACAAGAGAACAGAAGGGAGTCAGGCATCAGTCTAAGAGGCGTATTGTCAGTTACAGTCAAAGTTTTAGCCAAAGGAACGCTCTTACTTACCCTTTTGTTCTGTCTCGTTTGCCTGTGTGGGGCAGTTCCGTAAAGTAACAGTAATCTGTGTAGTCAGCCTCCAAACAGAGCCATCGGCTGTCAGTCGCTGTGACACTTGGAGCCCACTGGTGTGCGTAGTTGCTGACTGAATACATCATGGTCGAAGGACAAGATGTAAAGAGGCAAATGCTGTCGACTGGCTTCCGTGTGGTTACTTCTCATAAGGTCCTGGGTGATTCTAATGCACAGCGTGGTCCGGACCGGGAAGATCTGCACCTCACCTGTCACATCCCTTTAAGAAAACCCACTGGGCATGGCCCCGAGAGAGAGCGTCAGACTCGTAAGGAGAGGTGACCGAGGAAATGCGATGGAGCGCGAGCTGGTCCGCAGAACTCCTGCTGCTGCCAGTGGGCACAGGCCGTGTCCCCACGTTCAGTGGCCGGATGTGTCCTCAGAAGCTGTGACGATTGAATTCAGTGCAAATGGCGTCCTATCATCGTCTTACCTTTCTAGGGTGGCTAGATCCGAGGGACAACGCAGGTGTTTCCGTTGCAGTTGTGTTTTGTATGGAAACAGTGTTTTTATGCCTCCTTGGCAATTTCCAGGTAGCTTAGGACAGTGGTCGGCAAACTCATTAGTCAGCAGAGCCAAATATCAACAGCACAACGATTGAAATTTCTTTTGAGAGCCAAATTTTTTAAACTTAAACTTCTAATGCCACTTCTTCAAAATAGAGTTGCCCAGGCCGTGGTATTTTGTGGAAGAGCCACACTCAAGGGGCCAAAGAGCCGCATGTGGCTCACGAGCCGCAGTTTGCCGACCACGGACTTACTTTGGGGACATCTTGTACGTTTTTGTACTTTTATTATGAAGCTGCATTTTTCTGGCCATGTGTATTATTCTAGCATCTCTTTTATGGTTTTGTTGACAGGCCTTTTATTATTTATTTATTTATAAATGTTTTTATTGACTTTTAGTGAGAGAGGAAGGGCGAGAGAGAGAGAGAGAGAGAGAGAGAGAGAGAGAGAGAGAAACATCAATGATGAGAGAGAATCGTCCATTGGCTGCCTCCTGCACGCTCCCTACTGGGGATCGACCTGGCAGCCTGGGCCTGTGCCCTGACTGGGAATTGAACCAGTGACCTCTCCGTGCACGGGGCGGCGTCCAACCAGCTGAGCCACACAGGCCAGGGCTGTTGATTGGTGTGTTGAGTAGGTGTGTTCTCTGGGCTCTTTCTGCAATCCTTGGTCATGCTCTTTTCTTTTTGGAATTCTTTTCATAAAAGTGACCCTGTTGGTCATCATCAGATGAAAACTGTGATTTATTATCTTAAGGATTATTTTCCCCCCAAGTACTCTGACGCTCTGTATATAAATAAGGAATGACTGTGGTTATGGAAGGGACGTGAAAATGAAAAGCAGCCGTGGCACCGTTACATCCTTGGGTTTGCTGTGAATGTTCTCACACCCTTCAGGCCTGCGTTACCGGATATCTGATCAATAGCAAATATTCACTCGGCGTGTCAGGAGAGCCAAGTGCCTATGTCACATGGCTGTGGTAGGACAGCGTCGGCACAGCCCTCGAGCTGCCTCGAAGTGTGACGGTGTCCTGTCGGCAGGGTAAACGGGAGACTCTGACTCTCCACACGCAGGAAATGGGCTTCATAATGAGCGCAGCCCGAACAGGACTAATCTCTCCCTTGGATCATTACTTCACCTAATCACAAAACTTGGCTTAATTCGAATCCTTGCAGGGTTCTAATTGGTGACCTCCGGAGCCTGATAATTGCTGAAGATAGCTGGTCCTTTGCTGGATGCTTAACGATGTTCACAATTAAAAGTGAGAAATGTGGTCTAACCCTCGGGCAGCTACAACTAAAAATTAGGTTTTTCTTTTTCCAATCTTTGATTGTTATTCTCAGCCCTACTCCCACTAGTGACAGGCTTCAGTCATTCTTAACTTGAATTAACCTAATGCTCTGTTTTCTTGATTTAATCTGTGGGTTTGCCGAATCTTCACGTGACCAATGTGCTGAGTTGTATTAGGGATCATCCTAGTGGCTGAGCAGCAACCTTAGGGACCAGGAGGTCACAGTTCGATCCCCGGTCAGGGCACAGGCCCAGGTTGTGGGCTCCATCCCCAGTGGGGGGCGTGCAGGAGGCAGCCTATCAGTGATTCTCTCTCATCACTGATGTTTCGGTCTCTCTCTCCCTCTCCCTTCCTCTCTGAAATCAATAAAAATATATTTAAAAAAAAAACACAAAGTTCACTTCTGGGCATCCGTAATAGTCAGACCATCGACTGCTCCCTGGATGGTACATGCATGTGTGTTTACGATGAGCTACTTGGTCCTCGTTACAACACTGACACGCATGTCTCCTGTGCCATGTTTTCCTGTCCATGGAAGGGCATTTGTACGGCCGTGAGCTGTGTGCCTCAGTCTAGTCCGGGCAGGTTTTAGTGGCTTCAGCTCCAGCTCGAATCTAATAGGTGTTCAGTTAGGTTTGGATTGCTGAAATAAAATAGTTCCTAATGAGTGAAGGCATCTGTCATGGTGGAGGTTAAGAAACTTCCTTTCTGACCAGCCGCCCCAGAAACACGTTAGTAACCTGTGCAGTCAGATGGCTGCCGGCTGTGTCTCTCTCCCTCTCTCTCTCTCTCTCTCTCTCTCTCTCTCTCTCTCTCTCTCTCTCTCTCTCGTCTGCGAGCAGTTTGAATCCTCCGGCGGGGCTGCTGTGCCACTTCGGAGTGGAGGGCGAGGAGGTGTTCTCACTCTTCCGGGGCTCCTCATTTCGTTCTGCGCCCCGACTAATTACAAACGGCCTAACCTTCGGCAAGTGTCTGCCGTTTGGATCTTCAGGGGCTGTTTTCCCAAAGTGGGGGTGATGGATCATCGATAGATGAGACGCGAGAGAAGCTTCAGGCCAGGCACGCAGCCCTCTCCTTGGTGAATCAGCGTCAGCACAGTCGCCATAGTAATTACCTGATCACTGCGGCCGCAGTGCAGGCGGGGGCTCCGGCCCCGCTTCCGTTCCTGCAGTACTTCGCCGTGTGGTGTTCCATGTGGCACCCCACGTGGGACTCTCGGATGGAAAGAGGCGTCAGACCTCTTTCTGGAGAACTCCTCCCTCCGCCGAAGGCCGGATGGGCGGCTGCTGCTGTTCTCCCGGTCCTCTTCCCCCATCTCCCTGCTCTGTGCCAGGAGGCCGGTGGGTGCTCAGCACTGGGGCACCCCTTCCTCCACCCACCCTGGGGGGTCACCAGCAGGAGGCCGGTGGGTGCTTAGGACTGGGGCACCCCTTCCTCCACCCACCCTGGAGGGTCACCAGCAGGAGGCCGGAGGGTGCTTAGGACTGGGGCACCCCCTCCTTCCACCCACCCTGGAGGGTCACCAGCAGGAGGCCGGAGGGTGCTCAGGACTGGGGCACCCCCTCCCTCCACCCACCCTGGGGGGGTCACCAGCAGGAGGCCGGTGGGTGCTCAGGACTGGGGCACCCCCTCCCTCCACCCATCCTGGGAGGTCACCAGCAGGAGGCGGGTGGGGGTTGGCAGGACTGGGGCACCCCCTCCCTCCACCCACCCTCGGGGCTCACCAGCAGGAGGCGGGTGGGAGGGGCAGTGAGACCAGGGTGTGCGTTCTTGTTCGCTCGGCTTCCTGCCTGGGAGGCCCGCACACCTCGGCTGCCCCGTCTGTGGAAGGCTATCCCCCTGTCCCGGCCATATAGTCTGTCTGTCTGTCTCTACCTGTCCCCCACTCCTGCTCCTTCATGCTTCATGCCTCGGGCAGCAGCACCTGCGGTCTGTGCCGCCGCTGTTTCGGGCTGTCCGCACCTGTGCACACATTCGGGCCTTTAGACCCGCCTCAGACCACCCAGTGTGGGCAGTGCCTGTGGGGAGACCAGTGTCCTTTCCCATCAGAACATAGTTTCCTGAACTTGTGACGTGGCCGTGCGCTCTCACCGCAGGCTGTGCCCTCGCTCCCGGCCCCCGGCACCGGTGGATTCGGAGAGGCCCTCGGCGTTCGCTGATGAAGACACTGCTGTAGGTGGCGCTGCACGAGGTGCTTCTCGCCCTCCCGTCCTGCGTCTGTAGGGAACCTTCCTGGAAGCAGAGCGGCCAAGACGCAGGGAAACGCCAGCTCCACGCGCTCGATCCCGTGAGCGGATCCAGCAGTGCCAGTGGAAATGGATGCTCTGGGCTCCACAGCTGCTCTTGGAAATGCAGCTCACTGAAGTGCGGAGATGGCGGGGCTGCCTTCAGCAGACGCGTGGATTGCGGTCCCTGTGGTGGGCTGACACGCGGAGTGGCCGTTGCTCAGGAAGCCCTGGCCGGCCGGGCTGAGGCAGGAGCACAGGGGACACTGGAAGCGACTTCATTTCCGGGCTGACCGAAATTTGGTGTCCGTGGTCGGGAAACAGCATTTCAGCCCCCTACATGGTCTAAAACCCAACCGTCCATTCGCTCCCCGTTTCTGAGCTGGGCGGGGGGGCGGGGGGGGCGGGCATTGGGGTAGGAAATTGCATGGTGGCAAATTGGATCTTGTCTGCGGTTGCCTTGCCTCTGGCTGCCCAGGGTGGCTGAGCAGAGGGGGCACACCCACCTGGGGGAGCCCGCGCCTCCCGTTCCCCAGGGAAGGTCAGAGTGGCGGGGGTAGGAATAGGGAACCCCCCGTCAGGGGCTGGCGCACAAGATTTCATGGGCCCTGGGTACAGACCCCCACATTTTGGCATTGCGTCTTATTGGGATTCATGGGAACAGCGAACTGCTCACCATCCCCCGTCAAGTAGAAAAGACGCGATGGCCGCCTGCCCTGGGCCTAAGAAATGGGCGGTTTGGTTTGCCTTTTGTAGCTGGAGGGCACAAAGGCCTTGAGGAAACCCGAGCTGTGGGGAGCTGCTGCGGGGCTCCAAGGCGGGGGCTTGGTGCTTCAGTGCCCCTGCGTGCGTGGGGTGGTAGGCCCTGTGCAGAACCCTACCTGCTTCTTCCTATGACGTCAGGCTTCAGCTTTTTAAAAAAGTAGATCTTAAACAGTGAGATGTATATTTCCACACAGTCCAAAACTTCCTTAAGGCAACAAGGAATTTTATTTAGCAAGGTCTGATTTGCAAAGTAGACTATCAAGAAAGGAAATCAGGTTTGTTTTTTTAAAATATGTCTTTTCATTTTCATTTTCCTCTTTAAAGTCATAGGCATATCTCAAACTTGAATGTAATCTGTGGCAAAATACCTGTTTTCCCCCTTATTTTTTAACCTTGCCTTTATGGCTTTACGTGTTACTTCAAAGGTTAAATGTCAGCTGATGCGAGGAGTAACATTTTGCGATCCGATTTTGGAATTGCACATTAAATTGTGCGTATGTTCCTTCCCAGTTCTCCAGAATCATAAAGTGCTTTGTTATTTGAAAACAGGTAGCGAAATCTATGTTGATAAGCACACGTACATTAAAGTTTCTTTCTTTTTTCCTAGGAAGTTTCAGTGTACCAAATTTTGTTGAATCTTCTAACTATGCTAAAGGTATTTCCAGAAGCTTCCCCACCCTGTTCTTTAAGGGTTTTTATGGAGTTTCCACCACGTGGGCATGACTGCCTGCAGCCGGGTGCACCGAGGATTGAACTCGGCATCTAGCTTTGCTCCTCCTCCAGAGGTGCCAGGCGCCGAAGGTTCAGCCTTCTCGTCACGGGGTTGGCTTTTCTGGCAAACAGACCCCCTTCCTCCAGGGCTCACCTCCCTGCGTGAGCTCAGGGGTGCCTGACGGGGCTTGCTGTGAGGAACAGAAGGCCAGGAAACCCTAAGGGTTGTAGGAGCTCTGTGCCAGGGCCGGGCCTCCAAGACCAAATATATAGGTTTCATTACATCCCACCTGTCGTAGAGTTTCTGCTCTGCGTTGTGAAGGAAACAAGGATCCTAGCACTTGTGAAAATGGGAAGGAAGACCTTGTTCAGCCCTCCCACGGAGGGGGGAGAGCAGGCTCAGTTCTGATACCGCAGGGACAAGCGGGGTGCAGAGCTGATGAGCAGAGTGAGAGGTCCGGGGGTGGGAAGTTACTAAGAGAAGGACATCGAGGTCCCCCCGTGCCCGTCAGTGGTGACTGAAGCCTCCAGCTTCACACATGTTTCCCACGGGCCCAACGGTGCCATGAAAATCCTGTTTCCTGTCCGACAGGACATGAGAGTAACGGTGGGGGAGACTGTAGCGGCATGCTGTACTACAGGCAGACCCACCTGGGGGCAAATGCCACTTTTGCCATTTATTACAGTAAAGTAACTTTTCTGAACTTCCTCTTTGTCATCGCCCGGGAGGATTGAATTGTGTCAGGAATGTGACATTGAGTTCTTAAATATTCCCAGCTCCACAAGCAAAACAGATAAATGTCTGCACCTCTTTGTACAACTTACGCCATCCTTGGCACCATCTCTCTGCTTCAAGGTCCCCTTCTTTGAACTGTCCACCGAGTGGAAATGAGTCAGGAGCCTCTGGCTAGAAATTAATGATATTTATTCAAGGGTTTTAGGGTTTGCAAATCAGAAACACAATTCCAAGAAGTTTGGAGTGCTCCAAAGAAGAAAGAAAAGCTAAGCAATCTCAGGCGTGTACGTTTTTATAGCAAAATGTACATGCCTGAGATTCGGTCCTGCACTCTTTGCTTCTGGATTGGCCCGAGATGACAGTCTTATAGATGCCCGGCGGTCTGGGTGATGACTGTCAAGGGGTCTGGAGATGTGAACATTCTTTCCTGAGTCCTTTTGGGGGATAATCAGAGGTTTATCTATAGGATTTACATGGATGTTTATATGTAGATACGTATGTCTATACATGACTACACTGAGTGGCCAGATTATTATGACCACCTGATGTTTGTAGGCAAATTAGCCGTACACTGCAATGTATGATGGAAGCCGAAGGCCTGTTCGAACATCTTTGCTGTCTGCAGTTACCAAGATAAAACGTCGCCAATTCGCACAGGAACACAAGGATTGGACAGTCAAGCATTGGAAAAAAAGTCATGTGGTCCGATGAGTCACGTTTCCAGTTGCATCATGCAGATGGCAGAGTGAGAATTTCACAGAAACAGCATGAAAGCAAGCACCCCACATGCATGAGTACAACCCTTCAAGCTGGTGGGGGCAGTGTTATGGTTTGGGGCACGTTTTCCTGGCATGATTTGGGCCTTTTAATTCGTGTGGAACAACGTCTGAGTAGCACAACATTCCTAAGTATCGTTGCTGATCCAGTTCATCCTATCATGTTGATGGCGTATCCCCATGGAGATGGCTTCTTCCAACAAGACAACGTGCCATGCCACGGTGCTCGTGTTGTGCAGGAGTGGTTTCCAGAACATGAGGGAGACTTCACCTTGCTTAGGTGGCCCCCACAATCACCAGATCTCAACCCAATGGAGCATTTGTGGGACGAAGTTAAAAGAGCCATCAGGCAGCTGGTTCCACAACCATCCAATCTCACAGAACGGGACAGTGCTATTCCTCAGGCATGGTGTCCGATTCCTCGCATCACCTTTCAGCATCTCGTGGAGTCAATGCCAACAAGAATCGCCGCAGTGTGGAAGGCAAAAGGTGGCCCAACGAAGTAGTGATGGGGTGGTCATAATAACCTGGCCACTCCGTGTATATGTGTATGTGTTCATGCATATTACATCTACAGGCATAACTCTAGAGCTCCCGAGTCACAGTTCTCGGGCTGGTTAAAACAAGGGCGGGGTCATCACCCCGCCCCTCGGTGCGCTTGGTTTTAGTAATTGAGCAGCTTGGCCGTAGTGACTCCCTTGTATTTCTTCACTGTTTTCCTCGGAGCCTGGGTGCCTTGTGGTCAGTCTGTGGAGGAATCGGCCCATGTGCACATCCATTCCACAGTCATCCAAGCACCTACTTGTGTGCCTCTGTCACAGCCAAATGCCATATGCAATAACTCGAGGAAACTATACTGACGTTTTCCAGTATCTGGAGCGTGCACCTAGCAGGTGCGTAGTAGCGGATGTTTGTTGCATGCAGAAACATGTTACCTAAGAGAAGTGTAGGGAGCATGTTGGTCAGCGAAGGCTCCTCTGACAGACCGCCGTGAACCGGTTGGCCTGCCGACAGCTGAAAGCTGCTTCTCACGATCGGGAGGCTGCAAGTCCCAGGCGAACACACCTGCAGGCGTGGTGTCAGGCAGGGGCCCGACCAGGTTCATAGATGGCAGTTTTCTGGCTGGGTCCTCGCAGGGCGTCTGTTTTGTAAGGGCACTAATTTCATTCATGAGGGCTCCACCCTCATGACCTATCACCTCCCAAAGGCCCCGCCTCCAGATCCCATCAAATTGGGGGGTGGAGGGTTAGGACCTCTGTGTATGAATTTGGGGGCAACGGGTGGGGGGGGACACAGTGTCTGCAGCAGAAAGCTCCAGTGCAGCTGTGTGTGAGGTGCTCTGTGAGTGTCAGGGCGGGAGGGAGCGATTCTCCCCCTCCTGCTGCCCCATGAGGAAAGGGCCGGAGGTGCGTGAAGAGTGGCAGCTGACATGGTTGGATCTTGAAGGAGATACTAGTATGTGTGGAACGGAAGTCATGCAGCAAATGACATCGCAGGTAGAGAGAAGAGCGTTAGCAAAGACGGGGGGCCTGTCGTTGATCTTGTCCCTGGTGAGGAGGGAAGATTTGCTTGGGGCGGGGCAACTGACAGAGGTTTTCTGGGGCTTTGAAAGGCACCTGAGGAATCCGTGCTTGAGGGGAGGGGCCTGGGAGAGCCGGGCAGGGTGCCAATGCCCGACCAGGGCTGTCAGCGCTCAGTAACCCGGCCCCGAGAATCCTTCCTGGCTCCTCGCTGCTGTTGGCTCAGCCTTTCTCTCGGGTTCCAGAAGGTCCCCGGGAACTTCTTCTGAGGCCCGTGTGAGTCTGTGAGCTCCCATTAGCGCGGGCAGTTGAGAACCTGCTCGGTAGGGCCGTGGCCTGCGCATTTTTCCCACGGTCCTGGCGGCCAAGTATTGGTGAGATGGAGCCATCTGGTAGTCCGCATTTCGGCAGTTGCCGCAACAGAGCTGCCGAGAACTCCCGGCCCCCGGAGTTCTAAGTCACACGCTTCATGGTTATCTTTTTTCCTCCACAGAAATAGAAAAGTTTCAAAAAGGAGAAGGAAAGGACGAAGAGAAGTACATTGATGTGGTGATTAATAAGAACATGAAGCTGGGACAGAAAGTGTTAATTCCCGTAAAACAGTTCCCTAAGGTAAGACAGTGAGGCCACTGCAGGCGTGTGCGCTTCCTCCCAGGGAGCTGCATTTCTCTTGTGTTTGCTATTTTCCTGGGGGGTCGCCCCCTTAGCGCAGCCCCACCCCCGCCCCCAACACACACCGGCTTTTACGCGCAGTCAACACCGTAGTGACCCTGTCGTTACTGTTGGAGGTATGGAGCCCTAAAAAGTACACTCACGGGGCTCACTGGCGATGTGCCCGGACAGTTTCTGTAACTTCGTTCTACTTCAGTTTCTTTATTTGTAAGAGGAGGGTTGGCTTAAGAATGAAATGAGGGGGTTTGGCACATAAGTGTTCAAAATACTGTTTATTCTAGTTATCCATTCTGCAGAAAAGGTTCTGTTTTTCATTCATTGCAGTTGTTATGTTGTGCTATTAGGTGCTTTCAAGTTAGCGTCTAATGCTAAAATCTTGGTCTTAGATTTGGCCCGAATTGATACTATTTTTACTCCTTTTTCTTTCTTTTGTGAGTCCATGTACACGATTCCTGCACACTTCTGTAGCTCTCAGCAGTGGGTGTCCTTAGATTGCTGAATAATAATCCATTACC
This sequence comes from Corynorhinus townsendii, assembly GCA_026230045.1. Classification (NCBI taxonomy): domain Eukaryota; kingdom Metazoa; phylum Chordata; class Mammalia; order Chiroptera; family Vespertilionidae; genus Corynorhinus; species Corynorhinus townsendii. Next base: position 54,082,241 of record JAPDVU010000010.1, read on the forward strand.
CGAGTATACCACAAGTTGTCCATTTGCGTGGGCAGTTTAGAGTGTGGCTTATTATAAATCAAATTGCACACACGCTTTCCTACAGCTCACATTGTGACCATATGTTTTCATTTATGTTGAGTAAATGCTTAGGCATTTAACTGCTGTGCAGTTGGTTTTACAAGAAATCGCCATTTCCGTCCCCCTCCCCCAAAGTGGCTGTATGTACCGTGTGACATTTCCAGGGACAGTGCACACAATCGTGATTGCTCCAGGTCTTCGACAACTTCTGATGTTATCAATCGCCTCCATTTCAGCCAGTTTGCTGGTGTATTACATAGTGGCATTCCTTGTGGTGGTAATTTGCATTTTCCTGATGAGTAACGATTTTGTGTGCTTTTTCATGTACTTATTGGCTGTTCATTTACCTCCTATTGTGTCTTTTTAGATTTTTGCCCTTTTTCTCAATGGGATGGATGCCTTCTTATCATTGAATTGTAGGAGCTTTTATATATCCTGGACACATATTTGTTAGACATGTGATTTGTGAATACTTGGACCAGTCTATGACTCGTCTACTATTTTCTTCATGGAGTCTTGTGATAAGCAGATGTTTTCAATTTTGATGACGTCTGATGTATCAGGATTTCTTTTCTGATTGTTACCTTTTACCAATGAAGAAATCTTGCCAAGCTCAAGGAAATTTTAAAGTTCTTTGTTAAATATAAAGATAGTCTCCTGTATTTCATTGTAGCTTTTACTTTTAGGTCTATTATGCATCTGAAATTAACTTTTGTGGGTGGTGTGAGATAGAGGGTCAAAATTCATTTTTTTCTTCATACCAGTATTCAGTTTTTCAGTATAATTTGTTGGCAGATGTTTCCTTCCCACTGATTGTGCACCTCTGATGAAAATCAGATGACTGTGAAAGTGAGGGTCTGTTTTCACACTTTTTGCTTATGGACCCTAATGCTACTACCCTACTGTCTTCATCACGGTAGCTTTCTATAGTAAGACATCAAGGCAGGTGACTTAGTCCCTTCAACTTTGCCCTTCCTTCTCAGGATTTCTTGGCTATAGATCCTTTGCAATTTTATATAAGTTAAATAAGTATCGTATGAATTGTTCCTAAACATTCTGTAGGGATTTGCATTGAATCTGTTGACCAGGTTAGGGAGATTTGATGTCTTAAAAATACTGAGACTGCCCATCCTTGATCATGGTATATCTTTCCATTTATTTAGGTTTTTATTTTCTATCCACAGCATTTTATACTTGTCAGGATAAAGGGATTCTTTGTCTTTTGTTAAACTTGTTTCTAAAAGTTTTATGTTTTGACACTTGTAAAATGGATATTTAAAATTCTTCTAATTAAAATTTTATATATTATGCTGCTATGCTGCTACCTTGCTAAACTCACTTGTTAATTCTAGTAAGTTGCTTTATAATTCTTTAGGATATGCTGTATACATAATTATATCATCTGTATAAACAGATTACTTCTTCTTTTCTAATTCGTGTGCTCTTTATGTATTTAGCTTACTTTATTGCATTGGTTAGTATCTCTAGTATAATATTTGAATACAAGTGGGAAGATTAGGCATTCTTCCCTTATCCCAATCAATGTAGGAAACATTCACTATTTTACCATTAAGAATGGTAACAACCATAGGTTTTTTATTAGATGACCTTTATGAGGTAGAGGAAGTTCCTTCTACTTCAGTTTTGCTGAGTGGTTTGATCCTGACGAAGTGGTAAATGTTATTGAGTGCCATTTCTGCATCTATTGAAATGAACACAGGATGTTACTCCCTTGAAGTTTTCACATGGTGGATCTTATTGACTTGTTTAAATTAAACCAACTTTGCATTCCTAGGTTAATCCTTCCCTGGTAATGTCATATTATCCTTTTATATCTTGTTAGAGTTTACCCATGAAACTGGGGGCTCCTCAGCTCTGACTCTTGTCTTTTTCAGTATTCCTCTCTGACATTTCAACACTGCAGTTGCCTGAAACTCTGCTATTGAGGCTAAACATTCTAAAATCGGTAAATTCGCTCAGGTCATTCCCTTCTCCCAAGTCTGACTCTCTTCCAGAATTTTCTTGTTTCTGATCATTCTCCTCGGGCTTCAGAGAGTTGGTTTTTATAATCTGTTTGGAGCTTAAGAGTCCATAGTTACTCTCTCTAGACAGTCAGCCTGCTAGGAGTTCAGTCATACGTCCAGAACCTTTTCAGCAAACTTTGTTGGGACCCTCTCATTGAGTCATTACGACCTGAAGCATGGCTCATGGAAACCTTCGTGAAATGATAACCATACTCAACAGCCCTCTGTATGCTTGATGTGCGGTGGATAGACAATCATATCGCTGCCCGTCTTCAGATAGTTCAGAGCCTAGTAGCTAATCAATCTACAATTAATACTCCGCTGTGTATGAGTGAGTACATAGAACAAAGCCTAGTAGACGCTTAATCTATAATTAATACTCCGCTGTGTATGAGTGAGCACATAGTGCATATCCTAGTAGGTGATGAATCTATAATTAATACTCCATTGTGTATGAGTAAGTGCATCAAGTAAAGGATATGAAATAAAATCTCCAACATCACTTTGCAATGTCAGCTTTGATGTGAGCACGGGAAGACAGATGGTCATTTCCGTGTCTAACAGAGAGCAGCGTCCATGGCAAGTATTTATAATGTTAGAAGCAGGCTGCTTAGAAACCCCTGCTTTCAGGATGCTGAAGGAGGCATCTCTGCTTAGCATGATTGAGCACGTAGGGCTCAGGCCGCCAGCCGGTGTAAAGGCTAATGGTGTACTTCCACCAGTTCTAAGAAAAGGCGTTCCTGCTGGTGCCAGGTAGCAGACTGGACTGGGTGCACGGCCCTCTGGCCCGGCGGTGGGCACAGGGCGGCTTGATGTGGACTTGATGCTGACCCTAGACTTTCAGCTTCGGGGGTGAGAGAGAAATGCTGTGTGTGAAACTCCATCTACTGAGATGATCTTCCATTCCTGGAATGCTTTCTCTTTTCTTTTGTGTTTTAATCCTCACCCGAGGATATTTTTCTATTGAATTTTAGAGAAAGAGGAAGAGAGAGGGAAAGACAGAGAGAAACATCCATTGGTTGCCTCCTGCATGAGCCTCCACCAGGGCCCAGGCGGGGGAGGAGTCTGCCACTGAGGTACATGCCCCTGACCGGAATCGAACCCGGGACCCTTCAGTCCATAGGCCAACGCTCTATCCACTGAGCCAAACCAGCGAGGGCACTTTCTCTTCTCTTCATGAGCTACTGACAGCACTCTTGCAACAGCACCCCATTGGCACCCCATTGAATGACAGTCTCAGTGTTCAGACCTGAAGCACACGCACTCTCCCGGGTGGTATGTCTGAGCTGGTCAGGCCTGACACTCAGGGGAAGCACCGTTTCAGGGTTCTTGTTTTTGAAGATGTTAAGCTGGAGGGATGTTCTTCCTGGTTTCCCCGCGGGTCAGCCCTCCCCTTGGTGCTGAGCAGGGACTAGAGATGACGGAGCTGAGATCAGGGCTACATCAGTGTGGGAGCAGGTGCCCTTTCTGAGGTCCTGCAGACACCTGTGGTCCAGGTGCGCACCCCTCTCTTCATTCCCTGGTCCGTCCACCCGGGAGCCCATCCATCCACTTACGTGCCGTACATCTGTTCGGGCGTTTCTCCGAGCCAGGCCTTGTGCCAGGCAAATAGATGCGGCTGAGGCAAGTTTTTTCTTAAGAAGCTCCCGGTTTGGTGGGCCTGATGAGGAGGAAGCTTATGCTCACAGCACAGGTGAGAGGCTCAATGTTAGGTGCTCCGGGAAGACAGGAGGGGGATCCTGCTGACACTGTCCCCAGGCGCTGGCTGGGCAAGGGCCAGGTCAGACAGCTTGGGGCTGACCTGGTCATGACGGGAGCACTCTGGAGGGCAGAGGCCACTTGAGAAATTCCGGGCCGTTTTATTTGGTGCAACAGTCATTCAATAAGATGTACAGATGCTTATAGGGTTTGGGAATAAAGTGATTAGGGGGCTCTGAGGTGGAGAAGGAGTATCTGAGCTGTTTTAGAGGATGGGGCGGCAGGTGGGCTTCTCCGGGTGTTTCATGATTGGGGGGGGGAGCAGATGGGCTTCTCCGGGTGTTTCATGATTGGGGCAGGTGGGCTTCTCCGGGTGTTTCATGATTGGGGGGGGAGCAGATGGGCTTCTCTGGGTGTTTCATGATTGAGGGGAACAGGTAGGCTTCTCCGGGTGTTTCATGATTGAGGGGAACAGGTGGGCTTCTCCGGGTGTTTCATGATTGGGGGGAGCAGGTGGGCTTCTCCTGGTGTTCATGATTGAGGGGAGCAGGTGGGCTTCTCCGGGTGTTTCATGATTGGGGGGAGCAGGTGGGCTTCTCCGGGTGTTTCATGATTGGGGGGAGCAGGTGGGCTTCTCCGGGTGTTTCATGATTGGGGGGAGCAGGTGGGCTTCTCCGGGTGTTTCATGATTGAGGGGAGCAGGTGGGCTTCTCCGGGTGTTTCATGATTGGGGGGAGCAGGTGGGCTTCTCTGGGTGTTTCATGATTGGGGGGAGCAGGTGGGCTTCTCCGGGTGTTTCATGATTGAGGGGAGCAGGTGGGCTTCTCCTGGTGTTTCATGATTGAGGGGAGCAGGTGGGCTTCTCCTGGTGTTTCATGATTGAGGGGAGCAGGTGGCTTCTCTGGGGGTTTCATGATTGAGGGGAGCAGATGGGCTTCCCCAGGCGTTTCATGATTGGGGGGAAGCAGGTGGGCTTCTCCGGGTGTTTCATGTTTGGGGGAGCAGGTGGGCTTCTCCGGGTGTTCCATGATTGGGGGGAGCTGGTGGGCTTCTCCGGGTGCTCCATGTTGTGACATATTACTGGCTTAGGTCTCTTGAAGGTCACTGGACTGATGGTTTTGGCTCTGGGCCCTGAGGACCACCAGGTCGGGTCTGCTGAGCACTGTGCGACTGTGGTGACACTAGACAGGAAGTGTGAACAACCGTATCCTGCTCTCCCGGGACCCCAGCCTCCTGGGATAAACTCCCTGGACCCAGCTGTGGCCCTCTGTCCAAACCAGGCATTGACACATAATTACACGAAACGAGGGACATACAGTTACATAGGTACAGCGGGGAGGGAGGCAGGTCCAGGAGCCACACTGTGGGGCGGGGCTCCGCCTGCGGACACCTCCCCGTGGGGAGCGCAGCCATCCCAGCTGTGACAGGGCCACAGTGGCCTGGGACCTGCTTTTCCTGGCGAGCCCGGGCCTCTGCCCAGTTTCTTATTTCTGTGGATGACAGATAGCTGGGTACCTCAGCGCCCGGAACCACCGCGCATCATTGTGTGTGTGTGTGTGTGTGTGTGTGTGTGTGTGTGTTTTATAATTTATTTTTTTATTGATTTCAGAGAGGAAGGGAGAGGGAAAGAGAGAGAGAGGAGCATCCATGATGGGAGAGAATCATTGGTCCACGCCCCCCACCACCCCTTCTTGCTGGGGATCGAGCCCGCAACCCGGGCCTGTGCCCTGACCGAGAATGGAACCGTGACCTCCTGGTTCCTAGGTTGATGCTCAACCCCTGAGCCACGCTGGGGGGGGTGGGGGGGGAGCCTCTTTTTTTTTTTTAACTTCGCTTCTCCTTTACCTCCTCCCCTCCCGTCTTAAAGTGCCATGGCGTGTATCTTTTGTTATTTCTGCTCCCGATTATCATCCACCTCTTCCTCTGCCCTGTCTGCCCCGACAGCCTCCTTCCAGGCCCATTCCTGCCTTCATTTCCAGCTCCTCCTCTCTGCTCTCCACACTCCCTGCTGGCGGCAGCCTGCACTTTTCTGGATTCACCGTTGCAAAGTGGTTATGTGTGTGTTTTCTTTGTTTGGCCGTCCGCCCCTCCCCGCCCCACACGAATGCAGTCCAGCCGTGAGCGAACAGAGCTAGCAGGGGCACGCGGTGGCGTAGTTCAGGCCGCTCCTCGCCTGTGCCCCATGGGTACTAATCTTGCCCGTGTCGTCTCCTGGAGGCGTCACTGCAGGCACCACTCACGTTCGGAGTGGCTGGTGTCTCACAGAATTGGGCCGTTTGCCATTTAGAAGTGGATAGTAGGTTAAATTACTATCAACAGAGCAGCACCAGCTAGTTTCCACCACAACCAATAATCTTAGAGATGTGTGGTTGGAAACGGAATACATGTAAAGAAGGCTTCTACCTATCGTTTTAATACGTCGCAATAACTTCTGCAGCAAACAAAATCCATAACAACCAGGTTGACCAGTGCCGTTTGATTTGGGGGTAAAATCCACTTTAGTTCCCCAATTATTTAGCGAGAAGCGCTTCCTTATGTGGGAAAAATGATGAATCAAATACGGGTCCTAATGACTCTCACAGGATTCACACGCCACCTGGAGAAGCGGTAAATGTCACTAAGTCATTCAGGTAAAACGGAATTAACACGGGAGGGGAGAGACTCCATGGGAGTTACGGGTGTGAGGAGGGTTATTTCTGGGGAAAGAATTGCAGGTGGAATTAAATTTAGTCCAGGCTGTGAACACGCAGAGGAGGGGCGAGGGGGGCAGGGTAGAGTAATTATTGGGCTGGGGCGATTTAATTATGGGGAGTTGTAGATTGTAGCATTCAGGATGGCGTTAAGATGTGCCACTGTTCCAGCCGGCGTAGCTCAGTGGTTGAGCGGCGACCTATGAACCAGGAGGTCAGGGTTCAATTCCCGGTCAGGGCACATGCCCAGGTTGTGGGCTGGATCCCGAGTGAAGGGTGTGCAGGAGGCAGCCAATCAATGATTCTCTCTCATCATTGATGTTTCTTCCTCTCTCTCCTTCTCCCTTTACCTCTAAAATCAATTAAAAAGAATATATATATATATATATATATATCCTATATAATAAAAGCCTAATATGCAAATCAACCAAACGGTGGAACATCCGGTCACTGTGACGTGCACTGACCACCAGGGGGCAGACGCTTAACACAGGAACTGCCCCAGCCCGCAGGCCCCAGGCCCGCAGAGGGAGGTGACCAGCAAGTGGGCGGCGCCAGGCCAGCCAAGGCGGGTGCCAGCAAGGGCCTCCAGTTACCCTGCAGATTGGCCCTGATCACTGGCCAGGCCTAGGGACCCTACCTGTGCATGAATTTCGTGCACTGGGCCTCTAGGATATATTTATATTTATATTTTATATTTATATTTATATTTATTATTTATATATATACTAATATAATGTGCCACTGCTCAGTTTCTGGTTTTCTGGTCCTGGGCCAGTAGGGCTGCATGGGAAGGAGGCAGCATATGCCTACATTGGCTGCAGGTTGGAGATGCAGAGAATGAGAGTAAAAAGGGACCATAATGGAGCAAAGGGGATTACTTCTGCAAGCCTGAGATTTATCCCAGGATTTGATCTTGTCTGTGAAATCATAAAGTGCATTTCAAGAAAAATAAGGGATGTGAAAGGAGCATAAACATGCGTGTGATCATCAGGGGAGACCCGTGATGACACGTGGGGACATTTCTGTCCCGGTGAGCAGGAGGGACCGCGCTGTGTCTATCTGCAACAGATGCCCTCCGATTTCAGCATAAATGGGTCTTATCTAAATTCCAACAGACATACTTTTAAAACCATTTTTAGTCTAACAAGACAGTAGGCGGAGCCTCCAAGCCTCCAACCCCCACTCAGAGACAACAGGACAGGATGCTGCTGCACAGCAGACCCCGTGGGAAGCAGTCCGTAACTGCAGGCACCGAGGCTGCCTGGGAGCAAGGGGCTCACGCCAGCTCCCTGTGCACCCAGGACCCGGGGCCTGCAGGGCTCCCACGTGGGCGCCGGGGTAGGCAGAGGGCTCAACGTTTTGCCATTCTTGGCCTCTCGTGCCAGGGAGTGGTTTCCATTTTGATAGCGTTGGCAGGGTTCTGGCTTCCTCACAACAAAGCAGCGACAGGCGGGACCCTGTGTGTTTACTCGTCTGCTTTGGTTGCCTCAGCACGGCTGTGTGTTTTGCACGTGACCCTGCGCGGCAGTGCGTTGAGAATGGAGACGGGAGTGACATGTGGAGGTTTCAGACTGGCGTGAAGCACATCCCCTCTTCCCGGGAATCCAACACGGAGGGAAATGGGCTGAAGTCTAGTTTGGAAAGTGTCACAGGAGAAAGCAGGAGGGTGCCTGGAGGGAAGCAGGAGGGCCCCTCGGACCCTGCCGAGCAGGCACTGGCCCAGCACACGCTTCGCAGCCCTGCACGTGGTCTGTTTCTGTGTGCACTTTGGCCCTGGTGAGAGAGGGAACGCACATCCATGTGGGAAGTATCCGCAGTGGTCCAAACACAAAGACGGTGACCCCGCCTCGATCGCAGGTGTATTTCAGACGCTGCAGCGGGCTCGCCCAGAGCTGCCCGCCCAGGGTGTCTATGCTGGCTGCACAGAAATCGAGGGAAATTAGGAGGAAAAACACGTAATTAAGGGACTAGTGGCTTTGTGCCACTGTCTTTCTCTAACTAGCCTTCATTAGGGTGCAGCTACAGAATCGGAGTCTTTCAGCATTAAAATCAGACGGACAGAAGGTTATCAGGGACCTGCATCCACACTGTCAACCTATAATGCGCTCATTGAATATTTAGTAAGTGCCTGCTCTGCCAGGTGTTGGGGCAGTCACTCCGGAAGGCCTGGCCGCTGCCCCCCAGCACAATTGTGGGGCCCCTGGCTCGAGTCGCTGCGTGGGCGGCCGTGCCCTGTGCTGGGCTGGGGCGCCCTGGCAGAACCCCGTGCTTGGCACGCGGTGGCAGAGGCCATGGGTTAGCTCCAGGGCTGAGTTAGAGGTCAGCCGGGCAGCCCTCCATCAGACTAATCAGCCTTCCGGGGAGCAGCCAATTAGGGGACGCATTTGAATGGAGGCAGTGACATGTTCCGGAGGCTTCGCTGTGTATGAAATGACAGCGTTAACTAATGGTTCCCCCAGGAGCAGGGTCAGGTCACAAATACGGTTTAGATCCATTACGGCGGGTTCAGGACACCAGGCCTCACCAACAAAGGACCTAGTAATTGGACAGTACACAGTCTGCAGTGAAACTCAGCTGTCTTACTGTATGCTGATTCACCGTCGTCATAACCATTGGAAAGACTTTATTTGCAATTGTAACACATATAATGTAATGTATAATTGTAATAGAATAATTAGCACCTGGAGAAAAGTCAGTGGTCGTGGGTGTGGGAACACTTTGACCTGTACACATTGATGCACACGATGAAATCCTGCATAATAAAAACCTAACATGCTCAGTGTCCGACCACTCGTTCGTTTGACCGTTTGACCAGTCGCTATGATGCACACTGACCACCAGGGGGCAGACTTTTCAACCGGTAGGTTAGCTTGCTGCTGGGATCCAGCCGATCGGGACTGGGCGAGACTGGCTAGACACGCCCCGAAGCCCTCCCGCAGTTCCTCCCCGGCCCCGATTATGCACCCGTGGGGTCCCCTGGCCTGGCCTGCGCCCTCTCACAAGCCGGGACCCCGCGGGGGATGTCGGAGAGCCAGTTTCGGCCCGATCCCCGCAGGCCAGGCTGAGGGAACCCACCGGTGCACGAACCTGGCCTCTAGTCATTAATAAAAATGAAAGTTAAAATGTACTAAACTGGCTCAGTTGGTTGGGTGTCGTCCCATGCACCGAAAGGTTGCCAGTTGGATTCCCGCTCAGGGCACACGCCGGGTTGCAGGCTCAGTCCCCCAGTAGGGGACGTGCAGGAGGCAGCCGATCCATGTTTTGCTCTCACGTGGATGTTTCTTTCTCTCTCTCCTTCTCCCTCTGCTCTCTCTGAAGATCAATATTTTAAAATCTTTTAAAAATGTAGTAAGTTCTTGCTGTCTGATTGCACACCCAGTTACCAAATAAAACAATCACCCTGCCTGAAGAGGAACCTGGACTGTGGCTGATCAAGACACTAGTCAAGGTACCTCTTCAGGCAGGGTGATTGTTTTACTTTACACCGTCCTAGAAACCCGCTAACATGGCTCTCAACGGGTTAAAAAGGCACCAATCCGTGACGATGAGAAGCCGCGTGTGAGACAACAGCAATAGGCAAAGGCCGCCAGGAAGATTCTGGAGGCGGTGAGGTAGGCAGTAACGATTCTCAGGGAGACGGCCCAGAGCCCTGAGCTTGTGGGGCGAGAACAGCCACCAGACACAGCTCGTCAGTGTGGGGAGACCTCGGGGAGACTCGGAGCTGGAGACGCAGTTCCTGTGAAGGGGGCTCGCGGGGCGGAACGGAGAAGGCATGGAGGGAGATTGTATGAGAAGTGAGGTTTCCGGAGGCTCTTTGTGCTGATGGCCCGGCGTCTGCCCGTCTTAACCCAGCACCAGACACGAGGCTTCCCGAAGAGGCCGAACCAGAGGAGACCCAGAGAGATGCCACCGAGGGCCAGAGCGAGGTGCCACGCTGAAGATGGGGGAGTTACTCCATGCATAAATAAAGGGGTATCTGTGCTCACTGATGGGTTCTTGGAATCCTGGCAACCAAGGTGATACCTCCTCTTAGGAGACCGGGAATCGAACCGTGACCACCTGGTTCATAGGTCAATGCTCAACCATCGAGCTACACCAGCCAGGCTGGTGGGTGATTTTGATTCATTCCTCTTTAGGCTGATGCCTGGCCTGGAGGAAAGAAGTGTTGATACCGAAATTGGAGTAGGCTTTTAAAAATATTATTATTATTATTGATTTCAGAGAGAAGAGGGAGAGAGAGAGAAACATCAATGATGAGAGAGAATCATTGATCAGCTGCCTCCTGCACGCCCCACATTGGGGACTGAGCCTGCAACAGGGCATGTGCCCTGACTGGGAATCGACCTGTGACCTCCTGGTTCATAGGTTGACACTCAACCACCGAGCCACGCCAGCCCGGCTGGAGTAGGTTCCGATGGAAACCTGGGCTTCCACAACACAGGGTTGTTGGGAGCCATGAGAGGAAGCGTCAGGCAGCATTTCAGAGCCGCGGGCCGCATGCTGAGGACGGGGCAGAGGAGGGCCACTCTGCTGAGGGCTGTCTGTGCTGAGAAAGGCCAGGTCACACACTGGGACGGGCGAGGGCCATGGCCATTCAGCTTCTCAGAAAGATGGGAACCTCGTTTGCTTCCATAGACATTTTTAAAAGGACATGAAGAGAACACACATAGAAAATGCTGTCAGTAGTTGAACGTCTGATTGTGGAAATGAAAGAATAGTAGGTGTGGCGGTGTAGTGTAATTAAGTCTCCCCAAAACGAGAGAGAGAGAGAAGATGAAAGAGAAAGAGGGGAAAAAGAGGAAACTTAGAGGTCCAACTCAGGGCTCTGGAATCCAAATAATAGAAATTCCAAGAAGGCAAAAGCTGAGGAAATCAGGCACAAGGAGCAGGTAAGGGTGAGCGGGTCGAGAGACTGATCCCCCCAACCTTGTAGTTTTGTCTGATATTTTCAACTCTGTGTTACTGATATAGTTTAAAAAGTGATTTATATAACAGTTAAAAATAAAAAGAAGTTGCATGTGAAGGTTAAAAATAGATACTTGAGTCTTGTTGAAGACCAATAAAATGAAAAGTGGGCAAGGAAAAAGTACTTTGATTTTCCTTAAAGTGGGTATTTCAGGAAAATGACTTCAATTATCATAGCACGGCAAATGGAGGGGCAATTTTCTCTTAAAAACAGCAGCGGGGCGGTGGCCGACATCAGAGCAGTGAAGGCATGAGATTGTCACCAACAAGCGTACCTAAGAGGACAGGTGCTCTCTGGGTGGTAAAGAAGGCTGCCTTTCTGTGCGGGAGTGAGAAGTATTCACGGTTTACCTTCATCACAGTGAGGCTTCAAGCACTGTGTGACATTTCTAATAATGCTTTCACTCAGGACATGCTTACTGTCTATGTTGCGCCAAGCATTGTTCTAAATAATCTATAATAATAAAAGTGTAATATGCTAATTAAACCAGACGACCTTCCGGACAACCTTCCGGACAAAGCTGTGGTGGCAGGGGCCGAGGCAGAGGGAGCCGCTGTGGCTGTGGGGGCTGAGCTCCTTGCATGAATTTTGTGCATCGGGTCTCTAGTCGATTTATATGGACCAGCTGAGTCCTCAGGACAGTCCTGTTGAATAGCAGGGGTGCAGAGGTGAGGAAGCCCAGGTGTGCAGAGGCTGGGTAACTCGCCCAGGGTTCCTCAGCTGCCACATGGCAAAGCCGGGCTTTGAAACCCAGGTAGCCTCGCCTCAGAGTCCAGGGCCTTCAGTTAACTCACTTCTCTGCTTGTTAAATGAACAACCCTAAGCATCCAGCCTGCATACGTTGTCCACTTCCCCATAGCTAGTTGTCGAAGAGATCGGTGGATTTATGGCAAAGCTTTTGTCAGCCACCAAATGTTGAAGTCAGCCTCCATTGGTTGACTGGCCAAGGCTGAGTGCTAACCAGGTCGAAGAACCCAGATGCTATGACCAGTCGAGGGACATGGCAGGGCATGTAGCATTATAGTGTCATTTTCCCTCACCTGTGTCCTACCCCTGGTGCTGTCCATGGTGGATGTTGAATGTGTGTGCCTGTTATCAAGGAAATTAACTGCATTTACAGGTTGTGAAATACAGCCATCACGGGCATGACTGGTATAGAGAAACATATCAATTGTTATTTTGTTTTACCGTGTGTAGCCCTGTTACCTGCGGTGTGTAGAACCAGTGTGATTCATGTAGTGGGAACTGACCTGTTTGTGATTAATCAGTGATGTGGAGCATACCACCGTGTTTCTTAGCATTCGGAGTGAGAAGTTACCTTCAGATACGGGTGCTACAAGTTTGGTTTCTGTGTTTTCCCTAGTTCAACTTTGTGGGGAAGCTTCTGGGTCCGCGTGGCAATTCTCTGAAGCGTTTACAAGAAGAGACCTTGACCAAAATGTCCATCCTTGGCAAAGGCTCCATGAGAGACAAGGCAAAGGTAAGACTCATTATAGATATGTGGCTGCTTGTAATGCACCTTTAGGTCATCCATTGTATTCCTACATCTATAAATATAAAAGCCTAGGCAATGGAACCACTGAATGACTGAACAACCGAACAACCGGTTGCTATGACACACACTGACCACCAGCGGACAGACACTCAATGCAGGAACTGCCCCTGGTGGTCAGTGCACTCCCACAGCAGGAGTACTGCTCAGCTGATCGACGGGCACCAGACGCAGGGCTCATAGCTGGCTGCCGCAGCCCTGGAGACCGCAGTGGAGCGGCAGTGAGCCTACTGAGTGGTGGCAGGCACAGTGGGTCCGAGATGTGCAGGAGCGGCAGGCAGGAGTGGCAGGTGGCATTGGACTTCTGGTTTCGGCCCAGTCCCCACAGGCCATGCCAAGGGACCCCACCAGTGCACAAATCTGTGCACCGGGCCTCTAGTAGTATATACACGCCAACTGGAATCTCACATGCAGTTACAGGAAAACGTTACGGAGGGTGATGTCTACGAGACTGTTTGGAAAATTGAGTTAACACTGGCCAGTTCAGGGTCTTAAACTTGCATTTGTGACCTTTATATTCACTTACAAAATAATATTGTAGTACCTATGTTTTTTCAACATATATTTTTATTAATTTCGGAGGAAGGGAGAGATAGCGACATCAATGATGAGGAGTCATTGATGAGCTGCCTCCTGCACGCCCCACACTGAGGATGGAGCCCACAACCCAGTCATGAGCCTTGACCGGGAATGGAACCATGACCTCCTGGTTCCTAGGTTGAGGCTTGGCCACTGAGCCCTGTCGGCCGGGCCCTATGGTTTTGATTCTAGAAACGGTATGTCACCTTGCCGAAAGCACAGGGACACTGACATTGTCACAAAGAGCAAGGGGTTGTCTGTCCTCTCTCCGTTGCTGTTTGCACTTGAGACACGCTCCTTGGGGTCTTGTCCTCGGCCTGTGTTCCACATCATTGTTTTTATAAAGGAGATGCTTTCATTTGCCCTTCTTGCCCTGCCTTTGGCACCCTATGTATTTTGTCAAGCTAATGCTATTGACTTAAAAAGTGTTAATAATTGCTTGCACATAGTTATTCGACTTGGATGTATTCATGTGAACTGCCTCCTTTTTTACTTTTAGAAATTCACGATTGATTGATTTCGTTCATTGAATTGATTGGAGTGACGTTGGTCAATAAAATTATTTAGGTTTCAGGTGCCCAGTTCTACCACACGTCACCTGTGTATTGTGTTGTGTGTTCGCCACCCCAAGTCAAGTCTCCTTCCATCCCCATTTACCTGTACCCTCTCCCACCTCCCCCCTTCCCTCGGGTAATCACCACACTTGTCTGTGTCTGAGAGGTTTTTTTAAAATCTTTTACTTTTTGTTTTGCTTAATCCCTTCACCTTTTTCACCCAGCCCTGTACCCCCTTCCCCTCTGACAGCAGTGTGTCTGCTCTCTGTATCCATAAGTCTGTTTCCATTCTGTTTGTTAGTTTGTTTTGTTCATCAGATTCCACATGTAAGTGAAATCACGTGGTGCTTGTCTTTCTCTGACTGCTCGTTTCCCTTAGCACAACCCTCTGCAGGCCCATCCATGCTGTTGCAAAAGGTAAGATGTCCTCCTCCTTATGGCCCAATAGCATTGCGTTGTGTGAATGTACCACAGCCCTTCTATCCTCTCCTCTACTGATGGGCACTTCCAAACTCTGGATATTGTAAATTACATTGCAATGAACGTAGGGGTGCAGATATCCTTTCGAGTTATTGTTTTGGGTCTCTTGGGGTAAATCCCCAGAATCGCTGGGTCAAAAGGCAGTTCCATCCTTCACTTTTGGGGAAACTCCACACTGCGTCCCACAGCGGCTGCACCAGTCGGCATCCCAGCAGCGGTGCGCGGAGTTCCTTCCCCCACATCCTCACGGCACTTTGCTTGTTGATTTATTGATGGGAGCCGTTCTGACAGGCGGCACACTTCCTTTTTGAATGAGCAAAAATTACTGTTATTTTTACTAATCACTTTCTGAAATACTCAAGTTCTGAAAAGAGCGTTCACGTTTCGAATGTTCTGCCATGTACGTTGTTGTCCCCCATGCCTCTGTCGCTCTGTCATTGCTTAAAGGTTGACGTTACTAAGAACCAGATCTGTGTTTAGTGGTCACTTACCGTGAAGGGTGGAACAATGGCTTTGTCAGACAGGAAAGTCACTTAGACGAAGTCCAGCCTCCTCGCCCGAGAGTCCGTCTAAATAACAGCTTTCACATGAAAATAGCCACCCTTCGTTTATTGAACAGTCACTGTGGCTCAGACATGCCGTGACATTTCGCGTGCATTCCTCCATGTTATCCTTGGACACATGATGGCAGATAAACAAAATTTTGCTTTTAAATGTAAGAAAAGTGCGACTCAGAGCATCCGAGTGTATGGCCTGCTTGCTCAGGGAGGGTCAGTCTGTTACTTGATGAAAACATGGCTATGCATCAGACGCCCATGGGACACTGCTTAACAGCAGAGATCCCCCAGGCCCCAACCTGTTTAGGGCGGAGCCTTAATGTGAATTTCCAGTCGGTGTTTGAAGTAATTCTCAGTCACGGCCAGGTTAGTGTAAGGACTCACCAAGCATTCCTGTCTTGATTGATGCTCTGTTTCCCAGACTCATCTGTCCTGGTGGCAGGAGAGGTCACCTGTTTGATTCCCGGCCCAGGTGGTAGGCTTGATCCCCGGTAGGGGGACATGCAGGAGGCAGCCGGGGATGCGTCTCACATCGATGTTTCTCTCTCTCTCTCCCTCTCCCTTCCTCCTCCTCTAAAATCAATAAAAAAAATCTTAAGGAAAAAAGATAAAGATGATGTAGCGAAATCACTGGTCCCTTAATGATTTGTTTTCCCTCCTAATTTCCCCCTAAATTTCATTGCGTAAACAACAACCGATCAATTAGAAGACGTGCATCACCATTACGTACAATCAGCTAATAAAGCCCGCCGTTGATCTTGGTCACCGTTGTACCCTCAGGGAGGGTGTAGTGCCTGGCATGTGGAAATGCGTTTTGAATGACACCTGCGTCAGCCAATGGACATAGACATGAATAAACAATTAGTCACTCATCCTGTAAGTGTCTGCTGAGCATCTGCTCTGCGCCAAGCACTTTTCTGAAGAGGAAGGTTGCAGCACCAGGGGAGACCGCCGTGGTTTGTGCTCCAGGCGGTCACCTGCAGCGAGAGAAGTCCAGAAAGGGGCTAGCGACAAACGGGGCGCGTAGGTGTTTTGGAGATTGCTCAGGACGTGATCAGGGCGCTGCGGGCGCGCAGTGTGACCAGTGCTGGGCTGTGGAGCCAGTTCGAGAGCCTCAAAGGCGGTCTGTGAGGAGCCTGGAGGGGGCCCGAGGAGGCGGGGAGCCCAGCGTGGGGCAGAGGGCAGGGCCGGGGCTCCCGGGCCCCTAGACAGGAGCGGAGAGGGAGCGCCAGCTGGATGCCTTCGCGTTTTCTTAAAAGCCTGGGCTCGCCATGGCAGGGCCCGTTCATACTTTAAACTTCCTTAGGTGGCGTTTGCTCGGGGCGGATCCTCTGTGACAGCCGCGTGCCAGGAGCGTGGGGCAGATTCTCCCCGCTCCCTCTTTCCCCCTGACCACACAGCCTCCCACGTGCCCCGTGTCTCCGCAGGAAGAAGAGCTGAGGAAAAGCGGGGAGGCCAAGTACTTCCACCTCAACGACGACCTCCACGTCCTCATCGAGGTGTTCGCCCCGCCCGCCGAAGCCTATGCCCGCATGGGCCACGCCTTGGAGGAGATCAAGAAGTTCCTCATTCCTGTGAGTGCAGTTCCAGTTCTTCCTTCTTCCTCCTTTTTTAATAATATACACTGACTGGCCAGATTATCATGATCTCTGAACGCATAATAATCTGGCCACTCGTTGTGTGTGTGTGTGTGTGTGTGTCTGTGTGTGTCTGTGTGTGTATTAGAGGCCTGGTGCATGAATTCGTGCATGGGTGGGGTCCGGCCAGCCTGGCCAGGGGGAGGGGACATGGGCGGTTGACCGGCCTGCCTGCTGGTTGAACTCCTGGTCGAGGAGACAATTTGCATATTAGCCTTTTATTATATAGGATATACACTGCACACCCCACATGGGGGATCCACTAGGCC
Source organism: Corynorhinus townsendii (assembly GCA_026230045.1). Taxonomy (NCBI): domain Eukaryota; kingdom Metazoa; phylum Chordata; class Mammalia; order Chiroptera; family Vespertilionidae; genus Corynorhinus; species Corynorhinus townsendii. The sequence goes on from JAPDVU010000010.1 coordinate 54,099,310, forward strand.
ACCCAGCAGGTGCCCTGACCAGGAATCGAACCGTGACCTCCTGGTTCATAGGTCGATGCTCCACCACGGAGCCACGCCAGCTGGGCATCCCCTTACTCAGATTCTTGGTGACTTAGCAGCCATTGGTGCTTGCAGGGCCCTTTGTCTATCCCAGAGCCTCGCCTGCGTCATGGCAAGGAGACCTCACCCTGTCCCCACGAATAACTGGTCATCATCCCCCCCTTTCCTTGTGAGGCCGCAGATCTTCAGCGATGACATCACGCTGCTGAGGTCACACGAGGAAGGAAAAGTCGAAGAGCACAGTCCCTGGTCCCAGTGGTGGGACTCGAGTCCTCGCCCTTTTGTGAGCCTGGAACTGCCTGCCCCGGGAGTGCACTGCTCTGGGACACAGACCCCCAGTGCCCTCGGTGTGCGGGCAGAGGGCCTGCGCCCCCTTTCACCGGGGATCTATTTTCAGCCCGGATGATACTGTGTCGCCCCGCCTCACACTTGCAAGCAGTTAGCATGCATGCGGCACATTTTATTTAGAATGTGCTTTGCAGATAGCTTAGTAATCCTCACATGTTTTCAGTCACGTGGTGGGAAACGTGTTTATAGGTTGGTTGTGAGAGGTCGCGCTACTGATGGATCCCAGCGGGTCTCCTGGGGTCCCAGGGCCGCAAACACGTGGGAGAGAGCGTCTGTGTGCACAGGGACGTCTGCGCCCTGCTCCTCAGCTCGCCTGCCGCGCTCAGGGAGCTCAGCACCCCAGCACCCCGGTCCCTTGGCCTGAAAACACGCTCCCCTCCCCCCCGCCGGGAACATGGTGGTGCCCCCTCGCAGGCAATTAGTGGACACTCACCCTTGGGTGATGCTTATAGAAACCCCTCTCGCTCCTCCAGCTGAGCTAGGTGCCGCTCCCGTCCGCCACGCACGCCTGAGCTTCCCTTTCCCTGGGAGCTAAGTCACGCTTTTCTCTACTGGGCGCACCTGGTTCTTGCCGGGGGATGACGGAGCCGCGGAGTGAGGATGGGGGGGCAGTCAGGGGTGACTCCCAGAGCTCCTCAGGTGGCGGGTGGACAGGAACATGAGGCATAAGACACGCAAGAGCACGTCTTCCAGTACAAGACGATGCACTGCAGTGTCCGAGTGGACACGTACCAGCGAGTGTGCAGGTCCCTCCCGGCCCCTGCCTGCTTCCCGCTCCTCGGCGGGCGCGTCACAGGCCCTCGGTGGCGGCCAGCGGGACGGAGTTGTGGGCGGCCTTGCCCCTGGATCTGTCACGTGCGATTTTAATTTCATTATAAATGTCCCACCTGGAATACGTGCCTGAGGGGGAGCGTTCTGGCGGATGGTAGAAAATTTTCCCTTGGGGAACAACACTATGCTTTTTCACTTTTTAAAGTTTATTGATACGTTTTCATTTTAACAAACTCAAATCTTGTTTTATGAAGTCAACGGTCTTCCCAACCCTTTTTTTTTCTGTTAGAAAAAAAAATTGTTTGCTGCCCGGCCGGCGTGGCTCAGTGGTTGAGTGTCCACCTAGGAACCAGGAGGTCACGGTTCGATTCCCGGTCGGGGCACAGGCCCGGGCTGCGGGCTCCATCCTCAGCGCGGGGCGTGCAGGGGGCAGCCGGTCCATGATTCTCTCTCCTCACGGCTGTTTCTGTCTGTCTCTCCTCTCCCCTCCGCTCTGAAATCAACGACAAAACATCTTTAAAAACCCGCGTGCCTGGCGTTCTGACTACTCCCGCCCCCTCGCGGTGGTGACGCCGCCTGCCTCCCCAGGACTACAACGACGAGATCCGCCAGGCGCAGCTGCAGGAGCTCACCTACCTGAACGGCGGCTCCGACAGCGCGGACGCCCCGGGGGCCCGAGGGAAATCCGCCTCGCGCACCAGAGGTGCCCCGACCCCCACGCTAGCCAGGTAGGCAGTGGCTAGTGGGCTTGCCTTTCCTACTCTCAGAATATGGTGGGTGCGGCCTTCCCAGTGTGTCCGTTACTCAGTCAGGCAGCTCTCCCGGCCGGTCAGTGTGTCCTGTCATCGCGTCTGCCACCCTTCCGGACCTGGTTGTCCCGGTCTTCCAGTTGGAATTCACCGTCGTAAAGATCCTTTAAGATGAAACTAGATTCATTTTTTTAAATGTCCCATTCCGGTCCAAACCGGACTGATTCCCTTTCTGATCACTCGCAAGGACCCCACACGCGGCGTGGAATTTTTCACAGCGATGCTGGGTCAGTCCCTCGCCATCGGACCTTAAACGACCTCCACGCCTCCCTCAGCTCCTCTGTCGTCAGTGCCAATGTTCGGAGAGAGGGAGAAGACGCGTGCCGGGAGTCCCGGAGTCGCCGTCGGAAGTGATAAAGGTTTTCCCCGCTTTTGTTTTTGAATAAAGAAACAAAGGGAGAAGGTGCCCACCACCCGGACGGGAAGACAGTGGCAGCCTCAGAGGGAGGAGTCAGCTCTCTGGGGGCAGGCAGGGCACCGGGGGAAGGAGGGTGAGCCGTTCCCTGTGCTTTCCAAGAGCTTGGCTTCCTCACTTGCTGTCTCTGTTGTCCGCAGTGTCGCTCATCACCCTGTGTAACTTGTTGGAGACAGAGCAAATTGCCTTGGAGCTGTCTCTCTCTTTTAAATATACTTTTATTGGTTTCTGAGAGGAAGGAAGAGGGGGAGAGAGAGAGAAGCATCAATGATGAGAGAGAATCATTGATCGGCTGCCTCCTGCACGGCCCACACTGGGGGTTGAGCCCACAGCCCGGGCATGTGCCTGGGACTGGAATCGAACCCGGGACCCTTCATTCCACAGGCCGACGCTCATTCCACTGAGCCACACCGGCCAGGGCCAGGGGCACCTGTTTGGAAGTCTCAGTCTTCATCGGCCCTGACAGTGTTGCACGTGCTGCTGAGGGCGGGAGCTACGGCTCCGCTCACCTTTTCCATGTCTAGCCCTCCTTCCCCTGTCAGCCTTCGGCAGGAAGAGAGTCTCGGAATGATGAAGCTTTACTCTCAGGAGAACACTCCCAGGGAGGAGGAAAAGTCCAGTGCACGAGGGATTCAGCAGGAGTAAATGACCCTCGGGCCATTCCTGCAGCAGGCGTGAGCCTCACACGGGTCCCTGGGGACGTGGCTCTCGCAGGGACACAGCGATTCCAGCCGAAGGCCCTGGGGCCAGATCCCGCAGACACCGGCTCCGATCCCCCGGAGGCCTCCCTTCCTGCGGCTTTCCCGTGGCCACTGGTTAACACGCTGGCGCTGCCTGCGCATCCGGCTGCTGCCTAATCTGTAGCTTTACCCTCTTCTCCTGCTTCTCGTAAAATTTAGGAACAAAAGCCAAACAGTGTAGCACATTCACTTTCCCTCTGCCACCCTGTTGCTAAGTGGATACAGTGGGTATCGGTGCGCTGTTGCCACATCTGTCAAGTGAGGACGGGCTTGAGTGGTACCTTCCCGCAGCGCCGTCCTCCTCCTCCCAGAAGCCGCAGACAGAAGCATCAGGACGGAGCCACGTAGGAGTCTACGTGACCGTCACTGCTCACCGGTGCCTGCTCCCGGCACTGGATGTATCCTGGGGGTGAGCCTCGCATCCGTCCTGCGAGAGCTCGTGTTTGTGAGCCCCACTTTCCAGATGGGAAAGCCAGGGCGAAGCAGCGACGTGACCGAGGAGATCGGGGCATGCTGGATGCTTTCTCATCACATCCTAAAACCTGTCATTAATTGACAAGCTATACCATTCGTTTCTGATTAATCCATACCTACGGCCGTCGGCCGCTTACAGCCCTGTTCCCTCAAAAATAGCTGTTCCTTACAAAAAACTGCTCTGGGTTATTTTTATATTTGAGGCTCAAAGCCAGAAACCCTGGTCCCTCTGCTGAACATGTAGAAACGGAAGAAACCAGTGCAACCACATCCATCTGCCCGCGTAGGAAGCCTTCGATTCAGTGTTACCTTTCAGCCCTTCCAGGTGCTAGCGGAGAACAGCGCCACACCTGATTCCGTCCTACTGGGTAAACGCTTCAAGTAAAAGAAAACCCCACAGATTTTCATTGTAAATCTCACCCGGCCGCCCTTTTCCGTCCCCAGCCCCCCAGCGCAGCTCTGCCCCGAGCCTCGCTTTCGCATTCAGTGAGTGCTTTGCAATATGACAGGGTTTTTGTGGTACCGTGTCACGCGGCATCACGCCTTCCTCTCCCCAAGGTGTCACTTAAAGCAGTACTCCCACTGCCTGACTCCATTCCCACGGACGTTCCCTTGAAAACGCGTCTTCAACGCATCTTTTACAGAGAAGTGTCTGGAGCTACCCCTGGCACACGACCTGTCTGAAGTTCTGTAGCAGGCACCTCAGGGTGACTCCGTATGCCCCACAGGCCTCTGATCCGATGGTGCCCGTGATGATGGGGAGGAATTGTGGACTTCCCGAATGTATAAATGCATGTCTTTCATCTTGATGAGAGACATGCATTTACGTATTCAAGAGACACAGTGACTGTGTTGTGGCCCGTATAGTGCCTTGGATGGCCATGGGGGGCGGTACTCGATAAGGAAGCAGGAACCTTCCGTGGCTGGAATATGCACAGATGAACTGAAATATCACCAAGGGGTCAGACGCACTGTAAGTGGAAACTGCGTTTTTCTTCTGATCGCATCGAAGACTTGCCTAGGCGTGCGCCAGAGGTGAAGGAGGAACGCGGCACGCTAGAAATTACAGTGTCTTTCAGTGCAGTCCAGAGGGATGGGCGTTGGTGAAAATTGTTCCTCTGTCTTTGCCCCTTTGTCTGTGATCCCTTGACTCACTGCGGATCTATTTCTGGGCCCTCTGTTTTCGCCCATCGATCTGTGTGTCTCGTCCGGTCTTCAATCCTCGCCCTCTGGATTGCTGTAGCTTTTAAGTGAGTCCCGCAGTCGGGCCTTCTGAGTCCTCCAACATTTTCCTTCTTCAGCAGTGTATTGACTCTTCTGTTTTTTGTTGTTGTTGTTTTTTTTTTTAATCTTTCCTGGTGTACTTTAGAATATGTTGGTCCATCTACAAAATAGCTTGCTGGGATTTGGATGGGGATTGCATTGAGTCCATACATCAAGTCGGGAAGAATTGGCAACTTAGCACTATTTTTAAAAATTTCTTTATTGATTAAGGTATCACATGTTTGTCCTCATCCCCCCATTCCCATCCCAAACCCCTCCCCACGCATGCCTCCACCCCCCTGTTGTCCGTGACCACTAGTTAGGCTTATATGCATGCTTACAAGTCCTTTGGTTGATCGCTCCTTACCCCCATCCTCCCCCACCTTCCCTCTGAGGTTTGACAGTCTGATCGATGCTTCCCTGTCTCCGGGTCTGTTTTTGTTCATCAGTTTATGTTGTTCATTATTTCCCCCAATGAGTGAGATCATGTGACGCTAGAAATACACTTAAAAGAACCGAAAATGAGACAAGCAATAATGGTTATGCTGAGAGGCAAATGAATCAGTCTGTAGTGAGTTTTTTTCTGGGCCAATAGTTCTTTTGAGTCCCAATTTCAATGTCAAACAGTTCCTTATGTGTACATGTCAGCAATGATATTTCAGCTCTGGATGGTGGACAAATGGTGGTAATGCAGGTCCGACCCTCTCTGGTTTGGTCCTGGGCAACCTGCAGCGACGCACAGCTGCTGACTGCTAGTATGGCAAGGCGTCGTCAGCGTCTTCCATCTCTGGGCTGTTTCTCTTCTGTCTTCATGGCTGGAGCAGTCCTGTCAATTCCTCTCCATTGCAGGAATCCATATGGTCTTGGAGTTGTTTTCTGAAAATATACAAACATATTCTCGACCAAAAGTTAATAAAGGCATCTTTTCTATAAATTTGACTTGGGATCCTTTTTCATTTTTTGCCCAAACGATTTTCCTTTGGCTTGTTTTGCCACCATGTGTGTTTTTCATGGGTGTCTTGCTTTTAGCATTACAAATGAAAGTTAATTTTCTAAAGTAAAAATGTTCTAGATGTAATTTACTTACAGGATATTTTTCCTTACATGATATTCTTCTACTATCCCCCCTTTTTCGATTTAAAGATTAGAAGGCTTTTGGAAATTTTATAATGTAGTCTTTTTTTTATTTTTTTATTTTATTTTTTCTTATAAATCTTTATTGTTCAGATTATTACACGTGTTCCACTCCCCCCCCCATAACTCCCCTCCACCTGATTCCCCACCCCACCCCATGCCCTTACCCCCCGCCACTGTCTTCATCCATAGGAGTAAGATTTTTGTCCAATCTCTTCCTGCACCCCTCACACTTGCTTCCCCTGAGAATCGTCAGTCCACTCCCTTTCTATGTCCCTGATTCTATTATATTCACCAGTCCATTCTGTTCTTCAGATTTTTTATTCACTTGATTTTTAGATTCACTTGTTGGTAGGTATGTATTTGATGTCATTTTGTTGTTCATAATTTTTATCTTTACTTTTTTCTTCTTCTTCCTCTTCTTAAAGAATACCCTTCAGCATTTCATGTAATCCTGGTTTGGTGGCGATGAACTCCTTTAGCTTTTTCTTGTCTGTGAAGCTCTTTATCTGACCTTCAACTCTGAATGATAGCTTTGCTGGGTAGAGTAATCTTGGTTGTAGGTTCTTGCTGTTCATCACTTTGAATATTTCTTGCCACTCCCTTCTGGCCTGCATAGTTTCTGTTGAGAAATCAGCTGACAGTCGTATGGGTACTCCCTTGTAGGTAATTAACTGTTTTTGTCTTGCTGCTTTTAATATTCTCTCTTTGTCTTTTGCCCTTGGCATTTTAATTATGATGTGTCTTGGTGTGGTCCTCTTTGGGTTCCTCTTGTATGGGGTTCTGTGTGCTTCCTGAACTTGTAAGTCTATTTCTTTCACCAGGTAGGGAAAGTTTTCTGTCATTATTTCTTCTAATAGGTTTTCAATATTTTGCTCTCTCCCTTCTTCTGGCACCCCAAAAATTCGGATGTTGGTTCGCTTGAAGTTGTCCCAGAGGCTCCTTACACTATCTTCATATTTTTGGATTCTTTTTTCTTTTTGTTTTTCTGGTTGGATGTTTTTTGTTTCCACATATTTCAGATCTTTGGTTTGATTCTTGGGGTACGTTGATCTACAGTTGAGTTTCTGTATATTTTTTATTTCAGACAGTGTATGCTTCATTTCTGACTGATCCTTTTCCATTTTTTTGGCATTCTCATTAAGGTCCTTGAAGGTCTTACTAAGCTCCTCAGAAGTGTCATCAAGTTTCTCAGCGGTTTTTAGAAGATTCTTGAGTAACCTTATACATGTGGTTCTGAACTCTGTGTCATCCAGTAGTTTGCTTTCCTCCGTTTCTTTCATTCGTGACATGTTTCTTTGTTTCTGCATTTTGGCTGCTTCCCTGTGTTGATGGAGTGGCTTTGTGTGGTAGGTGACCTATAGGGGGCAGTAGCTCAGCCTCCCCAATTACCTGATGTGGATGCTCTTGGTACACCCCTTTGTGGGCTGAGTGCAAAGTCTTGGTGTAGTTAAGCCTGAATTGCTGTTGGTATGCTGGGAGGAATTGACCTCCAGGCCAATTAGCTGTGAGCACTCCCTGTGTCTATAATGGAAGAACTGCTGTGCTGAAGACACGCAGGACTTGTTTCAGTGGGGCTTTGGTGCTCACTGAGTCTGCCTCTTGAATGTGTCACTTATGGATGTGAGGAGTTGAAATCTGGTGTCTCACACTGACCACTAGGTACACTGGCTTCTGGATCTCCAATGGGGTGCAGGTCAGCTACTGTCTGAGGCCACTCAGCAGGAGCTACAGTGAGAGCTGCAGTTTTCTCCTCTTTGCTTAGGGTTTGGAGGTTTTGGAGCTGTCTGATCTGGGCTGCAAGTTTGCTAGGTTAAGCTGCGATAGGGCAGGCTTTTCTTAAGCTAACTCGGTTGCTTGGAGCTTGGGTGGGTTTGTAGGTTGTGTAGGGCGGGGCCTCAGGGTGTCACTAGGTTAGGGCGTGGCAAACAGCAATGGCTGCTAGTTAGCCGGCTCTGTGTCCCCAAAGGCATCCGCGAGTCCCGTGCCCCAGTGCAGTAAACAATTATTCCTGCGCGCAGCTCTGCAAGCAAGCCACCCTTGCTGGCAGACAGTCCAGCTTCTCTCCATAGGAGTTTGGGTCCCCCGCGTCTCCCCAGAAACTGGATTTCAGAGTAATCGGGGGCTTGTCTCCGTTCGGGTTGAAAAAAGCAACGCACCCAGTCGCCCGCAGCCAGCCCGGATCACGCGCCTCCGTACCTCAGCTTTTCAGCGCTCGTGCACATCTCAAAGCTCTTTTCTCTTTCCTTCTAGTTGTAGAACTTCCACTCAGCCAGCTTTCCCGTGGTTCTGGATGATAGACGTTTTGTCTTTTAGTTGCAGTTTAAATTGTTGTGGGAGGCAGCAGTTTAGGTGTTTACCTACGCCGCCATCTTGGATTCTCTCCTATAATGTAGTCTTGATAGCTTTTAAATTTTAATGTTTTGACTTGTAAAACCATGAGCTTGGAACTATTTCTCCTTTCATTTCTCTCATAAGAGTTTTTTTTTTTTTTTACATAGTTTCTGTACATATTTTCTTAGCCGTATGCCAAAACATTTCATTTCACTTCTTTTGTTGCCTCAGTAAAAGCTGTTGTGTGTGTTTTTAAAAAAATACTTGATTTATTGATTAGGGCAGTTTGGGGTTCTCAGCGAAATGGAGAGTCTCTGGTGTTCCCCATTCACCGGTGCGGGGTGCGCTGCCCGGAAGGCTTCTTTCTGGTGGACGCCCCCTTCTTCTCTTGCTTTACTTGCTACTTCGCATGTGGCTCCTTCTTTCTTTACGGGACTATGGACTCCCCTGAGGTACCAGTGGGACAGTGGGACATTGGAGAACATGACAGACACTGCTAACCTGTCCCTCTTGCTTGCAGGGGAAGGGGAGGCGCCACAGCCCGGCCCGTTGGCGTTGTGGCCCCACGAGGGGCGTCAGCGTCCAGGGGAGTCCTTTCCACCCGAGGGCTTGTGAGTCGGGGACGAGGCCTTCTCACCCCCAGAGCAAGAGGAGTCCCCCCAACCGGGTACAGACCTCCACCGCCACCCCCAACGCAGGACACGTACGGCGATTACGTAAGTGACACTTCGCACAGCAGCTCTGGTGAGCTGATTGGCCCGATGCACGTGTACCAGCCAGATCCCCTCTCCCCGGGGTGCCTTCCTGCCTGTTCCCCCTGGGCGTGGGAGCAGTGTTTATTGAGTGCTGAACGAGTGAGTGCCTGGTGCAGGCTGAAGTCCGAGCGGTTGACGATGACTCTGGGTGGTGGGTTTGGAGTTCAAGACTAGGGTCAAGACACGCGTCGCCACGCTTTTATCGGATGCTCACGTAACATCCTTTCACTTTCCACCTCAGGGCCCCTCCTCGTAATCCAATCCTTTAAAAATAGCCGCCTGCACGCGCCCAGCTGTCTTTACACGGAAGTGTTTCCTCTTACCCTCTGCTGCCGAGTATGGATTCTTAGCCGACAGTCTTCTCAGGGAAGAAAACAGAAATTCACCGTGTTTTAAGTTCATGCTATAAATCAGTTTTTCTAGTTCCCCATTCAGTAATTCTTTGATAGTGTTCATAGACTTGCTGAACAGACGAAGAAGAAAATAGAACCCCGAAAACTGGCCGTGGGGCGGGGAGAGGAATTCTTTCACAAGAATACACACCCCTTGGATCCTTGCTGTCACTTCCTCGTTTACCGTAAAGGAAGGACATTAGTAGCGGACACATGTTTCACATCAGTAATCGGAAGTATTGAAGGAAGAGTGTGTGACTGTTGTCAGAGAGGGAGGCAGTGACAGGGCTGAAAGGCAAGACCCAATTGGAATTCACGTTTTGCTCTTTATTTTCTTTTAATTGAATGTGTTGGGGTGGCATTGGTTAATAAAACTATATAGGCTTCAGGTGTACAGTTGTGTAATACACCATCTGTATATTGTATTGTGTGTTCACCTCCCCAAGTCGCGTCTCCTTCCATCACTATTTATCCCCCCTGTACCCTGCTGCCTCCTCTCCTCTCCCTTCCCCTCCGGTAATGACTGTTCTGCTGTCCGTGTCTCTGAGTACTTTTCCTCAAGCCCTTCACCTTTTTCACCCAGCCCTGCAACCCCGCTCCCCTCCGTCAGTCTGTTCTCTCTCCGGGAGTCTGTTTCTATCTTGTCTCTCAGTCTATTTTGTTCATTATATTTCACATAGGAGTGAAATGGTGTGGTATTTGTCTGTCTTTGACGGGCTTACTTCACTTAACATAATATTCTCCAGGTCCATCCTTGTTGTCACAAAGGATAAATTGCCTCTTCTTTTTTTTTTTTTTTTTTACGGCCAAATAGTACTCCATTGTGTGATTGTACCACAATTTTTTTATCCACTCCTCTGCTGATGGGCACTTGGGCTGTTTCCAAATCTTGGCTATTGTAAATAACACTTCAATAAACATGGAACATAAAGGGAGCCCTGATTGGTTTGGCTCAATGGATAGAGTGTCAACCTCCGGACTGAAGGGTCCCAAGTTCCATTCCGGTCAAGGGCATGTACCTTGGTTGCGGGCACATTCCCTTTAGGGGGTGTGCAGGGGTCATCCGATCAACGATTCTCTCTGATGTTTCTAACTCTCTATCCCTCTCCCTTCCTCTCTGTGAAAATCAATAAAATATATATATTTTTAAAAAAGAACATAAAGGGAGAGATTGACAGGGACACAGTCATGGTAGGGGGATTTAACACCATGACATCGATGGATAGGTCTTCCAAACAGAAAACCAACAAGGGAACAGTGGCCTTGATTGACACACTAGATCAGATGGATTTCATTGACACCTTCAGACCATTCCACCCCAAAGCAGCAGAATAGACACTCTTTTCGAGTGCACACGGAGCATTTTCTAGGAGAGCCCACGTTAGGACACAGAACAGGTCTCAGTAAATGGAAGGGGACTGAAATCATATCGAGCACCTCCTCTGACCATCATGCTATGAAATTTTAAATCAATCACAGGAAGGAAACTGAAAAAACACACAAAGACGTAACCTGTTATCAATGTTGTAAACGATGACTGGGGTCACAATGAGAGCAAGGAAGAACTCCAGAGAGACCTTGACGGTGAAAATGAGGCCAAGCCAGCCCAAACGCTATGGGTCCTAAGAGGGAAATTCAGAGCAGCAGATGCCTACCTCCAGAGACAGGAAGAATCTCAAATAACCTAACTTTACACTTGAAAGAGAACAACAAACAAAGCCGAAAGTGAGCAGAAGGAAGGAAAGATACGGTTCAGAGCAGAAACAAGCGAAATAGAGTCTAAGAAAAACAGCACTGAGACCAGTTCTTTGAAAAAAATAAACCAGATTGACACACCTTTAACCAGGCTCATGGAGGAAAGAAAGAGAGGGGACTCAAATGACTAAAGGCAGAAATGAGCGTGGAGAAGTAACAACTGACGTCAAAGGGAGACGAAGGATTATACGAAAAGGCTGTTTGCCCGCAGGCTTCCGGACCTTTGCTCACGCTGCTTTCTCTGCACCCGCCCTCCTGCCTGTCATGGCCACTTGGGTGCGCTTTCACTAGGAAGTTCAGAGTAGCTGACCCCCAGCATCCCCACAGTCATTCCATGTCTCCCTCCGCCCCGGACTGCTGTGACCTCTGGGAGGACAGGCATGGATAGCTTTTTATTTTTTGAGGGGGCACCTGGAAGGAAGGAAGGATGAATGGATAGATGGATGGACGGATGGATGGATAGATGGATGGATGGATGGCTTTTACCTCTTTCTACTCAGCAGCAAGTGTGAACTGGGAGCTCAGTGGATTATAGTCCACAGATAACCTCCTGTCCGCAGATTCACCCTCCCGCTGGCCCCTGGAAGGGCGTGGCCTGTCTCTTCCCTTGTATTCCTTATGGTTGGCCTGGCTCCTCTTTACTCCTGTTCTCACCAAACCGGCAATAGTAACCACGCCTCCAGCTCTTCCGCCAGCAGGACCGGGCTGAGAGGCAGGAGTAGCAGTCCTTTCACGGGGGCTGGTGTCTGTCCCTTCCACCTCGTCTCCCTCGCGCTCTCCGGTTGGAGTAATGAAGATGTGGCTGGGGAGGACGATCCCCCCCCCGCCCCCCCCCCCCGTTAACTGAATCCAGGTTAAAACATCCAAGAGGCCCTTTGCAGTGGGAGCGGGAAGCTGCCCCTGGTGTTCCGCGTGGCTCCGGGAAGCTGTGAAAGGTGACATCGTCCTAAGGAAGGCGCTGCTTGCTGCTACACGTGGCCCCTGCTCGGTGACATGGCAGGACAGGGACCCCGTCTCCTCCTCTGGCTTAAGAATAAACTCTCCGGAAATTTCGATGACAGGGAATATCAGGGAAGGTCTTTAGGGAAATCCACATATACAGCGGATAATGCACTTCGGATGATTATAAAATCAGTGTTTATTAACACAGTTTATTATCACAATATAAAATAATCTTCAGATGGGAATAATTTTTTTATCAAACGCCTGTCTTCAAACTGCTGACCGTCCGGTCCAGGCACTGCTGATCCACGAAGCAGTGGACTCGCAAACATCGAGAATCCGCTTGTTCAGTTGCACCCTCGATTCATCCACTGTTGCCCGTTTTGTACCATAACTTTATCTTTTATGTACCCCCTAAAAAAAGCTTCTGTGGCACATTAGGGTACATTTTCTTTGTTCCAAACTTAGTCTGGCTTCACCCATTATTTCAAATCAGTAAAACCTGAAAAGGAGTGAAAATTGAGTGTTAAAGTGTGTGTGTGTGTGTGTGTATGTGTGTATTAAATGTAAATGCAGTTCTTTTTAAATATATATATTTATTATTGATTTCAGAGAGGAAAGGAGAGAGAGACATCAATGGTGAGAGAGAACTATTGATCGGCTGCCTCCTGCATGCCCCGCGCTGGGGATCAAGCCCTCAAACGGGGCCTGTGCCCTGACCGAGAATCGCACTGTGACTCTTGGTTCACAGGTTGGCGCTCAGCCGCTGAGCCACGCCAGCCGGGCACATGCAATTCTTTAACCTGGATTCTGTGGGAAGATTCGGTGAAGTGCTGCTCCCCATTCTTTGGAGTGCTCCCCTGAAGTTTTAATTACCTGACTAGTTTGGGGATTTAGCGCTGAGGAGGCCGTAGCGAGGGCAGAATCTCCCAGTGCAGTGACTGCTGGCTTCGTTTTTTGACAGTTCACTAATCTCTAAGCTGCTTCAATTACCTTGCTTTCCGTGGTGACAAATTAAAACAGAGTACAGATTGTGAAAAGGTTATTTATGAAAATGCATTTTTAAATGTGAATTGAAAAGCCTAGGGACACCTTTTTATGTCTGACAAAAAGATGAAGGTTCTGTAATTTTTTTTTTTTTAATATCCATTTTACCAGAAGCAAGCATCAGAGTCATAGGCAATTTACTTGAAATGTCTGTCAGGAGCTTCACAAGTCGATGTCTTCTCTAAATGCTTGAAAGATTGACCTATTTTAGAAACCCAAGACTTGAGGAAATCATTTCAGATTTAAATGTATGAATATGGAGGAGTTTATTTTTTCCTCCTGACTTTAAACAAAACAACCCCAAAAAGTGGTTTAGGATGGAAGGGCGGGCTGTGCAGTCGGTGTCCCCGAGACAGGGAGACTCTGCCTTCCTGGTCGGCTGGTCCCTCCCCGGGTGGCCCCGTGGCCATGGCTGCGCCTGAGCTGCTGTGATGGGTGTGTAACGCCCCCCAGGGGAAGCGGAGAGCCACTGGGTTTTCCTCGAGAACCCGACTCTTCGTTTTACCGTTTTCGGGAGCATTTGGTCAGCATCATAGAATGCAGGCCTTGCCTTCAAGGGGGTCCCGTCAAGGCAGCGAGGCAGCCACGTCCTGTCCGGGAACCCGTCCTGCGTCTTTTGGGCAGTCCTTCTCTGTTGTCCGACTCCGTGCGTGTGCATCCGGGGCAGGTGCTTACCTTGCAGCCGAGTGGTCACGCCTTTTTGTCTTCTTGTCCTAATTATAGTCACATGATGGATGACAGCGGTCATGCCTCTTTGTCCACAGCGTCCAGCATGTGCAATAAGGAATCGATGTGTGATTTCTTGATGCAGAGACAAAACACAATCACTACTCAGGGTGTCAGCACCCGCAGCTGGCTTGCGCACAGAATGCTGAGGGAAGGCAGAGAGGGAGCTCTAGGCCCTGGGTGGAACGGGGACCGACTTCCTAGAGAAGACGACACTGAAGCCAGGCGGGAGCCGGACTGGTGGCTCGGGCAGGCGGAGCGCGGGCTTTCCAGGAGGACACCGCTGGGATGGACGGGCGCGGGCGCCTGGAGGGTGTCGGTGGTGCAGGCGCAACCAGGGAGCTTCTCCAGGTGCCTCGTCGGTACGCCCATCTCCATTCTCCCGCTCAGATCGGTTCGCTTTGCCGGTGGTGGCATGGCGTGAGGCACAGAGCAGGGCGGGGGCCCCGCCTTGGAAGATGCTGCGGGGCTGAGGCGGTGGTCAGGGTGGGCGATGAGAACGTCAGGCCAGCTGGCCACCCAGGCCTGTCCGCGAAGGCACTGCATCCTGGGCGTCCCTCACAGGGCAGGCTGACTCTGCTGATTGGGACAAGCAGTGCATCAAGACATTCGAGGCACAGGCAGGAGCCAGACTGACCGCTTCACGGCCTCCGTGCTGTGCCTGTCACTGCTGCGCGGCCTCCGGCCGAGGGGCTTCGCCGCCCTTCGCCTCCGTTTCTAGTACCTCAATGGGAATGTTGGTGCTTATTGCATGCGGTTGTTACAAAGCTTAGATAGGCCAGCATGTGGAAAGTATGTGAAACAGCGCCTGGCACGTAAAGAGTGATGTATATACATCCGTATTTTTGTTGTTGGCTCAGAAGTCAAATTCTTGCTCCCTGTGTCCCAGGTACTAAGGGGTGAAAAGCGGGGTACCCAGCACTAGTCGCATGCACGAGGATGATGGAAATGAAAAAGCCCGTCTCCAGTGTTAGCTGCAGTGGGTGTGGGTCGGTAGGTGTCCGCACCTGTCGCGGTGGGAGTGTAAGTTGGTACAGCCACGTTGGAGAAAGGTTTGGCACCGCCTGCTGCTGCCCAGCAGGCACCCCGGAAGGTCGAAAGCGCAAACCCGGACAACACCGAAATCCCTCGGCACCAAGGCTCCAGGGGCCGCCTGTTCACTTGAAGTTCAAAGGCCCCAGGTGATCTGTGTCCCCGCCCACCCTTTCTCCCTCCAGCTCACTCCCCTTTGACCTCTCTGCCTCAGGGCATTTGTCCTGCCTGAAATACTCCCTCCCCCTAAAAGAATCTGCACAACCCGCCCCTCAGGGCTTCCCATTGGTTCCCAGTCTCTCCCCTGGGCACCCTGGCTGTGCCACGGATTGTGGTTATATCTGCGATGCTCGGTTGTGCCCGGCTGTGTCCCCACTGCAACGTGGGCCCGTGAGGACGCTGTGTTTGCCTCGTCTGCGGTACGCCGCCCCCAGCGTCCAGAACGGTATCTGACACACCGTCGTAGGCACTCAGCAATGCCTAGTCCTGGGAAACGCACACACCGACCCCAACACCTTCAGTATGGTGTGTGTGATGCGGGCCATGTGCCCCTCCCTCATCTTTGGGGGCGTGCTGGTTCTGTTCCGTCGTCTTTAACTTTCTGTTTACACTCTTCCCTTCTCTCGCCGTGGGATTCCTGGGCTCGCTTCTTGGTTCTTTTATTTTCCTGAATTGCATTTTTGAACACCTAGTCCCATCCAGACGCATCTGTGTGAGACGGGAGCTGCGAGAGGAGAAGGCATTCCGTGAATAATGGACGTCCGTGCTTTTGACAGCCGCGCTCCGCGTGGGTCGGGTCTCGGCTGATCCCGGGCGGCGTTTCTTTCTCGAAGAGGCGCGGGAGTTAGCGCTGGCATCCGTGGCTGTGGGAGCGCAGGCGCCGCCGTGCAGGCAGGTGTAAGGCTGTATCGTGTCCCGGGGGTTCTCGGGCCCGATGGCCGGAGCGCGTCGAAGGAACCAGACCTTCCAACAAAAGGAAGCTGCCTTTCCCGGCAGGAACGGTGCCAGCCGGCCTCCTCACACATCTGGGTGGTTTGTTTTGTTTTGCTTAATTTGAACTGGAGTCTGAACGTGGGCACCAGACTCGGAAGTTGTCGAGTCTCCAGTGCAAATAACATACTTCTCACACCCATGCGATTTGACTGTCAAATGGTGTTTCACTGACAGGATGGTGGGAAACAGTCTTACCGAGAATGATTAGTAACACTGTGATTTTTGTCTGGAACGATAAAATAGCGTGGTTCCGCGATGGGATGTGCTCTTGGTCACTGGTGACACGCGACGAGGACGTTTGTTACTCAGAGCCCCAGGGAAAAGGAATTTCTCCACGCCGAAGCAGCTCAGCCGTGTGTTTTAGGAACGCACAGCAGCCATCGTGAGGCCAGCTGTAAGGAAGCTGTGAGCACGGCATTATCCATGAAAACGTGGTACATTTCGAAATGACCAGACATCACCCTCATTAAGGTGAGGGTTTCGTAGGGTTAACTGTGTTTTGCAAAAGGATGCAGAGCTGAACCCTTACTTTTACAGTCACCGTCTTCTGTCACTTCTCCTGTCCGTCTGAAAGGGTGTTCCCAGCTGAAACGCTATGCTTGCTTTTAGCCGTGACAGAGATAGAATTAGATGTCACGCTGTTTCCTTTATCCTGGAGAAGCTCTGCTTTTCAAAGCCCGACCTGCCTGCCGTCCGGCGTGTGTGAGTCCGGGCTCGTGGGTCGGGAATGGCAGGTGGTGGAACAGGCGTCCCTTGCTGACGCCCCGGCCACCGACCCCGGGGCCCGGGTCGCCCTGTCGGCGAAATAGCATTTAGA
The DNA here is from genome assembly GCA_026230045.1 of Corynorhinus townsendii. NCBI lineage: Eukaryota > Metazoa > Chordata > Mammalia > Chiroptera > Vespertilionidae > Corynorhinus > Corynorhinus townsendii. Next base: position 54,116,117 of record JAPDVU010000010.1, read on the forward strand.
CACCTTTTTCATCGAAGATAACAGCCCAGAGGCGTAGCTTGACGAAAAAATCGAGCACGTCTTTGTTAACGAGGCAGGGACGTTATATTAATCTACTTTCCGTTCCTGTCCGCGTGCGCCCACTGTTTTTAATGATGTTGCTCTGATGTCCAGGAATAGAACCCGGCGTCGTAAAGGGGCATTTCCTGCCGGGGCAGGGAGGGTGAGAATGGCGGGCAGTGTGCGGCAGAGGTGTGCGGGGGAGGGCTCATCGGAATGGACACTCTTACCAAGCACTGCCGTTCGTTGCACAGCGTCCCCTTGACGTGCACTCATTTGAAGAAGCTGCTGCTCTCTTTCCTGCCACTTGCTTTTTCATTCACTTATTCATTTATCAGACACTACTGCATGCCTCTTTTTTCTAAATATGCTTTTACTAATTTCAGAAAGAGGAAGGGAGAGGGAGAGAGAGTAACATCAATGATGAGAGAGAATCATGGATGGGCTGCCTCCTGCACGCCCCACACTGGGGATCGAGCCCGCAACCCAGGCATGTGCCCTGACCGGGAATCGAACTGTAACCTCCTGGTTCCTAGGTCGACGCTCAGCTCCTGAGCCACGCCGGCCGGGCTGGGGCTGGGCAGGCTTTGTCCCTGGAGGCCGTGGGCCCAACAACCTGGTGAATATTCACCGCCCGTCCTCCTGGGCTCCGGGCACTGCCGTGACTGTGTGGAAGAGGAGGCAGGACGGGGCCCTGTCCCCAGGGGCAGGGGAGGCCGCGCCCCTCGTTTCTGGGCAGTGACAGAGGCCGATGCGTCTGGCCCACTGCGGGCTCAGCGGGGGCGGGAGACTGGTTCTGTGGGGCTTTTGAAACGAAGATCTATCATCAAGACTTCTGGTAGCCCGGCCAGTGTGGCTCAGGGGTTGAGCGTTGACCCATGAACCAGCAGGTCACAGTTCCATTCCCGGTCAGAGCACGTGCCCATGTTGCGGCTCCATCCCCAGCAGGGGGCGTGCAGGAGGCGGCCGATCCATGATTCCCTGTCACCGTTCATGTTTCTCTCTCTCTCCCTCCCCCTTCCTCTGGGCGCCTGTCGGAGCCTGTCTTCCACACCCACCCCGCCAGCTTACAACTAACTCTGCCTTGGCCTTGCCTTTCCTTCCTGTGCTGAACCTCAAGGTCAGCCCCCGGAGAAAGCTCAGGGCCCGCGCGGGTCTCCTGGGCATGCACTTGTGGCTGCAAGCACACCGTCGTCTCGACTCCCAGAAACGGATCAGAGCTCCTCCGAGCCCATGTGGACACCTGTTCCCGACTGTTTCCTGGCCGCCTATTGTCGGCTCTGGTTTTTCTCCACCACCACAGGCGGCAGAAACCTTAAATAACGGCCTCCGAGGGTTTTCTTCCAGCACCCCGGGAGAGAAGGGTATTTTCATGGGATGAGCTCCAAGTCATGTCACATAAAGACATCCCTCTGAGAAGGGGGCTTTGATACAGCTCCAGGACCCTGCTGTGCCCCCTCCATTGGCCTCCAGCCTCCTGGTTTCCATAGTGATTGTGGCTGTTGGATGTTAAGGTCCCCACAGAGCTGGGAGTGAGGGGTGGGAAGAGGAGAAGGTGAAATATGACAGAGCTCACTGTTCATACCCAAGATTGAGACTTAAAAAAAAAAAAAAAAAGTGAATGCTCCCTAGATCTCGGCAGGCCTTGGTTAATTCCCATAGTTGGGGAAATGTGGGTTCTGACCATTTTTCTCCCTGTTTTGCGTTTTGCTTTTGGAGGCTTTACCACGTCATTTCCATGGATGCCCCTGTTACATTTCCCTGGACACTCTCAGTAGACAGATTGCTAAGTGCTGGCTGCATGACTGAAGACGCAGTGCAAGCAGAATGCCTCGCTCGTCCCAGACACCCTCTGACCGTCTCTGTCCTCCTCCCGTTCTGTTTCAGGACTACGATGATGGCTATGGCACTGCGTATGACGAGCAGAACTACGATTCCTACGATAACAGCTATAGCACCCCGGCCCAGAGGTAAGAGCCCGTCTCTGGGACCCGTAACCAACCTGGCCCCTCCCCGCCCCACCCGCCGTGTCTGCTCTGGGGAAACAATATGGATGACCAACGAGCATGTCTACTAGTACCTCCTCTGCCTCCTCTGCAACTTGCTGTAGCTTTAGAGCAATGTGGTTTGGGCCCGGTGGGCATGGCTCGGGGTTGAGTGTTGACCTATGAACCAGGAGGTCACAGTTGGATTCCCGGTCAGGGCACATGCCCGGGTTGGGGGCTCAGTCCCCGGTGTGGGGTGTGCAGGAGGCAGCTGATTGATGATTCTCTCTCATCATTGATATTTCTATCTCCCTCTCCTTTCCTCTCTGAAATCAATAAAAAATATATATATATTTTTTAAAAAAAGGCAATGCGGCTTGGGAGATAAAAATTGAAATTTTATTCCCTCTGAGAATTTAGCCGCTTAGTGTATTCTGGGGAGGAACAGTGTCGGTGGAGTCTGGTTATTCAAGTCCTGAGGCCCCAGGTCACATGAGAAACATGTCGGCACCCTGCACTGTCCGTGCCTGGGGGCAGAGCACGGGGTTTTGTGTGTGTTCACGGAACGTTTCCATTCGCAGTAGACGCCTCCCGGTTTCTAAGAATCTCAGGTTCCCGGTAATAATGAGTGGGTTCCCATTCGTTTTCTCAAGAAGTATTTATTCAGAAATGCAGGTCATTGGAGGCAAAAATTAAAAAAGCTTTAAAATTTCCTCTTCTGATGGTATACCCAGTTGTTCATCGACAACTTGAAATCAGTGTTTATTCTGTTCAGAATGTTTTCCTAAATGCCTAGAGACCCCTTGCTTTGTGTTGGAGATTCCAAGTGGAGAATAAAGGTAGACGAACACGGAAGAAAATGTCGGCCTTGCGAAGCACTAAAACGAGGGACTGTGTGGTCGCTTTGATGGAGCGTAAATTCACGTGTGGGCTCCGAGGGGTCACCAGGCAAGGTTTTACTCACTCATTCTGATACCGAGGTTGACAGTGATTTAGAAATGTGTTTCCTTTTGGCTCACGCCAAGTTATTTTCTTATATCATTTGTAAGTAGCCTTCAGACTGTGTCAGCTGGTCCTTTTTTTTTTTTTTAGGGGAAGCCTCACCCGGCCCCTGTGGCTCAGTGGTTGAGTGTTGACCTGTGAACCAGGAGGTCACGGTTCCATTCCCTGTTGGGACACGTGCCCGGGTGGTGGGCTCCATCCCCAGTGCGGGGCGTGCAGGAGGCAGCCCATCGACGATTCTCTCGCGTCGTTGATGTTTCTCTCTCTCTCTCCCTCTCCCTTTCTCTCTGACATCAATAGAAATATATTAATTTTAAAAATTAAAATGTATTGGAAGCCTGGTGCCTGGTGCCTGTGTCCTTGAGGTTGTTAGCACCCTCCGTGCTGGCTGGCACCGGTGTCTTGTGGATAAGAGCTTACACATCTCATTGAAGGCCCAGCAACTTGATGAAGAGCGTGGGGCCGTATCGATGAAGAAAGGGGACACAGAGGGTACGATTAAGCCCTCAGGTCAGTAGGTCAGCTCACGAGATGCAGAAAGAATTGGGGAACATCAACTCCTACTCAGCCTTTCAGACGTTCTGTTCTGATGTTTTGCTCTGTCTATGAGCTATAACTTGTTACGGTTATAGGACACATGTCACACATGCACAGTGACAGTTACCAGCTCACCCACAGCCTTCTTTCCGACGCACAGACACACGTGGGGCGGAGGCTGTCTCTGGAGCACACCTGCGCCTTTCCTTCCCTTCTCCCTCCCCCCAGGCCTACGCTAGACTTGCTTTCGCTCTCCCGCGCTCCAGAGGCCCTTCTTCTGCCGCTGTAACCTGGGTCCTAAGCCCACGCAACCCAATTGGCTCACTTTTCCACGGCTCACTTTTCCTACCTCTGTGTCTAAATGCACTTTCACTTGTATCAAAAAAAAAAAAAAAAAAAAAAAAAAAAGCTGTGGACCCGTGCCATAGAGGCGGGGAGTCCGCAGACCTGCGCCTTGATCCCACTTTCACGCTGACTGCGGGGGTGACCTTGGGCAGTGGCTGCGCCTCTGCATGCCCCAGCTCGTGGGCGGCGTGACTTCGTTCTGTGTTGGAGGGCGGCCTGAAGGTTGAGAGAGACAGGCAAGGCCACAGTCCCTGCGAGGCAGGTGGAGGTCGTCTCTGCGTGGGGAGGAGCAGGCGAGAAACGGCCTTCGCCCTCACTGACCGGAGCCGAAGGGACCCAAGCCTTCACAGAAATCATCGTTTCTTCTCCGGCAAACCCTTTGGAAAGGTATTCATTTCATCTAGGCCGAGTGGAATTAATTTTCATTTGCTGTCTTATTTGTAACCCCGATGGCCATCACAGTTCACGGCGTGACGGCTCTAGTTAATGCAGCGCTGTGCTGAAGGCGGGAAATGGGCTCAGAGCGTGGGATTCAGGGGCTCTCATCACTCGGAAAAGGTACCTGAGGGAGGAGGCCTGTCGGTGAACTCGGCTCTCCATATGTCAAGTCATTATGTTCCCACTTGTATACAATAATCACGCCACTCTGTGAATCGAGTCGTGTTTACACGTACGTACAGTTTTCATTTTTAAAAAATCACGGCATTTTGGTCTGTGCTTCTGAAGAGGCTAAGTTGTCCGAGGAGCTATTTGATTCCTCTAGTGATCATAAAGAGTGGAATAAAAGGGTTTCACACACGTGCTCTCCACTCCCTGCTCTCCCCCCCCCACCCCACCCACACCCACACCCACATGGAAGGCCCTGGGTGAGTGTGTGGTAGGGGCCTTCGTGTCTGGACGGGGAAACGCTGACAAGCTGATTTCCCACCGCGCTGTGGGTGTGACCGTACTTGCAAGCACATACTTCATTTTCGTCCTCCAAAATCGCTGTGATTTTCATGAAAACACTTCAAATGACTGAAGAAGGGGAATTAGAAGTAACAGCTGCCCATCTCGGAGAACCTGGCAAGTCCAGCGCCCGGCTGTCTGCGTCCTCTTGTGGATTATCCGTGTTCCCAGCGGGGCCCTCCTCTCTGGCTGCCCCTTGTTGGGGAGTTGAGGACTGCAGGGTGGAGCAACTGTCTCCAGAGTCACAGCTGAAAGGCACTGGAGCGAGGCTTCTGTCTGCCTCCAGACGCCGTTCTCCAGGAGGAAACGTGCCTCTGTAGGAAACCACTGGCTGCTTTTGTGCCAGACGCCACTAGAGCCCCTCAGCCCTTCAGGCGGGACGGAAGCCGCCGAGCCTCGGTGCTCAGTGCGCTCAGTGCCGGCACCACGGAGAGCGACAGGCCGGGTTCCCACTGCCGCGGGCCTGGCTCCAGCGTGTTGTCGCTGCTGTTGGCAGCTTTCGCAAGGCATGTCCGGGGATCTCTGCCCGAGAGCGGACCTGTCTGGCTCTGGAAATAATCGGGGTTTTCACTTTGGAAGTGGTCGCCTGTTGTGTGAGACGCACCATCTGCACGCAGGAAAACCATCTTTTATGGAAGACGCGGCGGTGGTGTATCGGTGTTGGCTGTTCTGGATGTTAAAAGGCGGTAATGGTTTGCCCTGGCCTGTGTGGCTCAGCTGGTGGTGTCCTCTCCTGCACCTGTAGGTCGCTGGTTCGATTCCCAGTCAGGGCACATGCTCGCGTTTTGGGCTCAGCCCCAGTAGGGGGCGTGCAGGAGGCCACCAGTCAATGTTTCGCTCTCATATCCATGTCTCTCTCTCTCTCTCTCTCTCTCTCTCCCCCCCTCCCCTCCCCCTTCCTCTCTGAAATCAACTTAAAAACATACTTTTTAAAAGAGATTAAGCTGGGCCTGGATTGCGAGTCTGTAACCAGGCCTTGTGACGTTTTGTCCAGCATCCTCTGACCTGGCTTGGTGGTTTGGGGTTTTGGCCGCTTCCCGCACAAGGACTGGGAAGAAAGCTCTCGGCCAGATCTAAGCAGTGAGCTGTCACCAAACGCTTACGTCCAACCCAGGGCTAGGCCCCCATTGACCGCAAATGGCGACCCCCACCCAGCGTACATGTAACCCTGTAAATGCCTTCATTCTCCACCAGGGACCCCGCGGTAAATAAGAGGAAGGAAGGGGGCGATGGCGAAAACGCAAAGCCACCACCTGAACCAGGACAAAGGAGGGGCCGGCCCGCGGCCCAAGCGTTGCGTGTGGGAGTGTTGCTGTGAATGGCGGTCCGTGGCTTGGCCCTCCGCGCTGCGTGCGGGGTGCATTAGGCCAGTGGTCGGCAAACTCACTCATCCACAGAGCCAAATATCCACAGGACAACGATTGACATTTCTTTGGAGAGCCACATTTTTTCAACTTAAACTTCTTCTTACGCCACTTCTTCAACATAGACTCGCCCAGGCCGTGGTATTTTGTGGAAGAGCCGCACGTGGCTCGCGAGCCGCGGTTTGCCGACCGCTGCCTTAGGGTAAATATATGTGAGAGGGGTGTATGTGCAGGGCACACGTCCCCTCTGGTCTAAATTTTAACCTGAAAAGTGGGACCTTATCCCCCGTTTCCTCGTGGGAAAACAGGTGCAGAGAGGTTGGATCGGTGCCTGCGTGGCCCATCTCGGCTCTGTTGACTGCAACCCGTTTTCTTCGCCGCTGCTCAGTGTTTCAGCGGGCACACGTGTCCCGGTGTTCCGTGACACGGTCTCCGGGGGTGCCCGGCAGGCCTGGACCGTGTCGGCGCCTCGGTTTTAAGGTGATTGGAGACGTGTAATGAGCACGCGGAGCACTTGCTGTTGGGACTCCTGTTGCTGTAGCTCAGTGACGATAGATTCACGTTGAAATGCCATCAGCAGGGAGAGCGTCTTGGAGTCGTCAGCAGGAAGGTGGCAAGTGGCGGGGGGCGGGGGGGGGGCGGAGGCCAGGAGGTGGTCCCCCCCAGCCTGACGCCTGGCCCTCGCGGGGCTCGCATCCGGTCCCCTAGGTACTAGCCAGTTGGATCTGGTGACTGGGAGCCAGGACTGGGCCCTGCCCTCCACCACAGAGCCCTCCGGCTAAGCTCGACCCCTCCACTCGACTGAAACAATACGCAAGGCCTTTCACACCTTCACCGGGAAAGTCCTCAGACTTCAGCTAGCAAGGGAGAAACACGTTTTTTTTAAAGTTTCATTCTGTTAGTAAACTTAGAATAAATAACAGAGACCTATCGGGTGCTTTCCAAGTAGTAGCTCCTGTGTGCGATTCCAGTGTGCCCGTCCTTTCATTTAATTCCCAAGATTGCCAGCCACTCTTGGTGGTTGTTAATCCTCACCCTCACCCGAGGCCCTTTTCCCATTGCTGTTGTAGCGAGTGGAAGGGAGGGGGAGGGGCAGAGAGAGAACATCCATGTGAGAGAGACACATCAATTGGTTGCGTCCCACATGCACCCCAGACTGGCCCCTGACCAAAGTCAAACCCGGGACCCTTCAGTCCAAGGTCCAATGCTCTATCCACCGAGCCACACCGGCCAGGGCTGTCAGTCTCCCACTTGATGAGTAGGGACACGGATGCTCAGAGAAGGGGAGCTTGCCCGCGGTCACCAGCTGACACGTAAGCGGGCCTCCTACCCAGTTCTGAAGATCCGCGTCCTTCCGCTTGGCGGGAAAACAGCGACTCACGGCAGTCTCACCCCGTGACAGTGGAGAATCCCAGAACTCCCGCCTCACCGCGTGGCAGGTCCCCGCAGGTGTGTGGGGACACGTGGCTGGACTCGGGCACATGGGCGGCAGACATCAGGTGCGGTTCTTGGGCACACGCGAGATTTATCGCGAGGGATTGCAGGATAACGGCTGCGTGCAAACAGCGTCCACCGGGCGGTGTGCCGTCACTGGGCCCGAGTGCGGCCACCTGCTCGGTGGCTGTGAGGACGGAGATGGCCACGCCCACCACCCCTCGCAGGGACAGCCCCGCGCGGGGAACATGCCCGGGAAGGGCTCCGCCATGGGAAAGTCGCTTCTCTGGCGGCGGCGGGAGAGGGGGCACGTGGCCATCCCACCCCAGTTTCCAGTCTTTACTCTCGGAGGTTAGGCCCAGCTCTGCCCCCCGAGCCCCGTGTCCTTCCCCGTTTCCTACATTCCTACAACGCATTCCTGTTGGTTTTAGAAGAGTTTTTTGTTTGTTTTTTTTTATTTAACAGATCCTACATTCTTTTTAGTGAAAAAAAAAAAAAAAGCCATCTACCATTTGTATGACTCCCACTAGGAGGCGTGATTGCAGGGGTTGAAATTACAGTCACGTTCCGTTCCACCAGCCTGGACTGAAACCCCAGCTCCCTGCCCAGGGCGTGTGGCTCAGTGGTTAAAGCATCCGCTCTCAGACCTGAGGGGCCGGGGTGCCATTCCCAGTTGCAGGTTCTTTCCCGGCCCCAGTGGGGGTGAGAGCAGGGGACAGCCAATCAGTGAGTCTCTCCTCCGTGTGTGTGTCTCTCTCCTCTCCCCCATCCCACTCACTCCCGCTCTCTCTAACACTCGGCGGGAGAAAAGCATATGCTCACTCGTTGGGTGAGGATGGAAAGGAGCCCCAGCTCCCTCGCTTCCCGTAGCTGCAGGGTTTGGGCCCAGCTATCTCACTGCTGGATTCTTCTTGTCTGGACTTGACAATGACGATTTAAGATGCGAGTTGTAAGGCGGGGCGGAGGGAGGCAGCAGGTGTCCGTTACGCAGCAGGAGGTCAGCAAACTGTGAGTGAGGTCTCCTGCCCTGGGGGCCACAGCCCTGGGAGGCAGGTGGCTCTTACTCCCCGTTTCACAGATGAGGAAACGGAGGCACAGAGGCTGAGGCCCATGGGGAGGAAGTGCCGCAGCCGCGCGGGGACCCGGCTCTGGGCAGGACCGCCCTCCGTGGAACTGGTGATCACCACCTTCGTGGTCGCTTCTGTTCTCTGAGGAAGACGCCAGTGCGTAGCCTCCAAACCACAGAGCACCGAATACAATGGCACGTGCCGCTTAGACCCCGTCTGCGGGATAGGAGTCCTCGGGGGCGTGCAGACTCTGGAACCCCGGGAGGCGGAGAGCGTGGGTTCTGTGAGCGATGGTTTACACTGACGTCGGGGTGCCCGCCGCGATCCCCAGGGTCCAGTCAGCCCGCACTGCCCGGCCTCTCGGCCTGAGAAGCTGCAGTAAGTCAGGGTGAGGCTGCGTCTCCCGTGGGCTTGTCCCCGTGAAGGGAACTGGCCGGCGTCCATCGCCGGGCTGGCACCTGCTTGTCACCTGTGACCCCGTGTCTACGGTGAGCGCGCGCTTACTGCACAGGCGCGTCTGGTCTGCCGTGTGGATGGAGAAGGAGACGGCGGTTCCGGCAAGTCCTGGGCAGACGGGGCAGTGGCGGGTGGGAAGCGCCTGCACGCCTGCTGGCCGGCATGGCCCCGAGGAAGCAGGCCGAGAGCAGGCCGAGTGGGCACGGCTGCGAGGACGGAGCGAGCCGAGGGGTCCCTGCTCTGCCCTCGCTCCCAGGGTCCTGTGACCTGCGCTTCGGGTCCCATCAGTGAGAGGGGCGGGGGGCTCGGTGGCCGTCTCCCAGGCTGTGGTCGCGCCGCAGGAGTGAGTCTGGACTGTGGGCAGTGCTGCCTGGCGCGGTGCAGGCTGCCAGGAGCCGCCATAGCGCGCTGTGGTCCTGCCCGCAGCGCCGGGGCTGAGCGTCCGAGGCGGCGCTGGCGAATTTGGAAAGACGGGAAGGCGCCCCAGCCCGGGGTGTACAGCCCGGAGCAGCTCCGGGGACGTCGGGCAGCAGGACCTGGTGGCAGAAGGTGACTTGTCTCTGGGTGGTGGGCACACGGCGGTACCTTTTTAAAAATCATCTTTTGCCAAAAGAGTGTTACAAACACGGATCCGTTCCCTGGACTTCTTCCTGAGAAATCGCACTCGGCGTGTGAGTGCTTCTGAGGAAGGAACTGGCTGTTGGAGCGGCAGCCCCAGCCATCCTGAAGCCGGAGTTGAAAGGCAGGCCTCCCTTTGCCTTTGAATCCAGCTCTGCCACTTGCCGCGTGACCTTGAGCACGCCAAGGGCACGCCTCAGGGAGCCTCGCGTTTAATTGATGGGGTGAGTGGACAAAGCAGGACGCGGCTTCCTGACAATTAAATAAAAGGATGACACTGCGGAGCACGCGCACGGAAGGGAACCGTTCTTGTGTTCTTGTCAGGCGTGTACCGCACTGGCTGGTATAGCACCAAGCACGCATTCTGGGCACAATACTGCTTGTTTAGAAGGAACTTCGCTTTCATAAGATGGACGACAGCTTTCCTTGAATAAGAGCTTAATAACGTAGCACGTTATCTTATTGAAATCACACAACGACCTTATACAGGATTTATTTTTAAAAGTATTTTACAGGAAATTGAATTAACTTAGCCTAAGCTTACACCCAGCAAGTGCGGGAGTCTAGATTCTGATAATGCCTCTGTTTGACTCCAAAGCCCGATTCTTAACTATTAATTCCCTACTGTCTTTCAAACTGATTACAGTAAGATGAGAAACCTGCTTAAAAATGGCAGTACGGCCGTGTAAGGAAAGGACACTTAGCTCCACAGGGACGCTCAGCTCAGCCCCGTGTGCGTGGCTGTGACACACCCGGGCCGCCGAGGCACTGCCTGGGAGGCAGGTGTGTTAGGGGGAGAGACAGGGACAGTGGACGGGAGGCTCTTGGCGACAAAACTCTTCTTTGTGCTTTTCCCTTTTTCTTAGAATGTCATCAAAATTCCACAGTGTTTTTAAAAATAATGTAGAACCTTCTGCAGCCTTTTTTAAAAATTGATTTTAGAGAGAAGGACGAGAGAGAGAGAGAGAGAGAGAGAGAGAGAGAAAGAGAGAGAAACATTGATGAGCTGCTTCCTGCAAGCACCTGCAACCTGGGCATGTGCCCTGACTGGGAATCGAACCCGCCACTTTCTGAGGTCTGGGATGACGTCCCGACCCCCTCATCCCTACTGGCCAGGGCCCGTCTGCAACCTTTTAAGCAACTTTTTGCTCAGCAAACAATTTCCAATGGTTTACAAGCAACGGGAAAGGTTTTATAGGAAGGAAAATGGTGCCACATCAAGTGAAGGAGAGACAAATGGAAAACCGAAAAATCATCAGTAAAATGTTGCTTCAGCAGCACGAAAGAAAGTCTTTTTTGCATCGAAAGGTCATGACTGGCGATGAAAAGTGGATTTATTTGAGAATCCCAAACACACAAAATCATGGGTTGATCCAGGTCAACCATCAACATCGACTGCAAGGCAAATTGCTTCGGAAAGAAGACAATGCTCTGCTTTGTCTTGGTGGGATCAGGAAGGTGTGGTGTATTATGACCTTCTCAAACCAGGTGAAACCATTAATACTGATTACTACCGACAACAAATAATCAATTTGAACCATGCTTTGATTGTGAAACGACCAGAATGGGCCAGAAGACAGCAAAGTAATTTTGCTTCATGATGACGTGCCATCACATACTTCAAAACCAGTGAAAGACACGTTAAGAGATCTTGCCTGGGAAGTATGAACCCATCCGCGTGTTCACCAGACCTTGCTCCTTCAGATTAGCACTTGTTCCGATCGATGGCACACGCACTGTCTGAGCAGCACTTCAAAATGTATACGAAGTGGAAAATTTGGTCTCTGATTTGCCTCAAAACAAGAAAAGTTCTATTGGGATGGCATCCACCAATTCCCTGAAAGATGGGGAAAATGTGTAGCTAGCGATGGGCATTACTTTGAATAAAGCACTTTTGATGTTTCTCTTGAAATTATCGTGTTTTCTTTGATTACAGAATCTGACATTATTAACCGGTACACCTAGTAGTTCAGTGAATGTTTGCTTGGGTACGCACCCAGGTAACCAGAGGACGTTCCCCACACCCCGGAAGGTTCTGGGGCATTTTCTTTGGACTGTGGGATCCCTTACAGCCATCTCTCGTCTGGTCTCCCTGAATTACCTGGGCTTTTTGAAAAAGTACACAGACGTATTTCCCGTTATTCCGAAAACGTTGGGATTAGTGGTTAAATTGGATCCATGGTGTGGAGAGAAGCTACATGTGGAAGTCAGGGCAGCTATCCCCTGACGCCATAGCATTCTGGCCATGCCGAGCAGTCACTGTCTTTTGATTGGCTTCCTTCTCTTTGTCACCAGATCACATGTCACCCTTTTACCCCCCAGAATTAGCGAGGGCTACAAAGTCCTTCCGTGGATATGGTTGCTATCTATTACCATTTGCCATATTCAGACTTCAAACAGCAATGCTTAAAAAATATTTATTAATCATGAAATATATAACAATCATCAACCCATTGCACGTTAACAGAATTTATTTTCGTGGAAAAACACTATTTCCGTAAAAATAATGAAATTACGTACATCTCTCCTATATTTTTGTAAACCTCTTTATCGGCTAGCTTAAGAGAAGCTGGCTGCGTTCTCCCCTCAGCTTCTGTGTTCTGTCCGGTGGGGCCTGTGGTGTTGGGTGAGGAAGCTGGATGACAGATACGTGCGCAGTTGGAAAGGGAAGAGCGTTTTGCTCGCCGTCCACATGAGGGTGGCTGTTCTTGGATGCTGCACCCAAACGTGGCAGGCGGCCGGGCCTCAAGGTGAGCCGTGGACTGGAAACCCTGTCCGCAGGCTTGCCGTACTCGGAGAGCTCGGGGACCGTGGTCTGCCTTCCCCGCCACGATGGAGTTGGTCGCATCACTAGGGGTCCTTTGAGAAGCTCTGGTTCGCCGAGCCCCATGCTGCGCCGCGTCATCTGAAAAAGTCAGATTTGATACCATCCCCGCCAGTCTCAGCAGAGAGGCCGTCAAGTGCCGACTGGCTAGCTCCCCGCGGCGGACACTGGTGTTCACAACGTCTGGCTCCTGCGTGGACACTGGAAACACATGGTCTGTTGTTTTTCTCCCAGGACGGCTCGTTTCCTTCCTCGTGGAGAAACCACCTGCCCAGGAGCTAAGGCTGAAGAGCCACCCCATTCACGGCCACCCTCCTCTCCTGTACCAGAGATGTCGGGGGCAGCGCAGCCCTGTGGGCCTCGCACGCTGGGCACCGCCCCGGCCCCCCCGCCCGCCCCCCCGGACGGCCAGTGGGCCTCGCACTTGCACTTCATCGCCCGGGATAACCAAAGGGGTTGCTGGAGAGTTGAGATTTAGTCACAGGCGTCACTTTTACAGCTCGATCAAGGACATTTAACAAGGCAACGACCTCCCGAAAGCAGCAGCCGCACGCCCGCTAGCGCAGTTCTAGCACTACCTTGGTTCTTGCTGAAGTTCTGGCCGTTTCCCCACCACATCAGGTGTCTGTGCCGTGAAAAAGAGGACCGTCTTAGCTCAGCTTGCCCCACCCGCGTCTGACACTTCCTCTTCTGGAAGTGTTACTAAATGCCCTGGAAGAGCCGCAGGGTGCGTTGCGTGGGGCGGTGGACAGTGCGGGGAGGCGCAGCCAGCTCCCTGCAGGAGCGCCGTCCTCCAGCCTTCGATGCTACCGGGGCCGCAGGAGTGGCTGCGCGTGGCATTTTCAATGGCACTTTTCCTTCACTCTGCGTTATCTATAAAAATTCACAGTCCTGTGAGGATTAAAGGCTCCCGAGTCGAAAGCCAGGCTGGAGCTGTCGTCTGGGTTAGGGGTGGTCAGGCCCTCCATTTCTCCTGTCATGTAGTAAGAATTTATTAGCCGTTTGCTAGAATATTCATTGTTATCATAATGATTACAGATAAGATGTTCCTGGAAGGAATGGGCCAGAACAATCAAGAAAAATGTCAGGCTTTTTATGAGAAATTCGCACGGCACAGGAAAGGCTGGTGGAGCTTCTGGAGGATGCGCGGCCCCTCCCGCCCCAAAGAGCTGTCCCCACCGTCGCAAAGCGCCGTGATGGCCACTCTTCCTGGAGCAGGGCCGGGTTCCGGTCCTGGGCCCGCCGTAGCCTCTCTTTCCCTCTTGGTTTTGGAATGCTGCCATTGGTCTGGAGAGACAGGTCTGGGGTAGACATGCTTCGATCTTCTGACCTCCTTGTCGTACCTGGAAAAGGAAACAGTCTGGGGACTTGGGGTGACGAGAGTCTCTAAAGGCTTTGTGAGCTAGAAAGGACTTAACCTGAGAAAGGGAGACGGGTTGAGAGGATGGGACATACATCTGCTCCACCCACCCCCACGGGGGCCCCACGGGGGCGGCTCAGTGGCTGAGCGGCGACCCGTGAGCCGTAGAGGTTGCTAGTTCAATTCCTGCTCAGGGCGCATGCCCGGGTTGTGGGCTCGATCCCCAGCGTGGGGCGTGCAGGAGGCAGCCGATCAGTGATGTTCCTCTCTCATGGCTGCTTCTATCTCTGTCTCCCTCTCCCTTCCTCTCTCTCTCTCTCTCAAATCAATACAAACATATTTTTAAAAATTCCATGAAGTGTCAGAAGAAGGTTATGGAAGATTCCTGGGGAAGAGGAAGCAGATAAAAACAAATGTACGAAAAAACAAAACGGAGCAAAACCCCACTGGGGAGAGGGGTTCTGTCCCGTCCAGGAGAGGGGGCAGGGAGACAACCCCTGACCACCGGGCCCGCCGAGGCTGGTGCTCTCCCTGCAGCCTCGGACCCACCGGAGCGCAGCAGTGTTCGGTCCCAGGTTAGAAGGTAACGGTGCAAAGCCCAGCCTCACAGTTCCACCCGCGGGAGGACGCGCAGGACACGTTACTTCCCACCCCACCCGCTAGTACACGCTGTCCCTGTCCACACGCACCAGACGCAGCGACTCCAAACAGGGCTTTCGTCCCCAGACGAGAAAACGGGCCTCCCACGTGCCAAAAAGGAGCACACGCCCAAAATGTCCGAGGAGTTAGGAAGCCGACCGGAGAACGGCCCCTGGGGAGGGCAGAGCTGGGAGGCGAGGCGGTGGCTGTGGCACCAGGAGGTTCGTCCTCGGTGGGTAAGGGGACTGGGAGGCCAGCCTGGCGAGGGGTTGGGAGTTCGCCCGCGAGTGAGGCGGAGGCGGCTGCTCCCCGCTGCGGAGGACCCGGAGCCACGGGTGCCAGGAACACGGAGGCACGGAGGCGGGCATTCGGGCCCTTTTGCCCTTGTTTTGAACAAGGAGGGCGGGAGGAGGCCCAGGGAGACACCGTTGGCTCCGTAACCCTGGGTTTCCTCCCAGTTCTGGGCCTGTTTCCTGACTCTGATGGGGACCCCGGGACCCCTGGGAGAGGCAGGAATTATGCTGAGCGTGTATACTTCCTGGGACCCCGGGCATGGGGGGAACGTGGAGAAGGACAGGAGACGTGGCCTCGCGTGGCAAGGAGCCCGCTCTCCACCTATGGAGGGAGGGGCGCCCTTGACCCTGACCTCGCGATGGCGTTGAGGTGTATGCGGCCGGCTGCGCTTTCTTGCCGCGTATCAGCACTAAAATTTTGCTGTGAACCTAGGCGAGGAGATGGTGGTGTTCTTCCCCTTTGCCACGGCTGGGTCTTCGGCGTATCCCTGGGAAGTAGGACACGTCCTTGGTTAATAGACCCCCGAGGTCCCCGGAATGAAGTGCGGGGGAAGCCGTCCGGACGGGCTGACAGGCGTGAGGGGCGCAGCTGTTCCCAGCTCGTGGCATGATGACAGTCTGGCAGCACATAATCAGAAACCGGGTGAAATGATGGAAAACGTCAGTTGAAAGTTTTCCCTTGTCAGGACGCAGATGGTCTTATCAGCAAACCGCGGCTGGGCCACACGACGCCCCCTCTGTCCTCCCGCTCGGGGGAGAGCCGTCTGCACCGCGGCTTTGGGCTGAGCTGTGTGGGAGCGCGACTCCCACCCGTCCGGTGCCATTACTGCTGGCTCCTTCGGTAAAGGAGACTGGAAAGGCAGTGCGGGTCCTGCTGAGAACGGGGACCGGCCGCTCACAGCCCCCCGGCGAGCAGTGGGGCCTATCCCAGGGAAGGGCGTCATTTTGAGTTTGATGAAGGGGTTGCTCTCATCTTATTTGTCAAGAAAGATCAGTCTCGCAGGAAGCCAGGGTTGCATCTGTCTTGGGGGCCATCAAGATGGGACTTCTGGCCTCTGACAAGAAGGCTGTGGTTCTCTTGACTTCACGCTGAATCTCTTTTTTTTTAATGTTTCTTTAAATTGATTTCAGAGAGGAAGGGAGAGGGAGAGAGGATGGGAATGTCAATGATGAGAGAGAATCATCCGTTGGCTGCCTCCTGCACGCCCCACCCTGGGGATCCAGCCTGCGGCCCGGGCACATGCCCTGACCGGGAATCGAACCGGCGACCTCTTGGTTCATGGGTCGACGCACAACCACTGAGCCACCCCGGCCGGGCAAAGTGCTGTTTCTAAGAAGCATTGGTCGTGTGGTGCCTGTGGGATGGAGGCTGTCCCTGCAGCTCACACAGCTGAGTCGTCTGTCATGGGGGGGTGAGGCACGCAGAGGAAGGGAAGTCCTTGCTTCATCTGCAGGAGACCCTCCTGCTGGGGCGAAGGTGTAGGCAAGCTTGTCAGGTATTCAGATCGGCGGCCTTGGGTCACCCTGGAGCCGGAGGCCTCCGTGTTAGGGGCTTTCTGTCGCCAGCCTGCCCTTTCGGCTGTCTCTACGTGCAGAGTGCTTCACCGGGTGTGATTGACACCCACAGCCGGGCCCTCCCGCGCTCACCTCTTCCTCTGTTGTGTCTCCCCCTGCAGCGGCGCTGATTACTACGACTACGGACACGGGCTCAGCGACGAGACGTATGACTCCTATGGTGAGTGCGCGCCGCGGGACAGAGGCCTCAGGGGAGTTCAGACAGACAGGAGGACGGTGCCCAGCCGCCTCGCCGCCGCCTGCCCTGCCTGCCTGTGCTCCGAAGCTCCTGGAGGAGGTGGAATGGAGCCAGGAGGAAGCCTCGCGGAGGACGGCGGGAAGTGGGATTCCCACCGGGGTTCTGTCTGGGCGATGCCCTGGGTTGGGGTCCTCCCTCATAGCCCGGCTGGCCGCCCAGCCCCTGATCGGAGGTGTTTTTGGAGTGTCTCGGCTTCTTGGTGGGAAAGGGACATGAGGCCATGTGGGAGGACAGCCCTGGGGTGGCCTCCCACCCCATCCTAATAGCCTAATCCACCCCCAAGCCCCGGGGCTCTGAGCACCTCACAGAGGAACCACCCACAGGACCCTGAGCCAGGTGAAGGTGGGTGCTCGCGCTGGCTCCGGGGGAACCAGACCCCGAGCCTCCGTAGGCAGGACGACCAGTTTAATTGAAAGGATTGGCGGCGGCGGCGGCGTAATGATGGGCAAGAGCTCCTTCGCCGCAGGGCACGGGCTCGGAGGACCAAGGCTGCCGTCAGGGCTGCGCCCGGCACCCGGCATGAGTCGGGTTCTGGGTGACGGATGTGCTGACATCGGTGACGCCCTGCAAGACCCTTTCCAGGTGTTTCCTCTGGAAGCGCCTTCCTCCCATCGCCCGCCTCAGCCAGGAGGACTGCACCTGGGATTGTCCCTTCCTTATTTCATTATTCGGAGCAACCGCTGAAGAGAGCACGCTGGTCCGCTGAACGCCGTGCGGTTAGGTGGATGCCAGTTGGCTGGCGGGAGGGTACACTGGTGGCGTGTTTGTGTCAAGCCTTTGTCTTGGCAGCTTTTCAGGTTGGTCTCCGGGCCAGGGGACTTGGGATTGCTCGGGTGCAGGGGCGCACGGCTTGCTGTCGGAGAGCCGGGGCCTCGGAGGCCCGGAGGCTGAGCGGTGTTTAACTTCAGGCAGAAGGCCGAGGGGTGCCCTGGTCATGAGGGCGCTGTCCCGCGTGGGTTAGTGTCACTGGAGTTAAACGTGGCGTATGCCGTGCCTTGCCTCGCAGTCATGAAGTGTGGCCGAGGTTAGGTCTGCACCCAGCATGGCGCTCTCGCCCTCCTGTGAGAGGACCCACAAAGGGCAATGCGGCGTTCCTCCCCCTGTCCGCCCCTTCCCGCGTTCCTCTCCAGTTGCTCCTTCTGCCTTCACAACTCTTTTTTTTTAAATTTTTCTGTTTTTTAAAAAAAAATACGGTTTTATTGATTTCAGAGAGAAGGAGAGAGAGAGAGAAGCATCCATGATGAGAGAGAACCATTGATTGGCTGCCTCCTGCACGCCCCCGACTGGGGATCGAGCCCCCAACCCGGGCATGTGCCCTGGCCCGGGAATCGAATCGTGACCTCCCGGTTCATAGGTGGACGCTCAACCCCTGAGCCACGCCGGCCGAGCCTGCCTTCGCCGCTGTTTCTCCTGGGTTTTGTTAGGAGAAACCTCAGCCACCTTCCCCTTTCCTGCGTGCCTGCGTGGGTAGCAAGAGGCAGCTCGCTTGCTCCTGGAGCTCGGAGAGCGGCCCCCAGGAAGGTTCCTGCCAAGGCGGCTGCCACGTAGGCTACCAAAACCACATCGCCTCCCGTGCGAGGAGATGACCACCTGGCGCGGTGTTTGTCGTTTTCCCCTCCGTGAATTCCCTGGGTGGGTCAGGACGACGTGTGTCCCACGCGACATCGTGGCAGGCGCAGGGCCGAGTGAGACCCTGCAGAGCGAGGCCCGCGGGCCCCGCGGCGGTCTAACTGTGCTCCGTCTACTGGTTTCAGGGCAAGAGGAGTGGACTAACGCGAGACACAAGGCCCCCTCGGCGCGGACAGCGAAGGGCGTCTACCGAGACCAGCCATACGGCCGCTACTGACTGTACTGACTTTCCGATGCTGTGAAATAGCCCATCTCCACCCGTCCTGTAAACTGTTCAAAGTAATTTTTTTCTATGAACAATCCCCTTTTTAAATAAATCAAAATGCTTACCAATCGGAATGGATGGACCTTAAAACTACTTTGTGGAAACATCAACCTGGGAAGAAAGAGAAAAAAATAAAAAACACATGTAAAATTTTGTTATTTCCAATCTGTATATGAAAAAAAAAATAGGTCCTCAAAAGGAAAAAAAACACACACACACCTTTGATTAACTAGTGTTAAACAAAAAAAAAAAAAAATAGGTTTACTAAACATGTTAATCCGTCCTTTAACATATGCCTCACCTTTCATTTTAAAGGTTTCCATAGAGTTTAGTTATTTGATCTTTCAGCCATATGCCAGTTTTTTTTTTTTTTTCCCTCTTGCGTAAAAAGGGACACCAATTACAAGTGCAAATACTGTGGTATTCTTTTTGTAACTCCAGTCTTGAAATGTTCTGCAGTGTTAAGCAAACTTTGCTCTTGCTTGATACTAAATAAACTTTTGAAAGAAATTTTCCTGTGTGTGTGAGCTAACAGTTTCATGCTTTTTTTTTTTTTTTTTTTTTTTTTTACTTAAAAAGGCCTTCATAAATAGTCGTAAACAGGGAGAGAACTCACTTAACGACGCTCGTCATAAAAGGGTCACGCTAAACATCGCACAACTTCTTTTAAAAACGGTGTAAAACTTAACTGCGCCATCCCAGGGCCACTCACCGTAGACCTAAATGCTGTTTAGAGAGTACAGGGGTGTCCGGGCCAAAGCTTGCTTAAACGCTGGTTTTAAACGAAGGACTGAGTTTCGGGAGAAGGATGTGATCCGTTTTCATCTTGTCGAGCGTTTTCTCACTAGTGCCACTTTGGATTTTTTATGAGAATTTTGGTGCCTTAATGCGCTCCTCGCCCCGTGCCGGAAGCCATAAAGCCCACGCTTTTAAAGACACTGACTAAATGAGGTCGCCCTCGCCAAGGCCAAGGATGTGTGTAGCCCTTAAACGGTCTTCATTGCCAAAGGTAAATAAATCAGGTTTTAATCTCACTTAAGTTATCTTTAATCGAAAGACTAAAACCAGGGAGCTTGCGACTAAGGGAGTTTCACGAGAAGCCCCGCAAGGGTTTCTAGCTCACCTAAATTCTCATTTTAAAAAGTTTAATTCGTCTTAGTCATCTAAAAAGCCATAGCTTAGCCAGTGTAATTGGGGCCAGTTACCCCTGTTAAACAAATGTAAAACCTCATAACTAGTTGTTTGTAATACAGTCTTTGGTTAGTCATTGAGGGCACTGCTTAACACTGACAAATATCTCATAAAGTTACTCTTTCATCTTTCGGCATAAGTTGTCTTTAAAACTGTAGCTTATGAAACGTTTCAATTTTTTTTAAAACTTCTCGAGGGCTCTCCTTCTCTCTGACTGAAAAGGTGTTTTCTTTTGTCAGGAGACACGGGCCGTGTTGCGAAGTCGAAGAGCAGGTGAGCATCTTCTGTGCCCGCGACTGTGATGTGTCCGGAAGAGGAAGGCAGCTTGACGCTCACCTAGTCGCACGGGAGGTGCCCTCGCTGGGGCCTCTCATCAGCACCGGCGCTGGGAGCAGGTCGACTGGCAGAAATATGAAGCTTCTGAATGGGAGCAAGCCAGACCAGCTCAGCTGTGTTTATGAGCCCATCACAGTGTGGAAGCACTCAGTTACTTTCTCCAACAGAAATGCAACAGCCTCGCCCGGCCGGCGTGGCTCGGTGATTGCGCCTCGACCCATGAACAGGAGGCCACGGTTCGATTCCCGGTCAGGGCACAGGCCCAGGTTGCGGGCTCGATCCCCAGTGTGGAGCGTGCAGGAGGCAGCCGATCTATGATTCTTTCTCATCATTGATGTTTCTCTCTCTCCCTCCCTCTCCCTTCCTCTCTCTGAAGTCAATAAAAATATATTAAAAAAATATATATAACTAGCCTCATCAATAACATGCACAAGTTTTCCAAATTATTAAGTGAGAGACCTGTGTGATATGATCCCAATTTTATTTTTTAAAAACTGTGTGTCCTCTATATCTTCGTAGGCAAGGAATTGCCAGGTACGGTGGGAAGTTTTTACAGTCATTACCTGGGGCTTGTGGAAGTATGAGTGTGTGTGTGTGTGTGTGTGTGTGTGTGTGTCTGTGTGTGAGATTTTTAATCCTTTCTGAAATTTGCAAAACGAATAATTACTTTTATAGGAATATTATACATTTTTTAAAACCTGGGTGTCTGGGGAGGGAGGTGGCATTCATTAGGCCTCACTTTTCAGAGAGGCTTATTTCCCAAGCATCAGAAACACTCCAGAGGCCTGACATTTTGGATCTTTTTAAAGTGTTTGTGTGTGGGCTCCGCCCCCTGCGCGGGTCTTGCTCTGGGACAGCGCTGTGAGTGTGAGGCCTGTCCCGCGTGGATGCTGTGGGAATGAGTGAGACCCTGTTGCTGGAATGACGTGTGACCTGGAAAGGGACACGCCATGACGCCGAGTCCTCCAAGTTGACTACAGATATTTATTACATGTGGGGCCGTTAGCAGAGACGAAAGAAAAAAGTCACTCATGGTCATAGCACGACAATTCAGTCAGTCTCGCTCCCTGGGCTGATCCCTGAATTCGACTGTGTCTGTGGTCCCTGCATACAGAGGAGGGTCCCAGGACTTAACCCGGAAGGTTTAAAGAAAAAAAGTAGGTAAAAATCCAATTCACCTCCATCTCAGCCACTTTCTAGGGCACAGGTGACGAATATCAATAATAAGGCTTGTTTTTTTAGTGCAGATAACATCTGTTTATGGTGATCAGTGCCTCACGGGTAGGAAGAAAAAGTCCATCGTTCCATGTAAAACGTAAAATATCCCTTTGTGCTTGATGGTGCCGCCCGTGGAGAAGGGCGGGAGAGCGTCGTAACATCGGAATCCCGCCCTCCCTCCCTCTAGCGGAAGCCTGCCCGAGGCCGCGGTTCTGGTGGGCCCCTGAGGTCAGGCAGCTCGCGCCCGCTCTGTGGGTGGTCGGCACCCGGCGCAGAGACCGCTTCTCTCTCAGGGTGACCGGCCCCCTGTGGCTTCGATGGCCGTGGGGACAGAGTGCTGGCCGCTGGCCATGGGGATGGGGCTGTTGTCCTGGCCACGCAGGCTCTGAAGTAACCGTCTGATCGTCTCCGGCACGTCATCACGCATTGTTCGGTGTTTTTAAATTGTAATTTTAAAATAAATCTGAGAGTTGAATCTCCTACCAGAGGACGGGGACGGGAGGACGGAGCCCGTGTGTGTCCATCGGATCGCGTTTCGTGTCTTCGTCTTGGAGTCCCATGTAGGACGTTCTCAAATCCGACCCAGGCATGTCATTCCGGGTGCCGTTCCGGTCACCATCGCTCCAGGTTTTCATCCCTCACCTGCCGTATTTTATGTCCTTGATGTCAACTCCTAGCTTTTGCAGCGTTTTCCATAAAAACTCCTCGTTGCTGGTCAACTTCTGCTGGCCGCCGCCTCTGCCTCTGCATCCTGCCGTCCCACCGAGCTGCGTGTCCGTCTGCTGTGTCACGGGCATTCCGTCCCTCTCTTCCCGGAGCTGTCTCACCGGGGACTGCTCGGCAGGACCCGCTCACCGGCGTGCCGCCTGGGTCACTGAATTCACTTGGGAATTTGAAAACCATCTTAATTTTTTTTTTTGGCCCAATTTTGTGTTCTGTGAAATGTTATGTAACGTGGTGTGCCCTTTCCTCTGGGAAGCCTGTTAAAAGGAAAGCAAATCGATCTTCTTTTGTTGTCTCCTAATAAAAAAGTAACCCAGGGTGTGCGCATTACTGAGCATGGCTGCCCGTCCAAAGCTCTTCCCCGGGAGCGCCAGCCTGTTTCCGGTGGCCTCCAAATACCCGGAGGTGCGTCCTCACAGGTCGCCTGCAGGTCCTGCATAAGGAACCGTCCTCCCTGCTGGCTGATCAGCCGGGAGTAGTGCCTGCTGCCTCTCACCTGCAAATGACGTGGCAGGAAAGACGCTGGGGGAGGACCTGCTGCCTGCGTCCCCGAGGCCGCCTCTTCGGGTCTGCTTGCGGGGGCAGAGGGGGCGGGACGGGGGGAGCACTGCCTGTCATGGAATCATGTCCCCTGAATATGTCCACGCCCCCATCTCCAGAACCTGTGAGCATGTTCCCCACACAGCACAGCGGCTCCGCACCTGTGACTCCGGGCCTGGAGGGGGAGGCTACCCCGCACCATCCAGGTGAACCCTGCCCTGGTCACTGCAGTCCTTGTAAGAAGGTCAAGGTCGGAGGAAGCGGGTATGAGGACAGGGCCAGGGATGCTCTTCGAAGATGGAGGAAGGGGCCACGTGAGCCAAGGAAGGCGGCCTTTTCTAGAAGCTGGACAATGCCGAAGAGGGGTCCTCCCCTGGAGCCTCAGAGAGGAACACGCCCCCTGCGCCCACCTCGACGTGAGCTCAGGGAGCCTCACTCTGCATGTCTGCCCTGTGGATCCTCCAGATCAGGGGTCCTCAAACTTTTTAAACTGGGGGCCAGTTCACTGTCCCTCAGACAGTTGGAGGGCTGGACTATAGTTTAAAAAAAAAACAAAAAAAAACTATGAACAAATTCCTATGTGCACTGTGGGCCCGGGACGAGTCGGCTGCTAAGCAGGACAGGCAGCGGCACCCGGTGGGCCGGATAAATGTCCTTGGCGGGCCGCATGTGGCCCGCGGGCCATAGTTTGAGGACCCCCTGCTCCAGATGATAAATCAGGACTGTGTTAAGCCACTAAGTGGGTGGCAATTCATTACGGCGGCCGTCGGAAATGGACCCACACACCTGAGACCACTTAGAGCCTTTGAATGTGATCCGAAGAGGCCGAGCTTGGAGTGAGACCAGCCTGCCTTGCCTCTCCTGCTCTGCAATGAGCTGGGAGACGGCAGGTGAATGAGCACCCTCATTTCCCACTTCCTGATGGTTTCTACGGTTACTTAAGAGAGAGCACAGCAGGAGTGGGTGGGATGCTAGGGAGACGCCAGGGGGATTTATATTCTTCGTTTCCTTTAAACACCACCACCATTTTACATTCCGTCAGGGGCAGGCACACCGTCTCATTGCCTCGCAGGGGAAACGTATGGCTGCTATTAGCTATGTAATTGGGTTCCTAGACGTTGGTAGAGTTTTATCATTTCTATTTACTTATTTTTGTGCTTTGTCTCACCGTAAAAGGATTTGGGGGTGGTTCCTGCAGTGCGTGCATGCTACCCAGTAGGATAAAAGAGGAAATGGGGGGAAGAAGCAAGTGGGGCTGAGGCATTGAGATGTGACCAGAGGAAGGTGAGATTGGAAGCCTGAAAGGGACCCCTGAGCATCCCAGCAGCCAAGGCTCAAAGGGACTGGGGGTAACGCAGGACTCAGTGTCCACAAGTTACATCCTCTGGGGAGAACACAGGGGCTCCCCAGCAGCCTGGCGGCAGGGGCAGGGGGAGTGTCAGGGGCAGAAGGCAGGAGGGTGGGAACCAGGTAGCCTTCCTGGAAGAGGCAACACCTGCGTTTCATCTTGCAGGTTGGTGCCTGTTGGCCATGGAAGGAATGAAGGACAACCCAGGTCAAGGGTGGCACACACAGAGCCTGATGGGAGGAGGTGGAGCGCGGGTGCAGGGGGTCCAAGCAGGACTGCATCACTGGAGGAGGGGGGGAGGAGGCTGGGAAGTGGGGAAGGCCCAAGGAGAAGCCAGGATCACCTTGCACTCTGCCTGCTGAGGAGCTAGAACTTGACCTTGTGAAGGGCCCCTGGGGATTTGTGCCACGCCAGCACGGCCAAGGGTGACCCTGAGAGGGGGCGGTGAAGGATTGAGAAAAGACAAGAGAATGAAAGCTGGGCCTCGGTGGGACGCTACTTTTCTGAGAGACAGCGCCACGGACCACACGCCGTGTCTTTATTTTACAGCCGATGCCACGAGGCAAAGGAAGGGCGTGGCCAAGATGTTCACAGCATTCTCCTGGGTTTCGATCCTCCTCAATTACATGCACCTGGTCCAGCTCTGTTTACTTGCAGCCTCTATCACTTAGGTGGGGCCACATGCTCGGGCCATACGGTCAAGCTCACAACTCCAGCTGTTGGCTATAATGGTGCGGGGAGGGCTCTGCCCTCCAAGCTGGGACTTGCACGTGGCCATGAGAGGACTGTGCCCTCTCACCAGTCCGAGGCTTGAACCTGTCCAAACTCTGTAGCTGCGCCCACAGGGAGCCAGCTGGGGAAGTGGAATGATGAGATCCACATTTCAGAAGGAGCTCGCTGCCTCGTGGAGGGGCCACGGGCCTACTAGCTGCAGCCCAGGGCCTTGGAACAGCCCCAGCCTGTGCTCTCCTACCCTCACCCCCAGGCTGGGGGACACATCTTCTCAGGGTGTGCAGGAAGGAGAGCAGCAAGGGCCCGCCTAAGCCCAAGAGGCCAAGGTTCTCCCTGATGCCCTTCCCCAGACCTCCTGGCTCAGCCTGGTCCCCGCATCCCAGCCCCTGGCAGCTGGTGGAGCTCCCAGGGACTCTGTCCAGCAGAGGCCGGTCCAGAGGCTCAGGAGCTGCCACCTCCCTGTGGCCAGAGGAGCATCCTCCCTCTCTCCCCAGTGTCCACAGCATGGCAGGACGTGCCTCTCCTGCTCAGGTGCTCCATCACCTTCCCCTGAGCACAGGGCAGCAGGGAGCACTGCCCAGCCCTGACCCCTGCAGGCCCTCAGCCTCCTCCCTAGACACTGAGGAGAGTGGGCAGGGCCGTGGCCTGACCCTCCCCTTGGGTTGGGGAGCAGTGTCTGCGGGCTGCTGTTGCTTGAGCTGCCCCAGTGCCCAAAACAAGGACACGGCTCGCTCACCATGGAGGGTGCAGGCCTGGGAACAGACTGCCCAGGGGCGCGCCCCAGCGTCACCTCGGGTCTCTCCATGTCGCCATGACGGGTCATGTCAGCAAGGCCTCCTCTTCTGTGAAGCGGGACCTAACGGGCCCCTCACTCATGGCTGGTGTAAGGATCCAACAGGGGAGCCAACATCTTATCCTTGGACCTGATGCTCGGCCTGCTCCAATAAATGTTAGATGCGTTATTATTGTGTTTATTATTATTATTATTATTACTATTATCTCATCCCTTACCGGCTTATCAGCTGTGAGCATCTCAGAGTGTGGAGAGAATAAACACTGAGGCAGCCACGTGCCCAGCACTCCCACACGGCTTAGCTCAGGTTCGGCCACTGAGCGTGGCATCACAACCTTTTGTCTCTCATGTGGGAGATGCCGGAACAAGCTGGCTTCCGGACAGAGGGGATGCACTGACTCTGGCAGGGCTGGCAGGGAGTCCCTGGGCAGGGCTCGCTGCTTGGGCACCCGGGCCTGGCCCGGCTGCCCCTGGGCCTGAGGAGGTACAGGATCCTCCCTGGGGTAGATCCCCTTCCTGGCGCAGCAAAAGCTCCCAGATCCACTCTGATTGGATGTACTGGGGTCACGTGAGGCCAGGCCCCAACCAATGGCTGTAGCCAGAAGGATGAAGATTCTGATTGGTTCAGCCCTGTGTCCCAGCTGGTCTCAGGGAGGCAAAACTGGGGTACAGAGGCCACAGAGAAGGAGCGACTGGGGGCAATTGTCCACTCTGGGGTTAATGTGGGCTGGAGTCCCCAAGGGAGACTCGAGGGGTGAGGGGTGCTCAAGCCCTCCCAGGGGACCCTGGGCAGGGAGAGAGGGGAGCATCACAGGTGGAAGTCACAGATCAGCTGCCTCGCGTTTTCCCTCTCCTCGCCTCCTTCCTCAAAGCCGGCCTGCACCATCTGACTGCATATTTGGGGCCCCTGGGCTAGGGCTGCCAGATTTAGCGAATAAGAGTTGAGGAGGCCCCTTTCACTGTGAATCTCAGCCTTCTGGTGCAAGTTATGTCCTCTGCGACCTGGGGGGGGACATATTTTACTTTTAAAAATTCACTGTTTCCCTGAACCTCAAGTTGAACTGGGTGTCCTCTATTTCATCAAAAACTCCTCATCTCGGGTCTGCATTTCTTTTGTAGCATCCTCAGGCCCTGCCCAGGGAGATCACGCTGGTTCCGTGTGGATCCCGGCATACCTCACGCCCACAGCATCAGCCTCCCCAAAGGAGACTTCCCAACTCCGCGTGAGGATGCTGCCGGCAGCCAGAGCAAACCCCAGGAACTGTGACTGACTTTGTCTCTCTCTCCCATATAAGATGTCTACACGTTGGGCCGATAGCGTACCCCTGGGACCGTGACTCAGCAGGGCTCCTCTCCCCCATCCTCCCTACGGGCTTTCATCGGCAGAAGCCGAGAGGGCTGCCGGAGTGCCAGCCGTTGCCTCCGCATCCCACGTGGCAGCAGGAGGCAGAAGGGAGGACAGGAGGGTGTCGATCCCAGCGAAGCCTCCGCCTCCGTGCACAGGCTGCTTGGAAGCCTGACAGGGCGTTTGGTGTCTTCTACCTTCTTGGCTCGTGCTCAGCCACGTGATCGGTGCTGGCTGCCAGGGAGACGAACAAGGCTGCCGTTTCATGCATGCACAGCCTGCGTGAAACCAGGAGGGAGAGAAAGACTAGCGCATGACCCCTGGCCCCGTGGCTCACTGGCTGGAGTGTCCTCCGGTCCCAGGCACCCAGAGGTCGCAGGCTCCATTCCAGGTCAGGGCACTTGCCTGGGTGTGGCCTTGCTTGATCCCCAGTAGGGGGCATGCAGGAGGCAATTAATGGATGTTTCCCTCTCCCTTCCTCTCTCTCTCAAATCAATAAAAATCTATTCAATTTTTTTAAAAAAAAGAATGTTGCATGACCACCAGCAGCCTCCGCTACAAGCAATAGAAGACGCCATCTTGATCTCCACTCAGCTGACCTCTGAGAGCTCAGGTGGCTCTGTTCCGGGAGGAGCAAGATGGGGTCTTCCATCAGCCCCGACTGGCGGGTGGGGGATGCTTCCTCTCGCCAGGGAAGGGATGCCTACCTCCCATGGCCCTTTGCGCATGGCCAGCGGTTTTACAGCCCTTTCCTCAAGTGAAAGCTTACCCATAAAACACCTGGTGCAGTGGGGCTGTGCTGGGCAAGGCCACGTTCTGGCGCTCACCAGGCGCGCCCTCTGGTGCTCAGCCCGGGCACACCCAGCTGCGGGAGCCCACTGGGAAAAACACTGGACCAGGCGACTCAGAGGCCCTCCCCGTCTGAGGCCCAGTGAGTCTAAGGCTGGGTGGCCTCAGGGGCTCCTTGCTCTGGAGAGACCTCAGAGAGAGGCCTCCCACCTTCCTGGAAGGTTCCATCACGGGGCGCCCTGCTTAGAGTTAGAGGATCGCTCAGGCCTCAGCGCTGGCCTTGGGAATTCAGGCTGTGGGGGAAGAGCTGTCCTGGAGAACTTGTCAGTGGCTCATCTGGGCTGGAAATTTACTTTGGAACCGTGGCCACCGTGGAGTCCCACTTGCTTATGTCAGCAGCGGTTTCCATACCTCATCGTTAAATTGATGGGGGGGGGGGGGCAGGGAGAAGCCCTCCAGAGCTGGTTGTCAGTAACTGTCAGCAAAAGGGAACAGCAGCAGACACAGCGGCACACTCAGGCACTGACTTCCTTTCTTGTGCTGAGCTTTGGCTTGAATTTCCAAACTCACTTTTCAATTTCAACCTCCAAGTGAGTTGCCACTTGCAGGATGTAAGGAACTCAGAGCTGAGTCAGCATTAAACCAGGTTTAACACAGATTTCTCACCGGTGTGAGAAAAACACACCGAAAAACAAAGGAGGATTTTTGATTTGAGCCTTGGATAGGAGAGGCGGGGGGTGGGGCTGAGGGGGGAGGAGATCCTATATAATAAAGAGGTAATATGCAAATTGACCCTCATGCCCTCACAAGATGGCTGCCTACAATCAGGCTGGCAGGGGGGTTAGTGAGGGACGACCAAGCGACTGAACAGCAGGCTGTGTGGGGCAACCAGGCTGTCAGGGGGACTATGAGGGATGACCAGGCTGGCAGGGGGGGCAGTTGGGGGTGACCAGGCCGGCAAGGGGGGGAGCAGTTGGGGGCAATTAGGCTGGCAGGTAGGGATAGTAAGGGGTGGCCAGGCAGGCAGGCAGGCAGGTGAGCGATTAGGAGCCAGCGATCCAGGATTGTGAGAGGGATATTGGACTGTCGGTTTAGGCCTGATCCCCAGATTGGGCCTAAACCAGCAGTCAGACATCCCCCAAGGGGTCCCAGATTGGAGAGGGTGCAGGCTGGACTAAGGGGACCCCCGCCCATGCATGAATTTCGTGCACCGGGCCCCTAGTGTTGGTAATAAATGAAGAGAATTCCTCTTGTTGGTTGATTGTTCAGGTCGGAATGGTGAGAAACAGGGCTTTACCATCATCGTTAGGCGGAGCCACGTGCAAGTGCCGCCTTGTACGTTAGCATGCTGGCATTCTCACATTGTCAGAGGAGGTTGTGGAGAACGCATGGTCACTGGAGAGCTGGACCCAGGCACACAGAGGCTCCCACCCTCCTGTGCTTCGAACATTTGCTCTGCGTACCTTTCCCACAGTGGGAGCCATCGGAGGGTGCAGCCTTGAGAGTAAGGTGCTGTGGAGACCATCTGGTCAGTGGACATATTTGAACACCATTAAGGCCTCCATATGTAGGCACGAACTGAAGATTCTGGTGGCTGGGTATGGCCAAGACAAGCCTGGTCCAGGCTGCACACCCGGCACAGGCTGCACACCCGGCACAGGCTGCACACCCGGTAATGGGTACACACCCGGCACAGGCTGCACGCCCGGCACAGGCTGCACGCCTGGCACAGGCTGCACACCGGATACAGGTGGACAGCCCCTCTCTCCCCGTGCTTGGGATTCGGCTCCATTTAGAAGCTCCTATCTGACTCCCACCGCTGGCGGCCCTGCATTTACTGCCTATACAGTGTGGGCACCAACAGATAAGCTCGACTCACAGGGCCCAGCTGGTGCCCCAGGTGAGAGCGACTCCATCACTGCTGGCTTCCCTTTCCCCCTGAGAATTTTTCTAATGTTCTTCCATGCTTGGCATTAAAACATTACAAACGTGCCCAGCGTTCGCAGTTGTTCCCCATTCAGGCAGTTCAGGCTGCAGTACAGAGACAGAGCCTCGCTCAGCTCAGGACCACATCTCCTCAACCCCGGCTCCTCGCAGCGTAAGGCTGGGGCCAGGCCCTGGGGCGGCCACCTGCCCGCCTGTGTGCAGGCAGACCGGTGTGGCAGACAGGTGCATGGTGCCCTGTGAACCCGCCTCCCCGCCCATGTTGACTCTGCATTTGGCCATAGTCACGTGAGCAAGTATGATGTAGGCAAAGGCATTAAGTGTGTGAGTGTGAGTGTGTGTGTGTGTGTGTGTGTGTGTGCGTGTGTATTGAGACTTCTCTGCTTGGAAGGCTCCCTCTCGGAATGCAGTTGTGTTGATCTAAGAAAGTCCAGGTGATTGGCTGAAGGATGGGAGGGGCCGCGTGGAGGGGCCACATGGAGGAGCCACAGGAGCCTCAGGCTGTGCCCCCGCCACACTCAGGGCAGAGTTCCGTGCCAGCTGCTCATTGCTGGGTCATTCCGGAAGCAGGGCTGGCCCTTGTCCCAGCTCAGCACCCGAGTGCGATCTCTGTGCCCAGCACGGCGCTGGGGCCTGTCTGCTGGCCGTGTGTGTAGCATGACAGACTCTTCCTCCTTCCCCCCCGGATGGTGAGCAGCAGTGTCGGCAACAGGAGTGGGTAGGGGTGCCTCTCCCCACGCCTTGTCAAGAAGAGCCATTAGCTGGCTCCGTAGCCCCAGCTCTCCGCAAATTTCCATCACTTGGCAATTAGCAACTCCGCCAGCCCAGTAATTATCTTCCTTGAGGATCACTGTCAGTCCTCCGGTTCCCCTGGTGACCTTGCCCCGTTGGGGATGAGGTGACCCACAGCTACATTAACGTCGGTGTCTCCGTGGCTCCGCGAGGTGGGTGGGATGTGAAGGGAACCGCGGTCCAGCTGTCAGGGCCTCAGCGGGAAGGAAGGGCCGCCCAAGGTGTGGCAAGAGGCCTGGGTGCAGGGAACCCAGATCTGGTCTCTCCCGACTCTGCCGACCTTGACCCTTTGGGACCAGCAGGGCCGTGGTCTGGTAAATCTCCCTCAGGTGGGCTGTTTCCTCAGGTTCTCTCCTGCACGTTAGCTTCCCTGCGGCTCAGCCACTCTGAAAGCTGGGACTATCTGATCTCCTGTATGTCATTACTTGCTCCAGTGCAGGGTGCACAGAAGGCACTCAGTCAGTGCTGGTTGTGTGCATGAAGGCAGGCAGAAGTGAGTGGGCGGGTCCTGATGGGGCGGAGCCAGGCACAGGCAGTGGGGCTGAAGGGCAAGTTCAGGGGAAGGTCAGGCCTCAGGGAACTCAGAACTCCTGGGAAGGAGCTGTTTCCAGGCCCTTCCATGGAGAGTTCACAGCCACCTTTCGCCTGGAAGGGGCAGGTCGGGCCTGGGTTCCCCTGGAGGAGGCACTAGGAAGCCCACGGGCCTCGGAGGGTCCCAGGAGTGTGGCATTGGCACCTTCCGCCAGACCCTGAACCCCAGTTACTTCTGCGGATGGAACCCGGCCTCTCGGGGCGGTGTGTGATGTTCTCATGTAAAAATGCATAAAGGGAGCCCTTCACACCCAGCGCTCGCCCGTCTCAGCTCATTCCCAGGCGCCCTTCCGTCCTCATTTCCTCCTGACCTGGCGGGTGGCGGGTGGCGGGTGGCGGGCGGCGGGCCGTGACTCAGTCCTGGTAGGCGGCTGCGGAGGCTGGCGCCTGCTGTTTTTACGGTTTATTATTCTTCCTTGGAATCCCAGGGGGCAGGGAAGACAGGACCAGAGTCTGGGATCTGTTTTCAGGGCCGCAGGCGGCCTGGCTGGCCTGGCTGTGGGCACGTACGGGGCAGAGCACGGGTGGCCGGGCGGTGCTGGGGCAGCCTCAGCTGTGCGCTGCGGACAGACGCGGCCTCCACGCCGCCACACCCGCGTGCTTCCTCCTGCACAGCAACCGCACGGCTTCCTTGGCCCTTTTCCATTTTTGCCCTGAGGCCTCAGATGCGGGGCTGCCCTGCCATCCATGGAGGCAGCCTCCTCTCTGCTTTCACAGGCCAGGAGAGGCCCGCACGGTGTCACCAGGGCCCGCCTCTCGCTGTCTTCCTACGCAGTCTCCTCTGTGCCAAGTCCCCTCCACCGGCCCGGCACCGGGTGGCGAGCTCCTCCCACAACAAGATGAAGACCGATATGGGAGGAGCGGGCTGGGCTTCCTCCCCAGCACCTGCATCTTCTGACCAGGGAGGCCTCTCTCAGGAGCCTTCCCCGCCCCTGTTTGCCCTTCACTCTCATTGGCGGAGTCGGGTCATGTGACCACCCCCAGCTGCCAGGGATCTGGGCCCAGCAGGAAGCCCCTT
The DNA here is from genome assembly GCA_026230045.1 of Corynorhinus townsendii. Classification (NCBI taxonomy): domain Eukaryota; kingdom Metazoa; phylum Chordata; class Mammalia; order Chiroptera; family Vespertilionidae; genus Corynorhinus; species Corynorhinus townsendii. The sequence goes on from JAPDVU010000010.1 coordinate 54,148,095, forward strand.
GATGGCCTCTCTCCCTGGGAGGCAGGCTCCCTGGCCACAGGCAGGGAGAGGAAGGGGCAGCTTGTGGCTCAGCACTTGTGGGCCACCCCGCCCCCACACACACACCTCCATCTTCCCATCTCGGGACAGGCTGTCCCAAGAAGCGCTGGGTGGGGCCCCAGGGGAGGCACGAGGAAGAGCCTGCCTCAGGCTGGGCCCCCTTCCCTCTCAGTAGAGTATCAGAGCCACACCGTCCCTCTCCAGGGCTGAGGGCTCGCAGGCATGCAGCAGGTGCTCAATAAGTACTCATGACACGAACGAGGCTGGGGCTGCCGATGGCTGCTCCGTGGGAATAACCCTCTTGGCGTCCAACAGGGCCAGGAAATGCCCTTGGACACCGACTCTGTTCCGGGGAGAACTTGCCATAACGTCTGGTTCTGAGAACCCGATTGAGGCCTTTATCAAACTTTCCTGGCCCCGAGGGAGTGCAGGGGATGGGGGGGGGTGCAGGTCCAGCTGGGGAAGGGGGGCTTCCCAGTTCGGAGCCTTGGCAATCCGCGTGGGGTCCAGGGGCTGCAGTGGGAGACACGCGGGGCTGGGTTCACGCGGGGCTCCCTGCTCCCTGCACGGCCACGGAGGAGACGCTCGCCTCTCAGCACACGGCTCGCGGACAGAAACACGGGAACTAGCACCCGGCTCTCAGGGCCGGTCCAGGATTTAGGGGCGAGAACTACAGCAAGTTCCCAGGGCACGGCGGGCGTTCCCAGCGACAATAATAGCAGTCATGGCTATTATTATTAGTTCTCCCTCTTGGAGAACCACGTTGCCTTTCACAGATGCTCAGTAAATTACTCTGGTTTAATTTCCTTTCGGTGCTCAAAGCCCGGGACTTGCGCGGCGGCAGACAGAAGGCTCCCTCGGTGAGGTCCGTGGTTTGAAGTGTCAGTAGCGCCAGGAAGAGGCACTGCTTTGCTCGTTACATGACCACATCATCTGCTATGGGTTTTAGATGGGGAAATGGTGTTGGGATTGTCGATTAAGAACCTGAAAGAGCCCTAGCTGGTTTGGCTCCTTGGACAGAGCATCAGCGTGCGGACCAAAGGGTTCGATTCCGGTCAAGGGCACGTGCCAGGGGCTGTGGGGCAGAGAGACCCAGGCAGAGCTTCCCACAGAAACAGCCCGGGGAGAGAGAGGGAGAGGGCTGGCATGCTACAACACAGCTCAGAAGTGACACTGGCTGGATTTGGAGCGGTGGCCTGAACTTGGAATTGAACTTGCCCCGCTGTGGGCGTGCGGACCTGCGACCTGAGGGTGGGGGTTCCTCGGAGCAGAAAACCCCACGAGAAATGTTTAGGTTTTTCTGCCAACTGACCACTATCGGTGACCGTAACGGAACGAAGTGACATGAGCTGGGGACCATTGTAGCATGTCCTTGAGTGTCATTCCTAGCCAGTTATGTGGAAACATCGCTCTTCCGGAGAACCAAGGCCTCGCACGCTCTTTGGAAACACTGAACCGCAGCCTGTCACGCGCTGTGAGCGTCCCGTTCCCTTCGTCCTGTTGAAGGAAACGCTGCCTCCGCCAAGCTGAGTCCTTGACAGCGAGGCGCGTCTGACACTGACCGCTTTCTTTCCAGGCGTGCGTTGCAGATACGCTATTTTACGTGCGCAGGCCAGCTCTCTCTTTAAAGATGGTGAGGCGATGAGTGGTCTGGCCATTATAAAGCCATCCGGCCTTGCACCGGGCACGGAGATATTTAAAGGGTTCTGACAGACATTGTTGGAGGTCAGAAGAGAAACCTGAGCACAAAGAAAACGTAAAAGAAATGCATTCAGAAAAGTTGATAAAGCCCAGCAGGCGTGGCTCGGTGGTTGAGAGTCCATCCATGAACATGACCCTGGAGGTCACGGTCTGATTCCGGGTCAGGGCGCATGCCCGGGTTGCAGGCTCGATCCCCAGGAGGGGGCGTGCAGGAGGCAGCCGCTCAAATGTTTCTCTCTCATCGTTGACACCAATAAAAACCTATTTTTAAGAAGTGGATAAAGCTGCAAGACATCATGTCAACTGTAATTGAAAAGATGTTTCAAATAAAACAAATAATACATCATAGGCTCCTGAAAGGGATGTTTATGAAGCGTTCCTCCTTTTATCATCGAAACTTATTGTTAAGGAGATGAAAGGAAATGCAGTTAAAGATTATGGGAGACGAAAGGGAAACACGAGGGGAGAAAAGGCAAGAGCGATAGAAATTAACCTGACATTTAGAAGCAAAGGATAACAAAACCCACGTTTCGCTCACAGTGGGTGTGGTCATGCGTGAGAAGACAGGGTCCTCTGGCAGCCAGCACACACAGCCTCCTGGGCTGTCTGAGGTCTTGATCCCTATAGCGGACTGGGTCATCTGAATGTATTGAGAAGATACTCAATTTCTGGCCCATTTGAGAAGATACTCAATTTCTGGCTGACGTCAGCTCAGCCAGGACCTGGGCCTCCAAGGAGCAGCTCAGGGGATTCCAGAGGAAGGGGGCTGACCCAGGGGACGGGAATGTTTAACTCCGGGGCCCTGCACGTTTGGTGGCAGAGGGGCCCAGCCTGCGCCACTTGGCTCTCCCTCTTGGAGCAGCAGCGACCCAGGGCATGCTCAGTGCCAGAGGAAGCCCCACTGGGGCCAGCCCGTCCCAAGCTTCCACTCAGGGCTCACTCACCAGCATCCCATTGGTTAAAGAAAGGCACACGGCCAAGCCCCAAGTCAAGGTGTAAGCGTGTAGAATGCAGGAGCGCCAAGAATTGGAACCAATCTCCTGCAAAACCTCTGGATTTTGCTTCATTCTGGACCCGGCGGTGTGGGAGCAGGCCAATGAAGGCCCCAGGACGGTCACCCTGTTCCCTGGGGAGGGGTGGGTTCGGGGAGAGAGGGGCTGGAGCAGGAGACCTCCGACAACAGCCCTGAGGGTTCCCAGGGCTGGCCCTGGTGAGCGACGGGGGAGGGGCGCTGGGGCGAATCTGAGCCACGGGCCACACTCCTAATGCCTCGCAGGAGAGTGGTTTCCAATCAGTGGGATAACCCCCCGAGGCCGCTGGGGCTTCGCGAGGCCCGTCAGGAGGCTGAGTGGTGTTTCTGAGACTCCATTAGCAAGACCAGATGCCCACAGGGTGAGCCTCCCTTTCCTGCCCCAGCGTGGCTGCCCACACGGCACCCGCAAATTAGTAGTGGCCATTTGAGACGTCTTCATTATCTGGGGCCACTGGAAACCATGTCAGTTATTTGAAACCAGGAGGTCGATGGCGCCAATCAATGCGGGGCCATTACGGCACCGAGCTCCCCGCAGCCGGCAGGCAGGGCCCGGCGCCCGCCTTCTCTGAACAGAGACCAGCAAGCGCTTTACGGGGACCGCGTGGTCGGTCGCTGCGAGGCTGCGGCAGGCGGTCAGCGGGCGCAGATCAGATCAGGGCCGCGCATTTCCGATGGTTGGGAAGCTCTCGCCTTCCTCCCCTTAGAAAACCTGTTATTTATTTTCAGATTGAGCCAAACCTGGGGGTGGGGGGTCCTCTCTGTTCCTCCCTAGAGCCCAGTTGGATCCCAGAGAGCCTCAGCCGGGAGGAGGGGGGCAGGCTGAACTCCGGGGCTGTCATTGCTTTGCGGGGTGACTCATGGGCCCCCTTGTCTCTCCGCCGCCATCTCCTCCATCTCAGAAAGGGGCCCAGGGTGGGCGTCACCCACAGTGGAAACAGCGCCTGGCTCCCCGCGGGAGGGAGCGGCTGAGCGGTGTGTGATGCTGGGGATGGGTAGGGTCTGAAGGCCACTGGCTCGTCTGCGCAGAAAGGCAGCTACAGTGTCATCTCCAGGGGTTCAATGGCCCAAAGGCGTGAAAACCTTCACATGGAGCCCGGCCCCCCTTCCACCCGTGAAGGCGGGAGGCCCACATCTGCGGGCGCAGGGAGGGGCCGGGAGACCTCAGGGCAGAGCAGCGGAGGGACCTGAGGGCCAGCCAGGGAGCCTGCGGACAGAGCAAGGAGGTGTTCTCACAGGAGGAAACCCCGAAAATGCCGGGGTGCCCACTGCGCCATGAGAGTCCACGCCTGGGCCTGACCTGAAGGTGCCGCCCCAGGTAGAGGAAGACACGGGAGGCCGGGAGGGGAGCAGCCCAGGCCCCGGAATGCAGGGCACAGAGGAGGCCCCTGCCAAGGCCCTCCAGGTGGTCCCGCCTGCGGAGGGTAAGGAACCGGCTGGATGGAGAGCTGCGTGCCTCCCTTCCTGCCTCTGGGCCCACAGAGCCGTTTGCTAAATGCCTCCCCCCTTAAACATGCCTCGGGACGCCCAGCGCGGCCGCAGGAGCCCGGTGGCCCCGGCTTCCGTCGCCACTCAGCACCGCAGCCCTCGCGGCCGCCAGCGGGTGAAACACGCCCGGGTGCACACTGCCCTGCCCCCAGAGAGAGGGCCGTTCATCCCGCCACACATCGCTCTGCGGCCACGTGGCGGTAACTTCCGGCCAGCCAGCAGCCTGGTTCCGCGTGAAATGCGGTGCTGTGTTGCATGTGTGCGTGTGCGTGTATGTGTGCGCGTGTTAATAAAAGCAACTCAGATTCTTTTTTTAAATTACATTTTAATTGATTTCAGAGAGGAAGGGAGAGAGAGAAACATCCATGATGAGAGAGAGTCACTATCGGCTGCCTCCTGCACGCCCTGCACTGGGGATGGAGTCCGAAACCCAGGCGTGTGCCCTGACTGGAATTGAACTTGGGCCCCTTCCGTTTGCAGGCCGACACTCTATCCACTGAGCCACACCGACCAGGGCCACAGATCAGGTCTCCCTGGTGAACACTGCGTGATGTCCCTCCGCAGCAGGACAATGTCTTTGTGATTTAGCCAGTTTCACGTAATAAAATGCCTCACGTGTTATCCTTAGACTGTTCCACTTGGGGGACGTGGGATTATGTCGACCTGCTGGCTTGTAGGCGTGGGCGAGGGATGCGGGGACAATGTCTCCTCCATGTCCCCGGTTCAGGGTACCCCTGGCCCCCTCCATGCGATGCCTCACACTTCCTGGTGAGGGTCAGCCGGTCAGAGCCCTTCCCTGGACTCTGGCAGCTGGTGACCCATGAGGAGCTGTCTTTTTCCTCCAAATCTGGGGTCGCAAGCACGGAGGCCCGGGGCTGGCGCCGCTGGAGCAAGCTGGACCGTAGCAACAAAACAGCCGTGAGCAGAGGAGCCAGCGATGAGCGCGGGGCGGGAAGATGCCACGCCTCTGTCGTTGCTGGGCCCTGCACGCAGCTCGGCCTGTGGCGGTGGCTCGTGGGGGGCAGGAGCCAATCAAGTGTCTTTATTGCAACCTGCTGGCTGGTCCTGGCGTTCTGTCACACATGACCAACATGCGTGGCTTAGCGTGGGCTGTAATCTGAAATGCAAGGTGCATGTGGTGCTTGGCTGTGGCTCCCCCCCCGCCCCCCGCCCCCCTCCCCCATCCTGCAGGGGCAGCACGTGGACAGACACAGCAGGAGCACAGAAGGCTGCCGACAACGCGGCCTGGCTTCTCCGGCCTTTGATGCTGATATTTACATTCCAAACTCTGTGGCTTGCGGGATAGGGCCAGGGAGCGCGGTTTGGAGAGCTGGGTTTGGGGTTCGGCCTGTCACCCTTTTCCGGCCTCTTCGGCTTTGCTTCTAATGAGGAGCCTCCTTGAACTCAGCGAGAGGTTGGGCTCTTGGTGCGACGTAAGCTCAGGCCCTCGGACGTTCCATTTTTAACAGACAGGCCTGGCTGATGGTTTTGTAAATGGAAAAAAAATCAATATGGCTTTGATATGGAGGCTTTTCTTTCCTTTCCTTTTCTTGGGTACTTTTGTTGTTGTTAGGAGCAAAAGTCACTTTGCACCGAAGAAAAATGGCGTCTGCAGATAAAATACCTTTTCCCTGATGTGTTCTGATCAGCCCAGGGCGTGCCACGCGCTCTCAGGGGCTCGGGGTCCTGCTGGGACTGGGCAGGCTGTGGAGACCGCTTGGGTGCCCCTCTGGGCATTTTGGGGGGCTCTGTGATGATTTTAAGGTGTCTGCTGCCAAGTCCAAGTTTTCGTGGTTTATTAAGTTTAGAAACAGAGCTCACCAGTGCTAGAGACTCTCACCTGGAGCAGGCACCCTTTGGCCAGCCTGGCCCCTACCCCTTATCATACACGTTGGTGCCAACGCGACGGATGGTTCACCCTGTCGTGCCTTGCGAACCTTTGCTGGGCCCCCGCTGCCTGCAGAGCAACACCCGGCGTCCTGGGCCCTTCATGGTGCAGTCCAACTGGCACCAGCAAAACCTCTGGCCGGGGATGGGCAGACCCAGGTTCTAGGTGCAGGGGGAGGCTTTCACATGTGCAGGGGAGCATTTGGTCTTAAAAGTCTGGGAGAGCCCGGCGGGCGTGGCTCAGTGGTTGAGCATCGACCAATGACCCAGGAGGTCACGGTTCATTTCCCAGTCAGGGCACATGCTGGGTTGCCGGCTCCATCCCCAGGGTGGAGTGTGCCGGAGACAGCCAATCAGTGATTCTCTCTCATCACTGATGTTTCTGTTTCTCTCCCTTCTTCTCCCCTCCTCTCTGAGATCACTTAAAAAAAAAAAAAAATATATATATATATATATATATATATATAAAAGTCTGTGAGAACATGCTTGAAAGATGACAAAAGAGCTGAGACCTGAGGGGAAAACAGAAGATTGGTGGGTGAGCCTGGGGAGCAGCAAGAAGCCCGGCCAGAGGGCAATGGCACCCCATCGGGAGGAAGCGTGCGCGGCTGGGGAACCAAACAGCAGGTTGAGAGCCATCTCCGTTCCACCCTGTGCGTAGTTCTAGTCTCCTGAGCGTTTCCTTTCCCTGCACCATAAGGGCGAGGTGTTGGCTCTGAACCACCTCTCTGGCTGCTGGGTAACAGCCTCCTGTTGCTGATCAGGACTGTAGACACATGTTGTTTCCATGCCAACAGCGTGGGGTTCACAAGGCAATCGCTTCCTTATGGCCCTCCGGAGGCCCGGGTGCATAGCCTCCTCTTCACACCTCATCCCGGGAGAGAGGACCTCCTCTTTACACCTCATCTGGGGAGAGAGGGCCTCCTCTTCACACCTCATCCCGGGAGAGAGGGCCTCCTCTTCACACCCCATCTGGGGAGAGAGGGCCTCCTCTTCACACCTCATCCGGGGAGAGAGGGCCTCCTCTTCACACCCCATCCGGGGAGAGAGGGCCTCCTCTTCACACCTCATCCCGGGAGAGAGGGCCTCCTCTTCACACCCCATCTGGGGAGAGAGGGCCTCCTCTTCACACCTCATCCGGGGAGAGAGGGCCTCCTCTTCACACCCCATCTGGGGAGAGAGGGCCTCCTCTTCACACCCCATCCGGGGAGAGAGGGCCTCCTCTTCACACCCCATCCCGGGAGAGAGGGCCTCCTCTTCACACCTCATCTGGGGAGAGAGGGCCTCCTCTTCACACCCCATCCGGGGAGAGAGGGCCTCCTCTTCACACCTCATCCCGGGAGAGAGGGCCTCCTCTTCACACCCCATCCGGGGAGAGAGGGCCTCCTCTTCACACCCCATCCGGGGAGAGAGGGCCTCCTCTTCACACCTCATCCTGGGAGAGAGGGCCTCCTCTTCACACCCCATCCGGGGAGAGAGGGCCTCCTCTTCACACCTCATCCCGGGAGAGAGGGCCTCCTCTTCACACCCCATCCCGGGAGAGAGGGCCTCCTCTTCACACCCCATCTGGTGAGAGAGGGCCTCCTCTTCACACCTCATCCCGGGAGAGAGGGCCTCCTCTTCACACCTCATCCTGGGAGAGAGGGCCTCCTCTTCACACCTCATCCCGGGAGAGAGGGCCTCCTCTTCACACCCCATCGGGGAGAGAGGGCCTCCTCTTCACACCTCATCCCAGGAGAGAGGGCCTCTTCTTCACACCTCATCCCGGGAGAGAGGGCCTCCTCTTTACACCCCATCCGGGAGAGAGGGCCTCCTCTTCCTTTCTCCTTCGTCATCCGCAATTCACTGGCAGTGGGGAGCATGCTGCTTTTCTTCTATTATTTTTACTGTAAATGGTGACATTGCCCTGCAAACCAAGAGGGCAGTGGGAGTCGTCCTATAGCAGGAACGCCCCTGGGCCCGGGGTAGCTAGCACCACCCTTGCACTCAGAATTGGCTGCAGAGAGGGTGTGAAAGCTCAGGCATCGTGGACGGAAGGACGAGCACAGACACGGTCAGGGGTGATGAAAAGCGCAGAGAATCCTAGAAACGCCCACAAGTTCCATGTGACCCAAACAGAACCGGGAGGAGGCGGCGGGGGCTGGCGTGGGGCTGAGGCAGGAAGCTGGGCTGTGGGTCATGCTCAGGTCACAGAGGTGCCGTGCCTTGCTTGGGACTGGGATTCACCGTGAAGGAGTCACCCGTGGTCTTCTCCCCGCAGACATGTTTCCTGGCGCTAGGCCAGTGGTCGGCAAACTCCTTAGTCAACAGAGCCAAATAGCAACAGGACAAGGATTGACATTTCTTTGGAGAGCCAAATTTTTCAAACTTAAACTTCTTCTAACGCCACTTCTTCAAAATAGACTCGCTCAGGCCGTGGTGTTTTGTGGAAGAGCTGCACTCAAGGGGCCGAAGAGCCACCTGTGGCTCGCGAGCCGCAGTTTGCCGACTATGGGACTAGGCCACCCTCAGGGGAGACCTTCCCCTGCAGTCCATGCACTGGCCAGGTCTGCAGCGCGCACTGTGTCCGCCTGCTCCGCCGCCTCCTCTCCCTCCACGTCGTGGGGAGCTCCCTCATCACCATCTGTTAGAGGGGTCCTTCTGTCCAGATTTCCAACCGGAGGAGAAAACCTGATGCTAGAAGCCACGCCATCAGGGGTCACCGGTTTCTGTGTCAATGGTCAGAGCACATGCGCTGCTTTAAGTCTTCTCGTGCACCGTGACACACGAGACAAGTGTGTACATTTTAACAAAACAGGCCACGGCGCACGTGACCGTTCTAACGGTCAGAGGACCCTGGACAGGCACCTGCCTCTAGAATGAGGCAAGGAAGAGCCAAACAGGATCCAAGAGCTCATCCACCTCACCTGGGCCCTTCCCGATCCCAGAGAAGTCAGCCGTCACAGGAAGGGCAGGGCGAGGGCCAGAACACAGGCTCCCACGGCCTGCCCGCGGTCCCCCGAGATGCACCTCCTGCCTCTGTGGGAAGGTAATGGCGCCTGATGTTCCCAGAGAGTCCTGGCATCATTAAAAGCGCGCTCCGCGGGGACCTCCCGCCGCCCGGGTCGTTCCACCAGGAGTAACGTCTAATTATGTATTGCCATGGTTACTTCCAGGCAAAGCGCATCCCCAGCCCCCTCGCGCACCGGGAGGGCTCCGGGAAGCAGGCTGAAGAGAGAGCAAACAACAAAAAGAAACCGCACAATTACCTTCGTCAAGCAGATAATCAGAGGCGAATGGGCTGCGAGGCACATTATCTCCCGCTAATTACCATTTAGACGATGAAGGACGGGACGGAGGGCCCTTCCCGCCCGGGCTGCGCAGAGCCCTGGCCGGCTCCCGGGGCCGGGCCTCTCATGTGCACTTCATCACCGGGTCGTCTCCCTGGCTCCCGTCCCGCGTGTGGCCGTAAATGGGGCCGCCCTTCCCCCAGAAAGCGCAGCTGTTAAAAATAAACCCTCATCGCCTCCCTTCCCGCTCCCTCGCACACGGCACGCGAAGGAGGGCTGTGATTAAGAAGAGCCCAATTAGCAGCCGCAGTGGTGGGGCCTCCAACCCCAAGCCCAGCCAGGCCTGCTGTCACCTGCAGTGGGCCCCGGATGCAGACACGCACTGCAGATCACCGTGGGCTCAATAGAACGTTACTGGCCACCCCTTGTCCTGTATGTCCCTAGTGCCATGGTCGGCAAACTGCGGCTCGCGAGCCACATGCAGCTCTTTGGCCCCTTGAGTGTGGCTCTTCCACAAAATACCATGGCCTGGGCGAGTCTATTTTGAAGAAGTGGCATTAGAAGAAGTTTAAGTTTAAAAATTTTGGCTCGCCAAAGAAATGTCAATGGTTGTGCTGTTGATATTTGGCTCTGTTGACTAATGAGTTTGCTGACCACTGCCCTAGGCGGGTACTGGAGTCCTAAGTCCTAAGCACTGACTCAAGTAATAAGGTGGCCTCCTCCAAAGATTCCTAGCTGTTGTCACTTACTTGCTTAACTTTACTTTTATTGGTGACACTAGTACAGATGCCCCCACTTCCCCCTGAACCCACCTCCACCCAGCTCCTGCACCCCTCCCCCTGGCCGTCACACGCTGCTGACCGTGTCTGCGTGTCACACGGAGATGAGAGGTGGCTGGTTTGGCGCCCTCGCTGACCCGGTGGCTCACTTGTTAGAGCCCAGGGTTTGCCCTGTCGGGCACAAGCCTCCTCTAGGAGCTGGCTCACAGCAAGGCATCTGAAATGAAGTGTCCCAGGAGTGCACACAGGGGGCGGGGCGGGGTAGGAGGCAGTGGATCTGTAAACTATTAGGCAGTGAGATAAGCGTAGCAGCCAGCACGGCGGGTGGGCAGGAGGCAGTGTTTGAGTGTCTCCTGGCCCCCGTGGAGGTGGGCTGGCTGTAGAGGAAACCCTGACACGCAGGTGCTGGGTGTTCACGGGGGAGGGGGAGGGGCCAGGAGGCTGGACGGTGCGCAAAGGGCTGTGGGCGGGGGGGGGGGGGGGGGGCGGGGCTGGGGGGGAAGGCTCATGTCTGTCCAGCACCCTCCAGCTGCATTTTCCGTGAGTCTGTCCATGTTTGCACTCTGCTTTGGCCATGCCAGGCGTTCCGCGTTCCCTAATGCTGCGCACCTCCATGCCTTTGCCCCGTTTTTCTTCCACGGATACCCCCTTTCTCCTGCTCTGAGTCAATGGGATTCTAAGCCGCTTCTGAGTCTGTTTGAGGTTGCACTCCATGGCAGGAACGTGGGTCCTGGTGGTGGGAGGCTGCCCATGGCCTCTGAACTGGGTGTTCTCATGGGGGAGGCCAGGAGGGACGGTCCCTGCCTCAGAGCTGTCCCAGGGCTAAGTGCCCACAGTGCGGGGCGCACTGGGCAAGGCACACAGTGGGTCTTCACGGGACTCCTTTCCTCTCCGCGGTTGGAACTGAGCTGCAGTAAATCAGATGAAGCAACCACGAGGAGCTCACTTTCTACAAAGGGAAGATATGAGTCCCCTTCTGTGGCCCAAACCCCAAGCAGCGGCCACTGGAGGGCTGGGGGGTGAGCCCCAGAGAGCCCACTAGGGGCTGATTGCTCAGGTGCGACCCTAAGGCCACCGCACAGGTGAGCAAACCAGCCCAGTGCTGGGCCAACGTCCACCTGAGCACCCGAAGGGCAGGGCGGTGCGTCCTGGACCCTCAGGGACGAGCCTGTGCTTTTCATTGAGTGCCTGCCTGCGTGCCTGACCTTGTGAGCGGATGAGCAGTGTTTCAGCACCCTCCACAGCAGCCGGTCCACAGAGACTGACACACGGCGACTAAATGCTCGCCTTGATGAAGGCATGACTTGCACGCCATGCCATAGGCAAGCTATGACCGGGAGAGATGTGCAGGGCATTTGGGATCGGAGGGAACAGGGTTTTATCTCAGATCTGCCCACCAGATATTCTGTGTGATCTGCATCAGGCCATCCCGATAATGCCCCACGGCCTAGACTAGCACACGTCACCAAAGGATGGCTCTCTCTCCCTCTCGCTCCATCCATCCATCCTCCCATCAATCATCTATCTATCCATCCATCCACCCATCGATCATCCATCCATCCATCCATCCACCCATCAATCATCTATCTATCCATCCATCCACCCATCAATCATCTATGTATTCATCCATCCTCCCATCAATCATCTATCTATCCATCCATCCACCCATCAATCATCTATCTATCCATCCATCCTCCCATCAATCATCTATCTATCCATCCATCCACCCATCAATCATCTATGTATTCATCCATCCTCCCATCAATCATCTATCTATCCATCCACCCACCCATCAATCATTTATCTATCTGTCCACCCATCTATCTATGCATCCATCCATCCATCCATCCTCCCATCAATCATCTATCTATCCATCCATCCACCCATCAATTATCTATCTATCCATCCACCCATTGATCATCCATCCATCCATCCATCCACCCATCAATCATCTATCTATCCATCCATCCACCCATCAATTATCTATTACCCATCTATCTATCATCTATCCATCCACCCACCCATCAATCATTTATCTGTCCACCCATCTATCTATCTATCCATCCATCCATCCATCCACCCATCTATCAATCTATCAACCTATCATCTATCCATCTATCATCTATCTACCCATCATCTATCTATTCATCCATTATCTATCTATCTATCTATCTATCTATCTATCTATCTATCTATCTATCTATCACAGACTGGGTGTTGGGAGTGTCCCAGTTCCCTCTACTCCCTATCGCCATCCTCTCCACCTGTAGATGAGATGCTAAGTAAACTCATACAGGCCTTCACGCTTGAGTTGGGTTTTAGAGCATGAGTAGGAGTTAACCAAGAGTTAACCAGGGAGCGGGTACCATGGTTCAGAGGTCATGGCTCATTCAGGAAACCGGGAGATGAGTGCTGGCTTAGTGAAGGTGGAGTGGGGTTGGGAGGGTGGTTGAGGACAAGGGCAATCGGTGAAGAGGGCAGAGGTGTGGGTAGAGCTGGGCACAGATGCTGGTCCTGGGCACTCTGAGAGGCCTCAATGCCCAAGGTCAAATGAAACATGTAATGAGGGCCTGCTGCGTCCCGGCTGTGTCCTGGCCACTGAGCCGATGGACGAGGGAGATGTGGCCCTGAGTGTGGACCTCACAATCCCACTGGGCACATCAGACAAGACGCAGACCATTTCCGTGTAATACGGTGGCAGCGGTACACGAGGGGAGTACAGGTTCGCTCTCGGTGTGACGTGCTACAGCAGAAACACTCGTGTGGATGAAGACACCGAGTGTTGTCGGACTCCCACGTTTGGGCTCGCTGGCTGCACAGGAGGTGGCAGACTGAACGCCAGGGCGGTGCCGTGTGCCAGGCTGTGCCCTGGCTATGGGGTCTCTCCTATTGGCTTCGAGGCCACAGAGAGGAACCTCACCCCGCCATCAGCCTCGAGGGGTCCTAGCTGCGGCAGGCGGGGAGCGGGGAGCATGTCCTGAGTGGGGCTCTGCATGTCCTGGGTGCCCAGACCCTGGAGCCTTTCCACCTCGTCTCCCCCCTCCCCCCCCCCCCCCCGCCCCACACACACCAGGCAGTTGCTTAGCAACGTCGCCAGCAAGACCTGCCTCCAGGCATACCTGCTGTTCGCTGAGGAGACTTCTCTCTCCAGTGCTTTAAGCACAGAGACAGCCTAAAATAGGGCATTCTTTCCTTTGCTTTTTGACAGACAGCTCCGTGTAAATGTTGAGACCTGTGTTGTCTGTAAGGAGCAGTCAATCGGCAAACTCTGCTAAAGAGACTGTGCACTCAGCACTGGGCGACGGAGAGGGAGGCTGAGGTATCAGCTCTGCGGAGGTAAAGCAGGAGCTGGGTTTAAGCAGCGGCCTGGGTGGCCCAGGGAAGGGACGAGGAGACCTGCTGGGACAGGGCCTGCGTTCTGACCGCGCAGGCTCCGTTCTGCTTGCTCGTCTGTCTGCGGATGCCCAGGGTGCCAGCCTCTCCCCCCCACCCCCCCGCCCGAGTTTCCCCGGGGGACGTCTCAGCTGCTCCGTGGGGGCTCCTCTGCATTCCTGCAGGAAAGGTGCTGGGTTTACAGACCAAGAGGCTGGATGAGCCCCAACTCTGAGGGTTTTCTTATCAGGGCGCTGGCTTGTTAAAAGAGCAGATTTCTGAGTGAGTTCTAAGCAGTCTGTCTCCGCCCCTCCCCTCCCCAAGTCCCCTCCAGGCTCTCCTGGACTCTCAGGATATCATGACTTCCCTCTCCCTCCCCTCCGCCCCCCACTCCGCACGGCCTGGGGCCCCCAGGACTCTGTTCCGCAGACATTTACGTGGTCAGCAGCCCAGCCGCCCTGCACACGAATCTGCCCCCCAGGAACCTACAGCGGCCCTTTGCACCAGGGCCTCTTGGTTCCCGGCACTGCTTGGCGATGTCTGACATATTTCTGGTTCTCACCGCCATGGGGAGGGGCGCCACGGGCTCCTGAGTGGAGGGTGCTGCTCACCACCCTGCAGTGTACAGGATGCTCCGGCACGAAGAGTGACCTGGGCCCCAGGGACATAGCTCTGAGGCCGAGCAGGCCTGCGCAGGGCCCGCCTGCATCCCCCCTGCTAGCACCTCCACTTCAGGCTCCGACTTCCCGCACTGCAAGAGGCTGGTCTCTGTGGCTGCAAGCCCTTGAGGCGAACAGCTCTGCAGACACGGTCCAGGTGCATCCAGCGAAGGAGTCCCCGCTGGTCAGTGCACCAAAGTCCACTTATGCCAAGAACAACGCACACGTCACGGCCGGTAACCAGGGGCGGACATGCTGGCTGCGCCCTTAAGAACACCTCACTATACCGTCATCTGCCTGACCTGTGAGTTCAAGGGGCAAGGAAGCAGGATGGTGCCCGGCCAGCGTGGCTCAGGGGTTGAGCGTTGACCTATGAACCAGGAGGTCAGGGTTTGATTCCTGGTCAGGGCACATGTCCGGGTTGTGGGCTCCATCCCCAGTGTGGGACGTGCAGGAGGCAGCAGATCCATGATTTCCTCCCATTGATGTTTCTCTCTTTCTCTGCCTCCCTCTCTCTTCCTTCCTCTCTGAAATCAGTAAAAATATATATTAAAAACAAAAAGGAGTCAGGTTGGTTTTCTCAGCATTGGCCTGATGAAAACGAATCCCCCAAACACATCATTGACTTGGGTTGTGCTTTTTCTAAAAAATGCAAAATCTAATCTGTAAATATAGCCTCCGCCTGCAGGAGACAGGAACCCGAAGGGAAACAGATGGTGCTGAGGGCCAGGGCTGTGGGCTGCTCCGGGTTAAGAGCCAGCCAGAGGCAGGCCAGGCTGCGGGAGATGCTGACCCCGGGGAGACGCGGGGTTGCAAACAGCTGACTTCATTGTTTTGCCTGATGCTACCCTCCAAGGTTTGCTTGTCTTCTTCCCCCACCCCAGCTTTACTGAGGTATAACTGACCACGACATTGCAAGGTATTTAAAGTGTAACGTGAAAGGGTCCCCCAGCCGGCGAAGGCTCACCTCCGCCACCTCACGTATTTACCTCCTATAACGCGGTGCTGTCACAGACCCATCGCCCTTGAGGCCCACAGCCTGTACCCTTTCACCAACGTCTCCCTCCCCCTCGCCCCCACCCCCGCCCCTCCTGCCCCAACAAACCGCTTTTCTGCTCTGTGTCGATGAGCTTGTTTTCAAGTCCAGGTGCTTCCCTGAAATCTCCTGGGACAGGGCAGTGCGATGGGAGGTTCACGGGCTCTGTGGGAACCAGAGCACCTGGTTGGGCTGTTAAGGGAGGCGATCGGCCCGAAGAATAACTGCATCACGTGAGAACAATGAGCATCGCTAGGGCTCACAGTCAGAGGACAGGGAGCCTGTGAAGACTGGGTGGGTTAGAGCAGTGGTCGGCAAACTCCTTAGTCAACAGAGCCAAATATCAGCAGCACAACGATTGAAATTTCTTTGGAGAGCCGAAAACCGACTTCTGCGCGTGGGCCACGAAGTTTCGATCGCACTGTACATGCACGCCCGCACGTGGTATTTTGTGGAAGAGCCACACTCAAGGGGCCAAAGAGCCGCCTGTGGCTCGCCAGCCGCAGTTGGCCGACCACTGGGTTAGAGGGTCTTGTCCCCTCCTTATAATCCGTTAAGCAAGTTGATGAACTTCTCTGATTCCCAATTTTCTTGCTTATGGAGTGGGGATGGGGACAATGAGAAGAGCCTGGTCACGTGGGGAGGGCAGGAACGAATCTGCCGGGAAAGGTGTGACTATGCGTGGCACCGCCGGTGGGAAGGTGGCTGGTGATTACCACCCCTGCTCCTCATCACCCGCTGGCTTCAGCTGCTGGGATGTCTCCTGCTCACCGTGTCGCGCCATGGCCTCCCTGTGGTTCATCCAACACGCCAGCATCCCCGAACTCAGCTCCCACGTGGCCACCGAGGCCCTGGACCGGTCCCTGAGGCGGCGTGCAGCGCTGAGGCCGCAGGTTCATGAGGGCACGCGGCCGGGGGTTTCATGGAGAGATGTCATGGCTCCTCCTGGGAAGGCGTTCGGAGACCAGCAGAGGACCGAGAGCAAGAGGGCGTGGCTGCGCTCACGTGTGCACGGCATAGGGAGGAAGGCGGCATGTGCACCATTAACCCGGGAGGAAGGGGAGGCTGCAGGGGAGGTGGAGCTGCGTGTGTGGGAGAGAGAGGGGCGGGGATGGAGCCACAGCCTCCCGTGTGGCTGACCCTGGACCCTGGTGTCTGAGATGGGCACACAGAGGGGCCAGAGAGCCGGCGTTGACAGTGGCTCACAGTGGCTTTGCAGGACGTGAGCTAAGCAGCAGGAAGGAGCGAGGAGGCCCCATCCCAGCAGGGGAGCCCCCAGGCCTGCTCTCCTCCAGGTACGAGGGCGGGGAGCTGTCTCACTCAGAGCCCAGGCATCAGGAAGCCATTTTCCGTCACCGATGGCTTCGTGGGGAACGTGTGGCCCGTGTTGGAAGCAGAAGCCTGAGGACAAGAGCTTCCCCGTGACTGTGATCTGTCTCCCCCGACCCCTTCCCTCCTCTGCGTCACCTATGCAGGTCCCCAACCTTGACCACACCCCACAGTCGCGGCAGAGTTACACTGTGTTCTTCAAGTGCCCTGCGGCCCCAGCGCGCAGCAGGTGGGGATGGTGGGAACCCACGCCTCCAGGGGCCTGACTTCCTGGGGGCTCCAGCCTCGGCACCCTCCTCTATCTGAAGCCTCACCTCTGTCTGGTTCCGGAGTCAGGGCTATCGAGGCAGGCCCATCTCAAGGATGGGGTCCAGAGGGGTGCACGGCCCACCTCCTTGACGCCCTCCGCTGTGGGGGCTCCCTGCTCACGCTGCGCCAGGCCAGGGCCTCCCTGAGGTTCATCCTCACGCCACGCCCAGCCCCCTCGGCCGCAGCCGCCCTCCCTCCTGGGGCTGGACGCGTCTTCCCGTTGACGGTTGAACAGTTTCAAGGATTCCGAGCTAGGCTCAAAGCACCCCCTGCCCCTTCTCTCCTCTCCCCTGGACCCAGCCCCTCAATCAGAGCCGCGGGTTTACTGCTCCCAGAGCCTGAAGAGTCGCTGAAATGATCATCCTAGTTGGGGTGGCTGTCTCCTTCCACAGGAAGTGGGGGTGGGGGGGCTTGTCGGGTCAGGGGTTAGCTCCGAGCCTAGACATTGCCTCTTGTGGGTCTTCATAATACTGACGATGGGCTGGTTTCTCCTGCCAGACACCCAGGCTGCTGACCTCAGTTACATTGACCACCTCCCTCCATCCTGTCTCCCATCGTCCCCTCCCCCCAGTGCTCTGCGCACAGTAGGCGGACAGCCACGGGCTGGCGGGATCCACAGCATCTTCAGGCACAAGGGCTGGGCCCGGGAAGCGCCGAGTGTAGATTCTTCCCTTCACGGAAGCAACACAGCCTGGAAAACCCTTTTCTTTTCTTCCTGCTCCGTCACCACCGAGTTTGGGGGAACTCTCTGGAACAAAATGTTTCATTTGTGAGCTGTTTGTATGCTCCGCTGCTTCCCTTCCTTGAGGGGATCTATTGACTTAACATGGAAACGCCCCCCAGTGGGAAGTATTGGAACATGTTTGCCGCACAGGCCGGTCCTCACCTGTCCTCACCCGTCCTCCTCCGTCCTCCTCCCGTCCTCGGCCTGGGGCCTTCCCCGCAGCGCACGGAGGAGGTCTCCCCGGAGCCCCGCCTGAGCCTGAAGCCGGAGCCATGCTGGTCACCAAGCAGAACGGGAAACGAGGGAAAGGGGCTGGGACCCTGAACCTGGACGGGGCCACCAGGTCAGGGCGAGGCGCCCGCTGGGCCCAGAGCCACAGGGGCTGTGATTACACCCACAACCATCAGGGGCCCCCCTCCCCACCCCTATACCCCCCCCGCTTCACCCTCCATTTGCAGACACGTTCTCTTCATCCCTCAGGCCCTTGCACCGCTCCGTCTCCCGCCTGTTCCTCCCGTGGCTCAGAGACTGACGGGGGTTCGGACGTGGTGACGGTCCCTGCTTTAGCGTGAGGAGCGAGAGGAGGCTGAGGCGCCAGTGCCCCGGGCACGCGGGGTCATGCTGGTGATGGCCCGAAGCTGTGCCTCAGCCCCTCAGCCCCGTGCGTCTGGGTGCACTGGGCCGTGGGTACCTGTGTTCCCGCGAAGGAAGGCGGTGAGCAGTGAAGACGGAGACGCGTAGCTACTGGGTTCAACGCCCGACTCGGATGGTCTTGAGCCAATCCCTTCCTCTCTCGCTAGCAGCTCTGTGGTCTGCAAAATGCTGGGTCTCACCTGGGGCACCCAGACCCTCCCCTCCCCTCCTCTCCCCTCCTCTCCCCTCCCTCCATCTCTCTCTGGGAAGGGCTCCCGGGGCCTGTCCCTGCCGGAGGTATGAAGCTGCCCTGAGGGTCAGACACAGGTGGGCCACAGGAGATACTTTGACCTCCACACGCCTTGCTCTTCATGCAACTTCTCAGTTTGTTGAGAACCTGAGTAGATTGCGCCCCTCCCCCCCGCCCCCCCCCCGAGACCCCCCCCAGCCCCATCTCCCATTGGGCCGGGCCTGGACTTACCCCCCATCATCTGATTTTGAGAAGGACTTTCCCCCTCCTCTCGGGACCTTAGAGGCAGGTGACAGCCTCATCCGTCACTTCCCCGCAGGGCAGGCCGCTGCGGACCCTGGCTGCGGCTCTCCTTCTGGGCCTGGCCTACATCCCACCAGCCAGTCATCCGGCCCCGCCCCCAGGCCCAGGGCACCTGGCCTCATTCCAGCAGAGATGGAGACCTTGCTCACAGCCACCCTCTCCTTTCTTCCAAAGTCACCCTGCCTGGCACAGCGTGCTAGAGGGATCGCCGCAGGGTGTCTCTGCGGGGTTTGTCCCCCAGGCAGGGCTGGGCCTCGGGCTCATAAACTGCCAGATTAGAGAAGTGGACGCCCCACCCGCCACGGCCATGCTCTAGGCACTGAGCATGTGCAGGTGCGCAGGTAGACCAGCTGCTCCTCTCCGGGCGCGGCCGGGAGCACAGACAAGCTGCCTGGCAGGTAGAGACCCGCCCGGTTCCGATACTCACAGCCCCGTCTCAATGACCGACCCTGCTTCCCAGACCTCACCACACCACCAATCACATCCCAGAGTGCCCCGGGCCTGGGAACGAGGGTGTGCGGGGCCTAGAGAGTCCCGGCTTCCTGGCGATCAGCTGAGTGTGGGCTCTGAGAGCTGGAGTTCAATTCAAGGACAGCACTGGCACTTGATTCCATCAGCGCCTCCTCTGACCAGCATCCTCCGCTCGGGAATGTGATGCCTCCCCCTCCTCAGGGCCCTGCATGGTCAGGACAGGCAGGTGGTGCTGCAGTAACAACAGCACCACAGTCTCACTCCCTAACGGGCAGCCAGCAGGGAGGGCTCACCCGCTGGTCCTCTGGGGATGGACACTGTTTCATACGCCCACATCCCCATGGTGCCTGTGGACATGCCGCTCTGTGGGCGGCGAAGCCCTGGTGAGGCGTTAGGCCAGGAAGAAAGAGGTCATGGAGCAAGGAGACGTGGGGGGGGGGGGAGGGAGGGACAGTGGCAGCAGGTGTGGGCCCCGCCTCGGGGGCCTGGCTGCCGGCGCGGAGTCCGCGTGGCCACTCCCAGCAGCCGTGTGGTCCTGAGTGGTCCTCGGGCCTCGAGGCCTCCCCTCCTGACCTGTGGGAGGGGGATAATGACATTGCTGCCCTGACAGGGTGCTGGGAGGAGGAGAGGCGTTCCTGCGTGAAACAGTCTTGGGAACATCTTCAGCTTCATTATATTTTAAACTGAAAATGCAGTCCCAGCTCTCAAGGGAGGTGGGAAATGTGACCGTTTTCCCCGTGCATTTAAAGAATTCATTTAGATACTGAAGACTGGTTTACAACACAATGGCCACCGATCCGATGGACGGAACTCCTGTCAGCAAATACGAAGCCGGATTGGTTCCGCCCAGCCCTGCTCCTCATGGATGGAGCCCCTGAGCGAGCCAGCTCACCTCTGTGCCTCCAAGACGCATCTGTGAAATGGGGGTGTTGTAATATTCCTTCAATGGGTTGTTGCAAGAAATAAAGACATAGAAAGTACTTAGAACAGCACCTGAAAGTACTTAGAACAGCACTCATTGATTATGAGTGAGTGCTCATAATCAATAATAATAATAATAATCCTATCTAATGAAAGAGTAATATGCAAATTGACCATCATTCCAACACACAAGATGGCTGCCCCCATGTGGTCGAAGATGGCTGCCCTCATGTGGACACAAGATGGCCGCCACAAGATGGCCGGCAGGGGAGGGCAGTTGGGAGGGACCAGGCCTGCAAGAGTGGGCAGTTGGGGGCGATCAAGCCTGCAGGGGAGGGCAGTTAGGGGTGACCAGGCAGGCAGAGGAAGGAAGTTGGGGGCAACCGGGCCTGCAGGAAACGGAAGTTGGGGGGGACCCAGGCCTACAGGGGAGAGCAGTTGGCAGGGGAGTAGTTAGGGGGTGATCAGGATGGCAGGCAGAAGCGGTTAGGGGCAATCAGAAAGGCAGGCACGCGAGCAGTTGGGAGCCAGCAGTCCTGGATTGTGAGAGGGATGACCTCGAGGGGTCCCAGATTGGAGAGGGTGCAGGCTGGGCTGAGGGACACCCCCCCCCCCCCATGCACAAATTTCATGCACTGAGCCTTTAGTAATAATAATAATAAATTCCCGTTATTTGCCGGGATAGGAAGAAGGGACTGAGGAAGGCCTCTTGTGCTGTTGTGTGAGCCCTGGATCGGGGGCCGGGCCACCTG
The DNA here is from genome assembly GCA_026230045.1 of Corynorhinus townsendii. Lineage (NCBI taxonomy): Eukaryota > Metazoa > Chordata > Mammalia > Chiroptera > Vespertilionidae > Corynorhinus > Corynorhinus townsendii. Next base: position 54,169,047 of record JAPDVU010000010.1, read on the forward strand.
GTTTCCTCCTCAGTGTTGTCATCCCCAGGGGTGTGACCCTGAGTCCAGTGTCCATGGGGGCTGAGCTCCCTTAAGGCACAGGTTGCTGTCAGGCCTCAGGATCTGGTCCAGGCGTGTGCCCCTGGTCCTCCCTCGCCTCCAAAGTCCCAGCCCCCATGGCTGCACTCCTTGCATCTGCCACGCAGGTCCCACGCCTGCTCTTTTCTAACTGCTTTGGGCTCACGTGTTCAGCTCTTCTCACAAACCCAGGGCTTGGCGCCTAGTAGGTGCTCAGTAAATGCCCCTGACTCACGGCTGCTCCTTCTCGCGACAACTTTGGCATCGCTTCCAGGAAGCTGGCCACAAGCACGGCCTAATTTAGGTCACCTTAAACATCAATGCCATTCGGCTTTATAATAACAATAATGATAATGGATATTATTGTTGTTGGTATCATTATTATCTTGTGTCTCAGTGTTTCTCAAAGGCAGAGACATCTGCGCAAGCATCTTGTGTGGGGTGAGAGATGCTTGCTATCATGCAGATTCCTGGGCATCTTAGAATTTCTGGGGGGGGGAACGCGAGTGGCCCGGAACTTTTCATTTTTAGCAATGACGCCAGTAATTCTTAGGCAAGCTAAAGTGTGAGCGCCACTGTGTTTTCTTGATTCCCATTAGAATCACACAAAGGAGATATGACATACATGTGCACGTGACATGCACAAAACATGCCGTTACACACGGTTTCTTTTGCAGGTGAAGGACCTCAGGCTTGGAGGTGAAACCTGGTCGTGAACTGCCCGAGGCCCCGCAGCCACTCCGGGGCGGGATGAGGGCGTCCGCGCGTCCTTATGAACTGGTTGCCCTGCTCTTTCTCAATCGGAGCCGTTCTGCGCGCTTAGGCCTGTGTGGCGCTCTTAGGCCTGTGTGGCGCTCTTAGGCCTGTGTGGCGCTCTTAGGCCTGTGTGGCGCGCTTAGGCCTGTGTGGCGCTCTTAGGCCGAGGAGACATGAAGGTGGCTTCAGAACTCACGCTGGCTGCAGTTTCACGGGGAACATCAGAGGCACCGATGTGCGTGGGAGGGAGCTGACCAGCTGGGGTGTGGGAACACAGTCAGACAGGAGGGGCAGGAGGGGTCACGGGGGCCTGGAGAAGGGCAGGCTCATCTGATGTCACTGGAAGAAAAGCCAACAGAGGAGGCCGGCTGGTTGAGCATCGACCTATGAACCAGGAGGTCCCGGTTCAATTCCTGGTCGGGGCACATGCCCGGGTTGCAGGCTCCATCCCCAGTGTGGGGTGTGCAGGAGGCAGCCGATCAGTGATTCTCTCTCATCTCTTGATGTTTCGGTCTCTCTCCCCCTCTCCCTTCCTCTCTGAATTCAATAAAAATATACTTAAGAAAAAAAGAAAGTTTCAGGCTGATTGTCCGGAACGAGTCAGGTGTGAACAGGCCAGGGGAGGAGAGGGGTGTTCCTGGGAGGGACGGCCTGGAGGGAGCCGTGGAGGGAGGCAGGACGGCAGAGCAGGTCCGAGACCCCTCCCGCCTGAGCCGCATCCACCCTGCGGCCGGTGGGCTGATGGCTCGGGCCCGGTTTATTAAGCACATTGGAAAATTGGGGGAATTGCTTGATTTGGTAAAAAAACTACACGGTACATTTAATCAGGCTCCTGTAAGGAACCAACGTCATTGAACACCCCTTAATTAGCTGCCCCTGCAGCTGATGGGCTGAAAATGATCACCTTGACAAACTACAAAACATTGTTAAGGTCGAATATGGAGAATAAAAGCCGGCATTGGCTGCCCTCAGGTAAACACGCCGGGTGGCGGGGTGCAGGAAGGAAGGGCTCTCCCTGGAGCAGAATCCGAAGACCCGTGTGGGTGGGGCTTTATGCTACGGGAGTGGGAACCACCAGGGCCGGAACCCAGACACGCACACCTTCCGTGAGCGGTACCCTCGTTTGCCAGCCTGCCGATGCGTGAGGGGATTACAAGTGCCAACTCGGGATGCTGTGGCCTGCGACAGTCCAGCCATCCAGGCTCCGGCTCGGCCCAAAACCAAATCAGGGGATGCCGAAGGGACGGGGCAGACGGGCCACCACTAACTTCACGGCCCTTTAAGAACAACCCCGCGCCGCTCACCGCGCACACGGAGCAGCACACGTGCGTGCCCAGCTGCACACATTTCAGCCGAAGCCCCTTTGCCCAGGGACCGCCAGCTCAGGCAGCCCGGCCCCCAATGCTCTCCGCCACCCCCGCTGCTCCGCCCTCTGGGTGACCTTGTCCTGACCTCTCAGGGCATGGAGGGCCGCCCCCTCCATAAGACGCCACTGTGCAGGGCGCTGTGCCGGGTGCTTCCGCCTCAGCGTGCGGCTCCGCCCTGTGCCGCGTGCGCTCCTTTCCTCACTCCCATCGCCGGTGAATTTATTGACCTATTTTTGGCTCATGGAGGTTTGGGCAGCTTTTTAGGGGGAGCTACCACGAACGATGCTGCTAGGAACATGCTTTTTGTGGTGGATACGCCTGATATGGGTCCACCTAGGCAGAGACACACGGGCCTAGCATACCCACACATGGCATAGCTGGGGTACATGACTTCCCTGCCTTATCACATATATATGTGTATATATATACACATATATACACACACACACACACAACTTCCCTGCCTTATCATATATATACACACTGAGTGGCCAGATTATTATGATCTCTGAATGCATAATAATCTGGACACTCAGTGTATGTGTGTGTGTGTATTAGAAGCTCGGTGCATGAATTCGTGCATGGGTGGGGTCTGGGTAGCCTGGCCAGAGGGAGGGGACATGGGCGGTTGGCCGGCCTGCCTGCTGGTCAAACTCCTGGTTGAGGGGACAATTTGCATATTAGCCTTTTATTATATAGAATATACACCGAGTGGCCAGATTATTATGTGTTCAGAGATCATCATAATCTGGCCACTCAGTGTATATTTACACACACACGACTTCCCTGCCTTAAGTTATATATATATATATACACACACATATACACGACCTCCCTGATTTACGATATATATATATATATATATATTCTAGTAGCCCTGCGCACCAATCCATGTGCCATCCTCCTGTAGCTCTCTGCCCACTGCCCGCCCTCCTGTAGCTCCCCTGCCTCCCCCTCTTAGCTTGCTGCCCTGCCCCCTCCTGTAGCTCTCCGCCGCCTGCTTGTAGCTTGCTGTCCCACCCTCCTCCTGCAGATCCGTGATATTGTCATCACGCGGTCGGTCATTATGCCTCATGGCATAACAGATAATTAGCATATTCCTCGCTTAGTATATAGGATTTACACACATACGTCTTCCCTGCCTTAATATACATACACACACACACACACACACACACACACAAGGGGTGGGCAAAAGCAGGTTTACAGTTGTTCGTATGGAAAGTGATACGACAATGAAATAATAACACAAGTGTTTCGTGTACTCACAGCTGTGAACATGCCTTTGCCCACCCTGTGTATACATTAGAGAAAGAGCATTGATATATGCTAATAGTATGTGTGTTATGTAAAATACAGTGTAGACATGCACTATATAGGTATAGGTCCTGTCTACCTGCTCCTTTAGGCCATCAGCTTGAGTGCAGGGACTTCCGGCTAATTTACCTCTTTGTCCTGGAGACAGTGAACTGCTTGGCGCAGAGGAGTCCCAGACAATGTGTTTGTGCCACAAAGAAACGAGCATTGAGCCCACAAGGCCGGGATCGTGGTTACTAGTGTTTGGCTTTCTGGGTCTCCGTTTTCCCGTCTGTGTAATGGGGAGGCGGTGTTGATTGAAGGATGCGGACTGAGAGTGGCTTTCTTCCCCAGGAGCTTACACAGTGCGCCGCCCCCTTACCGTGACAGTGTGAGGGTCGTCCGTTCTTGTTTTTCCTCAGACTTTTTCTTGGAGACGGGCCTCCTCAACCTAGATTGGGAGTCCCACATGCTCTCCCCCCCACCAAGGGCTCTAATTGCAATCAGCAAAATCAAGCCATCATTAACCGCCTGCACAGTGTTCCGTTGGTGGGAAAGCATTTCTATCCCTCCTGGCCACTGCCTCCCCCTGCATTCCATGCTCCCCCCCACCCCGGGGGGCATATCCCCTGGTTTCATGTCATTTCTAAGTGCTGACTATGTATCTCCTCCTATACATTTAAGACACAGATGATGCAAACTAGTAAATATAATTGGAACACTATTTCTCATTTTTTAAAAAAAGTCGAGTAGATTTCAAATATTTTTTATGTGTTTGATTTCCTTGCCCTTGGTAAAGTGGGAGGAGCAGGACTCTCGTGGCAAAGCTGTTCTGTGAGTCAGATCGTGAGTTGCCTGACACGGATGGGCTCGGGGACCTCGGGGGACGACTCCCAACCACCTCATCCCTCCAGAGGCCAGGCCTGTCCACCCCAGGAGCCGGCACTTTCTCCCAGGCTTGGGGTCCGGTGATGCCTCTGTGTGCTTTCCATTCATTGTCTATGAAATGAAGTTTCCAGGTAAAATTATTTGCCCAATTTTGGGAAAGATTCTTAACAGAATTTGGGGTGAAGAGGATGACAGGGTGCGGTAGACTGGACCCTGTGCCTCGAGGCCCTGCACTTCCATCCCGCAGGGGGAAGGCTCGCGCCCACACCCCAATCCATGCTGGGCGGGGCCTGGGATGTGTCTGGGCCTCTGACGTGGACAGGGGCCAGTTCAAGCCTGGGCCACAGGAAGCAGGGTGACTTCACTTCCCTCCCGTGCTCCCACTGCCCCCGGCAGGAGGACATGCCCTTGGACACAGCTGCCACCCGCCCGGTGTGGACCGGGAGGGACCTGTTTATCACAGAGCATTTCCCAGCATCCCACTGGCCCATGGGCTCCTGGGTAACAGCTCACAGTCACATGGCTGACCAGCCCGTACAATGGAAGTGCATCATTGTGTCAACAAAAGGAGCCATGACAAGACATACCTTTGCCTCCAGTGTCCACGCTGGGTCTGTTGCTATAGGAGACGAGATCAGGTACAGGAGTGGAAACCTGTCACAGGTAACAAGCACATCGTTAGCGGCTGTGCACGCTCCCGTCGAGCCATTCACTTGCCTTATTTTACTTCCTCTTTTTTGTTTGTTTTGTTAATCCTCACCCAAGGATATTTTTCCATTGATTTTTAGAGAGTGGAAGGGATGGGGAGAGACAGAGAGAAACATTGATGTGACAAAGACACATCAATTGGTTGCCTCCCGCATGCGCCCCGACCAGGGCTGGGGATCAAGCCTGCAACTGAAGTACGTGCCCTTGACCGGAATCAAACCCAGGGTCCTTCAGTCTGTAGGCCGATGCTCTGTTCACTGAGACAGACCGGCCAGGGCTCAGGTACTCCTTATACCAACCGTATTGGAAAGCTGATCATGAGATTTGATGGAGGACAACAGTGAGGCCCAAAGCAGTGAAGGGGCTTGCTCAAGGTCAAGTAATTCACACGAGGCGGGGGGCAGGAGGTGGTCCAGGCCAGCATGCAGCCACTGCGCTCTGCACCCTTTTAGAAACGTGGATGTCACGTGTGAGTGGTCCTGGTGATCGGGGGAAGACTACGGTGCTGCCCACAGGCCGTGAGAATCAGAAGGACCCTTGGGCCACGTCACTTCCCACTTGACTCCTCTCTCTCACGTCATCGTGTTTACTCTGTTCCTGATCGGAATCACAGACCCGCGTTGTTTTAACGATTAACCTATTTCCAGGACTTCTCCTGCTGGGAAGTACTGCAGGAGGCCACGAACCTCTGTACCTGTGTATGGCCGCCTTCCCAGCTTTGTCCCATAGAACATGCCCCGTTATTTGTGGAATGAGACGTGTAAGAAAACTGAGGTCCTGAGGATGAGTGGAATTTACTAACATCATATGTTCAGGTCAGACAGACAGGAGATTGTCCGCCAGCCCCCCCGGGCACGCTGTATGGACAGTCCCTCGTGGCAGGCATTACCATCCCCACCCACTTTCCCATAAGGATGGACGGCCCATGTGACAGAGATGGTGAGGAACCCAAGGTCTGTGCCCAGGAAGAGGCTGTTGTCCCTGTCAGACCTAACACTGGAATCGGGACCCATTCATGATACATGACGCTTTAGATGCAGAGAAATGACAAGAAGGGGCAATTCGTTCATCTATACCAGTGGTCAGCAAACTCATTTAGTCAACAGAGCCAGATATCAACAATACAACGATTGAAATTTTTTAAAACTTAAACTTCTTCCAATGCCACTTCTTCAAAATCGACTCGCCCAGGCCGTGGTATTTTGTGGAAGAGCCACACTCAAGGGGCCAAAGAGCCGCATGTGGCTCGCGATCTATACCATGCTACACTCCACGCCAGGCAGAGAGGGGGCACTTCCTCCGTGTTAAAGCACAGAGCTGATTTCAGGGATTTCCTTTAGAGCAGTCACTGCCGCGTTTCCTCTGGGGGCCAGTCTGCATCACCCCAGCCTCCTGTCCCTTCTCCTTCTTCTGCCTAGGCAAGGAGTGCTCACCAGCAGCCGGCTCCGCAGCCGGCAGAGGCCCATCCGTGGTGTCCAGCCTTTACTCCCTCAGCACCAGAGGCTGTACGATGCACTTCATCAAAATGCCCCGAGAGGACTGGAAGTGAGTGGGATTCTGGTGGACCCTGAATTCAATCTCTCCCCTTGCAGAGACATCACGGGGTTTAGACTGAGAGGGCCTTGGGTCTGAATCCCAGCTCAGTCGTGTTTTAGCTGCGACATCTTGAGTGATTGGGTCATTAGTGCAATTCTCATTCTTCAAGAGGTGGACGCGCCTGGCTGAGGGTTGAGCGAAGGTGAGCGTGTACCACACGCTGGCTCCCTCTCCGGTGCCCACGCTCTGAGCACGCTGCCGGCTCCTTAGGTCTGCCTGGTCCGAGGATGGACTGAGGACTGCACGGTCTTGGGCACGGGGACCAGGTGGCCTCCTGGTGCTCTGAGTGCAGATGCTGCCACCAGGTGTGCAGGGTGGAGGACACCCGGGCGATCCGAAGAGTGAAGGCTGATGTGTTTGGATGAAGAATGCCGAAGGAATAGGCAGCGAACAATCGCCGCTGGACTCACCTAGAAAGAGTCAGCTTTGCACGCCACAGCTAGGTGAGAAGAAGGGGATCTTTCTGGGCGGACAGACAGTAAATGTGTCTTAACGAGTCTTTGGAGGGAGCCCCCGTGGCGGGCGCACAGGACTCGATCCAGTGAGGAGGGAGTTGTGTGGACATGGGCAATGGACAGCAGATGGGTGCCGGGGCGGGCGGGGCGGTGAAGTGGCCTTTGTGGTCACAGTGGTGTGAGTGCACTCACAGAGTGAGAGCTGAACTTGGAGAAAGACCGGCTTAACGGTCGCCTGAGACGCAGACGATTATTAAGAAGAATAGCCAACATTAAAGACTTTGGAGGTGAATGTGGAAAATATTTAAAAAGTATTTTTTATTTCCAAATTATTTGGAGGGCCATCTGAATTATAATTGCTGTGCTAATTATAAACAAAAATCTCATCTTTTTATTAAAACAGATCTAAGGACCTCTATGAAAACATCATCTTTTTAGGTAAAATCGGATTCGCCCTCTTCTGCTTTCAGGAGGACGCAGAGACTCAAATGAAGCTTCCCTAACCGATGTCCCATGACCTGTGTTCTCGAAAACACAAGTGACGCTTTCCTCGCTTTTCCCGGGAAGCCTGCACTGTTCACTGACTCGGACGCGGTCCCCTGGGCCGCCTCAGGCAGCGCAGTGCTCCCCGGCTGGCCGCAGAGTGCGGAGTGCGTCCGCCGGAAAATGGCCAGCCAGCCAGCCTGGGCCCCGAGGAGTGTCCAACGTGCTGGGAGCTGCTGGGCGCGCGCATGCTGGTTGGAAACGCACAGGCCTGGGAGTTCTGTTCCTGCCCGTGCGGTTTGGCCTGCGTGCGGGGCCCGGGTGCGGAGGAAGTAGGCGGTGGACTGCGTGTACTACTGACAATCCTGTGTCACAGACAGACCCTGCGTGCCGCCCGCGGGTTCGTGCCCCGATGGTGTGTTGAGGTCGGCAGCGGTCCGCGGGTGATTTATCTCGGCTGCGCTGGCATCAGTGCGTGACGGGCCGCATGATGGGCGCTGTGCATCACTCTCCTGCTCTAGATAACAGCAAACGGTGTTTCACCGTGTGCGGCCATTCCGCCGGCCCGGCCCCGCGCTTTCATCGCCAGCACATCCAGCCAGGAGGAGAGGAGAGAGGTCCCTGCCTCCCAGTCTCCCGCCTTGAGGGCCAGCGGCTGGGGCCACTTTCTATTTTGCACACGAGTGGCCGCTTCGTGGCTCCGAGATGTCCTCTGGCGCTGCTCCTGCGCAGGGGCAGGCTGGGCTGTCAGGTCTGGGGGCTCGCGGTCCTCACTTCCCGCGACGGGACCTGGAGATGCTGGAGACGCAGTGTCTGCAGGCCTCCGTCCTGACCTGCCACTCAGGAGGGACAACGCATGTGTCTCCTCCTCACAGCGACTGCAAGGTCAAGGAGCTCAACAGTAGCACCTCCTGAGGCATGCTGGGACAACATAAACATAGTTATGTGCCAGCACGTGTATGCACATGTGAGATACAGGTGTGTGTTTACTCTTCTCCTTTCTGTGAAAGGCCAAGGCCTAGGCTCTCCCCTCACTCCTGTCCCTCCTGCCTTCTGAACATGCCAGGGCTTCCCCCCGACTCCCACACTACCCCCCCCCCCCTCCACCTGTGGCCCTGCGTGACATCCCATTTCCCCTGTTTCTATGACGAATGCTGTTCTCCTGAGCCTCTGCCTCCTCTGTGGTGGGAACCGACTGACCAGGACCCCGAACAGCACCGAGCATCGTGCTGCATCGGGTGAGGGCTTCCCGGTCTCTCAAGCAACGCTGCACCACAGTTTCAAGCCGCGCCTTCCAGACGGCCCTCCCTTCCCCTGCAGATGGATCGGTATCCGAGGCCACAAGATAGGCAGCTGGGCAGGCGGACACCTTAGTGATTCAGGGGGCGGGACTCAAACCCAGGTCTGGGCAACCCCAGGCTCCACGTCCTGGGATTCAGGGGTCCAGCCCTTTTTTAATATTTCAATCAGCCTCGATCACGGTGGGTCTTTCCGGAAAATACCGTGGCCCTCGCTGAAGAACCTGCTAGTCTCACGGGCTGACAGAAGACAGGGTAGAGGGACCAGCATGGGCTCTGAACCTGGGCCTCTGTGACAGGCTACAGCCTCTCCACCACAGATGGTGAAGCGGCGACTCCTGGATTCATTTCCAGGCCCAGGTCGGACAGCTGGTGCATCAGGAAGGTCGCCTGGAGCCCCCAGCACTTTGAGGCCGTGATCCCCTCCCTGGCAACCCTGTAGGATGTCAGGGCAACACCGTCCCATGGCGAGTCGCTCTCCACGATGCTTTGTGCTTGTGACCAGAAAGGCCCAGGGGGAAGAGCACTGGGAGGCAATGTAGCCAAATGCCCTTTTTAGCAAACGGTTTCTCTCTGCCGGGGCAGCACTTTCTCCCGCTCTTCCCCGGGTGCTCACCGCTGCTTCCCGGCTTGTTTGTTCATTTCTGGCCAGGAAGCACCGGTCTTTGCTGCTCCGGGGCCCGTCCGTCTTCTCCCCACCGAACAGCGGAGACTAACGGGCGCCCAGGAGGAAAGCAGAGCGTAGGGCCTCACAGAAGCACAACCGCCTGCTCCTGGGACAAAAGAGTTATTTTCCCCTGATTCCTAGGCAGGCGCCTCCTCCCGACCTCCACTTCCCTCCCACTGCCCACCGCGCCTCTCATCCGTCCTTCCCTCCAGGGACAACCCCGCAAACTCGGACGCTGCCCAGAAAGGGGCTTCGATGGAGATGCGTGTGCTGTTCTCCGCATGTTTCAGGGTCTGAGATGGTGCCTCTGGGAGGGAGGCCGGGGGAGTCTGCGCGCAGCCAGGGCGGCGGTCTCACGCCCTAGGTCTTCACAGGGCCCTGCGTGCCAGGAGCAGGGGAGGGAAGAGTCCCCAGTTTAACTGCCCAAGCGCTGAGCAGGGAGTCTGTCAGCAACATCCTCACCATGTTTAGGGGAATCCATCCTCCCTAAATTAGGCTCCTTGCTCAGAGGAGGCCCCCCACCCGCTGCTGCTTTCCTTCCGGGGAGCTCTAACCACTGGGTCAGGGACCCGGGCCCTGGGCTGTTTGCCTGGTGGCTGGGTTTCCCCCGCAGCTGCTCAGCAGGGATCGGTCAGACTGACTCTGCTCCTGCCCTCAGGGTTGGAAAGGCAAGCTGTTCGGGGCCAGGCATGTGGTGTTTGGTAAACAGGAAAACAAATGCAGAGAAGGCACAGCGATAAGGTGACCTGGGTTGAAACTCATGGGAGAGAGATGAGCTCAGCTGGCGCAGCCTGGCCTGGCTGGGAAGCATCTGCCGGCAGGTCCTTCCAGGCTCCCTCCTTCCTCACCACCAGCCTGGGACACGAGGACAAGGCGGGGCTGCTTCCTGCTGGCCAGGGAGGGTTTCCAGCACCGCCCTCTCCTCCTGCTTGGCAAGGTCCTCTCCAGGTGTCCCGGGTCCCTCCACCACCTAGGACTCCCGGGTCCCTCCACAACCTGGGACTCCTCCATTCCCTCCATCACCTGGGACTCCTCGATTCCCTCCATCACCTGGGACTCCTCCATTCTCTTCACCACCTGGGACTCCTCAATCCCCTCCACCACCTGGGACTCCTCGATTCCCTCCATCACCTGGGACTCCTCAATTCCCTCCATCACCTGGGACTCCTCCATTCCCTCCATCACCTGAGACTCCTCCATTCCCTCCATCACCTGGGACTCCTCGATTCCCTCCATCACCTGGGACTCCTCGATTCCCTCCATCACCTGGGACTCCTCCATTCCCTCCATCACCTGAGACTCCTCCATTCCCTCCATCACCTGGGACTCCTCAATTCCCTCCATCACCTGGGACTCCTCAATTCCCTCCATCACCTGGGACTCCTCCATTCCCTCCATCACCTGAGACTCCTCCATTCCCTCCATCACCTGGGACTCCTCCATTCCCTCCATCACCTGGGACTCCTCGATTCCCTCCATCACCTGAGACTCCTCCATCCCCTCCATCACCTGGGACTCCTCGATTCCCTCCATCACCTGGGACTCCTCGATTCCCTCCATCACCTGGGACTCCTCAATTCCCTCCACCACCTGGGATTCCCAGGTCCCTCCACCACCTGGGACTCCTCCAACCACAGCGAGTGCTCCCTGGTGCACATGCTGTCCCGAGGCCCAAACTCAACTGTCGGTGGGGTTGCCTGAGGGCCGACACTCTAACCACTGAGCAACTGGCCCCAATTTTATTTATTTATTTTTCTTGTTTTTTTCTATAATTTTATTGACTTCAGAGAGAAAAGGAGAGGGAGAGAGGAATACAAACATGGATGATGAGAGAGAATCATTGATCGGCTGCCCCCTGCACGCCCCACACTGGGGATCGAGCCTGCAACCTGGGCATGTGCCCTGACCAGGAATCTAACCATGGCCTCCTGGTTCATAGGTCGGCGCTCAACCACTGAGCCGCCATGGCTGGGCTAAAAAAAATAAAATGAATGGTCCGCACGTGAACAGCAACCTTGTGTTGAATGAATGAATGAATGAATGAATGCGTACTTGCATGGGTTCCTTGTTCCCATCGGTGACTATGGTGGAGTCTGGCATCCCGTTTGCCTAGGGAGGTTTGGGTTGCACTGCTCACGCAGCGGGGACTCGCCACGCCCAGCGCCGGTGGCCCCCCAGGTCAGGAGCACCGTCTCTGGGATGAGAGCGGCAGGCATCACGTCCACACGCTGCCCATCAGCAGATCCATTATCCTGGGAGCCAAATGTCACCGCGGGAACGGTTTCCAAGCCTGCCAGAAAGCACATTATTAATAATAGTAATGATAATGACGGGGAGCACAATAACACCTATTGAAGTTAATTGATAAGGCCCCCCAGCGCCCTGGCTCGGGGACGGAATCGCTCTCACGGTGGAGAAGGAGCAAGAAGCACTCCGGCTGAAGGGAAATCTGATGTGATGCAGTTTGGGCCCGGAGCCAGGCTTGGAGCGGCTGTGTGGGGACAGCAGAGGAGAGGACTGGCCAGGCTTCAGACTAGGCAGGCGCGAGGGGGGCGGGAGACACAGGTGCTGTTGGCTCATTCAGAATGAGCATCCTTCATCATTTCAACTCCAGGCACAGAACGTAGGCACCAGGAGCCCCTCGGAGATGCAGGAGACGGTCCGCAGGCGCCTCCCGGGGCCACAGATGACGGGCGGGCTGAAAGGGCAGTGGCCCATGCCTGCTTTACAGGGAATGGGCAAACGTTTGAGGAGTGGGGGAAAGTGGGTGCTTTGGTGGTGGTGAGGACACGAACACGTTTTTCACGGACGTGCGGGGATTCGATGACTCCACAAACGGTTATAGCTCAGGGCAGGACCGGCTCGCGTTCCTGGGCGGCGGCGTGGGGTGTGGAGGACGGCCTCGGGAAGCCGGCGGACTGGGTTTGGGTCTGGCTTCCGCTGTGACTGTCTCACCATTCCCTAAACCTCCTCCATGTCATCTAATGAAACTGAGAGCAATAACAGGATTTAACCTCAGGCTAGAGAAATGCTCAGCGTCAGGATCTCTTAGTCAGTAAGAGTTTCCCGACACCGACGTCCCCCAGAGCTTCCTCCTGTTGTTTGTGTGTGTGGTGAGAACACTCCGCGTGAATCTACGCTCTGAGCCTCTTCCACGTCCAACTGCTCAGCCCTGCACTCCCAGCTGCAGGAGCGACGTCATGATCAGGTTCGTGCTGGTGGCATCGCAGGCATGTGCCTGTGTCCGAACGCATCAAATCCTTCACCTCACATAGGCGCAGTTCTACCCACAGCCGCTGTATGGTCGTCGCATGCATCCCTGAGGCGAAACGGGAAAGTCATTCCCCAAATCTCCACGTGCACGGGAGGGCAGACGTGCCCTGGGACCCCTGTAAGCCGAGGGGGCCCCTGTGCCAACTGGATGCGACAGGGCAAGAGGACTGGTGGGTTGAAAGGTCAGCGGTCCATGCACTGTTTACAGGGAATGGTCGGGAGACGGGGTCCCTGCCTGCCTGCGCTCTGGATGGTGGGGGTTCTCAGGAGTGGAGAGAGCTGATGGTGAACTGCTTTACGGTTAATCACTGCGTCACCTTCTCTCCCAGGTCACAGCCTCCCCCGGCTGAGTTATAATTCACGGCTTTTCCCACTGAGGGCATTAGAGCGAAGACTCAAATCCATATACTGATCTTAATCTAGAGTGACTTAAGGAACATGTGAGCTCTGCTTATTAATAAAAGTACGCCTGCCCGTGCTAAAACATGTAAACTATCTGAAGGACATACAATTAAATGAATTCTTCCTTCCTCATCAAACCTCATTACTCCTTATGAACACTTCCTGGCTTTTCCTTCCGTAATTTTTTTTCTCTGATGTTACTTTAAAACTTGATTTTTATCCCACATGACCACACACATCATACACACTTTACAGACTGCCACACTTACCCTGTATGTGGTAAGTCAATATGCAAATATTACTGCACATGCTACATGCCAGGTGTGCCACGCCAGCACGGCCATGGGTGAACCTGACGGGGGAGAGGGCTGAAGGATTAGAAAAGACAGACAATAGAATAAAGCTGGGGCTAGGTGGGATGCTTCCCTCTGATTAGAGAGACAGTGCCGTGGCCTGCAAGCCAAGTCTTTATTTTATAGCCAAATCCCATGAGGCAAAGTGTGGGCGTGGTCAAGGTGTTTACAATGTTCTCCCAGGTTTCGAATCTACTCAATTACATGCACCTGATCAAGCTTTGTTTACTTGCCGCACCTCCCATAGCCCATATCACTCAGCCACGTGGGAACACAGGTTCGGACCATAAGGTCAAGGTTACAACTATAGCTCATTAGTCCGAGGCTTGAACCTGTCCAAACACTGTAGCTGCTCTCCACAGCCAGGCATTTCCTAAGCTCTTTATATGTGTTATTACATGTAGTTTTCACAACTTCTGGTTTACAAGCTGTGTGGCCTGAGTCACGTTTACTCACATCTCTGTCTGAAGTGGCTGAAACAACCTGCATTCGCTCACAGTCTGGAGACTGGGAATCTGAAATCAGGGTGTGCTCGGGGTCACGCTCACTCCGCAGGCTCCAAAGAGAACCCTCCTTGCTCTGTCCTTGCTTCAGGGGTCACTGGCGATCCTCGCTGTTCCTCAGCTTGTTGACCCATCACTTCTTTCTGCCTCCATCTCATGTGGCAACCTCTCTGCGTGCGTGTCTCTGTGGGCAATCCACTCTTCGTAGAAGGGCACCGGTCCTGGGATTGAGGGCCCATCCTGATTCAAACCCCACGTTAATTTAACTCATGGCATCTGCAAAGACCCCATTTCCAAATAAGGTCATACCAAGAGGTTCGGGTGAATCTGTGGAGACACTATGCAGCCCACTACAGGCATACTTACAGTCGATGTTATGTATTTGCTTGTTTGTTTACAACCACTGCACTCAACTAAAATACTGTGAACCCCATAGAGATAAGGCATTCATCTGTGTATCCACAGTGGCTTGCAGATGGATAATAAATATCTGTTGAAACAAGAAATTCTGTCTTAGGTATGAATTAGGGTAAACAACATATCTTTAAATCAAATCTGAGAATCCAATATTTATTGTGAGTAGGCCGCTATTTGGACTTATTTATATGCCTTATTTTGCATTTTATACTTATTTTTTTATTGCATTGTTTCTCCCTTTTCCTACCTTATTCCAAAAAGATTGAGTTTTGTCTAAATCTATTTCCTTTTCTTATATAACAATTATTGCATGGCTTTCTTCAATTGAATTAAACATTCTTATAAAGTCTGAAGTGAATCAAAACTTTCATGCTCCCACATAATACAATCAACTTTGTATAAGTTCCACCTTGTTTTTAAATGAATCTAAATGCTCATCCTCAAAATTTTAATTCTTACCATTACTGTTTATTTAAATGTACTGATCTGACAGGGGGCACTGGCTTTTAAAAGAGGGTTGCCACCTGGAAAACAGACAAGCAAGCAAGCAAACATTGCCAAGTCAACAGTCACAGCAAGGTTCAGGCGCTCTCCTAAGATAAACGACAAATGGGGAGGTCATTCCCCTAAAGTGAGGTGGCCCCCTGCAAAACCATTGTTCAGACCCACAGAGGCACGGATTTTATCTGCTCACCCGTACCTACCGCCCTTCCCTCTCTCCTTCGACCCCTCAACCTCCTCATCCCGGGATGCATTTTAGAGGCTGCGTTTTCGAGTAGGAACCCAGGAGATGGGATCTATAAACATCCCAGTTTGGAGTGGCGATTACCCTGCCTCTAGAATTCTGCGTCCACAGCTCTTTCCCTCAGGACGTTGGAGACAGCATCTCATCGTTTCCTGGCATCCGTAGCTGCAGACGAGAAGTCTGCCGATGGTCTCTTCGCTCTTCCTGGAACGAATCTGCATTTATCTCTGTTGGTTTTGGCTGAAGGTCCGCAGTTGTTTGTTTTTCAGGATGAGACTAGAATCTCGGTGTATTGATGCTGCTGGAGAGTAGTCAGCTGGAGCCACAGGGTTCCTCGATGCTGCAGCACTTCTCGTCCGAGTCCCCTCAGGACAGGGAGTGTTGATCGCTTCCCAGGCGACAGCAGAGCAGTGTTCATAGGAGGGACGCCGCTTTAGGAACCTGGCAGTTTCCTCATTGTCTGTTCTGTGAACTGTTAGGTGTATATTGGACTTCCTTGATTTCTGTCTCCACCTCTCTCCTTGCTCGTGATGTTCCATTTCTAGTTCTCCTGCACGTATGCTGGCTTTTGGTTGTTGCTTTCTTTCCTCTCTCGAGAACATGCATTTACTGATGAGTCTGTAAGAGCAAAAGGATGGCCCTTCTGTGAACAGCGGGACGAGCGGGCAGTGACCTCTGGGTGGACCCAGAGGCTGGTTCTGGCAGCTGGCTCTTCTCTCCTGGCAAACGCCTGCGGTTTCACTGGTGCCTCTTCTTTTCTCTCCTGCCCACAGCCTGTCAGTCTCATGTGAAGGTGCACAAACAGCTGTGCCAGGCATGTCTCTTAGTCAGATCCAAGTGAGCGTGCATGAGATTTTCTCCTAAACCACGGAAGGGTCTGAGCTCCGCCTCGTGGGACAAGGGAAGCTTCCACCAGTGAGTGCGGGGAAGGAGCCGAGTCTCCCTCATGGCTCTGCAATTGCCTTTTGTGCCTCTTTGCAGCGGGGGTGAGGGTTGCGGAGGGGGAGATGAGGTTGCAGGACTTCATAACATCCGAGAGGAGGGATGAGTTCTAGAAGCCAGTGGGTGCTCAGCTGGTTGTCCTCCGGTCCCAAGACCAGGCCTTCCCTCAGGCTAAGACATCGCACCCCGTTTCCTGTCCCCCGCAGAAATTGATTTTCTACTCCAAATATTTTTTATGCTTCCTTTATTAACACCTTCAGCCAGAAAAACTTAGCTGACTGGATGTTTGCTCGGAATGAAACGCCACTTCCTGTCCTCCACGAAGCCCATGTACCTAAGGGACCACGCTCTGGCCAATGGCATGTAAGCGCAAGTGTCATGTGTGATTCAGGGGACATGTCCCTGTGCCTTGCTGCAGAGGGAGATGTGAGGGCTGGTCCTGGTGCAGCCTGCTTGGACTCTGAGGTCGCCTCTGTGTGCTGAGGGTGACAGAGCAGCAGGACCGAAGGGACTGAGACCCTGACAGGTCTAAGAAGCAACCGTGGCTGTGTTGCCCATCCCCATACCTCATTGTGGGAGGGAAATAGATCTGTATTTTACTGGTGAGTCTAGACACTCATTTCAGGAGGACCGTGTGTTAGTGGATGCATCTTGTTTTAACTTTCGCTTTTGTCTTGCTCCATCTCACCTTTTTATAGCACCTAAGACTAAGTTCACAATCTCACCACCTGTTTCCTTTACAAGAAATCCAGGAGAGCCTGGCCGGCATGACCTATGAACCAGGAGGTCACTGTTTGATTCCTGGTTGGGGCACATGCTGGGTTGTGGGCTTGATCCCCAGTGGGGGGCGTGCAAGAGGCAGCCGATCTATGATTCTCTCTCATCATTGATGTTTCTATCTCCCTCCCTTCTCTGAAATCAATAAAAATATATTAGAAAAAGAAAAAAAAGAAGAAATCCTGGAGACTGTCCTTTGGGTGGGTCCCCAGCAGAGGAGAGCCAGCACCTTGGACTTCGGAGCTGCCGGGGCTGCTTGGCATGAAGGCTCCGATGCGATCACTGAGCAGTTATTGAACACAGACATTGCAATTTTCCATCCCCAGCTTTCCTGACTACCTTTTTTTGGGGACTAGCAAGTAGCTAATTAAGTTAGAATAACACACATTCAAAATACACACTCCATTAATGGGGAGTAGGTTGCGATGTAAATTTCACAACTAATTTAGAAAGAATGCCATTTTGAGAACAATTTGCACAGTTTTTTCCCCACACTTGACATCAGACTAGGGAACACGAGAGCTTTAATTGCAAGCCAGACAGTGCGGTCTGTGAAACTGCGCTCAGCGAGTGCGGGCGTGACAAGCTTTCCGACAGCAGCGAGGAGGAAAGCGATCCTTTATTACACGGGTTTTGCTGCCTGGTATTCTGTGATTGCATTTCTTTGGTGTACTTGACTGAGAGGATTTAAAGGCACGGTGTCCAATGGAAGGCAGAGAGGTGCCCAAAGCATCCTTGGGGACAGTATCCCCGCTCCTGGGTTTGACAGGAGTTCCTTCCCCAGCACCCGGAGGCAGAACAGCGTGGAGGCCAAGGCCCCGCCGGTCTGCTTCCTTGTTACTGAAGACTGGAGCTCACTTGCTGACACCGGCCCAGGCATTGCCTGTGGGACACTCAGCCGGGAGCGAGTTGTCTGTACCCTGTACCCCACTCAGCCCTCAGCCCGCCCGCCTGTGTAGTCCCTGGCTCGCTTTTTAGGACATTTGCTAATTCCTGGAAACAGAAGCTAAAACCTGGATCTCACAAGCCACTGCTGTGGAGGGACTTGAACCACAGGAATGTGTGGACTGGCCATTCTGCTCCAGGAGCGGCCCAGAGCTCCGAGGGGCTCTTACTGAGGGCGAGTGGGCACTGGGCTGGGACAGAGGAAGCGAGGGCCAAGGCCAAGTGTCAGCCAAGTCCACATGGAAGTCTTGTCTGTTCTCTTCTTCCAGGAGAAAGGAGGGCCTGTTGGATAGAGAACCAGCAGGTCCACGAGCTGGTGGCTTTGTCCAATCAGACGTTGCCTGGCCTGACTCTCCCTGACTCTCAAACCCCTTTGGTTGCCAACGGCACCCCATGCTACTGATTCCCCATCAACCCGCCCTGTGTGTGCCTTCGCTCCTGGTCTACCTTCTGGGCGCCCCGCCGGCCCCCCTCCCCACCTCCACTCCTGCTTGGCCAGCTCCTCCTTAACTTTAACTTTAAGTAGACCACGCCCCTCCAGTTTGCATTAAATGATGTGCCCATGCATCTGTCTATCTCGGCTCTTTGGGTTTGTAATGGACGAGTTATACTGTCAAACCCCTCTCGGGAGAGCCGGTGGAAACCTTGGAAATAACTGGTACAAGGCCTTCGAGAGTGAGGCCTGGGGGCTAGGATTTTTTTTTTCTTTTTCTTTATTGATTAAGGTATTACATATATTGGTTAGTACTTGGATGTGGGCTTGGAATTTAACATCTTGCCCAGATGACGTCATGAATATTGAAAACCAGTTTTGTGGGTTGCGAGTGCTTTGAGGCCAGCCATCCCATACTCATGTGTGTGCCTGGCAGAGAGGCTCTTACCCAGAGATGATGAAGGGGGTGGGTGAGAGAGTGGGTGGCCAGGCCCTGAGTGGCATCAGCACAAACCAATCCCCCTCTGGCCCCTGTCGCCTCCTCAGCTCCCTGCGCCGGTCCATCTGGTCGCCCTCTGAATTCTTACCTTCCATAGCCACACCTGCCACACCTTTTATCCCTCTTTGCTTCTGAATCCTTGGGCTTCGTCTCTATGGTAACATGGTATATAATTTATTTACTTCTTCAATTAGTTATCTTTGTCTGTCTTCTGCCACCAGAACATGACCTGCAGGAGTACAAGGATCTCCATCACTTTTGCTCAATGATAGATTTTAAATTCCCAGAACAGCCTCTCAGTAAGTATTTGGAAATTGATGAATACATGAGTGAGTGAAAGAATTTCCAAAGAATCCGTGTGCAATCAGCCTTTACTCTAGAGCAGTGGTTCTCAACCTTTCCAATGCCGTGACCCTTTAATACAGTTCCTCATGTTGTGGTGACCCCCAACCATAAAATTATTTTCGTTGCTACTTCATAACTGTAATTTTGCTATGTTATGAATCGTAATGTAGATATCTGTGTTTTCCGATGGTCTTAGGTGACCCTCCTAGCGGTTCTCAACCTGTGGGTCACGACAGATATTTACATTGCGATTCATAACAGTAGCAAAATTACAGTTATGAAATAGCAACGAAAATAATTTTATGGTTGGGGGTCACCACAACATGAGGAACGGTATTAAAGGGTCGCGGCATTGGAAAGGCTGACAACCACTGCTCTAGGGAGAAACTTAGGCAAATGCACCAGCTCACCAATTGACTCATTCCTGCCCTCAGTCCTCACACAAGGTGTTGGCAGGCTGGTCTCCTGCTGAGCACCCATTTCAGACCACCAGTTCAGCTGCACCCAGTCCTGGTCCTCCCCGGGGACTTGAGATGGTCACTGGCCACTTCTAACCTGCTGGCGACACAGGAAGGACCCCTGCTTTGAAGCATCTGCATGAAGGCCGAGGCCCCATTGCTGTCTTTGATTGGTTCCCAGGCTGGGCCAGGGGACCTCTGCTTCCTGCTAGGACCGCGCAGAGCTGCCCTGGCAATAAAGGTGACACCATTCAATCCATGTCCCCGATGGGACCCATCGCCGTGTCCTCCTGAGTGGTTCCTGGTGAGCCAGCAGCTGGGCAGCGGCTGGCTTCAAAGGCTCTGGTGGCTAATGAGCCACTCGGCTGAAGCTTTGTACCTTACGGTCACGGGTTTGAAACAGCCCAGGTTCCTGGTGATACAAAGTGCCTCCATTGGACAGCTGGGCTACGCGTGCCTGAGAAATGGGATGTTTTCAAGCCAGGCCCCCGTGAATCATGGTTTCCTGTTCTTATGGTGGTGACAGGCTCAACACCAAGCCTGCCCCTTTCCCTCTGTGGGCATGGTCACGGAGTGGATGCCAGGGCCATGGGAGAGGTGGCCTGAATCTCTGCTGGGGAGTCTGAGCATGGCCATATGTGACAGGAGACCCCAGGGAAGGGCAGCAGCAGGGGGAGTGTCATGAGATGGGACAGTGACAAGGGGAGCAGGCAGTGGGTCAGCAGCAGGGTGCTGCAGGAGCGAGAACACCAAGGCCGCTATCAGAGCGTGTGGCTTCTGATTCGGATGCTGCCACTACTGAGATCACTAGAAAAATGAATTTTATACTCGACTTTCCTGGCCTGTAAAATGAAAATGATGACCTGTATTGTATGAGGTTATGGTAGGACCCGTGTGTGTACACATATATACACTGTAAAGGGCTGGAGAAATGGAAATCAGGTTGACAACTAGATAGCATCCCTCCAGTTGAGAAAATACAGAGTCTTTTAATTTGTTAAACCAAATTCTTAACCTTCAAAGACACACCAATTATCCTCTTTTTAACTCGGGCCCACTTAGAGAATTTTACCCAGAGATCATCTCATCCAACCAGCTATGGTGACAAGGAGCTGCCATCAAGAGATGCCAACAACTTGTTTGCTCAAGCTCATGTATGCACACCCAGCTCCTATATGCACACCCAGCTCCTATGTGCCCACCCAGCTCCTATGTGCACACCAGCTCCTATATGCACACCAGCTCCTATGTGCACACCCAGCTTCTACGTGCACACCCAGCTCCTATGTGCCCACCCAGCTCCTATGTGCACACCAGCTCCTATATGCACACCAGCTCCTATGTGCACACCCAGCTTCTACATGCACACCCAGCTCATATATGCACACCAGCTCCTATATGCACACCAGCTCCTATATGCACACCTGCTCCTATATGCACACCCAGCTCGTATGAACAGTGTGGCAGCCTTAACCCACAGTGTGAGTGCCTGTGTGATGAAGACCGTGGCCTTTTCCTAGTGACAAGGGGAAGGGGGATGTGCTGTCATGTAGAGGTGCAGACATGGCCTCAGGCCCTGCCCTGCCAGCATACCCTGCTTCCACTGCTGGGTGGGCTGAACCACTCGGCTCTTGATTCCCTCACCTGCAAAAGGGACTAGTGATGGCGTCCATGTCACAGGTTGTTGGGAGGATTTCACAGGTCGAATGTGTAGAACATGCAGGATTGTGCTTTGAACCCAGTGTGGCTGTACTGTTACTATTCAGGAATTTTCAGAAGGAGAACAAGTTAGGTGGATGCTCTTCTAGATCAGCAATTTCCAACCTTTTTCATATCAAGACATACAAAGTAGTAACTAAAATTTTGTGGCACATCAAAAAATATATTTTCTGCCAATTTGACCAAAAAAATAGGTATAATTTTGATGGATTTACAAAAAACAATAATTACCTACCCTAACTGCTCGAAAGTGAATTTTTGAAAAATCAGGTGCCTATAATTGTATGTAAGGATTTCTGATACCAAGCATTCACCAATCAGATGCAATCTTATTATGTAATGTGACCAATAAGATGCAACTGTTATATGCCTCTATTATACATTTACTAGTGCCCAGGTGCATGGATTTGTGCACATTGAAAGGAAATAGAAGGTGGCCAGCCGGGCAGTACTGGGCAAGATGGGCCAGATGCTCCCTGGAGCCAACCTCCTGAGGTCCCTCCCCAGCCAGCCACACCTGGGGGCGGTGCTACGGCTTGAAGGGCGTCTACAGAGTGAGCAGGGTCCCTCCGGCAGGTGGAGTCCCTTGGCCTGGCCTACAGGGATCAGCCGAAACAGGCTCTCAGACATCCCCCAAAGGGGTCTTGGATTGGGAGAGGGCAGTTCTCGGGTGATGCACCCCGGAATTGGGCTCCCTCCTCTCTGGTTCCAGGGTGCATCACCCAAGAACCGCTGCTACCAAGTCACTGCAGCTTGGCAGCTCCTGTGTTGAGCGTCTGCACCCTGGTGGTCAGTGCATGTCATAGATACCAGTTGGACGGTTGGATGGTCGCTTAGACTTTTATATGCCAGTATATAGATGGTCAAGACAGGGCATTCACACCGGATGGCTATTGTGCTGGCTGTTGTCATTTTTTAAAGTTGACAATCTCAAGGAAAAGAGGCCAGCGCCCCTGACTAAATAGTCAGTTATTACATGTTTTAAACATTCTTATGGCAGACCAGTTGCAAACCACTGTTCTAGACAAATGGATTTTATAACAACAAGGAAGATGGGTTAGAAGAGGGTGGGAAAGGAAGCAGGGAGACCATTAACGGGCAGATAAAATAATCCGAGGAGAGGAAATGAGGATCTCAAGTTTGACACAGGTGATAGGGATGGAGGAAGGGAGGGTATCGGTTGGCGATGGCCTCATTAACTGGGTATCAAGCTACACCATTACCTCCTTAATTGAAGTGTTGCATTAGTCTGGGTTCTCCAGAGAAACAGAATCAATAGAATCAATGGGGAGAGGAGGGAGGAGGAGGGTGGGGGAGAGAGAATTAGAGAGAGAGAGAGGAAGAGAGAGAGAGAGAGAGAGAGAGCGCTATAGAGCTGACTTGTCCAAAAGGAACTGGGTGACAAGATTATGGAAGCCTCTTTTTGCTCTACTCCATGACCTGGCATCAGGGAAATCGTCACCAGCTGAGATGCTGAGATGCCGAGTGTTGAGGTGAATTTGCACGCTTACTTCTATCTCTGTAAGTGAGGGCATTTCTGAGGTGTGCAGCACTGTAATTAGCCACCGATCTGGAGGGCCATGCTGCCAGAGATGTGGCCAAACCCCACCACCTCCCGCAGTCTCCACGTGTCCATGTGGGAAGTTAGAGGGTTGGGCCAAAGGTGTGTCACCTCCTTCCTGACCTGCCCGTGTTTTAGTCTGGGTCTAAGAAAATCCAGCACACTGCCTGGACGGGGCCCTGTCACCTGTGCCCGCAGGAGGAGGGCAGCCCACACTGCAAGGAGCCAGGGTCTCCCTAAGGACGGGACTGGGAGGAGCAGCTGTCACTGCGAAGCTCGTGGGTCCTTGGCCAGGAGGGAGCAAGAGGAGATTCGAGACTGTCGGGAATGCCTGATAGCGCAGGAGGAAAAGGCCGGGACCCAGTGCCCCGAGTTGGCATCCCCTGGGATTCGGGATCTGTCTCTGAGAAGCACCTCAAGCTGCAAAGGCATAGGAGCAACTACTTCCCGAGAAGCTACTGGAGGTCAAGATCTGACCTGAACTGGAGGGGCAGAAGGCTGTGTGAGAACACACCCTGAAGGGGACCGAGGGCCATTCTTTAGACCAGAGCTGTATGGTAGAGTCAAGCAAGGCGTGGACAAAGGGGGGCACGGGGCATCAATGCTGAGGACAGGGCGTGCTTTAGAACTCCGAGGTCCACATTGGAATGCTAACATGACAGCGTTTGTGTGGCTATTACAACCGTCGCACTGTCCTTGTGCTTACACCGATGCCTTGCACTGCCCGACCTGTGTGAAAACAGGCTCGCTTTACTTGCCACTGAACAGGTTACCAAAGTAAGAAGGGAATTCTCACTCCTCTCCCCGAGAGGGAAAATAGTCTATAAACAACCCAAGACTGAAGCAGAAGTAACTCATGAATCAGAGAATCTGGGAAAAGAAACAGCATGCCTGACTCAGTCTCCTCTTAACACTCTTTCCAATCTCTCTGCCCGGAGGGAGGGGGAATGCTCCATTCATTCAGGGAACAAGCTCTTCTGGGGTAGATGCTAGGGAGTAGGGTCACATTCCGGTCAGGATGGGCTCTAGGATGTGTTGCAGTAACAAATGGAAGCTTCTGACCCTAGCTGGTTTGGCTCAGCAGACTGCGGACTGAAGGGTCCAGAGTTCGATTCTGGTCAAGGGCACAAGCCCGGGTTGTGGGCTCGATCCTCATAGGGGGCGTGCAGGCCAGGCCAATCAATGATTCTCTTTCATAATGGATGTTTCCATCTCTCTCTCCCTCTCCCTTCCTCTCTGAAATCTATATCTATATCTATATCTATATCTATATCTATATCTATATCTATCTATCTATCTATCTATCTATCTATCTATCTATATATAATTTATATTATACACACACACAAAAGTAAGCTTCCGTGGCTTACAAGTACCAATATACTTGTCCATCATGAGTCACTGTCCCTGTCACACAGGGTCCTCGCTCCTGGTCCCCGGCCTCTGGAGCCTCTTTCTGGAGCTTTGCTAATTGCGTGACTGAATTCTGCTTCCCCCACATTTACATGTTGAAGCCCTCCCCACAATGAGATGGCATTTGGGAGATAATTGGGTTTAGGTGTGGTCATGAGGGCGAGGCTCTCCTGATGGGACCAGCGCCCTTGTAAGAAGAGACACTACAGAGCTTGCTCCCTCTCTCCTTACCTGCTATGTGAGGGCACACAAGGCGGCCCCCTGCAGGCCGGCAGAGAGCTTCACCACGCCTGCCCCCACCCGAGGCGGCCGCCCTCCAGAAGCGTGAGGAGAGAAAAGTCCGCGCTTTAGCCACTGGCCTGGGTACTTCGTTATGGCAGCCCGAGCAGGCGCAGGCACTGGTCTCGTGGCAACACCCCTCTCTATTAGAACTTCCACGCACACACTTTTCTTATCACTTTTGCTCATATTTTCATTACTCCTCAAAGTAATATGATCAAGCCTTCCAGAGTTTTCCTCCCCGCCCCCCCCCACCAGATTTCATCATGTATAGAAGCTAATGAGCTCATTCCATAGAGCTCAGAGCAGTTGGCAGGGTCTGAACAATAGTTAGCTATATCTATCTATCTATCCATCTATCATCTATCTATCTACCTACCTACCCATCCATCCTTCCATCCATCCATCATCTATCTATCTATCCTCCATCCATCCATCCATCCATCATCTATCCATCCATCCTCCATCCATCCATCCATCATCTATCCATCTATCCTCCATCCATCCATCCATTCATCCATCCATCCATCATCTATCCATCCTCCATCCATCCATCCATCTATCATCTATCTACCTACCTACCCATCCATCCATCCATCATCTATCTATCCGTCCTCCATCCATCCATCCATCTATCCATCATCTATCTATCTGTCCTCCATCCATCCATCCATCATTTATCTATCCATCCTCCATCCATCCATCCATCTATCATCTATCTACCTACCTACCCATCCATCCATCTATCCATCCATCCATCCATCCATCATCTATCCATCCATCCTCCATCCATCCATCCATCCATCATCTATCCATCCATCCTCCATCCATCCATCCATCCATCATCTATCCATCCATCCTCCATCCATCCATCCATTCATCCATCCATCCATCATCTATCCATCCTCCATCCATCCATCCATCTATCATCTATCTACCTACCCATCCATCCATCCATCATCTATCTATCTGTCCTCCATCCATCCATCCATCCATCTATCCATCCTCTATCTATCCATCCTCCATCCATCCATCCATCCATCCATCCATCCATCATCTATCCATCCATCCTCCATCCATCCATCCATTCATCCATCCATCCATCATCTATCCATCCTCCATCCATCCATCCATCTATCATCTATCTACCTACCCATCCATCCATCCATCATCTATCTATCTGTCCTCCATCCATCCATCCATCCATCTATCCATCCTCTATCTATCCATCCTCCATCCATCCATCCATCCATCCATCCATCCATCATCTATCCATCCATCCATCCATCCATCCTCTATCTATCTGTCCTCCATCCATCCACATATCCATCTGAGTAGCAATAGGACTGAGTTGGAAAAGCCGCATTTGAGTCCTGGCTGCAGCACTTCCTAAAGGGGTGTCAGGCGTTGAGAGGGAAATAAGACAATGAAAAGAAACCAACAGGAGCTGGAAACTCTTTACTCTGTGCTCCATGCCCCTCATCTTGTTTAGGCCCCGCAAGTGCGCAGAGACGTGAAATGGACACATGTTCTCAGATGCCAGGCCTGGCAAAGACCCCGGCTCGGCAGTCACAGGCCCCTCAGGAAGCCCCACGACAGTACACTGTTGGCCAGCGAGATGCCTCTGCCCCAGAGCCTTGGTTTCCTCGCCGACAAAATACTAACAAAGTCTGGCCCCACAATCCCTGCCAGGCGACTGAATAAGAAGGCAAAGTGTGTGGACTCTGGAATCAAACTGTGGAGTGTCTCAGCTCCCCAGATTCCCGCCTAGCGGACGTTAGCCCAGGGCCCTCGCTTCTCTGCACCTCGGTTTCCTCGTTGGTGAAATGGGCAATGTTACTCCCTGGAGCAGACGGGTATTACAAGATGCAAAGGAGTCGGTCTAAGTGACGGTCTAAGAACAGGGCCAGGCCCAGAGCACTCTGCCGAAATATGAGCCCATTTTCGTTACTATTAAGTTACTATTAAGTAAAAGTAAAGTAAGAGCAATAGCATTATGAGGACCATGTCGGCATGAGCATAGACCATGCTGGCCACAGGCGCAGGGTCTCAGACTGGGTGAGTCCAGCAGGCACGCTCACACCCTGAAACTGGCCCAGCAGAGTGAGTTGGGCCATAGTAACTGCTTAGCAAACACTTGCAGAGACGGTGCTGAGCGGGACCAGGAAGGCTGGCCTTTGCCCTCCTTCCAGGACACAGAGGGGGACACGGCTTGCTGCAGGGAGCCTCCCCTGGCCTCAGGCCGGGGCTCCTGCAGGGATGACATGTGGCCAGGGCAGGTGCTCCATGGATGCTTCCCTGCCCCCGGGTCCCAGACCCGCCCTTCCCTCCCGGCCAGGTGTGCGCACAGGAGACACTTTGTGAGCCAACAAAGCATCGGATGACACTGACCCGAACGTCTTTTTCCCACATAACACGCTTGGATTCTCGAGAAAGCCCGGCACTCACAGGCCATGGCAGCTGTGCTCTGTGAATGGCTGGGAAGCTGGCTGTGGAGGCCCGGGCAGCGCAGATGGGAGCCGGAGACGTGAATGAGCCATTCAGCCTGGAGGGCGCAGAGGGGCCGGATCTGCGCGCACTTGTTCCTGTGCCCAGAGGCTCTGTGCCTGTTGGTCTTTGCGGGCCAACCGGAGCACCAGCCTGAATAACAGCAAGGACATTCCCCAAGCTCACTGACAAGGAGGAACGGAATGTTCTCAGAGTCACAAGGGTGGCCAGTGTCCCCAAGGAGCTTAGAGGCCATCCAGCCCAAATGCTCATTCCAAAAGGCCCAGAACTAGACCTGAAAGGTCACGTGACTCACTCAAGGGCGTGCCATGTCTGATCTTCCCTTCACCTACAAGTCACTGAGCTCACGGGGCATCCCAGGCTTGGTGCTTGGGGCTGGTGCTGGAGGGTGAGCAGGACACGCTTTGTTCCCTGGGGGCTGCCAGAGGCAGACCAGGACAACGGATGACCACGCGTGCACCTGATCGGCGCGAGGTGCCTTCTGCCCACTGTATCCGGTCATGCTGGATCTGAGCATCTCCTCCTTCCTCAGAGTTTGGGGGACGGTCACGCTCTCCAGGCCTCGGGTGAGGACCAGCACCCAGGACCCTGTCCACTGGCCCCGGGTCTGCGCTCCGAGCACTTGCTGCCCAGGGAGCTGCCTGCACAGCTCAAGTGGCAGTTACTGGCTTAGCCAGGGGGAGCCCCACCGACACATGGAAGGAGTGGGAGTGAGCCCACTCTCTAGGTCACACCTCCGTGGGCTGTAGCCTCTGAAGGAAGACCAAGGGGGCCTCTTCCAGAAGACCCCACTTTCTGCTTTCCTGTACTCACTCCTTCCCTGCCCTGCAAGCTGCAGGGGGTGAGCGCCCACTGTCAGGAGCCCAGCAGAGAGCGGCTCAGTTCACAGCAGACACCAACGCAGGCCCAGGCTGGGCCAGAGGCACAGGAGGCGGTGGGGAGATGGAGGTGGGGGGCCCACAGCTCCCCTCCCTCCCGGGGAGCACACAGGCGCCCCCCTTATGGGTTTCCTCAGAGTGTAGGAAAGAGCTCGCCGGAGGGCCAGCCTGGGGCAGAGCAGGAAATGTGCCCTTTACCTTCCAAGTGTCTGTGGACAGTTCATTCACAATGGCAGCCGGGCTGTGGAGGGGGCGGGGGCAGGAGTCAGGGCAGAGCAGGAGGCGGGGAGCAGAGCTGGGACCCAGCCTGGCCTGGCTGAGGGTGTGTGCACGGCGAGTCCACATTAGAAGCAGGGAACCTGCATGGTCCGTAGGAGCGAGACGGGCCGATCCTGGTGGTGCCGCTCAGGAGAAAGAGGCAAGTCCATTTCTGGTGAGACTTTTCGTAGACAGTATGGCCAGAGGAGGGGCTGCGCGGTGAAATGAAGAGGGAGGCCAGCCAGGCCTCACCAAGATTGGCTGTGACTGCAAGAGCAAGGGACAATCAGACAATTAGAGCGTGGACAGTGACAGGCGAAGGGAGGGAGGGAGCCTGGAGCAGAGAGTCTCCATGGCCCGCATTCCAGGGTGTGAGGGTGGGGCCCGCAAGGGCTGAGGGCGGGGAGCAGAGGAAGCGCAGGGACAGGAGCGGAGTCTGAGGTCACGAGACAAGAGCATGCATTGCACCGGCTCCTCCGCGCTGTACACTGAGCAGGAGCCTCAGGGAGACTTCACACAGGGACTGACCATGAACACGGCTCCGTTCAGCAGCTGCGTATTGATTGCTCCGAGACGCACTGGCGGGGGGAGCTGCGGCGATGAGTGGGCATGGACTCTGCTGCGTGGCGCCCACCGCGTGGCTGGGGACCCATCTGACTATATATAGTGGGACGGGAAATGAGATGAGAGCTGGAGAGGGCGAGGCTGCCCGCGGCCAGCAATCCCGGGAGGAAATCTTTCCCGGTGGCCGCGTGTCGGGAAAGTGCCCAGCGAGGCAGGGCCTGTCCGGAGAGGCGGGGGGAGGAGATAGGGTACGGGACCTGGGCAGAGGGGTGAAGACGAGCAGAGTGGGGTGCTGGGAACACAGGGGCAGGCTCAGGCCTCATCCTGGAGGCCGGGAAGGTGGCTTTGCCACGCCCTGCCCAGAGCAGGTTAGAGGGCTCCCCTCTGCCTCCACCCTCGGGGCGCCCCCTTCCCTGAGGTGGCCCAGCTTGTGCTCTGCTGACCTGTGGCTTCTTCAGCTCCGCACTCAGAGTTCTAGACTTCGGGGGCAGGGCCAGGCTCCACTTGCCCCACCCTCTAGTGGACATGGCTCCTGGCTCGAGGCCAGCGCCCCAGGATCGAGAAAGGACCACGAGAGGGAGCAGAGCTGCTTATCTTGCATTCGGGGAGTGACAGGGAGCATCAAAAGATTTGCCCACTTTTAAAAGAATTTCTTTTATAAATATATTTTTATTGATTTCAGAGAGAAAGAGGGAGAGATAGAGACGTCAGTGATGAGAGAGAATCATAGATGGGCTGCCTCCTGCACGCCCCACACCAAGGATTGAGCCTGCAGCCCGGGCCTGTGCCCTGACCAGGAATTGAACCGTGACCTCCTGGGTCATATTCATAGGTCGACGCTCAACCCCTGAGCCACGCCGCCGGGTACCCATTTTATAAAGACATTGCGAACACAGGATTGGGTACCCTCCACATCAGAGGAAGGGGAGACGGAGGGGGCCCCGAGGAGAGCGCAGGGAAGGTGGAGGCGGGAGGGAAGGGGGTCTCGCATTGGCAGGGCCATGTGGGACTCTGCTGGCCTGCGCTGTGGGGAGACGGCCTGTCACTCACAGCTCCTATTGAGCACAGGAGAGCCAGGAAGGTGAGCGTGTGGGAAAGTAGAAGGAGGAGTTCCGTTTGGGTGTGTGGGTTAGAGGAAGCTAACACACGCTTACTTAATGACTGGAGGTCTTTCTTTTTCCCTTTTTCTTAGTTTTTTTTTTTTTTAATCCTTACCTGAGTGAGGATATTTTTTCACTGATTTTTAGAGGGAGGGTGGAAGGGAGGGGAGAAGGGGGAAGAGAGAAAGAGAGGTGGGGAAAGAGAAAGGAAGAGAGAGAGAGGGAGAGAGAGAAACATTGATGTGAGAGCACAATGTGGATCGGCTGCTTCCTGCATGCCCCATACTGGGGATCGAACCTGCAACCTGGGCATGCGTGCTGACTGGTAATCGAGCCAGTGACCTCTTTGAGCATGGGACGACGCCCAACCAACTGAGCCACCCCGGCCAGGGCCCTCGTGCCCTTCTGTCTGAAAGAGGGCAGTGAAGGGCTTGGAGTGTTTAGCCCGCTCTTGACAGATGGATTGAAGGCGTCCTCCCTGCCTTCATGCTGCCAGGCTTCTGGAGCGCTGTCTGTGTTCTGGCTACAGGGACCCGACAGAGACGCAGCGCCGTCCTCCAGCAGCCCAGCCGGACTGTGTCGGGCACTGCGCTGAGGAGGCTGCAGGCCTGCCCGCGGGTGGGTAGGTCTCCCGGGTGGTGGGCGGTGTCCTCGGGGCGGGCTTCCTGGAGCTAGAGAACAATAACGAGATGCTTTTTCATAGAGAGCTCTCGTGTGCTCACATATACAAGTCAGTTTTCCTTACAGCCCTATATTTAGCCCCGTTTGGGCCTCATTTCCATTCATTTGCATGTTAATTTTCAGACTTATGCAGATGTGTTCCTGCATTCGATGGGAAAGAATATTGCACACAGAAGGCTGGCGATGATGATTGATTCGGAGACTTGATCCTCAGAGTCAGGGGAGTTCACGGGGCCGGGCTGCAGACTCCTCCCAGGCGGCTGGTCTGCACGTGGAGAGGGTGGTGGTTCTCCTTTCTCGCTTGTCCCTGGCAGAGGGAGAGCCGAGGCAGAAGCCACACGTGGAAGAACCCCTGGTGAGACGGTTGTGAGGAATGACACCAGGTCTCCGAGATGTGGCGGGCATGGGCGGGGGGGGCGGGCACCTGGGTGCCAGAGCCGGGCAGATGCCATTCTGCAAATGCCTTGTCCCCTGTGGCAGCCACCGTGGTGCCTCTGACACGTGGCTCCTGCCTGGAACCTCACGAAGAGAAGAAGTGGGGAGCGCTGGCTTTCGGAAGCCCACGGTCCTCCTGGGGCCAGGAGTGAGGACCCCACGCTGGGAAGGCTCACGTCCATCAACTACCTGTCATGTGCTAAGGGGTGCAGGGCCCTGCTGTCCTGTCATCGTGGTCCTAGTAGACACAGGACTGTTCCTGTTGTTTAGATAAAGACGCTGGGGGTCAGAGAGGAGAAGCTGTAACCGCACTCACTCCTTTCGGAGTGAAGCTGAGCTCACAGCACCATCAGACGCTAAGGACTCCCTTGCCCGGCTCCTCAGCAGACAGGCCAGGCTACGCAGGCGGCAGAACCAGGGAATGAAATCCGCCTGTCTGATCTCAGCGCTGGCTTTCTATTTCCGTGGAGGAGGGTCCGGTGGCAGAGCTGCTCCCGTCTGCCACTGTAGTGTGGAGGCGACCGCAGACGGCACATGAACTCATGTGCATGGCTGCGTTTCAATAAAGCTTTATTTACACTGGGTCGGCACTGGGTCGGTCGGGCAGGCAGATGGTGGGTTGCGAACTCTTAATGTGACGTCTATGCCAGGTCCCGGAAGTGGGTGTTCACATCCTGGCCGCCAGTCACCGTGGCCACCCACGCCTCCGGGTCTCCGTCTGCACAGCGTCAGAGCTGATGGTCGGCGAGTCCCCTCCACAAACACTGCGGCTTGCTGACACTTTCTCCCTGAGCGGAACTTGAAGCGTTTCCTTCTGCCGCCCGCAACTGCACCGCAGATGACTCCAACGGCCAGGAGCCTGCGGGCACACGAGGGCCGCAGCCCCGGGGACAGGGAGTTACCAGGAGCGCGGTGGGCTGGCTGACGCGGGACAGGCGCACCCGGCCTTCACTGGTACCTGGGCAGCTGAGTCCGGCAGCTAACAAGCCAAACAATTTGATGACATAAAATTAACACTGGGACCAAAGGGAAAGGCTGCTTTATTTGATATTTTATGTGTTATGTGACAATTTAATTAAACTTCAAAGGAATCCAAGCAGTTAATTCCCCAGAGAAATAAACCGACAATGACAGCCAAGCCTGTCTGCTGAGGAGCCGGGCAAGGGAGTCCTTAGCATCTGATCGTGCTGTGAGCTCAGCTTCACTCCGAAAGGAATGAGTGCGGTTGCAGCCTGGGCCTTGCCTGCACCCCCTCCTTCCTCCTCAGGGGCCGGGCCTGGGCCACTTGGGGTCTCTGAATGCAATGTGGGTGAAGGGAGTCTGAACCCCACCCCTCGGTTTGCATGGGGAACCTCCTACGTGTGAGCACCAGGCACTGGCACTGCCCTGGCACTGCTCTCTCCTCACAGATGCTGGTGGGCATGGCGTGTAGCAGCAGCAGCAGCAGCAGCATTGGCCAGGACAGGCTGGGCTCTGGCACAGAAGCAAAGAGGCCCAACATCTTGGAGCTTCCGACAGGCCAGGGCTACTTCTCACCCACGTCTCGTCCAGCGGGTTCTTGGGGATCCTGATCCTCACCCCCCTAGGCAGATGGGGCAGCCCCCCAGGCAGATGGGGCAGCCACTGTCTGGACTCTCTGGTCGTGGGGGTGCCAGGGAAGCAAGAACAATGAAGGAGGCACCGCTATAAAAGCTTCGTGTCAATGCCACGCACGTCATTGGCCAAAGCCAGTCACATGATCACGCCTAATGCGGGGTTCAGGGAAGCGCGGTTCTCTCCCACGCCGAAGGAGGGGGGCGGGAGATAACCGGGGAGCATGCTTCCTGGGGAGGAGCTGATGCTCAGAGAGCGGGAAGCGTCCTCAGCATTTAGGAGACTAGGAGACAGGGGAGGGAGCAGCGGGGGAGGGTAGGGAACTGCAGCTAAAGCTGGTTTCCTTCAGGACAGAGACACCAGAGCACGAGCTGAGGAGGAGAGTCCTGACTAGGGAGAAAGAGCAAAGATACAGCCTAGAGAGGAGTGGGCATCCTGGTGGCACAGCAGCGCCCAGCCTGGCACTGAGGTGCCGGGGAGAGTGGTCCCACAGGCGGGGGGACAGAGCTGTGGTGGGGGGCCACACAAGCCTTCACCAGGAGGAGTCGGAAGGCCAGGTCTTCCTCGGTCTGGGGCCTGTGCCCATAGCAACGGCCTTGGGATCAGGTAGGCTCACCTGCCAGTGCCAAGTGCAGCCCCTCGGTTCCCAGGCTTGGGAGGGGAGTGGGGGGGGGAGGGGCCAGCACAGTGCTGAGTACACAGCCTGCTTTGAACCCAGGGTCTCGCATGAGCACACGCAACCGCACTCAGCAACGGCCGTTTTTAACATGAACTGAATTTGGCACATCTTGTCTTAAGTTTTCCTCTCTCCTGACACCCGAGTAGACGCTAACCTGAGACAAGAATAGGGTTTCCTTAAAAACTCCTCTGGCTGCGATCTTTTACTGACGTTGTCTTAGGCCCCAGATTGCCTGAGATCTCCTCAACCCGCCTGGTTGGCAGGTGGCACAGCCGTGGCTGTGGCTGAAAGCCTTTCTGTGGGTTCCCTCCAGCACGAGGCCACGGCCTTGCTCCCTGGGCCAAGTGGGCACCGTCTCGCATCCGGGTGCTCCTGGGCAGGCTTTGCAAGGGCCGGGAGTGTTCCCTTTTCAGGCTCGCTCCCTCCCCCCGCCCCCTCCTCCCTACACACACCCACTCTAAGTTCCTGCACGCCCAGGCAGAGCTGACCATGAATTTATTGCTGGTGTTAAGAATCACACTGTGTCAGCATGTGGCTCTCCCTCAGCTTATCATAAGCTTTTATTTTTAATGCAGAGGAAAAATGGGGTTGTAAAAAGAGGAGGTGGGAAAAGTGGAGGTAGGAGAGAGATAAGGAGATAGAGATGTGGGGAGGGTGTGAGGGGAGGAGGGAGAGGCCGGGAGGATGGGGTGAGGGGGGCTGGAGGGGGAAGGAGACAGGTGAGAAGGAGGATGGGGCGGTGGGCAGGGCTCAGGGATAGGGAGAGGCATGAAGGGCTGTCACTGAGCACTGGAGGGGCCCTGGAGGGGGCACTGGGGCTCGCCTCTGAGGAAGAGTACATGGCGTCTGTGAGACGGGAGACAGTCTGCTGGACGCTTAATGATTTATAGCGAGTACAGGGAACGCCATTAAAAACCAATTCATCACCGACAGGCTGCATGATTTGCAAACATCTGCTCTGCGTGGCCCGTCTTGGGAGAGCATTTCCATGGGTTCCAAGCTCTCCTAAAGCAGACACCGCAGGTGGGAGTTAAGGGCAGACCCCAGCATCTGGGTCGCCAGATTTCCATCCAAATGATTGATGGGGGTGCTGCTTAAGTGGCGCTCTGACCTGCCCTGTTCACATGCCGGAACTTTCTCCAATGCTGGGCACCTCCGGAGTGATGCAGATTTGGACATGGCTGGCTTCCACCCCTGAAATGATTACGTTCCTTAGAAATGGTGGTCTCTACCTTCGCATCTGCTGAGAAGACCCTCAACCAGAATGAGCGCCCTAAGTGTGTCTCCTTCTCCTTGCCCAGGATTCAATAGTGGATCCTATTCTTTGGCGACTGGCCCCGGTTTCCCCGCACCCCCACCCCTGGCCATGTCATTCCAGCAGTCCTTCCAGGTAACCACCTACAGCTGTCCGCGTCTTGTCCTCCTTGCTCTGCGCTCGCCCCTCGTAGTCCCACCATGCTGACCGCCTCCCATCTGCTACGGCTGGACTGTGACCCCGAGGAATATGCAGGTGACCTGAAGGTGACCTCACTGGGGATGGGGTTGCTGTAGGGTCATCAACGCAGGGAGCCCTTGACCCCATGTGGCTGTATCCCAGCAGAAGACACATCGTAAACAAAACATGCACAAAGACAAGTAGGGAAGACAACCTCTAATAAATAAAGTAGGACAGGAACGCTAGAGTACACATCTGGGGAGGCGGGTTGGAGAAGTGTCTTTGAGGAGTCGCATTTGATGAGGGACATAAATGGCAGCAGCATGGATATCATCATCACCTTCATCACCAGCATTACCTTCCTCATCATCACCTTCATCACCACCATCATGACCTTCCTCACCTACACTTTTCTCATCATCACCTTCCTCATCACCATCATCACCTTCCTCATCATCACCTTCCTCCTCATCACCTTCCTCATCATCACCTTCCTCATCTACACTTTCCTCATCACCACCTTCATCATCACCATCATCACCTTCCTCATCACCATCATCACCTTCCTCCTCACCATCATCACCTTCCTCATCACCATCATCACCTTCCTCATCATCACCTTCCTCATCACCACCTTCCTCATCACCATCATCACCTTCCTCATCATCACCTTCCTCATCACCACCTTCCTCATCACCACCTTCCTCATCACCACCTTCCTCATCATCACCTTCCTCATCATCACCTTCCTCATCACCACCTTCATCACCACCATCATCACCTTCCTCGTCATCACCTTCCTCAACATCACCTTCCTCATCATCACCTTCCTCGTCATCACCTTCCTCATCACCACCTTCCTCATCACCACCTTCCTCATCATCACCTTCCTCATCATCACCTTCCTCATCTACACTTTCCTCATCACCACCTTCATCACCACCATCATCACCTTCCTCATCATCACCTTCCTCATCATCACCTTCCTCATTGTCTTCATCAGTGTCATCATCTGCATCTTCACCAGCATCCGCATCCTCATCAGAGCTGATGGGACCCAGGAGGATGCTCTTTCAGCAACATTAGCTGTCTCCTGGTGACTGAGGGGTAGGGGGGGGAGGAAAGAGGTGTATAAGCAATCAACAAACATCAAATAAAAGCTGGATCTCCCCTCACCCTGGGAGTAGGTCAATAAAAATAAATTCTCTTTACACAACAGATATGGGAGAGTGTTTGGGAAAGTGACCACTTTGACTCCATCAATGCCTCTCCTGCATTTCCTTTCCTCCTTCCTGGCTGGATCTGTGTGGGCCTCCACGGGAAGGGGTGTCTCGTCCTGCTGTCTGTCACTCAGGAGAACTGGCCGCAGGGCACAGTGGTTGGAGGCTCAGAGTTTGGGTCCAGAGAGAACTCGGGCTCAGCCCCAGACCTGCCACTCGCCAGTGTCATGGGCGGGAGATAGACTGCTGGGCCATGAGCTGCATGGGGCCAGGCTCGCTTGCTGGACGGCACTGAGCTCACACAGGGGGTCGCGGGGCGAGGGGCTGAATGGGTTCACTTCATGTCACTGAGATTATTTGTCGCATACACAGACATGGTAACACACACATCAGGTTTTGGTAAGTTAAATGGGATAAAGGTTATTTATCATTAAGCACAATGCTTGCCACCGTAGTAACTCACAGATGTAGAGTAGCTTCAGCCCTCGGTGCTTTTAGAGCAATCCTGACTACGTGAAGACCATCCCAGTTAACGAGAGCATGGCACACATCCCTCTGCGATGAGGAGGCTAAGCTAGAAACCTCTTTGGAAACAAGTACAAAGGAACATGCGGACCAGGGTCCAGGAGGCTCCGTCAAGGTGTCTGGGAAAGATCCCAGAATCCTCAGGTGAAAGTAAGAGTTCAGACTCAGAGGCACCGAGGGTCATCACCTGCACATGCCAGGAACCGTGCTACACGTGTCCACACACAACTTCATTAAAAATCTCATATCCGGTCGGTGGGCGTGGCTTTGGTGGAACCTGCAGATCTGGTGGGGACAGACCCAGGGCCTGAGCCGGGTCTTTGCCCCGGAGGGTGTGGTGGGGGTGGTAACTTCTAGAGTAGGTACCTTTTCACGCCAGTCCTTCTGGATGGCGTCACAGGATGGGTTTATTTAGGACCGTAGGCATCTCTACCACATTCTGAGTTCTGTTAACAATGTTTCCCGTGCGTTTTCTCTTCTATCAAGTGGAAAAAATCATGTGATCTGCCTGCCTCTCCGAGTTGTTTAGAGTACCATGCAAAAATGGTCCAGCACTGTGAAAAGGCAGATGTGTGAATGCAATATCATCATTACACAACTGAGGCAATGGTGCTTACTTAAACTTTTTAAAGAATTGTTGCAAGGTAATATTTGTAATGGCCTCCCCCCCACCTCCCATCAAATCTGGTACATAAATTTGAGACTTCTCAGAATCTGCTATTCAGTTACAAGAAGTTCAATTGTCCATCAACAATCAATAAGTCCTCATATCTCCTCTGCAATTTCTAAAGTGCATTCCTGTCTATTTCCTTATAGACAATCCATAACAGCATAGAAAGAGTCACTGTGTTGATTTCTGTGAGAAGATGAGGGAATCAGATGGGGAGAGGGAAATGACTTGCCCAGGGTCACGTGCCCCTGAGTGACAGGCAGGGGTCACGTGCAGCTCCTTCACCTCCTGACACATAGCCGCCCTCAGCCTTCCTTGGGTCGGGGGCTGCATTAGGCTGATCAGCGGGAATGTGCTCGGACATGGTTTGATTGGCGATCTGGTCCAAAAGCACAGATTCTGAATGCAGATATGAGGCACAGGGACCTCTTTCTGTCAGTGCTGCTTCACTTGCAGATTTTGGAGGAAAAAATGAGAGAGAATAAAGCCACGGGCCCCTGAAGGGCGTGCTGACCTGGATGCACCGTGAGAGGCAGGGCTGTGCAAAGACACGACCCGTGCACTGGTGTCTGAAGGACTTGGAGGACCCTGCACTGGCCAGTAACTCAGTGGCTCCAATGATTCCTTACTTACTGGACGTCAGGAGGGGCTGGTGGGAGCACCTCTGAAGGGGCTGCGTGACGGATGCCCCCCTTCAGCCCTTCCCGCTCCCCTGTCTGCTTTGACCCCAGGTGGCTGGTCTACCTCCCTTGCTTGCTTCCTGTTTTAGATTGGACTTGGCCAATGGGAAGCAGCAGCAGGAGAGAGGAAGAGGGAGACACTCAGAGGTGGGGTACCTGGGGAAGTGTTGGGGGGCATCCAGAGGACCTGACTACCAGGTGACCCTCAAGCTGGACCCAGGCACCCTGAGGCTCCTCTCCCTCTCCACGTTCCCATAGCCAGAGCTGCTCTCTAAGATGCAGTCTTGGGAGTGGAATGTGGTACTGAGACCCTCTGGATAGAGGATGTGACTGAGGCCCACTAACACCTCTAGATGGCCCTTGTCGGTGTGGCTCAGTGGATAGAGCATCGGCCTGTAGGTGGAAGGGTCCTGGGCTCCCTTTGGGTCAAGGGCATGTACCTCGGTTGCAGGCTCCTCCCTGGGCCCTGGTCAGGGTGCGTGCAGGAGGCAACCAATCAATGTGTTTCTCTCACATCAATGTTTCTCCCTGTCTCTCCCTCTCTCTTCCACTCTTGCTAAAAATCAATGGAAACATATCCTCAGGCGAGGATTAACAAAAAACACAAACCATAAAACGGTCTACATACACTTGGGAGATTCTGGCTGGCAGTGCGGAGACCAACCCGGCCTGTGGTCACCCAAGAGAAGCCTCATAAGTTAAGTCCCCTTGC
Source organism: Corynorhinus townsendii (assembly GCA_026230045.1). NCBI lineage: Eukaryota > Metazoa > Chordata > Mammalia > Chiroptera > Vespertilionidae > Corynorhinus > Corynorhinus townsendii. The sequence goes on from JAPDVU010000010.1 coordinate 54,207,620, forward strand.
TCATCACACCTGCCACCCGCCGCCCTACAGGGCCCGTCCTCTCTGAGGTCTCCGCCCTCGTATGAGAGCTGGTCCGGGACCCCACAGTCCTGGCCACCAGGGCACAGCCTGACAGGGTCCAGCGAAGGAGGGGAGGCAGGGAGTCCATGCACAGCCCCTGAAAACCACAAGTCCAGAAGAAGAGGTGAGCATGCGGGACTCCCCCTCCTACTTAATATTGTGTGGTTGCAAACAGCTGCTATTCTTACACACAAAGCAAAAATATATGCTGACTTCGGTCACCGTTCCCCCCCTCCCCCACCCCTGCTTCAGCCACGGGCTGTGCAGAGACGCAGAAGAAAAAGCATGCTGGGATTTTCCATTTGCCCCCATTGCCGGCCTTATTCTTCCTAGAACCTGGGGATCAAATTCTCTGCTTTTTCTATCAACAGCGAAACACGTGCCCAATGAATCCCTGCGCCAGATTTTGTTTTTTCCTGAGCCTAAATCCATGTCATTGTGCATCATTCAAACCCTGAAAATGCACTAGGAGTGGAGACTGGAGGGATCCCCCCCCCGCCCCCGGCATAATGATTCTAAGTGCACCGGGTATAAGAGAACGGCCTAATTTCGCTTGCTCTTCATGTTTCCCTCACAAGCGCAGAAAACCCACGGGGCCTCGGGGAGCTGAGATTCTGCTGTCCCTGTGGCTGAAACCCTTGCCCCTGGCCTCCCGTGTCCGGGTTTGCCAGCAGCCATGCCAGGGTCAGGAGCCGGGCCAGCCCACCCGAGTGGTAATGAGGCTGTGTTTGTCCATCTACTCTGCAAACAGTGCATTTGTACCGCTTACCTGGACCCCACAGACAACACTCCATCACCCAACTCGTGGGAGAATGGCTCAGGTCACTCAGTTTATTGCAGAAGAGCCAGTCCTCGGAGTCCTAATGCCTGCCTTCTAGAATTTGCTCTGCCACTGAACACCTATGGGACATTGGGAGGGCCATTCACCAGTGGGGTCTGCTTCTCTGTAGACCAAGGGGGCGGGACTAGCCAAGTGGGATCTGGGAACACATCCTTGGAGTCATGGAATATTCCACGAGAATTTTAAATTCCATCGTCTTGTTTCGATGAAGATTTACGAGCAGCTAACAGTGACATCTCGGTCGTGTGTCTGAATAACTAAAACAGCCTTGTTCCGGCTGTGGCTCAGGGCCAGCGTTTACATTTGTAGGGAGCATCTCAAGCAGAGACCTTCAGTGACGACGTTTGACTTGCACGTCCTGTCCTGTTTCTCTCGGGGCGCATTGGCGATTTCGAAGTTGGGAATCCCTAGACCAGAGGGCCCGCCCCCCTCTCTGACACTTGGTGACTGTCTGAAATTATGAAGAGTGGTTGAGTCCACTTATCTGTTTATGTACTTCTGTTCGTTCTTCAGTATGTTGATCACGTGTTTTATTGCTCACCCTGGCAAGCCTGACACTATCCTAGCAACGAGGCAACCGGAATAAAGGAGGGTTTCTACCTGCTTTTGGAATCAATCACACGGCCTGGCCGGGGAGACCCTCTTGTCCATAGTCACTGGACTTGTGATGTGACACTAAAATATCATTAAGCCACAATACAGTAACCTATATAGGTAGCATCAATCTATATAGGTAGCATCACAAATTCTAAACTCTTGGCCCAGTCATTCCTGAACCCACAGAAACTTGCCCCACATCTAGGGGACTTGAGAAATTTCCCCCAAATATCTCTATGCTGTAATCCCAGATCCTAAGAATATGTTATATTACGTGGCCAATTTAATTAAGGTTATGGGCTTTATAATCAGATTATCTTGGGTTATTGGGGCACACTCAATCTAGTGAAATGAGCCCTTAAAAGCAGAGAACTTTCTCCAGCGGGGGTCAGAGAGATTCAAAGCGTGAGAAGGACTCGACCCACAGTGGCGGAGGGACTGCATGAAAAGCAAGATGAGGTGCGTGCACAGCCTCCAGGGGCAAAGAAATGGAAATGTCAGTCCTACAACCACAAGGAACTGAATTTAGCCAAGAACTGGAATGAGGTAGGAAATCTACTGATCACTGGAGCCTCTAGGAAGGAAGACAGCCACGCTGACACCCTGGTTGTGACCTTGTGAGACTGAGTAGAGGACTCTGCTGGATGCCCATCTCCAGACCTCTGATGAGAAGAACTGTGAAATCCTAAGTAGGTATTGTTTTAAGCACTCAATTTATGGTGGTGTGTTATGGCAGCACCAAAAACCTAGTCCAGTGCCGCACACTTGGACAGTCTCATCCACAGTATGGCTCCCCCCTGCTGAGCTCGGTCCCAGGGGACCTTTTCTGGGGAGGTGTTGGCACCCAGCCTGGATGCCCACAGTCATGATCATTTTCTGCTGGTCACGCTCAAAGATACAGGAATCTCTGGCTCTATAGGTAGGACATCATTTCAAGAAAATACCCCAAAGCAGAAGTGCTTTCATGTTTCAGAAACTATTACCCCATCGCCCAGGTCACTGCCATGCGCATAATAGGTGCCAAAACAAGTGGTAGCAGGAGCATGTAGGAGGGACGTGCGTGTGCCCCTGCCCCTGCGTGTGCATCTGTGTTGGGGTAAGGAGGGTGGCTGAGGACCCAGGGAAGATGTGACTTGAGGAGGGATCCGAGGCAGAGAGTTCTGGGCAAAAGGGACAGTGTGGACAGAGGCTCAGAGGTGAGTGCGCAGCGCGTGAGGACTGGAGAGAGCTGGATGCTGGGCGGAGCGCCACCTTAGAGCATCTAGGGTCTCTAGACCCTGAGCAGGAGACCGGGATGCCAGCCAGTGTTGGTGGCTGCAGAGTGAAGTGATCCGACACCTTTCAGGACCATCGCTCAGGTGACAAGCGTGGCCGAGGAGACAGAGAGCAGAGGGAGGGAGGACGTTACCCGCAGAGGACCACGGGGCCCCGTGCAGAGAGGGTGTTTGTCTCAGGAGCTGTCATTACCCCGCTGCCAGAGGACTGGGTGATGGCTGTCATTAGCTGGCACTCAGGCCCCATCTTCTCCCGGGAGAGCTAACGCCCAGGTCAAACCTGAGGAGCCAAAGGCGCCCATTTTGCTTCCCCTGCTCAGTGGCAAAGACAGTGCGAAAGCAGAAGGAAACGAGAATAAAGACCTCAAATCAGCCTCCATCCTGTCATCCCGAAGTGAAGATTTTCATCCTTGTAGGTTCTAGGCCTGTGTAACCTGATATGCCTGCAGCATCCCCCTCACTCTGGGAACTCACATGCCTACCCAACACCCCAGGGAGATGCCCATGGTTCTGATGAACTTCTCATCCGTTCCCCCCGAAAGTCTGTACTCAGCAGCCACCCCTCTAACACATGGCATGCACTCCTTTGGGGAGATCTCGTCCCACTTTATTATTCCCAGCTTGTAGAGTAGCAATGTGTTTGGCTCCTGCTTCCTGTTGCTAAGTTGCCCAGAGGTCCTTTTTGGAAGTCACTCTCTTCTCCATCATGGGGATCCCCAAGGGGCCGGGAGGAGGAATTAGCTGCTGCGGAGCCCTCACCAAGCACCAGACCCTGAGTCTTTTTATCCATTGAGGTCTCACTGCATGAGAGGAGCTTCGCTGAGAGCTCAAGAGGGAAGATGCTGTGTCCATTTTACAGATGAGGAAAACTGAGTTCCAAAGAGGTTCAAGAACTGGTCAAGTGAAGGGCTTAGAGAGTAGCAGGGCTTGGCGCTGAGCCTGGCCTGGCCGGTTCCGTAGCCCTCAACCCTCACGATTACATGGTAAGCAGCGGGCCTCCCCCACCTGCTGATCCTGAGGCTCGTGCTTGCAGAAGCGTCCGGAGGCGTGAGCAGCAAAAGCATTTCCAGGGACAGACAGTCAGAACCTCCTTTTGACAAGACATCACTCCTCCCGATGTCCTGCCCAGATCAAGAGGCCCCAGGGCTGTCTTCTGTGGTTTGTAAACCGTGTGCAGAATCATCCCTCGGTCCATGCACCTGGGCTTCAGTGTCTGCGAAAGGGCCGGGCCTCCAGGTGCGCCTGGCTCCCAGCTCCGCTGAGTTAGTGCTGATGGCAGGGCATGAGGACATCCGTGCACTGGGATGACCCAGCCTCAGGCTGCGAGGGTCCTGCTGATTCCCAGGAGGAAGAGGGACATGCGCATTTTTAGCCGGGGTGGGGGGTTGTGGGGGGTGGGTGGAAGGGTGTCAAGCAGCAAGAGCACGGAGTCACGTGTGAACGTGCCTGCGCTGATCAGACTCCGGAGGAAGCAGAGGGTGCATGTGACAAAACCATCCGCTCCCGCTCGGCCCAGGACTGCGGGGGCACAGGGGAGGAAGGAGGGACCCTGGGACCGGGGATCAGTCACCCCGTTGCTATTTTGCCTGGCGTCAGGACACTGGGGCAGGACTGGGCGGGGCTTTGGGCGGGGTCATTTCCTAATGACTCAGCTTCTTTGCAGGAAGATCTGTCTCCTTGCCTTGTGTGTGCCAGGCCTGTCTCCCGGGGCATCTGAGGGCCAATCAGTCATCTTCCTGCTATAACGGAGGGAGTGCACTGAACGCAGGGACTGAGCGCACCTTCTGAGCCCCCACACTGCTGCCCCAGGGTCCTGGAGGTGAGGCCAAGGAGGGACAGCACAGGTGCGGGTGGGGGCAGGGCAGGGCCAGAGCAGGCAGCTGACCTTCCCAGGGCAGGGGGTGGGCGTCGGGAGGCAGGTTTCTGGAGGTGCAGGTAAAGGCAGGCTTCTTCGGGGTTAGTGCCCTGTGGGGGGTGACATCTAGACCACACAGCAGAGATGGTGGGATCTTGAAGAGTGAGAGGAAATGGGAAAAGGATGGCTAGGGGCGGGGGGCGTGAGAAGGTCTTGCAGTCAGGGCCTCCGGGTCGAGCCTGTAAGCAGTGATCGGACCCTCAGCACCAGCCATCCAGCCCCGTGAAGGTGCACTGGGGCCAGAGGAAGCGCATCGGGAACTGGGAGGAAGCCAGTTCCCGATGTTGTTACGTTAGGCAAACTATTTCGTCCTCTGCTGCTGGGCCTCCTTAGCTTTAAACTGAGGCATTTGTGTCTACTGCCAGGTTGTCCTGCAGACTAAAGAAAATCCAGGGCATGAAAGCTCCCAGCGCCACTCCTGGCATAGAACAGGACTTGCTGCCCTGCGTTCAGGGGTTGCCCAGTGGCTCTGGGCTGCGTGTAAGGTCATCAAGCAAATATAAACAGTTTCAAGGTGACCAGACCGTGAATGACAGGAGGAACGCAGAGAAGATTTCCATCGCTAAAGGAGACGCACCCTACGCAGGACAGGGAATGGAAGGCCATGGAGGCAGACGGGGGAGGGAGGGGAGGCAAGGCGGTGAGGGACACGGGCGCATGGCAGGAGAGGCTGATTCAGAACGAGGAGAGCTGTCCCTGGACTCTTTGTGGACAGACCTCATTAGCAGAGACCAGGTCGAGCAAGTGCCCTTGGACGCGACCCTCCTGGACACAGAAGAGCAAGTCGGAGCCTGTCAGAGGTCCGGTGTTCATTCTTCTTCTCGGTCCCCAGAGTCAGGGAGCAGTAATTCTCCCCATTCTTGAACACGCAGTTAATTTAGAGCTATTGAGTTTACAGGGATTACCTTGCTTCCGTTGTAGTAAATAAAGCAATAAACAGCTGGTGAAATTGATTCACGGCTGCAGGTGAGCTGAGGCATTTAATCAATGGCAAAGCTGTTCCCTGGTACAATCTGGAGGAGAGACCTGTCCAGGGCAGGACTGCAGCCTCGGCAGCACAGGTGGGCAGGGGGAGCTGCAGGTGGGCAGAGGGAGCTGCAGGTGGGCAGGGGGAGCTGCAGGTGGGCAGAGGGAGCTGCAGGTGGGCAGGGCAGAAGCTTCCTTCAACAAGACTGGGTGCTGGATTGCATTTATCCAACCAAAGGATCAGCTCATGTGGCTCCTTTTTATGCTTAGTTTGGCTGGGAACTGTTTGAATTATTATTTTTTTAACAACTATAACTAGAGGCCCGTTGCACGAAGATTCGTGCAATAGGCCTTCCTTCCCCTGGCTACCGGCCTCGGTTTTCCTCTGGCACCTGGGACCCAGGCCTTTGCTCTGGCTGCTGCCTTCCATCTTTGCTCCTGTAGTTCCTTCCCCCCCCACCCTCCACCCCCACCCCTGACCCCCTGTTCCCCCACCCCTGCCCTCCCCCTCATAGCAGGCATCCTGCCCTGCCTGGCAGCTCTGCATCTGCATGCATGCTGTCCAGAGGCCTGGAGTGGCTGGGGGGCAGAGATGCCAACATATTTGTTGGGTTAATTTGCATACTCACTCCTGATTGGCTAGTGGGCTTGGTGAAGTGGTAGTAATTTGCATATTGCTCTTTTATTAGTGTAGATAGAAAGGAATAGTAATGTAAATTTATAAGCACAAAAACATATCTAACTCAAATCAAGGTAGTTTGATTTTCTCATGCTCATATCTTGTCACTGGTTGCCCCTATGCATGGCTTTTGCATTTTTATTTTGCTGCCCCACACCCATTCTCCCCAGGTAGTGAGACATTGCCTCTAAATGCAAATGTGGGCATGCCACACGCACTTCGAATTCTCTCCACCAGCTGCTTTGGGGTCTATAGAATAATACTTCAAATCCTTTAAGAAATATGTTTTTATTGATTTTAGAGAGAAAGGGAGAGAGAGAAACACTGATGTGGGAAACACTGACACGAGAGAGAAATATTAATTGGTTGTTGTGGAGCGCGGCTACGGTGTTTTGGACAGGTTCAAGCCTTGGACTGATGAGAGGGCACAGTCCTCTCGTGGCCACGTGCAAGTCCCTCCCCGCACAATGATAGCCAACAGCTGTAGTTGTCAGCTTGAACCTGTGGTCTGAACACGTGTCCCCACCTGCCTGACTGATGTGGGCTTGATCAAGTTCAGGTGCATGTAGCTGAGTAGGATTGAAACGCAGGAGAATGTCGTAAACGTCTTGATTACGCCCTTCCTTTCCCGCGTGGCATTGGCTGTAAAATAGAGACACGGGGTGTGGGGTGCGGCGCTGTCTCTCAGGAAGCAGCGTCCCACCGAGGCCCAGCTTTCATTCTCTTGTCTGTCTTTTCCAAGCCTTTCAGCCGCCCCCACTCAGGGTCACCCTTGGACGTGCCGGCGTGGCACAGGTTGTTGCCCGTTAGTACCCAAACTGGGACCAAACCCGCAACCTGGGCATGTGCCCCGACAGGGAATTGAACCAGCGAACCTTCTGTGCGTGGGACGACACTCACGCCACTAAGCATCCGGCACAGGCCCTACCAACAGCCTTACAGGGCCGCGCGCTGCTCACCTCCCTGACTTTGTCCCCTGCCCATAGACATTGCCTCGTTTGCTGGCTTCCTGTCTCACTGGTCTCCCCCAGGTGCTCCAATGTCCGTGGATTTGCTCTCAGCGCCGGGTCTCTGTCCTGCTCTGTCCTCTGGGAACCCCTCCTGCTACCCACTGCTGAGGATCCGGATGCATCCGACACCTCAAAGCACTGCCGCCTCGATCTGCATTCGATTCTTCCACTCCGACCACATCCACGCTCCTCGGACTTCTCTGCTTTGGCTCCACTGCAGCCACTGTAGTTGGAGACTTCTGTCCTGGGTCCTTTTCCTCCCAAGACTGTCCCTCGTCATGCCCGTCACTCAGTCCATGGCGGGCGCCTGGGCCGCAGGAATCCCTGCTGCTGCGCTCCATGGTGAAGGCCCGCTGCTACCTGCTCCCTCTCTGCTCTGCCTTCCCGCAAGCACTGCCCCACACGTGGGCTGACTGAGCACCTCCCACCTCCATTTCATCGAAGGGGCAGACCTTGTTTTACTGACTCAGCCCCTGGAGTTGGGCAGTTTTGTCTATGACTCCGTTTACATACAATGCTTACCTCCTCACTTCTTGTGGCCGACTCCCGTAAGAATTATTTCTGGGGAAAATGGGTTAAACCGAACAGAGTGTTTCCTCTGTGACAGACGCAGTAAGAAACACTGCCATCAGAATCGTATGCCTGCGGACAGCGGCCGAGCGGGTATGAGCGAGGGCTGGCCACTGGGGAGACGGCAGGATGCCGGGTAGACCAGCTCTCTCGTCTGCGCTCCTGAAAGCGAGGGGCTGGCAAACTCACATTCTGGATCTGGCCCTTGGGCGGTTGCTTGCCAACCTTTGATCAAGAGAATTGAATCAGACGCTATTTGTAAAATGCTTAGCGTGATGTCTGGAACATAAAAGTGCCTCATAAAATACGAGCTATTACAGAGATTCTAATGGCCATCATTGTGATTGGCATCTGTCAGCCTGCTGAGCTGGGCCTGCCGCCATTATCCTGGGGTTTCTGACATCTGTACTAACCACCTCTGGCGGTTCTTCCTGCCCGCGCAGCCGTGCAGCGCAGAATGCTTCCCTCCACAAAGCTCAGTGACTCCCTCTCCTTAGACATATTCATTATCATGCAAGAATTCCCAGAGTCCTTTGCAAATTCCAGCCTTTCGATGGGACACCTTAGGGCAGTGATCGGCAAATTCATTAGTCAACAGAGACAAATATCAACAGTACAAAGATTGACATTTCTTTTGAGAGCCACATTTTTTAAATTTAAATGCCACTTCTTCAAAATAGACTCGCCCAGGCCGTGGTATTTTGTGGAAGAGCCACACTCAAGGGGCCAAAGAGCCGCATGTGGCTCACGAGCCGCAGTTTGCCGACCACTGCCTTAGTGTAAAGCGTATGATTACTTCTAACTGGACACGGTCAATGTGCCGCAGTGCCAGCGGAGGCCAGACCCATACTCACTTCCTGGCACAATTCCAGCTCAATGCCATGCCCCGCCCACGCCTTCTGATCAGCTGGGATTTGTGCATTTAGATAACATGTCACCCACAAGGTCCGTGGCCTTGCACTTGGCCTGTGATTCCTGAATGTTTTCCACCTTCAGAGGAGCGTTATTGGTGCCACCACCGGAGGAGCAGCTCTGAGCAAGGGTGAGACCCGGAGGGCTGTTGCCCACCTTCCATATCTGGGTGGCCGGAGAGGCAGAAACTGACATGGGTGAGAAGAGAGGAAAAAAGAGAAGTAAGAGGATCACAGAGCTAGGAGAGATGAGGATCAGACCTGGGAGATACCCCCAGATACCCTTGGCCCCGTGTACGAGGGGGCTGCTGGGACCACAGGTGACGGGCTGGTGGAGGCAGAGCTGCACTTCTGGCATGGAATGTTCTGAGAGATTAGGCCGTGTGTTCCGGGTGCTTCTGACGGGGGTTTAGGAAGAGCCAGATGAGCCCTCACGTGCCTCCCCAAGGTCTGCTGAGCTCAATACGCAATGAAGACTGTAAGTGCTCATCTCAAGGAGCTCGGAGCTTGGAGCTCGGGCAAAACAGAGACAAAAAAACAAATAGAGTTGCTTGCAAAGCGTTTTGTCAGTGCCATGAAGGGGTGAGGGTAAGGTGGAGAAAGACATATGGACTGTTCTGGGGGAGGGCATTCCAGAAATGAGAAACTGGCTTCACTTGATAAATTAAAGCACAGCGACACGAGGAAACCGGTTTTCAGAAACTCCTGGACCAGGTCATCCTGTGAGTCAGGGGGCAGGTGGGGGTGGGGGGTGGGGGCGCTGCGTGGACCTTCGGACCCGCCTAACGGCGCCGGGAAGGCGCTTCCCGGGGGGCCACCCTGGCTCTCTCACCTGATGTAGGTTGAGCATCTCAGGCCCTATAATTAAATTCCTCGGATGTGTGAGTAACCGAGTTTGTTGAAATAAAGCAAGATGCGGATGACAATTGATTTTTCTACAAAAGTATTTTAATTGGCTATTAATAATCGGCACGTATTAGTATTGTTTGAAAAATGAGCCGATGAAGAGTGGGGCTTGGACAACGACACTCAGCAGAAATACAGTCACTTATTCCCTAACCACCAGGAGCCCCCACGCTCACACGTGCGTTAAGTGTGGTGTTTGTTCTTACCCACATGGTCACAGTAAAGCTTCTGTACTTGCATTTTTAGAACATGCGTCTGTCAACAAACCTGAAAAACTAGAATTGTGTCAAATGATACAGACATTGAAAACGTTTATAGATATGGCCAACGTGCAGGGCCCCAAGTCCAAGGTCTGCTACTGAATCAGTGTGAAAAGCACAGTGAGCCAACCTTGGTACCTGACCACAGGCCTACAAATAAGTCCTGGCCCCCTTTTTCACATTCAGCGTCATTTGTCTGTTTCTACAAGTTCATGCTTCATTACTGGAGAGAGCCATTGGACCACAATCATCATTGATCTCTACATTATTCCTCTCATTTCAGAAGAAAGGGCCTTATTCTCAGCCTTCTCATACATCAGCTCTGTCTGCATCACATTCTGGAAAATCATGTTAGTTTAATCTCACAGACAGCCCTCTGTGAAAAGCGCAAATATTAAATAATGGAAGGGTGGATTACATGGGGTAAACCTGGATGGAAATAACCACCAGGCTAAACATACGGTTGTCACTAATTCTTAGAATGTGTCCAGGAGATCTGGATTGAGTACGTGTCTCAGACGAAATAAAACCTACCTGTGTCAATATTATGAGGGCTCCGAAGGCCTTTCACTGTGAGGTTATAGCTGTGGATTCGGGGCTAAATTACATATGAAATAAAGCAATCGAATCCCTTGGGAATGGTGGGGCCCGTTTCTTCCACTAACGGAGGTTCATGGAACTCGTCGGACCTCAGTCTGCCTAACCTTAGGTGACCCCGCGTGAATGCCTATTTACATAGTGAGACCTTTTATTTTATTTTTAAAATATAGTTCTTATTGATTTCAGAGAGGAGTGGAGAGGGAGAGGGAGATAGAAACATCAATGATGACAGTCACTGATCGGCTGCCTTCGCACGCCTCCCAGTGGGGATCGAGCTGACACTCACGGTGTTTTTATAGGCGGTTCCCTGTCCAATCTCGGGCCTTTCCAAGCCCTAATGAGGAATGTGAGCAGCACAGGCAGCGTCCTGGTTGCTGCCTGTCGGATGCACTCGGCTGTGATTTACTGCCGCCAGCCTGGCTGGAAGTCCACTTCTCTTCATCTTGCACCGCAAGGTGAGGTGCCTGAAGCAGTGCTTAGCCTCTCCTCCGACCGCCAGGATTTATCTTTCACTCTTTAGTCCTACCTGGCACCAGCCCTAACAAGCCTTAACCGGGGCAGCCACACAAAAACTACATCCTAAAGCCAGCACCCTCCACGCTCCAACGCGCGGGAACTCGGCGCTGTGCGCTGAACACGACCCTGGGGCTCGACCCCATGCTCAGTGGATTAGCAGCACCTGCCTTTCCTCCTCTGGACCCCACAGGCACTGACACCCCAACCCGGTGCATGCGGAAGGACACTGAGGCTCAGAGAGGCCCGTGGGCCGCCTCACGCTGGCCTGTCTCAGGTGCTGAGCCCATTCACCGCTCTCTTCTGCCCACGTTAGATCGCGGCCTGGGAACCTGTGCTAGCCGGGGGCAAGTTATGCCAATGCTGTACCTCCGTCTCTTTGTCCTTCAGTAGCCACCTCAACGTCCACCGTGAGAGATAAGTGTTCATTGAAGTATGTTTCCATTGATTTCAGAGAGGAAGGGGAGAGATGGACAGAAGCATCAATGATGAGAGAGAATCATTGGTTGGCTGCCTCGTGCACGCCCCCACCTGGGGATGGAGCCCGGACCCCGGGCCTGTGCCCTGACCGGGAATTGAACTGTGACCTCCTGGTTCATGAGTTGATGCTCAGCCCCTGAGGCACGCCAGCCGGGCAGAATTAAACAAGTTTTAATAAAATATGAGACACTTGACATGTAAATACTCAAGAAATGTTGGCTATTATCTCTGCCCTTCTGCCCCTTTCTTCTCTATTTTTTCCTTCTTTTCATCAACTTGTAAGGGGTCCTTAGCCACACCAGACGCTGGCACAGATGAGACAGATCCCGCCCCGCACAGTCCCTCCTTCCGGCGCCCGCCCAGGACAGAGGCGCCTTGTCAGCCAGAGGCCGTGGGAGGAGCTGGCTGATGGCATTGGGCCTGATGTGCAGAACTGGACTGAAAACAGGCGATGCTGTCACTGCCTCTGTCCAGTGAGCCGCTGCAGAGCACAGGTGGGACCCGGGAGCTCCTGCCCGGACCCCGCGGACCAAGGTTCATACCTTGGACAGTTTTAGAAGAGAATTCACTTCCAATTTGTTGGCACTTCACTGAGGTCAAAAGTGGAGGAAAACGAGACATTCAATTAAATGAGCTCGCAGTGCTGTCCTATAAGCTTCATGCCAGGCACCCTGTCCACACCACGGAGCCACGCGGTGCGTGAATTCCCAAGGATCACGTATTTGTCTCCAGGTGGCACGGATGACTCCTCAGCACAGGAAGCTGCGTGGGAGCCACCCCCGTGTCTCACGTACACACAGGCCAGGAGGCAGGCCCGCTGCCACTCGCGGGGGGGCCCCAGGAAACGGCCCTCACGGGGGCCTGTCCTCGGCAGTGGCCCTTTGTAGGTCAGACCTGAGCAGGCATCTCCCGGCCCTGCCCACAAGGTCTACCCGGCACGGCCCAGAGACAGACAAAGGGACTCATCCCTGAGTGCGCCTCACAGAGGGAGACAGCGGGGTCACAGGAGGGAGGGCGACAGAGAGGTCACAGGAGGGAGGGTGACAGCTGGGTCACAGGGGGAGGGTGATAGCGGGGTCACAGGGTGAGGGCGACAGCGGGGTCACAGGAGGGAGGGCGACAGCGAGGTCACAGGAGGGCATATCTGGGCATCAGGAAGTCTGCCCAGGGGGCGGGGGGTGGTGCCTGAGGGAGAAGGGGAGACACCAGTTCACGCTGTTTGCTCTGCTCGATTCCTAAGAACTAAGCCGAGGGGCCTGAAAGCTGGCAATCGCTTGAGTAGCCACTGTCTCCAGCACCAGGAAAGGGGCGTTTTACTATTCTCGGTTTAGGGAACTGTGGGAGACCAAGAGTTTCCCATCTTAAAATGCAAACACCTTCCTGCCTTCCGTGGCGGATGCTTCTGCTCTCCCGGCACCTGCCCTGAGCTCAGAGCCCTGTGTCCCCCTAACGCAGCGCCCATGGCAGGACCGCCCGTGCCCTGGACACTGACACCTCAGGAGGCTGTTCCCCCAAACTACTCCTCAGCATGCCTGGCTCGCGTGGCTAGAGCCCCCTGCCCCCTCCTTGGAAGTAAGGGCGAGAATGATGGTGAAGCTTGGCGGTTAAGCTCTCCGTGGCTATCCTGTGTCACCATCACCCATGTGACTATTCTGTCTCTTCCCCCCAAAACCCCACCTCTTGGCCTCATCGCATGTACCGCAGGTCACACACTCCAGCACGTTCACGCAAGCGAAGGCTTTTTGCTCTATGCGCTGACTTAGGCAGAGTCCTGCCTTGCAGGAACTGGCTTCCCTGTGACCTGTCGCCTGTCACATTCTTTTATATTGCATGTCGGGTTATCAGCTGGCTAGGAAGCAACAGAGCTTGCCTGCGGGGTCTGTGCACATTGATAAGGGTTGACATTAGTCTCTGAATCTGAGTCCCAGAGTCTTAGCTGTTGAAGGTCAAATCCATTCCTGCACTTGGATGTGTAAGATAATCATCAACGAGTAAAAGGACTGGACACGTGGGTAAACTGATGGGCATAAAAAGGCTGTAATAAAATGACTAACTGACACAAAAATATGTAACGATTGTCCTTGAAATCCAATGACTAATCCTCTAGGTTGTGTCCCAAGTCGGTGGGTAGCCGTCCCCAAGACGCCAAGTTCTGAACCTCATACTCTGCTCTCTACCCATAATTCCTACTACAGCTGGCTGCAAAAACACAGCTTCACAACCATGCTCCTGAATTAGGTTAGGTGCTGTCGCCCACATGGGCCCAGCTCCAGCTAAATCATCCCATTACATAGTTTCACCAAAGCTTCAGATTTCACCAACGTGGCTAAGGGATTTTGAACTAGCTGATAATCACCGTTACTGCTAAAGCACCCTACGATTTACTGAACTCCTTCCAGTTCACCAACGAGTTCCGTTGAGTCTTCATGAGCTGGTGGCACTGCGACAGGACTGGTGAGGCTACCAGGGTTTAAGGAATGTGACTAACCTTCCCACACATCATACTGGGCAGAGCACCTGCTGCATGGCTGTCTGCAGAACCCCCTCTTCCAGGACGCAGCTTCGGGTGGTCCACATTTCAGGGCGTCTTCTGCCGTAGGCTAGAGCTCGCCCCTTCAGGGAATCAGGTGTGGGTTGTTGTTGTGTGTTTTTTTCTAATTATGACAAAGAAATGCGAGTAGAAGTCATCTCTGAATGCTCTACAGAACCACTCTTACAAATACTTCACCTACAACTCAAAATATGACCACAAAGCCCCATTTACTGGTTCCATACACAAAGGGTACGGACAGAGAGTTCACAGCCAAGGACATGAAACATGGAAAGTGCTTAGCACCCCTCCCAAGACGAGGCCGGGAGGTTAAAACCACGGAGCCACTATGGTTACCCATCTGTTGTCAAAGATGGAGCAGGCAGTAGACGCACGCTTGGCAGAACCGTGTGGAAGCAGACCCTCCCACGTGCTACTTGTGGAAATACAGAACCCCAGACGAATGCCCGTCACAGTTATAAGTGGACGTGCTTTTCCTTCCAGAAACTCCACTCCTGGAGCTCCCATTAAGGCTGTGATTGTTCCCACCTACGGTGATTGAGGCTCGCGGTGTGCACTGCAGCGCTGTTTGCAGCTACGCAAGATGGACAACCACGCAAAGGCCCATTGTGAGGGCGCCTGGCACACGGACTATGATCCTTCCACGTCGCCGGATTCTAAGACCATGAGAAAAACGTCCAACGGAAATCTCTCTAAAACGGTAAGTTTAAGAAAGCACATTAGGCCCTGGCTGGTGTGGCTCAGTGGATAGAGCGTCAGCCTGCGGACTGAAAAATCCCGGGTTCGTTCCAGTCAAGGGCACACGCCTCGGTTGTGGGCTCAATCCCCAGGAGGGGGTGTGCAGGAGGCAGCCGATCAATGATTCTCTCTCATCATGGATGTTTCTATCTCTCTCTCCCACTCCCCTCCTCTCTGAAATCAATAAAAATACGTGTGTGTTTTTTTTTTAAAAGAAAGCAAGTACGTTAGGCAGCATGGTGTCTTTAGTGTAAAATGAAGAAAATGAGAATATATACTTTTGTTTGCTTTTTTATGCAGAGAAAGCCCAGAAAGCTACATAAGAAGCTACATTCATAGGCGTCACTTCTTCGGGAAAGGGGGTGACAAGGAAGGGGGGTTATTCACGGTAGTGCCTTCTCTGCTTTTAATGTTGAACACAATGGATCACTTACTCAAAATTAAACTATGTGATTGTGTTGTTGTTTGAAATGCAGTGCTGAGCTTATATCTGCTGTTACAATTACTCATATTAAAATTGAAATGAATATTCGATACCCTGAGTCCCACTCAGACCCTGATCCATGCTGTCTGGACGCGGCAAATTCTTCTAGTTACTCCGCACTTTTCTAATCCAGAGTGTCAGTTTTTCAGGTCACCTCCTCCTTCAACATCATGGTGACAAGAAAGGGCTGGCCATTTGAAGGACAATGTGGCGGCTGAGACTTTTTAAGCTGGCACTGCAGGAATGTGGCATGCTTCTTTTTCTCCATTTCAGAGGTGAGGAAATCTCATTGTAGGCTATTTATTTATTGCTTTATTTTTGAAATACGTTTTTTTTATTGATTTTAGAGTGAGAAAGGGAGATGGAGTGAGAGATAGAAACATCGATGAGAGAAACATCCATTGGCTGCCCCCTGGGATTGAGCCCACAACCTAGGCATGTGCCCTGACCAGGAATCGAACCAGTGACCTCTTGGTGCTCAAGACAATGCTCAACCACTGAGCCACACAGGCTAGGGCACATGGTCGGTTATTTAAATCACTCGCTCAGAGTCCCAAATCCAACGGGCATTAGAAGAGGTCAGGGACCCAGCTCTGTGCGACGCCAGAGCTGCTCTGTCACCACCACTGAGGGAGACCATTGATCCTGACAGGGCCTGGCCAGGACTCGGGGCCACCGCCCCAGGTTCTGCTCCTGCTTCGATCCTGCTCAGACTGGAGACGGAGAACCAACCAGGTCAGATTAGACCTGTTAGGTTCCTGCGACATTCTTCTGTCATTCCAACGTATTGGCATGGTCCTCCGAGGCAGCAGGGCCCGCACCGCTGAACAGAGTGGAGGGCTGTCGTTTTTCTCCGAAGTCAAGTACCTCCTGCGGCCACCTGCCCTGGGTCGAGAGCTCATCCCCATTTTGTACAACGTGTGCCGTGTCCTTCCGAACGTTCTGTGAGTCTTGCTTATGGGGATACAACGGGTCACCTGGGAATCCTGGCCAGAAAGACCTCCGTCCAGGAGCGAGTCCTCGGGATCGGGAGGGGGGGGGGGGAGGGGGGGCGCGGGAGGGGACCTGGACAGGCCGTTTACTGCAGAGGCCGCGGCTGAAATACAGCGGGTGGACGTGAAACGGAGCTAAAAGGGGGAACTGCTTTAGGGTAGAAAACTGTCCCGAGGTTGGGTTCAAAGAAGGGCATTGATGCTGACGGAGGAAGGACGCAGAGGCCAGGGCGAGGAGCAGTCAGGACTGGAGGGCCTGGATGAGGAGAGCCTGGTGGATGTGCTTTTCTTTGGTACTGATCACAGGTCAGTCCCGAGCGCCCTGGTCCCACATCCAACGGGCACTTCCCAACGCGTCTCTTTCCCTTGGACCCGCCCCTCCCTTCCTCCTCTCTTCCTTAGCTTTACTGACAGGCAAGGGAGATACAACCTAGTGTGCGTCTGCGGCGTGTGAGGTGATGGTACCACTCAAGTGCACATGGTGCAATGAACACAGCTCCATCACCTCACGTAATCGCAAACGTTTTTGTGGTGAGCGCATTTAAGATCTGCTCTCTTAAGGGGCACAGTTCAGAATACAACAGGGTACTGGTGACTATCACCACCATGCCGAGCATTCGAGCTCCAGGCCTTACTCATGGCTCACTAGAAGTTTGCACCCTTGACCAACATCTCCCCATGCCCCACCCCGCCCTGGCCACCACCACTCTGCTCTCTGTTCTGCTAGAACAGCCCACTGAGCTCCTCCAACTCAAAGCACTGCCGTGCCTCTCGCCTCCCCTCCCCCGGCCCCGTCTTTTCCTGTGCCAGTTGCTTCTGATGCTTTTGGTAGCAAGGACCTAATTAACTCTTCTGTGTTTCAGACCAGAAGCCACTGAAGTCGTTGGCGAAATCCAGATTCCGGGGGATCTGTGTGGCGGCCGGGCCCCGGTACTTCTCCCACTATCACCCCACTCAGGACTGTTCTCCGGATGTGACTCAGGAGATGTGTGTGCCATGCGCACAGCCCGGGACACAGGCGCTCACGGGTGGGCAGAGTTGAGAGGAATTGGGAGAAACCCCACTTTTATCATGTGCCTGCACAAGAGCTAGGTCGGCAGTGGCTCCCGCTGCAGCGTCAGACCCTCCCCCGCGCTCCCACGCAGGCACCTTAGTCACAGCGGGCTCCTTAGATGCACTTACTGGTAGGAACAGCACCTGCGTGTCCGGCGCCGCTGAGAGGGACACAGATCATTTATCGAAATGGCCCCAAATCGCTCTGCTTTGTGTGAGCACAGCCGCAGGTGCCCATCAGCATGGAGGCCGAGTGCTGGGTGCTTCTGAGAGCAGCTCAGGTTTGCTTAGCGCTCACTTGAAACTCCAGCATCCTTTCTGGGGGTGATTGGAGGCCTGAGGGCTGTAATCTTCTGAAGGGGGAGGGGAGGGGGCGCTGGTGCTTTTGAATCTCAGCCTCCAGGATGCTTTGAAAACCAACAATTAACTTCTGGTTGCTGCAGGGCTGTTTCAGGGTTGTTGCTTTTTCTCATTTTGACTTTATTTTAAAGCTGGGGCACTGCCAGGCTCTGTAGATGGGCCATCGATCAGCGGCTGCCGGTGATCCCTGTGAGAGGGCAGAGAGAGTTGATGGGTGCCGGACAAGAGAAGAGGTGCAGCCAGTGGACTAAATGAACGGACACTGTCCTCAGCGGGAATGGGGGTGCCTACAGGTGTTCTCACAGGGCACGCCCCTCTGCCTCTGGGGCTCGCCCTCTCTGGCCACGGGGAGGCACTAATGGGGGGGGGCCTTTCTCAGTGTGGCCTCCGGCCCAGGCGGAGTCCTCTTTGCTTGTGACTCGTTCCTCTGGACTGGGGCGCAGAGGTTGAAACCCGTTCCCTATTTATTTTTAGTTTTTGTGGAGCCCTGAATGTCAGTGCTGGGAGAAGGTGCTTCTGTCTTCTTGCACCCCAACTTTCTTCCGTGAGATGAAAACTCTGGACCCCAGTGGACCCTCTCTGTTGGGAATGATGCTCAAGACCAGCTACGATGGGATCACGGGTTTGCTCGTGTTCTCCCCGCCCACATGGGAGCAGCATGAGCACAAAGACATTGAAAATAACCTGTGTGGGCTCAGCTCTGAGAATACGCCCTGCACATAGTAGGTGCGCGGTGATTATTCGCTGAGTGAACGCACTGAAGGAATGATGCTTATCGGGTCCGGATTCTTTGGTTTGAGGGGCCCTTTTTCCCTCTTTAAATGCATTCAACACACTCGGGGCAAGAACGCACGAGGGTGAGCGCGAGCCAGACCACGTGGGAGGAAATGAGAGAAAGAAGAGGAGAAACTGCTGAGCTGCCAAACAGCGAATCTTAAGGGAAACTCTTATTTTCAGCATCTCTGCTTCCCGGGGTAGAAAGTGCTTCCCTTGGAAAGGCAATCCCAGTGGAGCCTGCGCACGTGCGCGAGCGGCGTGGCCTCCTCGGGCGGGCATGGCTGTGCATCACTCGGGGAGGAAGAGGGTTCCCGCATCTTCATTAGGTCAGTGTCTGCAGGGCGAGTCCCCAAGGCCTCGGGTTTGCACGGTGTCTGCTTGCTTCTCACCTGGTAGCTCTCAGCCACGAACCTCTCAGGGCTCGGGGAATGACGGGCAGTGTCTGGGGACGCTGTTCAGACTCACAACGGGAGGATGGAGCTGCTGGCCTCGAGAATGAATAGAGCAGTGGTTCTCAACCTTTCAACACCGCGACCCTTTAATACCGTTCCTCATGTTGTGGGGACCCCCAACCATAAAATTATTTTCGTTGCTACTTCATAACTGTAATTTTGCTACTGTTGATGCATCGTAATGTAAATATCCGTGTTTTCCGTTGATCGTGACCCACAGGTTGAGAACCGCTGCTGTAGAGCCTAAGACCATCGGAAAACACAGATATTTACATGACGTTTCATTAACAGTAGCAAAATTACAGTTATGAAGTAGCAACAAAAATAATTTTATGGTTGGGGGTCACCACAACGTGAGGAACTGTATTAAAGGGCCGCGGCATCAGGAAGGTGGAGAACCACTGGTGTAGAGGATGTCGCTAAACATCCTCCACGCACACAGCAGTCCTGAGAACAAGGAGTCCCCTACCCCAATGGAGCTGGCTCTGAGGGTGAGAAATTGTGCTTTCAGCACGGACCCATGAGATTGACTGCCCACCGCACTATAATCACAACCTAATGATGAAATGACGGCAGAGCGGCCTCCGCAGGCGGCAATGTCGCCTTCATGCCCACGGGGTCTGGGCAGCCTCCGCTGCTGGAACATGTTATCGGTAGCGAAGGTGACTCGGCACAGGTGACTCAGCACAGGTGACTCCATCGGGCCAGAGGGGGAACCGGCCTTTCTGAGAAATAAGGGAACTCCTGGTCACGTGTCTATTTGGAGAGAACAATTGTACTGAGGTCAGAACCCACGATGACCCTGTGGGATGCTCGTCACAGCTGCAAAGCATTCATCCGCGATGTCCTTGTCCCTTTAAATACCGTCTTCCTTTCTACAGGGCAAACCCTCTGATGACGGGGACGCGCTGGGCGTGTCCACTGCGTTCCCTCCGCACCTGGCCACACGCCTGGGCCACAGGAAGTCTAAAACGGATCCACGAGGAGGGGTGCTTGCATAAGTAAGTGAGCACACACACGATCCATCCAGGCCAGCATTTGGGAATCTACCGGTAAAAGCGGGATCTGTGGCCCAAGGGAGGAGTTTGTGACATGTAGGTCGTGTCAGGCAGCGGATAACCGTTAAAGGGCTGTACATCCAACGACCAGTCACCACCGGCTTGACGTGTGCTGGCAGCCACACGTGCTAGTGATGGTGCGGGATGTGGCCCAGGACGGGGGGGAGGCCCGGCTTTGAGTCTGCACTTGGCAGCTCCTCGCTCTGTGGCGCTGACTGCTCTGCACCGCACTCCTCCGTGAGATGGGTGAACTGCCTTCGCAAGGGGACGGCCAGGAGGCCTGCCAAGATCATGCTCTCAAGCTTTCATACAGGTCCGCATGTTCCGTGACACGCCTTCCACAAGGGGGGGCATCTCAGGCCTTCCCCGGAACCTAGGCAGCGTGGGATTCCCTTGGCTAACAGCGTGTGGCAGAGCGCACCACGTGGCTTCTGAAGCCGGGGCAGGAAGTCCGAACAGCTGGACCACCCTGCGGGGGGCGGGGGAGGGTGGGGAGGGAGAGGGCCTGAGGAGCCGCAGGCCTTCCAGTCCAGGTGTGCAAGTCGACACCCGAGAGTTTAGATACCCCTTGGCGGTAAACACATGTCCTGCTCGGGGGAGGCCTAACGGGGCAGAATATGAGGGAGAGAGGTATTGGGTAGATGTCTCTGATGTGACCCTGAAGCCAGAGTTTTAAAAAGTCATTGTATTCTGAAGGTGGTTCAAGAATAGACGATTGGCACTTTTCTCCAGATTGGTGGAAATGAAACAAAAACGTGAGAAGATCCGAGGCACCATGCCCGCAGCACCTCCTCTCTCAGACTCAGGGTCACTGTGAGCTGACGACGGAGTGAAGGGTCACTGCGAGTGCGAATCCGTGCTGCAGGAAGGCGCGGAGTGCCGCCCCCCACCACACACGGTGCTGTCCTTTATTCCATAGCGCCAACTAACACTGTCCTCACAGCCCTTGTCCGTCCGTCCCTCTCTCCTCCCAGGAAGAGTTACAGAACGTCAGCAGGCACTTCAGACACCCACTTCCTCTTGCGGTGGAAGCAGAATTTTATTTTATTTTATTTTAACTAAGAACCAAGTGAGTTTCACAAGAAAATGGACGCTGTTTCCCATCTCTTCTGCTAGAAAAGGGAACAAGAAACAAACACTGTCAGGAGGTGAAGCCCAGGACGAGTCCCCGAGGCCCTGATCTCCGCGGTGACGCGATGACCACGCGGCGGGAGCCTGTTAGATGCCGGGGGCACAGCTGTTTGCACAGCACAGGAGCACCCTCCTCCACCTCTGGCCGTCCCGCCCCCCGGCCTCGGGACAAGGTCCCAGGGAGCCCTGATGCTCTGTGCCCTGGGGGGTGACTTTTACTTATTTCTTGTGGGGCAGAGGGTGCCACGGGCTGGCTGCCTCCCACCCCACCAAGAAGCGGTTCCGCCACCGGCCACGAGGCGGCGGCTCCAGGGCGGCAGAGGAGCGTGTTCCTGCGGCACTGGGCTCCCGGCTCCGTGAATCACTGGTAGCAGGTGGCGGAGATGCCTGTGGCTGTCCTGGCTCTTGGCTGGGAGATCCAGGGGTGCGGTGCCTCCGGGCCAGGCCCCCGGCGTCCTGGAGTCAGAGCTAAAGGAGCGGCTGCCTGGCTGGAAAACCCTGGATGAGGGGGAAGGGCTGTGTGTCCTGGAAACACTGAGCCCTTGATGGTGCTGGGGGGGGGGGGGGGTGGGCACCCATGGGCTCCGGTAAGCCAGGAACTCCACGTGTCCGTCACTCACTTACTCCTTAAGCCGCTGGGCCCAGCGGACAGACAGGGGCTTGCATCTCATTGTCAGCATGAGCTGTGACTTGATGGGGGTCTTTGGTTCTCTCTGAAAATGGAGTCATTGAGTCTATTGTGTCTAGCGCTGGGGTTGGAAGGACAGTACATGCCACACCGCGGTCCCCTGTCTCAGTTCTAAACCAGCTGAGGGATGGGAAGGAGAAATCCAGAATGAGCCAGCTCCCCCTAGCCACGCATCCACAGAAGGAGGCTGCAGCACAAAGCGGACAGAGCCCCGTCAGGCTTCAACCCGACCCTGGGGTGAGCCAGGTCCCTTCCCCTGGTCACCAGACTCTTGATCGGGCCGCCTTCTCTCAGCCTCCGATGCCAACATCTCTCAGCCTCTGCCGCTCTCATTGCTGTGACATGACGATAAGTGACAAGGGCAGGAGTCCACTCGGGGTCTGCCCAGGGCCACGCGAGCTCTCCTCATCACGCCACGGTCCTCCGAAGTGTGGCCTCCAGGAAGGGAACTGTCCTCGCTGATGGAAGTCCAGCCCAGGGGTCTCCCAGTTTTGCAGATAATGAGGACGTGGTTGTAGAACTGTGTCCCGGACGCTCCCTGTTCATACAGCCCAGCAATAGCTGCTATAGGTCATGTGCACTGACTGTGTGTGTGTGTGTGTGTGCACACGTGTATGCACGCACACACACGTGAGTACCCACCTGCACGCCAATTAAACATTCACCTTGCTGAGTGGTGGGACTCAGAATGAATTCACTTAATACTCTGTCACGTCTGTTATTTAAAAAATGTAAGAAGGAGCAGTTATTTTTATAACAGTGTAACTATTAAAAGTGCTCACAACACGGAGTCGGCAGCAGAGACCAAATAAAGGATTCGCTGGTGTCTAGGACGAGGCCCGCTGGCGCGAGGAGCTCTCCCTAAGCCCTCTGCGAACAGATGCTCTATGGAGAAGACCCACGCTCCGTGGGTTCCATATTTTACTAACACCCAGAAACATGCATCCTAAAAACACCATTTCCATGCTACTGCCTGGAGATACACAGGTGATGTTTAATATGACACTGATTTCCCCTAATAAATCATGCATTGGAGCTCCATGACCTATTTCTAGACGCCATCAAATAAAGGGTGTCAGGCCTCAAAGAACCTCTCGTCTTGCTCCGGGCTAGGTTGGGGCCTGGCACGGCTCCAAACCCCGACTGGGCAGGTGTGGGGGCTGCTCTGGGTCCACCCACCTGCACAGAGCTGGCTGTCAGTAAATGAGGGCAGTGCTGAGGTCCAGGGAAACACAGTGAGCCAAGAAAATGCTGATTGAAATGACAAGATACCCCCAAATTAGGGGAGAGAGAGAGAGAGAGAGAGAGAGAGAGAGAGAGAGAGAGAGAGAGAGAGAAAGAAGAAGAAGAAGAAGAAGAAGAAGAAGAAGAAGAAGAAGAAGAAGAAGAAGAAGAAGAAGAAGAAGAAGAAGGAGAAGGAGGAGGAGGAGGAGGAGGAGGAGGAGGAGGAGGAGGAGGAGAAGAAGAAGAAGAAGAAGAAGAAGAAGAAGAAGAAGAAGAAGAAGAAGAAGAAGAAGAGCAACAAGAAGAAAAAAAATCTATAAATATTAAGTGTTGGCAAGGATGTAGGGAAAGTGGCTTTTTCTTAATCTGCTATTTGAAGAATAAAATATGTAGAGTAAGGAAGCCGAGGTGCCATTATTTAATAATGCTGATGAAATGCTTGACACTTGCACACACACACATACACATCCCACCAGGAGTGTTCATTCTTTATCTCCTCAGTTATCTCTTCTTGACTCAATTTTATTACATGGCCCATCACTTCCTGCCAGATACCCTCCACTCCCAAGTCCTGGGACTGGCCATCTGCTCTGTACATAAAGTTTTATTGGAACATAGAGCCCTGCCCTTCTGCTGACTTCTGTGGCTGCTTTCACACTACAGGGCTGAGTTCAGGAGTCACAACAGAGATCACCACCTCGCACACAAGGCCTAAAATACTGACCGAATCTACTTCTACAGAAGACGTTTGCCCATTCCTGATGCCATCTCGTACTTTTACTAAGTCAAAAGGAAACCAAGCCAGGCCTGCCCCCTGTCTCTGCCTCCTCCTCACCTCTCTCCTGCCGTTCAAAACAAAGAAGCGTATTGCCCCGTCTCCCTCACATTTGTAAGCACTGTTCCCAGTG
The DNA here is from genome assembly GCA_026230045.1 of Corynorhinus townsendii. NCBI lineage: Eukaryota > Metazoa > Chordata > Mammalia > Chiroptera > Vespertilionidae > Corynorhinus > Corynorhinus townsendii. The sequence goes on from JAPDVU010000010.1 coordinate 54,231,618, forward strand.
GGACCGTGGCATCAGTGATCCTACGGGATCCTCCTGTTTGTCTTCTCCCCGCTTCTCCAGATGAGTATCATGTGACTTGCTCTCACTCAGAAAGCCTCCTCCTCCCAGCCTGACACTTCCTCTCCGACCCTTCTTGTCGCTGGCCTCATTTTCCATTTCTGTAAATAAATACAAGTGAACAGAAAAGAATCGTCTGATTCCCACCAACACATATGCTTACCTTATCTGCCTGCCTTCATCATGTCTGTAGCAGCTAGCTAATGCTGCATAACAAACGACTTCAAAACTGAAACCGGTGACCACGGACTCCTTTTTATAAGCCCAAGGGGCAGCAGAGCAGTTTTGATGTTTTGGACCTGGTATGGCTTATTCCGTCTCTGTTTCCTCGTGGGTTTGCTGGCCACTGGCCGGTGGCTAGCTTTGGTGTCTTTGGCTTGAAGGACTCGATTCTCCTCTACTTCTCTCACGTCCTCAGGCAGGCTAGTCCAGGCCTGCTGATACTATGATGGCGAGAAAGCAGCGACACACCAGCTGTTTTTCCATCCCTCCCCCTCCCCCCCCCCCCCGCCTTTACTGCTATTTGCTCCTGTCCTACTGGCCAGAATAAATCACAGGTCAAGCCGAGTGCCAGTGTCAGGGTGGACATCTGGAGGCCTCAGAAATCAAACCCACTCACACCGCCATGTGCTGCTATTATTTAAATAACTGGACTACTTTCCCCACACTGGTACAAATCACCATGGTCCCTGAACTTGATTTCACAATAAACCCCAACCAGGCTCCGTGATCCACCCGTGGCTCTTTAGTGTCCACACTCCAAGGGCAGCCAGATGAGCCTATGAAACCGTAATCTACGTCATGCCAGCCTCCTGACCCAGTTTCCTCCATGACGCCCCGTCGCACTTGGAGCAAGCAAAGACCTTGATCGCCGCTGACAGGGCCTCTAAGACTCAGCTTGCCTAAGCACTTCTGACCTCCCTTTCCGTCCTGTCCCCCATTCACCCTGGTCCAGGCCCTTACGGGGCCTTGAGTTCTAACTCCCTCCTTACCCAAGGCCTGTCGGTGCTGCGTGAACACTTTTTCTCCAGAGAGCATGGGACTCAGATCTCTATTCAAAGGGTGCCTTGGTGGACAGGATTCTCCTGGCCACGCTGCATAGACGGCTCTCGTCTGCAGCCCTGCTCTCTGACTCTCCGTGCCCTGCTTCACTCCCCCTATGGGCCTGACATACTGGGCATCCACACGTATGCTCTTTGCTTCTTTACTCCAGGATGGAAGCGCCATGAGGGCATCACTCCGCCTGGGTCCCCAGTGCCTAAAACGATGCCTGGTACAGAATTTGCCCTTCGGAAAGACCCGTTGAGGAAGTCCGGAGCTGAGTGAATGGAAAAATGGAAGAAAGTGCGAAACAACCCAGTAGGCACCAGCTACCGAACGGATTAACTTTCCCCTGGAACACCAAGCAGCAGAGGGACACAATGAACCCACACGACACGTAGCGACAAGGCTAACTCACGGTACGCGAGGCTGCACAAAGCCGAGACGATTTCAGGAGAACGACAGAAATGACCCGAGCAAAGACTCAGGCTGGGCTCGCTGAGGCCAGAGACCACAGCTGGGTATGTCCTTTCTAGGGATCAATCCCATTTTCGGGTCCTCTCTTTTGGCTCTGGCTGTTCAGGGGTGCACAGGCTTGGGGAGATGCAGGTGGCTGGCTGAGCAGGGTCTGAAACTCCCGCGTGGCTGACTCTTCCTTCAAAGGAAATGTTATACGTTCTCTGGTGCGGAGGGGGCATGCGCTTGGGATGGTATCTTTTCTCTGGGGAACGCGAATCAGAAGGAAAGACCCACTGACGTGGCCTGTGAGAGAGCCAGGCCGGGACCCCTTCCTTCCCTCCAGCAGGAAGCAGGCAGGGCTGTGTGTGCTCCTGACTCAGCTGATGGACAAAGGCAGGACACTGGATCCAACTGCTTGTTCAAAACCACCTGATAGTGCGCCATGGCAACGAGGGCACCACGTTCTCCCGACACCGGGGATATTCACACAACAGGGACTCGGGGGCAGGAAGACCTCGGTTACGATCCTGCGTAACTTACCCACCCTATGTTCTTAACACGCTGTCTACACTTTCTGAGCCTCAGTTTTCTGTTTTTCACATGCAAAAATGGAGACGTTAAGTATGGTAAAGGTTTTTGCAGTGATTAACTAAAATATATGCAGTGAAAACCCTAGCCTTAAACTTTGGATACTTGCCTAAGTAGTTGTGTGAGTGAGTGAATGAGTGAGCGACTAGGAGTAGACCCTGCAAGAAAGCACAGAGGCATGCGGCCAGCTCTGAGGCCAAGCTCGGATGGCATGAAGGTGCTTGGATCGTCCCCCTGGACAGTGGTGCAGGCGACTGTCAGGGGAAGCAGGAAGGTGGCATGGACGAGTGACCTGGGCCTGGACCGGGTGAGGTGTTGAGTTCTGGGGAACAGAGGCCTTCATGTGGCGGGGCGGGACACGAGGAGGCACAGACAGCAGAGACGAGGCCGGGGCGCTCACCAACCTGACAGCTGGTCATGACCAATCCGCCCACTGAGCTCAGGCCTTGGCGCTGATGAAAACTACCGAATATCTAAACCATGCCACCAACATAGAAACAGTTCCACAACTTCACAATCACTTATTTGGAAACTTTAGAATGCAACCTGCGCCCTTCCTCCTTCCTCCCTCCTTCCCTCCCCCCCCGTCCCACCCTCCCTCCCCTCCCTCCCTTCCTCCCTCCCTCTCTCCCTCCCTCCCTGCCTCCTTTCCTTCCTGTTTTAGAGAGGCCATGTCCTCAGTGGTCAGGGACAGAAAGTAAGTGAATAATTCTGTAGTAAGCCAGAGACCCACTCACACCAGCAAAATAAATAAAGACTGAAGAGCCTCGTGCCGGGTCAGGTTTCATTGCAGAATAATGATAAGAAATGTTGTGCCTTCAGAGATGTAAACCCCAGCGTTGCAGAGAAGAGACAGGCTGTGCGGGCCTTGAGACAGGAGCCTGACCACGTGAGCGCTCGCTGGCCCCCGTCTGGGGTAAGCATCTTATAACCCACTTAGGGCAGGAGCGCCGACAGGAAACGGTGCCATCCTGCTCGCTGCACGCAGACCCGCCCCCTCGACACGCTGCGAGGACCAGCAGGCCCTCAGAGACGTCCCGGCTGTCACACACTAATTAACACAAATGGCGGCCCTCCGCGGCTGCAGCACGTCTGAGAAATCATCCCTGACAGTGCACAGTGAAGCATCATCGGAAAGCGATGACAAATAAGTGCTTTCTCTCTCTAACGGCTGGAATGGCGAGATATTTCAAAAGCAAGATCAACAGAACACCAATTTGTCTGACAAGGGGGAGAAAATATGAGGCATGTTTTCCCAACTTTTTTTCCTTGAGATGTCAAGGATTTAGCACAAATCTTCAGCTTATTGTGAGTGTGATTGCAGAAGTGCGCTTCCTGCGCTGGGCTCCGAGGTGGCCAACCTGAGGAGAGCAGGAGGCACCAGCTGCCACACAATTCCCAGAAGATCTCTGTTTCTTTAAGAAATCTTGGCCAGGGAATCGGCCAGCAGAGCCCTCCCTGTCTCTGGCTCTGGGGGGGGTATGCACCCCAAGACCTTGGGTTATCTGAGCTTCCTTTCTTTATGCATTGAGACCAGCAAGATCACCTGTGGACAGCGAGCACCCTCTGGTGAGTCTGTCTCAATGAGGTGATCGCGCCAGTCCAGTTAGACAGACATATTCTTGCGTTTCCCCCCCCGGAATGGGAAACGGAGTGGACTGGGCTTCCTGAGGACTCTACCATGGTTAGGGCACACGAGTCAGAATCAATCCCAAGCCACAGTCCTTGCAGAAGGAAATAGTGGATGCACCGAGTTAAATACACAGGGTGGGGATGAGCTGGGGACCCAGCTGGAGTGCATGGGCAAGAAGACCTGGAATAAGTGGGAGAGCCACTGCCTAGGGAAAGCCCTGCACTTGGGTATATGCAGGCCTGGGCATGCAGCCCACTGCCCATGAGGGAGGTGTGTGATTGGGAACAAGGCATGTGAACGTTCTGAGGTCTGAGCTGCTCTCTCTCCATCAGAAAAATTTAAAAGAAAATGATGTCAACCTGCACTGAACTGACTATGAAGATTAAATAAGAACATAGCAGAGTATCTGGCATATGATGTGTATTTGAGAGAGGCAGCTATTTCATAGAATGGTATTGCTGACTATGACATAAAGATTCATGATCATGATGGTGGTGATGGTGGTAATGGTGATGATGGTGATGGTGGTGGTGATGGTGGTGGTGGTGGTGGTGAGGTGGAGGTGGTGGTGGTAGAGGTGGTGATGATGGTGGTGGTGATGGAGGTGGTGGTGGTGGAGGTGGTGGTGGTGATGGAGGTGGTGGTGGTGGAGGTAGTGGTGGTGGTGATGGTAGTAATGGTGATGGTGGTGATGGTGGTGGTGGTGATGATGGTGGTGGTGGTGGTGGTGATGGTGATAGTGACGATGACTGTGATGATGGTTAGAAGGAATAGTAATAACCAGAGGGGTCCAGTACCAAGAGGATCCGGGATTTGGGAAGCTAGTGGCTTCATTGCCTAGCAATTCTGTGGTGTGTAGAGGTTTAAAACGAGTATAAAGGTGAACAAATGGACTTGGGAATATAAATGTTGATCGAAAGAAGTGAAAGAAATTCCCACTCAGCTGGAAACCAAGACAAGCTTTTTCTTTAGCTTCTGCCACACCCTCTTCCGTCTGCTGAGGACACATGGCAGACAAAATTCTTGCCCAACAGAATTTGTCTTCCGGAGAGAGAGAAGACAACGGGCACCCACGTGGATAAATGACTATGGGAGACATGGACAAGCTTGGTAACGTCCTGTAAAACTAGGGCGGTCGCTGTGAATAAAGAGAGAGTTCTGTCCTGCGGGGCAGGGGGTGAGCACTCTTCACCCAGAGTTGTCAGAAAACTCTCCTTGAGAAGCAGGTTTCTGCGTGTAAACTGAAATGATAAGGAAAGGAGACTCCGGCGTATGGAGGACAGTGTAAAGCACGGGAAGGATTAGGGAGTTTTCCCTAAGTGAAAAGGAAGATGCCTGGATGGTTTAATCGGGGGATGACCTAATTGGATTCTGCTTTAGGGCGATCCTCTGGTTGCTGAGTGTAGGGTATTAAGCTGTTGGAGGGGTCATCCCGCAAGAGCCAGAGACTCACACACTGGCATTTAGAGAAGCTGGCCTTCTGGGCACCTGCCCCTTGAGCCCTGAGATGTGCGTGCCAATCCCGTCGTCCCTCTCCTGGACAAAGATCGTGTCCTCCCACCCCTCCCCCCGTGACCTCCTTCTCTACCTTCACCACGTTCCCTCTATGCCTCCTTGCTTTTCCCGGAAAGGAGTCAGAGTTCTCTACAAAGCACCAGGAATCATCTGGAGAGAACAGAGTGAGTGGGGCACCCAGTTTGGTGTGAGGAGGGCTCCTCGCATGTTGCACACACCTGTGCACAGAGGTCATGCATGCTTCCCCCAGCGATCAGCATGCTGTGATGCCAGATTCCCACGGCAGTCACACCGTACCTTTCCAACACCTCCCCCTGTGTTGAGATGTCACTAGCCACAACTGTATGTCTGGGAGGCCAGTGCCAGGGACAGCCTGTGACATTGGAGGCTGTGATGTGTGAGTCCCTGCATGGACACTCCCTTCCCCCCCCCCCCCCCAGACACACACACACACACCAACTAAGCTCATGCTTAGGAAACTCAAGTAGGGCTCAAAAGAGAAAATGAGGAAATCTGCCTTCAGTCAAGTTTACAGAGCTGTCCATTTCAGAAAAAAGCCCAGAACGGCATTTTCCGTCAACCGTGGTTTCATATTTGCGTACTGTGCTGGCTCTGAGTCTGTCTAAGGGCATGAGGGGTAAGGCAGCTTTCTCAGGTCCCGGGACTCCCGGGGAAATACCCTGCCCTGGTCCATCTATCCTCACCAGCTTGCACCTGTCTGTGTCTCCAGAGCCTTGCTCCATGCCACCCCTGTTCCAGTCACTGTCATCCATCAAAATCCCTTTCCCATGACACCTGCCTGAGGCGCTGCTCTTCCCCGTGAAAGCACCGGCTCAAAGCTAAGGCTCTAGGTCTTTCACCTGGTGCACAGGCCCCGGGCATTTCCCTTCCTCTGCCCCCCCCCCCGCCCCCTCGCCCTCACCTGTGCCTGCATCTGCACCTGCACCGCACTGTCCAATGGATGCCCTTCTGTCCACCCACCCTGGCCTCCCTGGTGAGCGCTGAGACCTTCCTCCTCTCAGAGTCACACAACATGCTGGACACATACCTGCCAGCAGGCTCACTGTGGGATTCTTAGCCTAAAAGTACCTGTTGGAGACTCAAGGTGAAGGGATACATGGAACACAGCTACCAGTAACTAACCCACTCAAGGTGAAGGGTGCATGGACTCAGTTACCAGTCACTGAACGACTCAAGGTGAAGGGTGCATGGACTCAGTTACCAGTCACTGAACAAAAATGAGAGAGAGAGAGAGACCTATAGCATCATCAAGGGTGCAGGGTAAAAAGGTTACAATGACACTATGTTGTGATCTTTTTGTTTTTAATATTTTTATTGATTTCAGAGAGGAAGGGAGAGGGAGAGAAACATCAATGATGAGAGAGTCATTGATCGGCTGCCTCTTGCATGCCCCCTCCTGGGGATCAAGCCCGCAACCTGGGCATGTGCCCTTGACTGGACTCCAACCCGGAACCTTTCAGTCCCCAGCCCGATGCTCTATCCACTGAGCCAAACCTGCTAGGGCTATTTTTCTGTGTGTGTGTGTGTGTGTGTGTGTGTGTGTGTAAGATCTTTAAAACCCACTGCGCTCAATGATTCCTGGAGATCCACACTTGCTTCCATCTACTTATTCACTCCTGAAACAAGTGATTACCCAGCTTCTACTGTACCCCTTCCCGTCACTGTGGACCCGTATTTTCTGGTTCTACAACAAACTCATGGGCCTGGGGTAACCCTGACCCCCTGCTCGTCCCTCGAGCTCCTCTGGACAAGGGGTGGTCTGTGCTGCTGGAGGGATGACTGTGTCTCGGGCCCATCAGCATGCGCCAGTGGCTGAGTGATGGATGTGTGCTGTATAAATAGAACAGCGCAAACACATGATGGGAATAGAAGAGCCAGATGTCAAAAAAAAAAAAAAAAAAAAGAGGCCGTGAAAATAACATCCAAATGTATGCAAATTGCTTAATTAATTGACCTCATTTGTGTATGCAGATACGCTGTCCCTTTCCCTCTGTGAATTGGTTAATTTTCATTGTGCTCCAAAACAATATTCCAAGGCTGATTAAACCCTTTCAAACTATAGGTTAATATTTAATTCATAGGTAAACACCTTCATAAACATTAATCAAATTCAAATTACTCATTTCATAAATACCGTCTTTTTCATTTTCCGCTAATAGATGTGTTTGCTGTGTTTACTCAGCGTTGGTCTTGAGGAGTTCATGTTTGCGGAGACGATAGTTATTTAAATGGCAACCTAGTGTTCACTTTCAAGTTCCTTTTGTTCCTAGCTCCCACCTGTCTGCTGTAAAGATTTAGTAGGGTCTTCATTATTTGGAGCGGGCAGGGAGGGGGGGGGGGCATGTACAATATAATGATGACTATCAGGGGACAAGGGCACCGGAGCCCTTCCGGTCAAAGAGACGGCGAAGGGCAGGCCGCCGCCTGGAGCCCTCACGGGCCAGCACAGCCGCAGACCTCGCCTCAGCGTGGCCATGCGCCTCCTTTCCGTCATCAGTTAAATGACTGATGGATGTGTTTGTTCATTGTTTCTTACTTCTCCATCCATCCACCCACCCAAACAGTAATTCACTCAATAAACGCTGTAGCTGAAAAACGCTTGATCCAGTGCCAGTTAGTTCCTGGGCCACACCATGGGCCCCCTGAAGCCGACACGTCCGCATTTCTAATAAACACCCGGCCTGCGTGCATCGGAGCTTAATTACTTCGATATCACACGTGTACTTGTGCACACGCGTAGTGCCACGTCCTGGCCTAGGTGCTGAGCACTGGGGCTGCAGCTGTGGGCGAAACAGACTCCCTTCCTGCAGACACTGACCTGTGGCACTAAGTACAATTGGCGCCACGCCAGGGGACGGGGTGATGGGGTTATGGAACTGAGATCCGACAGTGGGTAAGGCAGGAAAGGCCCCTGAAACAGGCAGGCTTAAGGAGGCCTGAGGCTGAGTGGGGTTTAGCCACAGGAAGGAAGACCAGCCAGGTTAGGCGGTGCTAGGCTCAGGCTGTGGGATGGGTAACAGGACCCAAAAGGTGACATAGGCCTGCAATTTTGTCATGTGTGGAAGACGGACAAAGGGGGGCACAGTTCTAGTTATAAGCACTCAGTCACGACTCGTGAACAGGCTTTTGGGACAGTGCTTGAAACCAGGTCACCACCGTGGGACTCGAGGGAAGTCAATCTTTTGCACCTCGATCTTACTTTATGAAGTCGGCACAGTAGTCCTTCCTCACAAGGATGCTCTGTGGTGGAGGGATATGGCACACGGAACGAACACCAGAGCAGCACAGAGAACGCTGCTGGTCTCGGGAAGGCTTTTCAGAGGCGGCAGAACACGCCAGCGCCCGCGTCCCAGGATCCTACTGGCCATGGCCATGGTTGTGCGCTTGGAGTCTCGGCCATTTCTCACCCTCCAAATGCCACTGGGGGGTGGGGGGGGCAAACCTGAAGGACGTAGTGTGCATTCTTGATGCTATGCCCCCAGATCCAGTGGCTGACGTTTTAGCCCTCGGGATCTCAGAATGTGACTTTACTTGGGAATACAATGACTGCAGTTGTCATTAGTTCAGATGAGTTCATACTGTAGTCGGGTGTGCTTCTAACCCAGTGGTCGGCAAACTGCGGCTCGCGAGCCACATGCGGCTCTTTGGCCCCTTGAGTGTGGCTCTTCCACAAAATACCACGGCCTGGGCGAGTCTATTTTGAAGAAGTGGCGTTAGGAGAAGTTTAAGTTTAAAAGATTTGGCTCTCAAGAGAAATTTCAATCGTTGTCCTGTTGCTATTTGGCTCTGTGGGCTAATGAGTTTGCCGACCACTGTTCTAACGCAATACAACTGGTGTCGTTATAAAAACGGGGAAACTGGGCCCAGTCAGCGTGGCTCAGTGGTTGAGTGTCGACCTATGAACCAGGAGGTCATGGTTGGAGTCATAGACAGGGCACGTTCCTGGCTTGCAGACTTGATCCCCAGTAGGGGGCGTGCAGGAAGCAGCCAGTCAATGATTCTCATCATAGGTGTCTCTCTCTCTCTCTCTCCCCCCCCCTCTCTGAAATCAATAAAAATATGTTAAAAATAATAACAGAATGGGGGGACTTGGACACAGCATGTACACAGGGAGAAGGCTGTGTGAAGGTGAAGGCCAAGACTGGAGTGGGCCTCTCACAAGCCAAGGAACACCAAAGACAACCAGCAGAGTGCCAGAAGCCAGGAAAAGGCAGGAAGCAGACCCTTCCTCCCAGCCCTGGGAGGAGTCAGTCCTCCTGACACTCTGGCTTTGAACTTCTCACCTCTGGGCTGGTGAGGCAGCACATTTCTATGGTGCAGCCAGAGGGTTTGTGGTGCTCTGTTATGGCAGCTTAGCCAACCGGCATGCACGGGGAATTGTCCGTTTTATCATTTGTAATATCTTTCTTGCTCTCTGGAGTGTTTTCTTGCTCTGAAGTCTACTTGATCTAACCTTAAAATAGTCACTCCAGGTTCTTTTTTATTTTAAAATGATCATTCGCTTTGTATACTATTTTCTATCCCTTTGCTTATAATTTATCTGTATTATCACATTTACTGAGTATATTTTTACACTTACTGAGAATATTTTATAGACAGAGAGTTAGGTCTCCTCGTCCCTCCCCCCCGCAACTAAAGGCCAATCCTGTCTATTAATCCATGTGTTTTGACAACTTGCATGTAATGCAATACTTGATATTAATTGTTTAGTCTCTGCTTATCTCCTTTGGTTTTTGTTCTTTCATTCTTTATTTACTTTCTTCTTTTGTCCTCTTTGGATACGTTTTAGCATTTCACGTTACTAATGGATGGGCTTTTGAGCAGTACTTTTTTGGGTGTTCTTAGTGTTTGCTGTAGGGGTTACAACGTGCATCCTTACCCTGCCTTTTCTAGCCTGCTAAAATGACTCTTTCAAGTAGAACGGTTATTTTCACCTTCAGCCTTAGGTTATATTTTGTATGCGTTACATTTCACACTGTTGTGGAGAGAGCACGAGTGAAGGACCACTGGAGTCCAGACCAAATTAAAATTTAGGGAGCCTTTAATAGCCAGCCGGCGACTGCTCTCTCTCCACGCAGGGAATCCAGAGAGCAGCCCCAGCCCTTTGTGCAGGACCACTTTTAAGCACATTAACCACATCCTGTTTTTGCAGAACAAGTAACCCAAGACAAAACAGTTTTTCCCAATCAATGTCAGGGTCATGCCATTGACCACCATGTTGTTTACAGGGTCATCCTGTTCTTCAGAAAGCTAACAGTGATCTATGAAAGAAGGCCTACACGCTGGGAAGGGGCCATGAGACCGTATCTCAAGGCCTGGCCTGGTGTCAGCACTGACATCTCTATCTGGGGCATAGTCCACAGTCTCTCTGGAATGGGCAAAAATTCCCACTCTCCAACAACACATCAAAGGGAGA